>CAWUFW010007823.1:0-600000 GCA_963921515.1 Calotriton arnoldi
TAGGGCGAAGAAAGCAAACACAAGGAGATGATGGACGGAGTGATGAAACTTTTGCAGACACTCACCCCCAGTCACAGATCTGGGTTGAATCCATCATCGTTCTTTGGCTCACTTCACCACCCCAGTTCAGACACAGCTATATGCAAATCAGTCTTGACCCTGTGCCTCATGGGAACAGTCCAGCCCGAACTGCCAAGCCATGTCTTCCCTGGACCAGAAACAAGCATCCTGGGACCGGTTTTGGGCTAACAGCCCTCATCAACCAGGCTAGCTTAAATCCAGTGGCAAAGTGAGCAAGGGACCCACGTCTGTGCATACCCTGCCAACTTAGGGCAAACAAAGCAACCACAAGGAGATGATGGGCGGAGTGCTGAAACTTTTCAGACACTCACCCCCAGTCACAGATCTGGGTTGAATCCATCATCGTTCTTTAGCTCACTTCACCACCCCAGTTCAGACAGAGCTAAATGCAAATCAGTCATGACCCTGTGCCTCATGGGAACAGTCCAGCCCGAACTGCCAAGCCATGTCTTCCCTGGACCGGAAACAAGCATCCTGGGACCGGTTTCGGGCTAACAGCCCTCATCAGCCAGGCTAGCTTGAATGCAGTGGCAAAGTGAGCAAGGGACCCACGTCTGGGCATACCCTGCCAACTTAGGGCGAACAAAGCAAACACAAGGAGATGATGGACGGAGTGATGAAACTTTTCAGACACTCACTCCCAGTCACAGATCTGGGTTGAATCCATCATCGTTCTTTAGCTCACTTTACCACCCCAGTTCAGACACAGCTATATGCAAATCAGTCTTGACCCTGTGCCTCATGGGAACAGTCCAGCCCGAACTGCCAAGCCATGTCTTCCCTGGACCGGAAACAAGCATCCTGGGACCGGTTTCGGGCTAACAGCCCTCATCAACCAGGCTAGCTTGAATACAGTGGCAAAGTGAGCAAGGGACCCACGTCTGGGCATACACCTGCCAACTTAGGGAGAACAAAGCAAACACAAGGAGATGATGGACGGAGTGCTGAAACTTTTCAGACACTCACCCCCAGTCACAGATCTGGGTTGAATCCATCATCGTTCTTTAGCTCACTTCACCACCCCAGTTCAGACACAGCTATATGCAAATCAGTCTTGGCCCTGTGCCTCATGGGAACAGGCCAGCCCGAACTGCCAAGTCATGTCTTCCATTTACCGGAAACAAGCATCCTGGGACCGGTTTCGGGCTAACAGCCCTCATCAGCCAGGCTAGCTTGAATGCAGTGGCAAAGTGAGCAAGGGACCCAAGTCTGGGCATACACTGCCAACTTAGGGAGAACAAAGCAAACACAAGGAGATGATGGACGGAGTGCTGAAACTTTTCAGACACTCACCCCCAGTCACAGATCTGGGTTGAATCCATCATCGTTCTTTAGCTCACTTCACCACCCCAGTTCAGACACAGCTATATGCAAATCAGTCTTGACCCTGTGCCTCATGGGAACAGACCAGCCCGAACTGCCAAGCCATGTCTTCCCTGGACCGGAAACAAGCATCCTGGGACCGGTTTCGGGCTAACAGCCCTCATCAGCCAGGCTAGCTTGAATCCAGTGGCAAAGTGAGCAAGGGACCCACGTCTGGGCATACACTGCCAACTTAGGGAGAACAAAGCAAACACAAGGAGATGATGGACGGAGTGCTGAAACTTTTCAGACACTCACCCCCAGTCACAGATCTGGGTTGAATCCATCATCGTTCTTTAGCTCACTTCACCACCCCTGTTCAGACACAGCTATATGCAAATCAGTCTTGACCCTGTGCCTCATGGGAACAGGCCAGCCCGAACTGCCAAGTCATGTCTTCCATTTACCGGAAACAAGCATCCTGGGACCGGTTTCGGGCTAACAGCCCTCATCAGCCAGGCTAGCTTGAATGCAGTGGCAAAGTGAGCAAGGGACCCACGTCTGGGCATACCCTGCCAACTTAGGGCGAAGAAAGCAAACACAAGGAGATGATGGACGGAGTGAAGAAACTTTTCAGACACTCACTCCCAGTCACAGATCTGGGTTGAATCCATCATCGTTCTTTAGCTCACTTTACCACCCCAGTTCAGACACAGCTATATGCAAATCAGTCTTGACCCTGTGCCCTCATGGGAACAGTCCAGCCCGAACTGCCAAGCCATGTCTTCCCTGGACCGGAAACAAGCATCTTGGGACCGGTTTCGGGCTAACAGCCCTCATCAACCAGGCTAGCTTGAATACAGTGGCAAAGTGAGCAAGGGACCCACGTCTGGGCATACACTGCCAACTTAGGGAGAACAAAGCAAACACAAGGAGATGATGGACGGAGTGCTGAAACTTTTCAGACACTCACCCCCAGTCACAGATCTGGGTTGAATCCATCATCGTTCTTTAGCTCACTTCACCACCCCAGTTCAGACACAGCTATATGCAAATCAGTCTTGACCCTGTGCCTCATGGGAACAGGCCAGCCCGAACTGCCAAGTCATGTCTTCCATTTACCGGAAACAAGCATCCTGGGACCGGTTTCGGGCTAACAGCCCTCATCAGCCAGGCTAGCTTGAATGCAGTGGCAAAGTGAGCAAGGGACCCACGTCTGGGCATACCCTGCCAACTTAGGGCGAAGAAAGCAAACACAAGGAGATGATGGACGGAGTGATGAAACTTTGCAGACACTCACCCCCAGTCACAGATCTGGGTTGAATCCATCATCGTTCTTTAGCTCACTTTACCAGCCAGTTCAGACACAGCTATATGCAAATCAGTCTTGACGCTGTGCCTCATGGGAACAGTCCAGCCCGAACTGCCAAGCCATGTCTTCCCTGGACCGGAAACAAGCATCCTGGGACCGGTTTTGGGCTAACAGCCCTCATCAACCAGGCTAGCTTAAATCCAGTGGCAAAGTGAGCAAGGGACCCACGTCTGGGCATACCCTGCCAACTTAGGGCAAACAAAGCAACCACAAGGAGATGATGGGCGGAGTGCTGAAACTTTTCAGACACTCACCCCCAGTCACAGATCTGGGTTGAATCCATCATCGTTCTTTAGCTCACTTCACCACCCCAGTTCAGACAGAGCTAAATGCAAATCAGTCATGACCCTGTGCCTCATGGGAACAGTCCAGCCCGAACTGCCAAGCCATGTCTTCCCTGGACCGGAAACAAGCATCCTGGGACCGGTTTCGGGCTAACAGCCCTCATCAGCCAGGCTAGCTTGAATGCAGTGGCAAAGTGAGCAAGGGACCCACGTCTGGGCATACCCTGCCAACTTAGGGCGAAGAAAGCAAACACAAGGAGATGATGGACGGAGTGATGAAACTTTTCAGACACTCACTCCCAGTCACAGATCTGGGTTGAATCCATCATCGTTCTTTAGCTCACTTTACCACCCCAGTTCAGACACAGCTATATGCAAATCAGTCTTGACCCTGTGCCTCATGGGAACAGTCCAGCCCGAACTGCCAAGCCATGTCTTCCCTGGACCGGAAACAAGCATCCTGGGACCGGTTTCGGGCTAACAGCCCTCATCAGCCAGGCTAGCTTGAATACAGTGGCAAAGTGAGCAAGGGACCCACGTCTGGGCATACACTGCCAACTTAGGGAGAACAAAGCAAACACAAGGAGATGATGGACGGAGTGCTGAAACTTTTCAGACACTCACCCCCAGTCACAGATCTGGGTTGAATCCATCATCGTTCTTTAGCTCACTTCACCACCCCAGTTCAGACACAGCTATATGCAAATCAGTCTTGGCCCTGTGCCTCATGGGAACAGGCCAGCCCGAACTGCCAAGTCATGTCTTCCATTTACCGGAAACAAGCATCCTGGGACCGGTTTCGGGCTAACAGCCCTCATCAGCCAGGCTAGCTTGAATGCAGTGGCAAAGTGAGCAAGGGACCCACGTCTGGGCATACCCTGCCAACTTAGGGCGAAGAAAGCAAACACAAGGAGATGATGGACGGAGTGATGAAACTTTTGCAGACACTCACCCCCAGTCACAGATCTGGGTTGAATCCATCATCGTTCTTTAGCTCACTTTACCACCCAGTTCAGACACAGCTATATGCAAATCAGTCTTGACCCTGTGCCTCATGGGAACAGTCCAGCCCGAACTGCCAAGCCATGTCTTCCCTGGACCAGAAACAAGCATCCTGGGACCGGTTTCGGGCTAACAGCCCTCATCAGCCAGGCTAGCTTGATATCCAGTGGCAAAGTGAGCAAGGGACCCACGTCTGGGCATACCCTGCCAACTTAGGGCAAACAAAGCAACCACAAGGAGATGATGGACGGAGTGCTGAAACTTTTCAGACACTCACCCCCAGTCACAGATCTGGGTTGAATCCATCATCTTTCTTTAGCTCACTTCACCACCCCAGTTCAGACACAGCTATATGCAAATCAGTCTTGACCCTGTGCCTCATGGGAACAGTCCAGCCCGAACTGCCAAGCCATGTCTTCCCTGGACCGGAAACAAGCATCCTGGGACCGGTTTCGGGCTAACAGCCCTCATCAGCCAGGCTAGCTTGAATCCAGTGGCAAAGTGAGCAAGGGACCCACGTCTGGGCATGCCCTGCCAACTTAGGGCGAACAAAGCAAACACAAGGAGATGATGGACGGAGTGCTGAAACTTTTCAGACACTCACCCCCAGTCACAGATCTGGGTTGAATCCATCATCGTTCTTTAGCTCACTTCACCACCCCAGTTCAGACACAGCTATATGCAAATCAGTCTTGACCCTGTGCCTCATGGGAACAGTCCAGCTCCGAACTGCCAAGCCATGTCTTCCCTGGACCGGAAACAAGCATCCTGGGACCGGTTTCGGGCTAACAGCCCTCATCAGCCAGGCTAGCTTGAATCCAGTGGCAAAGTGAGCAAGGGACCCACGTCTGGGCATACCCTGCCAACTTAGGGTGAACAAAGCAAACACAAGGAGATGATGGACGGAGTGCTGAAACTTTTCTGACACTCACCCCCAGTCACAGATCTGGGTTGAATCCATCATCGTTCTTTAGCTCACTTCACCACCCCAGTTCAGACACAGCTATATGTAAATCAGTCTTGACCCTGTGCCTCATGGGAACAGTCCAGCCCGAACTGCCAAGCCATGTTTTCCATCGACCGGAAACAAGCATCCTGGGACCGATTTCAGGCTAACAGCCCTCATCAGCTAGGCTAGCTTGAATCCAGTGGCAAAGTGAGCAAGGGACCCACGTCTGGGCATGCCCTGCCAACTTAGGGCGAACAAAGCAAACACAAGGAGATGATGGACGGAGTGCTGAAACTTTTCAGACACTCACCCCCAGTCACAGGTCTGGGTTGAATCCATCATCGTTCTTTAGCTCACTTCACCACCCCAGTTCAGACACAGCTATATGCAAATCAGTCTTGATCCTGTGCCTCATGGGAACAGTCCAGCCCGAACTGCCAAGCCATGTCTTCCCTGGACCGGAAACAAGCATCCTGGGACCGGTTTTGGGCTAACAGCCCTCATCAGCCAGGCTAGCTTGAATCCAGTGGCAAAGTGAGCAAGGGACCCACGTCTGGGCATACCCTGCCAACTTAGGGCGAACAAAGCAAACACAAGGAGATGATGGACGGAGTGCTGAAACCATTTCAGACACTCACCCCCAATCACAGATCTGGGTTGAATCCATCATCGTTCTTTAGCTCACTTCACCGCCCCAGTTCAGACACGGCTATATGTAAATCAGTCTTGACCCTGTGCCTCATGGGAACAGTCCAGCCCGAACTGCCAAGCCATGTCTTCACTGGACCGGAAACAAGCACCCTGGGACCGGTTTCGGGCTAACAGCCCTCATCAGCCAGGCTAGCTTGAATCCAGTGGCAAAGTGAGCAAGGGACCCACGTCTGGGCATACCCTGCCAACTTAGGGCGAACAAAGCAAACACAAGGAGATGATGGACGGAGTGCTGAAACTTTTCAGACACTCACCCCCAGTCACAGATCTGGGTTGAATCCATCATCGTTCTTTAGCTCACTTCACCACCCCAGTTCAGACACAGCTATATGCAAATCAGTCTTGACCCTGTGCCTCATGGGAACAGTCCAGCCCGAACTGCCAAGCCATGTCTTCCCTGGACCGGAAACAAGCATCCTGGGACCGGTTTCGGGCTAACAGCCCTCATCAGCCAGGCTAGCTTGAATACAGTGGCAAAGTGAGCAAGGGACCCAAGTCTGGGCATACACTGCCAACTTAGGGAGAACAAAGCAAACACAAGGAGATGATGGACGTAGTGCTGAAACTTTTCAGACACTCACCCCCAGTCACAGATCTGGGTTGAATCCATCATCGTTCTTTAGCTCACTTCACCACCCCAGTTCAGACACAGCTATATGCAAATCAGTCTTGACCCTGTGCCTCATGGGAACAGGCCAGCCTGAACTGCCAAGTCATGTCTTCCATTTACCGGAAACAAGCATCCTGGGACCGGTTTCGGGCTAACAGCCCTCATCAGCCAGGCTAGCTTGAATCCAGTGGCAAAGTGAGCAAGGGACCCACGTCTGGGCATACCCTGCCAACTTAGGGTGAACAAAGCAAACACAAGGAGATGATGGACGGAGTGCTGAAACTTTTCAGACACTCACCCCCAGTCACAGATCTGGGTTGAATCCATCATCGTTCTTTAGCTCACTTCACCACCCCAGTTCAGACACAGCTATATGCAAATCAGTCTTGACCCTGTGCCTCATGGGAACAGTCCAGCCCGAACTGCCAAGCCATGTCTTCCCTGGACCGGAAATAAGCATCCTGGGACCGGTTTCGGGCTAACAGCCCTCATCAGCCAGGCTAGCTTGAATACAGTGGCAAAGTGAGCAAGGGACCCACGTCTGGGCATACCCTGCCAACTTAGGGCGAACAAAGCAAACACAAGGAGATGATGGACGGAGTGCTGAAACTTTTCAGACACTCACCCCCAGTCACAGATCTGGGTTGAATCCATCATCGTTCTTTAGCTCACTTCACCACCCAGTTCAGACACAGCTATATGCAAATCAGTCTTGACCCTGTGCCTCATGGGAACAGTCCAGCCCGAACTGCCAAGTCATGTCTTCCATTTACCGGAAACAAGCATCCTGGGACCGGTTTTGGGCTAACAGCCCTCATCAGCCAGGCTAGCTTGAATGCAGTGGCAAAGTGAGCAAGGGACCCACGTCTGGGCATACCCTGCCAACTTAGGGCGAACAAAGCAAACACAAGGAGATGATGGACGGAGTGCTGAAACTTTTCAGACACTCACCCCCAGTCCCAGATCTCGGTTGAATCCATCATCGTTCTTTAGCTCACTTCACCACCCCAGTTCAGACACAGCTATATGCAAATCAGTCTTGACCCTGTGCCTCATGGGAACAGTCCAGCCCGAACTGCCAAGCCATGTCTTCCCTAGACCGGAAACAAGCATCCTGGGACCGGTTTCGGGCTAACAGCCCTCATCAGCCAGGCTAGCTTGAATCCAGTGGCAAAGTGAGCAAGGGACCAACGTCTGGGCATACCCTGCCAACTCAGGGCAAACAAAGCAAACACAAGGAGATGATGGACAGAGTGCTGAAACTTTTCAGACACTCACCCCCAGTCACAGATCTGGGTTGAATCCATCATCGTTCTTTAGCTCACTTCACCACCCCAGTTCAGACACAGCTATATGCAAATCAGTCTTGACCCTGTGCCTCATGGGAACAGTCCAGCCCGAACTGCCAAGCCATGTCTTCCCTTGACCGGAAACAAGCATCCTGGGACCGGTTTCGGGCTAACAGCCCTCATCAGCCAGGCTAGCTTGAATCCAGTGGCAAAGTGAGCAAGGGACCCACGTCTGGGCATACCCTGCCAACTTAGGGTGAACAAAGCAAACACAAGGAGATGATGGACGGAGTGCTGAAACTTTTCAGACACTCACCCCCAGTCACAGATCTGGGTTGAATCCATCATCGTTCTTTAGCTCACTTCACCACCCCAGTTCAGACACAGCTATATGCAAATCAGTCTTGACCCTGTGCCTCATGGGAACAGTCCAGCCCGAACTGCCAAGCCATGTCTTCCCTAGACCGGAAACAAGCATCCTGCGACCGGTTTCGGGCTAACAGCCCTCATCAGCCAGGCTAGCTTGAATCCAGTGGCAAAGTGAGCAAGGGACCCACGTCTGGGTATGCCCTGCCAACTTAGGGCGAACAAAGCAAACACAAGGAGATGATGGACGGAGTGCTGAAACTTTTCAGACACTCACCCCAGTCACAGATCTGGGTTGAATCCATCATCGTTCTTTAACTCACTTCACCACCCCAGTTCAGACACAGCTATATGCAAATCAGTCTTGACCCTGTGCCTCATGGGAACAGTCCAGCCCGAACTGCCAAGCCATGTCTTCCCTGGACCGGAAACAAGCATCCTGGGACCGGTTTCGGGCTAACAGCCCTCATCAGCCAGGCTAGCTTGAATCCAGTGGCAAAGTGAGCAAGGGACCCACGTCTGGGCATACCCTGCCAACTTAGGGTGAACAAAGCAAACACAAGGAGATGATGGACGGAGTGCTGAAACTTTTCAGACACTCACCCCCAGTCACAGATCTGGGTTGAATCCATCATCGTTCTTTAGCTCACTTCACCACCCCAGTTCAGACACAGCTATATGCAAATCAGTCTTGACCCTGTGCCTCATGGGAACAGTCCAGCCCGAACTGCCAAGCCATGTCTTCCCTAGACCGGAAACAAGCATCCTGGGACCGGTTTCGGGCTAACAGCCCTCATCAGCCAGGCTAGCTTGAATCCAGTGGCAAAGTGAGCAAGGACCCACGTCTGGGCATACCCTGCCAACTTAGGGTGAACAAAGCAAACACAAGGAGATGATGGACAGAGTGCTGAAACTTTTCAGACACTCACCCCCAGTCACAGATCTGGGTTGAATCCATCATCGTTCTTTAGCTCACTTCACCACCCCAGTTCAGACACAACTATATGCAAATCAGTCTTGACCCTGTGCCTCATGGGAACAGTCCAGCCCGAACTGCCAAGCCATGTCTTCCCTGGACCGGAAACAAGCATCCTGGGACCGGTTTCGGGCTAACAGCCCTCATCAACCAGGCTAGCTTAAATCCAGTGGCAAAGTGAGCAAGGGACCCACGTCTGTGCATACCCTGCCAACTTAGGGCAAACAAAGCAACCACAAGGAGATGATGGACGGAGTGCTGAAACTTTTCAGACACTCACCCCCAGTCACAGATCTGGGTTGAATCCATCATCGTTCTTTAGCTCACTTCACCACCCCAGTTTAGACACAGCTATATGCAAATCAGTCTTGACCCTGTGCCTCATGGGACCAGTCCAGCCCGAACTGCCAAGCCATGTCTTCCCTGGACCGAAAACAAGCATCCTGGGACCGGTTTCGGGCTAACAGCCCTCATCAGCCAGGCTAGCTTTAATCCAGTGGCAAAGTGAGCAAGGGACCCACGTCTGGGCATGCCCTGCCAACTTAGGGCGAACAAAGCAAACACAAGGAGATGATGGACGGAGTGCTGAAACTTTTCAGACACCCCCAGTCACAGATCTGGGTTGAATCCATCATCGTTCTTTAACTCACTTCACCACCCCAGTTCAGACACAGCTATATGTAAATCAGTCTTGACCATGTGCCTCATGGGAACAGTCCAGCCCGAACTGCAAAGCCATGTCTTCCCTGGACCGGAAACAAGCATCCTGGGACCGATTTCGGGCTAACAGCCCTCATCAGCCAGGCTAGCTTGAATCCAGTGGCAAAGTGAGCAAGGGACCCACGTCTGGGCATACCCTGCCAACTTAGGGTGAACAAAGCAAACACAAGGAGATGATGGACGGAGTGCTGAAACTTTTCAGACACTCACCCCCAGTCACAGATCTGGGTTGAATCCATCATCGTTCTTTAGCTCACTTCACCACCCCAGTTCAGACACAGCTATATGCAAATCAGTCTTGACCCTGTGCCTCATGGGAACAGTCCAGCCCGAACTGCCAAGCCATGTCTTCCCTGGACCGGAAACAAGCATCCTGGGACCGGTTTCGGGCTAACAGCCCTCATCAGCCAGGCTAGCATGAATCCAGTGGCAAAGTGAGCAAGGGACCCATGTCTGGGCATATCCTGCCAACTTAGGGCGAACAAAGCAAACACAAGGAGATGATGGACGGAGCGCTGAAACTTTTCAGACACTCACCCCCAGTCATAGATCTGGGTTGAATCCATCATCGTTCTTTAGCTCACTTCACCACCCCAGTTCAGACACAGCTATATGTAAATCAGTCTTGACCCTGTGCCTCATGGGAACAGTCCAGCCCGAACTGCCAAGCCATGTCTTCCCTGGACCGGAAACAAGCATCCTGGGACCGATTTCGGGCTAACAGCCCTCATCAGCCAGGCTAGCTTGAATCCAGTGGCAAAGTGAGCAAGGGACCCACGTCTGGGCATACCCTGCCAACTTAGGGTGAACAAAGCAAACACAAGGAGATGATGGACGGAGTGCTGTAACTTTTCAGACACTCACCCCCAGTCACAGATCTGGGTTGAATCCATCATCGTTCTTTAGCTCACTTCACCACCCCAGTTCAGACACAGCCATATGCAAATCAGTCTTGACCCTGTGCCTCATGGGAACAGTCCAGCCCGAACTGCCAAGCCATGTTTTCCCTGGACCGGAAACAAGCATCCTGGGACCGGTTTCGGGCTAACAGCCCTCATCAGCCAGGCTAGCTTGAATACACTGGCAAAGTGAGCAAGGGACCCACGTCTGGGCATACACTGCCAACTTAGGGAGAACAAAGCAAACACAAGGAGATGATGGACAGAGTGCTGAAACTTTTCAGACACTCACCCTCAGTCACAGATCTGGGTTGAATCCATCATCGTTCTTTAGCTCACTTCACCACCCCAGTTCAGACACAGCTATATGCAAATCAGTCTTGACCCTGTGCCTCATGGGAACAGGCCAGCCTGAACTGCCAAGTCATGTCTTCCATTTACCGGAAACAAGCATCCTGGGACCGGTTTCGGGCTAACAGCCCTCATCAGCCAGGCTAGCTTGAATGCAGTGGCAAAGTGAGCAAGGGACCCACCTCTGGGCATACCCTGCCAACGTAGGGCGAAGAAAGAAAACACAAGGAGATGATGGACAGAGTGATGAAACTTTTCAGACACTCACCCCCAGTCACAGATCTGGGTTGAATCCATCATCGTTCTTTAGCTCACTTCACCACCCCAGTTCAGACACAGCTATATGCAAATCAGTCTTGACCCTGTGCCTTATGGGAACAGTCCAGCCCGAACTGCCAAGCCATGTCTTCCCTAGACCGGAACCAAGCATCCTGCGACCGGTTTCGGGCTAACAGCCCTCATCAGCCAGGCTAGCTTGAATCCAGTGGCAAAGTGAGCAAGGGACCCACGTCTGGGCATACCCTGCCAACTTAGGGTGAACAAAGCAAACACAAGGAGATGATGGACGGAGTGCTGTAACTTTTCAGACACTCACCCCCAGTCACAGATCTGGGTTGAATCCATCATCGTTCTTTAGCTCACTTCACCACCCCAGTTCAGACACAGCCATATGCAAATCAGTCTTGACCCTGTGCCTTATGGGAACAGTCCAGCCCGAACTGCCAAGCCATGTCTTCCCTGGACCGGAAACAAGCATCCTGGGACCGGTTTCGGGCTAACAGCCCTCATCAGCCAGGCTAGCTTGAATACAGTGGCAAAGTGAGCAAGGGACCCACGTCTGGGCATACACTGCCAACTTAGGGAGAACAAAGCAAACACAAGGAGATGATGGACGGAGTGCTGAAACTTTTCAGACACTCACCCTCAGTCACAGATCTGGGTTGAATCCATCATCGTTCTTTAGCTCACTTTACCACCCCAGTTCAGACACAGCTATATGCAAATCAGTCTTGACCCTGTGCCTCATGGGAACAGTCCAGCCCGAACTGCCAAGCCATGTCTTCCCTGGACCGGAAACAAGCATCCTGGGACCGGTTTTGGGCTAACAGCCCTCATCAGCCAGGCTAGCTTGAATCCAGTGGCAAAGTGAGCAAGGGACCCACGTCTGGGCCTACCCTGCCAACTTAGTGTGAAAAAAGCAAACACAAGGAGATGATTGACGGAGTGCTGAAACTTTTCAGACACTCACCCCCAGTCACAGATCTGGGTTGAATCCATCATCGTTCTTTAGCTCACTTCACCACCCCAGTTCAGACACAGCTATATGCAAATCAGTCTTGACCCTGTGCCTTATGGGAACAGTCCAGCCCGAACTGCCAAGCCATGTCTTCCCTGGACCGGAAACAAGCATCCTGGGACCGGTTTCGGGCTAACAGCCCTCATCAGCCAGGTTAGCTTGAATACAGTGGCAAAGTGAGCAAGGGACCCACGTCTGGGCATACCCTGCCAACTTAGGGCGAACAAAGCAAACACAAGGAGATGATGGACGGAGTGCTGAAACCTTTCAGACACTCACCCCCAGTCACAGATCTGGGTTGAATCCATCATCGTTCTTTAGCTCACTTCACCACCCCAGTTCAGAAACAGCTATATGCAAATCAGTCTTGACCCTGTGCCTCATGGGAACAGTCCAGCCCGAACTGCCAAGTCATGTCTTCCCTAGACCGGAAACAAGCATCCTGCGACCGGTTTCGGGCTAACAGCCCTCATCAGCCAGGCTAGCTAGAATCCAGTGGCAAAGTGAGCTAGGACCCACGTCTGGGCATACCCTGCCAACTTAGGGCAAACAAAGCAAACACAAGGAGATGATGGACAGAGTGCTGAAACTTTTCAGACACTCACCCCCAGTCACAGATCTGGGTTGAATCCATCATCGTTCTGTAGCTCACTTCACCACCCCAGTTCAGACACAGCTATATGCAAATCAGTCTTGACCCTGTGCCTCATGGGAACAGTCCAGCCCAAACTGCCAAGTCATGTCTTCCCTTTACCGGAAACAAGCATCCTGGGACCGGTTTCGGGCTAACAGCCCTCATCAGCCAGGCTAGCTTGAATCCAGTGGCAAAGTGAGCAAGGGACCCACGTCTGGGCATACCCTGCCAACTTAGGGTGAACAAAGCAAACACAAGGAGATGATGGACGGAGTGCTGAAACTTTTCAGACACTCACCCCCAGTCACAGATCTGGGTTGAATCCATCATCGTTCTTTAGCTCACTTCACCTCCCCAGTTCAGACACAGCTATATGCAAATCAGTCTTGACCCTGTGCCTCATGGGAACAGTCCAGCCCGAACTGCCAAGCCATGTCTTCCCTAGACTGGAAACAAGCATCCTGCGACCGGTTTCGGGCTAACAGCCCTCATCAGCCAGGCTAGCTTGAATACAGTGGCAAAGTGAGCAAGGACCCACGTCTGGGCATACCCTGCCAACTTAGGGTGAACAAAGCAAACACAAGGAGATGATGGACAGGGTGCTGAAACTTTTCAGACACTCACCCCCAGTCACAGATCTGGGTTGAATCCATCATCGTTCTTTAGCTCACTTCACCACCCCAGTTCAGACACAACTATATGCAAATCAGTCTTGACCCTGTGCCTCATGGGAACAGTCCAGCCCGAAGTGCCAAGCCATGTCTTCCCTGGACCGGAAACAAGCATCCTGGGACCGGTTTCGGGCTAATAGCCCTCATCAACCAGGCTAGCTTAAATCCAGTGGCAAAGTGAGCAAGGGACCCACGTCTGTGCATACCCTGCCAACTTAGGGCAAACAAAGCAACCACAAGGAGATGATGGACGGAGTGCTGAAACTTTTCAGACACTCACCCCCAGTCACAGATCTGGGTTGAATCCATCATCGTTCTTTAGCTCACTTCACCACCCCAGTTCAGACACAGCTATATGCAAATCAGTCTTGACCCTGTGCCTCATGGGACCAGTCCAGCCCGAACTGCCAAGCCATGTCTTCCCTGGACCGAAAACAAGCATCCTGGGACCGGTTTCGGGCTAACAGCCCTCATCAGCCAGGCTAGCTTTAATCCAGTGGCAAAGTGAGCAAGGGACCCACGTCTGGGCATGCCCTGCCAACTTAGGGCGAACAAAGCAAACACAAGGAGATGATTGACGGAGTGCTGAAACTTTTCAGACACTCACCCCCAGTCACAGATCTGGGTTGAATCCATCATCGTTCTTTAACTCACTTCACCACCCCAGTTCAGACACAGCTATATGCAAATCAGTCTTGACCCTGTGCCTCATGGGAACAGTCCAGCCCGAACTGCCAAGCCATGTCTTCCCTGGACCGGAAACAAGCATCCTGGGACCGGTTTCGGGCTAACAGCCCTCATCAGCCAGGCTAGCTTGAATCCAGTGGCAAAGTGAGCAAGGGACCCACGTCTGGGCATACCCTGCCAACTTAGGGTGAACAAAGCAAACACAAGGAGATGATGGACGGAGTGCTGAAACTTTTCAGACACTCACCCCCAGTCACAGATCTGGGTTGAATCCATCATCGTTCTTTAGCTCACTTCACCACCCCAGTTCAGACACAGCTATATGCAAATCAGTCTTGACCCTGTGCCTCATGGGAACAGTCCAGCCCGAACTGCCAAGCCATGTCTTCCCTGGACCGGAAACAAGCATCCTGGGACCAGTTTCG
The DNA here is from genome assembly GCA_963921515.1 of Calotriton arnoldi. Taxonomy (NCBI): domain Eukaryota; kingdom Metazoa; phylum Chordata; class Amphibia; order Caudata; family Salamandridae; genus Calotriton; species Calotriton arnoldi. The sequence continues at coordinate 14,627 of CAWUFW010007823.1, forward strand.
GGCTAACAGCCCTCATCAGCCAGGCTAGCTTGAATCCAGTGGCAAAGTGAGCAAGGGACCCACGTCTGGGCATGCCCTGCCAACTTAGGGCGAACAAAGCAAACACAAGGAGATGATGGACGGAGTGCTGAAACTTTTCAGACACTCACCCCCAGTCACAGGTCTGGGTTGAATCCATCATCGTTCTTTAGCTCACTTCACCACCCCAGTTCAGACACAGCTATATGCAAATCAGTCTTGATCCTGTGCCTCATGGGAACAGTCCAGCCCGAACTGCCAAGCCATGTCTTCCCTGGACGGGAAACAAGCATCCTGGGACCGGTTTTGGGCTAACAGCCCTCATCAGCCTGGCTAGCTTGAATCCAGTGGCAAAGTGAGCAAGGGACCCACGTCTGGGCATACCCTACCAACTTAGGGCGAACAAAGCAAACACAAGGAGATGATGGACGGAGTGCTGAACCATTTCAGACACTCACCCCCAATCACAGATCTGGGTTGAATTCATCATCGTTCTTTAGCTCACTTCACCGCCCCAGTTCAGACACAGCTATATGTAAATCAGTCTTGACCCTGTGCCTCATGGGAACAGTCCAGCCCGAACTGCAAAGCTATGTCTTCACTGGACCGGAAACAAGCACCCTGGGACCGGTTTCGGGCTAACAGCCCTCATCAGCCAGGCTAGCTTGAATCCAGTGGCAAAGTGAGAAAGGGACCCATGTCTGGGCATACCCTGCCAACTTAGGGCGAAGAAAGCAAACACAAGGAGATGATGGACGGAGTGATGAAACTTTTCAGACACTCACCCCCAGTCACAGATCTGGGTTGAATCCATCATCGTTCTTTAGCTCACTTTACCACCCCAGTTCAGACACAGCTATATGCAAATCAGTCTTGACCCTGTGCCTCATGGGAACAGTCCAGCCCGAACTGCCAAGCCATGTCTTCCCTGGACCGGAAACAAGCATCCTGGGACCGGTTTCGGGCTAACAGCCCTCATCAGCCAGGCTAGCTTGAATACAGTGGCAAAGTGAGCAAGGGACCCACGTCTGGGCATACACTGCCAACTTAGGGAGAACAAAGCAAACACAAGGAGATGATGGACGGAGTGCTGAAACTTTTCAGACACTCACCCCCAGTCACAGATCTGGGTTGAATCCATCATCGTTCTTTAGCTCACTTCACCACCCCAGTTCAGACACAGCTATATGCAAATCAGTCTTGACCCTGTGCCTCATGGGAACAGGCCAGCCTGAACTGCCAAGTCATGTCTTCCATTTACCGGAAACAAGCATCCTGGGACCGGTTTCGGGCTAACAGCCCTCATCAGCCAGGCTAGCTTGAATCCAGTGGCAAAGTGAGCAAGGGACCCACGTCTGGGCATACCCTGCCAACTTAGGGTGAACAAAGCAAACACAAGGAGATGATGGACGGAGTGCTGAAACTTTTCAGACACTCACCCCCAGTCACAGATCTGGGTTGAATCCATCATCGTTCTTTAGCTCACTTCACCACCCCAGTTCAGACACAGCTATATGCAAATAAGTCCAGCCCGAACTGCCAAGCCATGTCTTCCCTGGACCGGAAACAAGCATCCTGGGACCGGTTTCGGGCTAACAGCCCTCATCAGCCAGGCTAGCTTGAATACAGTGGCAAAGTAAGCAAGGGACCCACGTCTGGGCATACCCTGCCAACTTAGGGCGAACAAAGCAAACACAAGGAGATGATGGACGGAGTGCTGAAACTTTTCAGACACTCACCCCCAGTCACAGATCTGGGTTGAATCCATCATCGTTCTTTAGCTCACTTCACCACCCCAGTTCAGACACAGCTATATGCAAATCAGTCTTGACCCTGTGCCTCATGGGAACAGTCCAGCCCGAACTGCCAAGTCATGTCTTCCATTTACCGGAAACAAGCATCCTGGGACCGGTTTCGGGCTAACAGCCCTCATCAGCCAGGCTAGCTTGAATGCAGTGGCAAAGTGAGCAAGGGACCCACGTCTGGGCATACCCTGCCAACTTAGGGTGAACAAAGCAAACACGAGGAGATGATGGACGGAGTGCTGAAACTTTTCAGACGCTCACCCCCAGTCACAGATCTGGGTTGAATCAATCATCGTTCTTTAGCTCACTTCACCACCCCAGTTCAGACACAGCTATATGCAAATCAGTCTTGACCCTGTGCCTCATGGGAACAGTCCAGCCCGAACTGCCAAGCCATGTCTTCCCTAGACCGGAAACAAGCATCCTGCGACCGGTTTCGGGCTAACAGCCCTCATCAGCCAGGCTAGCTTGAATCCAGTGGCAAAGTGAGCAAGGACCCACGTCTGGGCATACCCTGCCAACTTAGGGCAAACAAAGCAAACACAAGGAGATGATGGACAGAGTGCTGAAACTTTTCAGACACTCACCCCCAGTCACAGATCTGGGTTGAATCCATCATCGTTCTGTAGCTCACTTCACCACCCCAGTTCAGACACAGCTATATGCAAATCAGTCTTGACCCTGTGCCTCATGGGAACAGTCCAGCCCAAACTGCCAAGTCATGTCTTCCCTTTACCGGAAACAAGCATCCTGGGACCGGTTTCGGGCTAACAGCCCTCATAAGCCAGGCTAGCTTGAATCCAGTGGAAAAGTGAGCAAGGGACCCACGTCTGGGCATACCCTGCCAACTTAGGGTGAACAAAGCAAACACAAGGAGATGATGGACGGAGTGCTGAAACTTTTCAGACACTCACCCCCAGTCACAGATCTGGGTTGAATCCATCATCGTTCTTTAGCTCACTTCACCACCCCAGTTCAGACACAGCTATATGCAAATCAGTCTTGACCCTGTGCCTCATGGGAACAGTCCAGCCCGAACTGCCAAGCCATGTCTTCCCTAGACCGGAAACAAGCATCCTGCGACCGGTTTCGGGCTAACAGCCCTCATCAGCCAGGCTAGCTTGAATCCAGTGGCAAAGTGAGCAAGGGACCCACGTCTGGGCATACCCTGCCAACTTAGGGCGAACAAAGCAAACACAAGGAGATGATGGACGGAGTGCTGAAACTTTTCAGACACTCACCCCCAGTCACAGATCTGGGTTGAATCCATCATCGTTCTTTAGCTCACTTCACCACCCCAGTTCAGACACAGCTATATGCAAATCAGTCTTGACCCTGTGCCTCATGGGAACAGTCCAGCCCGAACTGCCAAGCCATGTCTTCCCTGGACCGGAAACAAGCATCCTGGGACCGGTTTCGGGCTAACAGCCCTCATCAGCCAGGCTAGCTTGAATCCAGTGGCAAAGTGAGCAAGGGACCCACGTCTGGGCATACCCTGCCAACTTAGGGTGAACAAAGCAAACACAAGGAGATGATGGACGGAGTGCTGAAACTTTTCAGACACTCACCCCCAGTCACAGATCTGGGTTGAATCCATCATCGTTCTTTAGCTCACTTCACCACCCCAGTTCAGACACAGCTATATGCAAATCAGTCTTGACCCTGTGCCTCATGGGAACAGTCCAGCCCGAACTGCCAAGCCATGTCTTCCCTGGACCGGAAACAAGCATCCTGGGACCGGTTTCGGGCTAACAGCCCTCATCAGCCAGGCTAGCTTGAATACAGTGGCAAAGTGAGCAAGGGACCCACGTCTGGGCATACCCTGCCAACTTAGGGAGAACAAAGCAAACACAAGGAGATGATGGACGGAGTGCTGAAACTTTTCAGACACTCACCCCCAGTCACAGATCTGGGTTGAATCCATCATCGTTCTTTAGCTCACTTCACCACCCCAGTTCAGACACAGCTATATGCAAATCAGTCTTGACCCTGTGCCTCATGGGAACAGGCCAGCCTGAACTGCCAAGCTCATGTCTTCCATTTACCGGAAACAAGCATCCTGGGACCGGTTTCGGGCTAACAGCCCTCATCAGCCAGGCTAGCTTGAATGCAGTGGCAAAGTGAGCAAGGGACCCACGTCTGGGCATACCCTGCCAACTTAGGGCGAAGAAAGCAAACACAAGGAGATGATGGACGGAGTGATGAAACTTTTCAGACACTCACCCCCAGTCACAGATCTGGGTTGAATCCATCATCGTTCTTTAGCTCACTTTACCACCCCAGTTCAGACACAGCTATATGCAAATCAGTCTTGACCCTGTGCCTCATGGGAACAGTCCAGCCCGAACTGCCAAGCCATGTCTTCCCTGGACCGGAAACAAGCATCCTGGGACCGGTTTCGGGCTAACAGCCCTCATCAGCCAGGCTAGCTTGAATCCAGTGGCAAAGTGAGCAAGGGACCCACGTCTGGGCATACCCTGCCAACTTAGGGTGAACAAAGCAAACACAAGGAGATGATGGACGGAGTGCTGAAACTTTTCAGACACTCACCCCCAGTCACAGATCTGGGTTGAATCCATCATCGTTCTTTAGCTCACTTCACCACCCCAGTTCAGACACAGCTATATGCAAATCAGTCTTGACCCTGTGCCTCATGGGAACAGTCCAGCCCGAACTGCCAAGCCATTTCTACCCTTGACCGGAAACAAGCATCCTGGGACCGGTTTCGGGCTAACAGCCCTCATCAGCCAGGCTAGCTTGAATCCAGTGGCAAAGTGAGCAAGGGACCCACGTCTGGGCATACCCTGCCAACTTAGGGTGAACAAAGCAAACACAAGGAGATGATGGACGGAGTGCTGAAACTTTTCAGACACTCACCCCCAGTCACAGGTCTGGGTTGAATCCATCATCGTTCTTTAGCTCACTTCACCACCCCAGTTCAGACACAGCTATATGCAAATCAGTCTTGATCCTGTGCCTCATGGGAACAGTCCAGCCCGAACTGCCAAGCCATGTCTTCCCTGGACGGGAAACAAGCATCCTGGGACCGGTTTTGGGCTAACAGCCCTCATCAGTTTGGCTAGCTTGAATCCAGTGGCAAAGTGAGCAAGGGACCCACGTCTGGGCATACCCTGCCAACTTAGGGCGAACAAAGCAAACACAAGGAGATGATGGACGGAGTGCTGAACCATTTCAGACACTCACCCCCAATCACAGATCTGGGTTGAATTCATCATCGTTCTTTAGCTCACTTCACCGCCCCAGTTCAGACACAGCTATATGTAAATCAGTCTTGACCCTGTGCCTCATGGGAACAGTCCAGCCCGAACTGCAAAGCTATGTCTTCACTGGACCGGAAACAAGCACCCTGGGACCGGTTTCGGGCTAACAGCCCTCATCAGCCAGGCTAGCTTGAATCCAGTGGCAAAGTGAGAAAGGGACCCATGTCTGGGCATACCCTGCCAACTTAGGGCGAAGAAAGCAAACACAAGGAGATGATGGACGGAGTGATGAAACTTTTCAGACACTCACCCCCAGTCACAGATCTGGGTTGAATCCATCATCGTTCTTTAGCTCACTTTACCACCCCAGTTCAGACACAGCTATATGCAAATCAGTCTTGACCCTGTGCCTCATAGGAACAGTCCAGCCCGAACTCCCAAGCCATGTCTTCCCTGGACCGGAAACAAGCATCCTGGGACCGGTTTCGGGCTAACAGCCCTCATCAGCCAGGCTAGCTTGAATACAGTGGCAAAGTGAGCAAGGGACCCAAGTCTGGGCATACACTGCCAACTTAGGGAGAACAAAGCAAACACAAGGAGATGATGGACGTAGTGCTGAAACTTTTCAGACACTCACCCCCAGTCACAGATCTGGGTTGAATCCATCATCGTTCTTTAGCTCACTTCACCACCCCAGTTCAGACACAGCTATATGCAAATCAGTCTTGACCCTGTGCCTCATGGGAACAGGCCAGCCTGAACTGCCAAGTCATGTCTTCCATTTACCGGAAACAAGCATCCTGGGACCGGTTTCGGGCTAACAGCCCTCATCAGCCAGGCTAGCTTGAATCCAGTGGCAAAGTGAGCAAGGGACCCACGTCTGGGCATACCCTGCCAACTTAGGGTGAACAAAGCAAACACAAGGAGATGATGGACGGAGTGCTGAAACTTTTCAGACACTCACCCCCAGTCACAGATCTGGGTTGAATCCATCATCGTTCTTTAGCTCACTTCACCACCCCAGTTCAGACACAGCTATATGCAAATAAGTCCAGCCCGAACTGCCAAGCCATGTCTTCCCTGGACCGGAAACAAGCATCCTGGGACCGGTTTCGGGCTAACAGCCCTCATCAGCCAGGTTAGCTTGAATACAGTGGCAAAGTAAGCAAGGGACCCACGTCTGGGCATACCCTGCCAACTTAGGGCGAACAAAGCAAACACAAGGAGATGATGGACGGAGTGCTGAAACTTTTCAGACACTCACCCCCAGTCACAGATCTGGGTTGAATCCATCATCGTTCTTTAGCTCACTTCACCACCCCAGTTCAGACACAGCTATATGCAAATCAGTCTTGACCCTGTGCCTCATGGGAACAGTCCAGCCCGAACTGCCAAGTCATGTCTTCCATTTACCGGAAACAAGCATCCTGGGACCGGTTTCGGGCTAACAGCCCTCATCAGCCAGGCTACCTTGAATGCAGTGGCAAAGTGAGCAAGGGACCCACGTCTGGGCATACCCTTCCAACTTAGGGCGAACAAAGCAAACACGAGGAGATGATGGACGGAGTGCTGAAACTTTTCAGACGCTCACCCCCAGTCCCAGATCTGGGTTGAATCAATCATCGTTCTTTAGCTCACTTCACCACCCCAGTTCAGACACAGCTATATGCAAATCAGTCTTGACCCTGTGCCTCATGGGAACAGTCCAGCCCGAACTGCCAAGCCATGTCTTCCCTAGACCGGAAACAAGCATCCTGCGACCGGTTTCGGGCTAACAGCCCTCATCAGCCAGGCTAGCTAGAATCCAGTGGTAAAGTGAGCTAGGACCCACGTCTGGGCATACCCTCCCAACTCAGGGCAAACAAATCAAACACAAGGAGATGATGGACAGAGTGCTGAAACTTTTCAGACACTCACCCCCAGTCACAGATCTGGGTTGAATCCATCATCGTTCTGTAGCTCACTTCACCACCCCAGTTCAGACACAGCTATATGCAAATCAGTCATGACCCTGTGCCTCATGGGAACAGTCCAGCCCAAACTGCCAAGTCATGTCTTCCCTTGACCGGAAACAAGCATCCTGGGACCGGTTTCGGGCTAACAGCCCTCATCAGCCAGGCTAGCTTGAATCCAGTGGCAAAGTGAGCAAGGGACCCACGTCTGGGCATACCCTGCCAACTTAGGGTGAACAAAGCAAACACAAGGAGATGATGGACGGAGTGCTGAAACTTTTCAGACACTCACCCCCAGTCACAGATCTGGGTTGAATCGATCATCGTTCTTTAGCTCACTTCACCACCCCAGTTCAGACACAGCTATATGCAAATCAGTCTTGACCCTGTGCCTCATGGGAACAGTCCAGCCCGAACTGCCAAGCCATGTCTTCCCTAGACCGGAAACAAGCATCCTGCGACCGGTTTCGGGCTAACAGCCCTCATCAGCCAGGCTAGCTTGAATCCAGTGGCAAAGTGAGCAAGGGAACCACGTCTGGGCATGCCCTGCCAACTTAGGGCGAACAAAGCAAACACAAGGAGATGATGGACGGAGTGCTGAAACTTTTCAGACACTACCCCCAGTCACAGATCTGGGTTGAATCCATCATCGTTCTTTAGCTCACTTCACCACCCCAGTTCAGACACAGCTATATGTAAATCAGTCTTGACCCTGTGCCTCATGGGAACAGTCCAGCCCGAACTGCAAAGCCATGTCTTCCCTGGACCGGAAACAAGCATCCTGGGACCGATTTCGGGCTAACAGCCCTCATCAGCCAGGCTAGCTTGAATCCAGTGGCAAAGTGAGCAAGGGACCCACGTCTGGGCATACCCTGCCAACTTAGGGTGAACAAAGCAAACACAAGGAGATGATGGACGGAGTGCTGAAACTTTTCAGACACTCACCCCCAGTCACAGATCTGGGTTGAATCCATCATCGTTCTTTAGCTCACTTCACCACCCCAGTTCAGACACAGCTATATGCAAATCAGTCTTGACCCTGTGCCTTATGGGAACAGTACAGCCCGAACTGCCAAGCCATGTCTTCCCTGGACCGGAAACAAGCATCCTGGGACAGGTTTCGGGCTAACAGCCCTCATCAGCCAGGCTAGCTTGAATACAGTGGCAAAGTGAGCAAGGGACCCATGTCTGGGCATACACTGCCAACTTAGGGAGAACAAAGCAAACACAAGGAGATGATGGACGGAGTGCTGAAACTTTTCAGACACTCACCCCCAGTCACAGATCTGGGTTGAATCCATCATCGTTCTTTAGCTCACTTCACCACCCCAGTTCAGACACAGCTATATGCAAATCAGTCTTGACCCTGTGCCTCATGGGAACAGGCCAGCCTGAACTGCCAAGTCATGTCTTCCATTTACCGGAAACAAGCATCCTGGGACCGGTTTCGGGCTAACAGTCCTCATCAGCCAGGCTAGCTTGAATGCAGTGGCAAAGTGAGCAAGGGACCCACGTCTGGGCATACCCTGCCAACTTAGGGCGAAGAAAGCAAACACAAGGAGATGATGGACGGAGTGATGAAACTTTTCAGACACTCACCCCCAGTCACAGATCTGGGTTGAATCCATCATCGTTCTTTAGCTCACTTTACCACCCCAGTTCAGACACAGCTATATGCAAATCAGTCTTGACCCTGTGCCTCATGGGAACAGTCCAGCCCGAACTGCCAAGCCATGTCTTCCCTGGACCGGAAACAAGCATCCTGGGACCGGTTTTGGGCTAACAGCCCTCATCAGCCAGGCTAGCTTGAATCCAGTGGCAAAGTGAGCAAGGGACCCACGTCTGGGCATACCCTGCCAACTTAGGGTGAACAAAGCAAACACAAGGAGATGATGGACGGAGTGCTGAAACTTTTCAGACACTCACCCCCAGTCACAGATCTGGGTTGAATCCATCATCGTTCTTTAGCTCACTTCACCACCCCAGTTCAGACACAGCTATATGCAAATCAGTCTTGACCCTGTGCCTTATGGGAACAGTCCAGCCCGAACTGCCAAGCCATGTCTTCCCTGGGCCGGAAACAAGCATCCTGGGACCGGTTTCGGGCTAACAGCCCTCATCAGCCAGGTTAGCTTGAATACAGTGGCAAAGTAAGCAAGGGACCCACGTCTGGGCATACCCTGCCAACTTAGGGTGAACAAAGCAAACACAAGGAGATGATGGACGGAGTGCTGAAACTTTTCAGACACTCACCCCCAGTCACAGATCTGGGTTGAATCCATCATCGTTCTTTAGCTCACTTCACCACCCCAGTTCAGACACAGCTATATGCAAATCAGTCTTGACCCTGTGCCTCATGGGAACAGTCCAGCCCAAACTGCCAAGTCATGTCTTCCCTTTACCAGAAACAAGCATCCTGGGACCGGTTTCGGGCTAACAGCCCTCATCAGCCAGGCTAGCTTGAATCCAGTGGCAAAGTGAGCAAGGGACCCACGTCTGGGCATACCCTGCCAACTTAGGGTGAACAAAGCAAACACAAGGAGATGATGGACGGAGTGCTGAAACTTTTCTGACACTCACCCCCAGTCACAGATCTGGGTTGAATCCATCATCGTTCTTTAGCTCACTTCACCACCCCAGTTCAGACACAGCTATATGCAAATCAGTCTTGACCCTGTGCCTCATGGGAACAGTCCAGCCCGAACTGCCAAGCCATGTCTTCCCTAGACCGGAAACAAGCATCCTGGGACCGGTTTCGGGCTAACAGCCCTCATCAGCCAGGCTAGCTTGAATCCAGTGGCAAAGTGAGCAAGGACCCACGTCTGGGCATACCCTGCCAACTTAGGGTGAACAAAGCAAACACAAGGAGATGATGGACAGAGTGCTGAAACTTTTCAGACACTCACCCCCAGTCACAGATCTGGGTTGAATCCATCATCGTTCTTTAGCTCACTTCACCACCCCAGTTCAGACACAACTATATGCAAATCAGTCTTGACCCTGTGCCTCATGGGAACAGTCCAGCCCGAACTGCCTAGCCATGTCTTCCCTGGACCGGAAACAAGCATCCTGGGACCGGTTTCGGGCTAACAGCCCTCATCAACCAGGCTAGCTTGAATCCAGTGGCAAAGTGAGCAAGGGACCCACGTCTGTGCATACCCTGCCAACTTAGGGCAAACAAAGCAACCACAAGGAGATGATGGACGGAGTGCTGAAACTTTTCAGACACTCACCCCCAGTCACAGATCTGGGTTGAATCCATCATCGTTCTTTAGCTCACTTCACCACCCCAGTTCAGACACAGCTATATGCAAATCAGTCTTGACCCTGTGCCTCATGGGAACAGTCCAGCCCGAACTGCCAAGCCATGTCTTCCCTGGACCGGAAACAAGCATCCTGGGACCGGTTTCGGGCTAACAGCCCTCATCAGCCAGGCTAGCTTGAATCCAGTGGCAAAGTGAGCAAGGGACCCACGTCTGGGCATACCCTGCCAACTTAGGGCGAACAAAGCAAACACAAGGAGATGATGGACGGAGTGCTGAAACTTTTCAGACACTCACCCCCAGTCACAGATCTGGGTTGAATCCATCATCGTTCTTTAGCTCACTTCACCACCCCAGTTCAGACACAGCTATATGCAAATCAGTCTTGACCCTGTGCCTCATGGGAACAGTCCAGCCCGAACTGCCAAGCCATGTCTTCCCTGGACCGGAAACAAGCATCCTGGGACCGGTTTCGGGCTAACAGCCCTCATCAGCCAGGCTAGCTTGAATCCAGTGGCAAAGTGAGCAAGGGACCCACGTCTGGGCATACCCTGCCAACTTAGGGCGAACAAAGCAAACACAAGGAGATGATGGACGGAGTGCTGAAACTTTTCAGACACTCACCCCCAGTCACAGATCTGGGTTGAATCCATCATCGTTCTTTAGCTCACTTCACCACCCCAGTTCAGACACAGCTATATGCAAATCAGTCTTGACCCTGTGCCTCATGGGAACAGTCCAGCCCGAACTGCCAAGCCATGTCTTCCCTGGACCGGAAACAAGCATCCTGAGCCAGGTTTCGGGCTAACAGCCCTCATCAGCCAGGCTAGCTTGAATCCAGTGGCAAAGTGAGCAAGGGACCCACTTCTGGGCATACCCTGCCAACTTAGGGCGAACAAAGCAGACACAAGGAGATGATGGACGGAGTGCTGAATCTTTTCAGACACTCATCCCCAGTCACAGATCTGGGTTGAATCCATCATCGTTCTTTAGCTCACTTCACCACCCCAGTTCAGACACAGCTATATGCAAATCAGTCTTGACACTGTGCATCATGGGAACAGTCCAGCCCGAACTGCCAAGCCATGTCTTCCCTGGACCGGAAACAAGCATCCTGGGACCGGTTTCGGGCTAACAGCCCTCATCAGCCAGGCTAGCTTGAATCCAGTGGCAAAGTGAGCAAGGGACCCACGTCTGGGCATACCCTGCCAACTTAGGGCGAACAAAGCAAACACAAGGAGATGATGGACGGAGTGCTGAAACTTTTCAGACACTCACCCCCAGTCACAGATCTGGGTTGAATCCATCATCGTTCTTTAGCTCACTTCACCACCCCAGTTCAGACACAGCTATATGCAAATCAGTCTTGACCCTGTGCCTCATGGGAACAGTCCAGCCCGAACTGCCAAGCCATGTCTTCCCTGGACCGGAAACAAGCATCCTGGGACCGGTTTCGGGCTAACAGCCCTCATCAGCCAGGCTAGCTTGAATCCAGTGGCAAAGTGAGCAAGGGACCCACGTCTGGGCATACCCTGCCAACTTAGGGTGAACAAAGCAAACACAAGGAGATGATGGACGGAGTGCTGAAACTTTTCAGACACTCACCCCCAGTCACAGATCTGGGTTGAATCCATCATCGTTCTTTAGCTCACTTCACCACCCCAGTTCAGACACAGCTATATGCAAATCAGTCTTGACCCTGTGCCTCATGGGAACAGGCCAGCCCGAACTGCCAAGCCATGTCTTCCCTGGACCGGAAACAAGCATCCTGGGACCGGTTTCGGGCTAACAGCCCTCATCAGCCAGGCTAGCTTGAATCCAGTGGCAAAGTGAGCAAGGGACCCACGTCTGGGCATACCCTGCCAACTTAGGGCGAACAAAGCAAACACAAGGAGATGATGGACAGAGTGCTGAAACTTTTCAGACACTCACCCCCAGTCACAGATCTGGGTTGAATCCATCATCGTTCTTTAGCTCACTTCACCACCCCAGTTCAGACACAGCTATATGCAAATCAGTCTTGACCCTGTGCCTCATGGGAACAGTCCAGCCCGAACTGCCAAGCCATGTCTTCCCTGGACCGGAAACAAGCATCCTGGGACCGGTTTCGGGCTAACAGCCCTCATCAGCCAGGCTAGCTTGAATCCAGTGGCAAAGTGAGCAAGGGACCCACGTCTGGGCATACCCTGCCAACTTAGGGTGAACAAAGCAAACACAAGGAGATGATGGACGGAGTGCTGTAACTTTTCAGACACTCACCCCCAGTCACAGATCTGGGTTGAATCCATCATCGTTCTTTAGCTCACTTCACCACCCCAGTTCAGACACAGCCATATGCAAATCAGTCTTGACCCTGTGCCTTATGGGAACAGTCCAGCCCGAACTGCCAAGCCATGTCTTCCCTGGACCGGAAACAAGCATCCTGGGACCGGTTTCGGGCTAACAGCCCTCATCAGCCAGGCTAGCTTGAATACAGTGGCAAAGTGAGCAAGGGACCCACGTCTGGGCATACACTGCCAACTTAGGGAGAACAAAGCAAACACAAGGAGATGATGGACGGAGTGCTGAAACTTTTCAGACACTCACCCTCAGTCACAGATCTGGGTTGAATCCATCATCGTTCTTTAGCTCACTTCACCACCCCAGTTCAGACACAGCTATATGCAAATCAGTCTTGACCCTGTGCCTCATGGGAACAGGCCAGCCTGAACTGCCAAGTCATGTCTTCCATTTACCGGAAACAAGCATCCTGGGACCGGTTTCGGGCTAACAGCCCTCATCAGCCAGGCTAGCTTGAATGCAGTGGCAAAGTGAGCAAGGGACCCACCTCTGGGCATACCCTGCCAACTTAGGGCGAAGAAAGCAAACACAAGGAGATGATGGACAGAGTGATGAAACTTTTCAGACACTCACCCGCAGTCACAGATCTGGGTTGAATCCATCATCGTTCTTTAGCTCACTTTACCACCCCAGTTCAGACACAGCTATATGCAAATCAGTCTTGACCCTGTGCCTCATGGGAACAGTCCAGCCCGAACTGCCAAGCCATGTCTTCCCTGGACCGGAAACAAGCATCCTGGGACCGGTTTTGGGCTAACAGCCCTCATCAGCCAGGCTAGCTTGAATCCAGTGGCAAAGTGAGCAAGGGACCCACGTCTGGGCCTACCCTGCCAACTTAGGGTGAACAAAGCAAACACAAGGAGATGATGGACGGAGTGCTGAAACTTTTCAGACACTCACCCCCAGTCACAGATCTGGGTTGAATCCATCATCGTTCTTTAGCTCACTTCACCACCCCAGTTCAGACACAGCTATATGCAAATCAGTCTTGACCCTGTGCCTTATGGGAACAGTCCAGCCCGAACTGCCAAGCCATGTCTTCCCTGGACCGGAAACAAGCATCCTGGGACCGGTTTCGGGCTAACAGCCCTCATCAGCCAGGTTAGCTTGAATACAGTGGCAAAGTGAGCAAGGGACCCACGTCTGGGCATACCCTGCCAACTTAGGGCGAACAAAGCAAACACAAGGAGATGATGGACGGAGTGCTGAAACCTTTCAGACACTCACCCCCAGTCACAGATCTGGGTTGAATCCATCATCGTTCTTTAGCTCACTTCACCACCCCAGTTCAGAAACAGCTATATGCAAATCAGTCTTGACCCTGTGCCTCATGGGAACAGTCCAGCCCGAACTGCCAAGTCATGTCTTCCCTAGACCGGAAACAAGCATCCTGCGACCGGTTTCGGGCTAACAGCCCTCATCAGCCAGGCTAGCTAGAATCCAGTGGCAAAGTGAGCAAGGGACCCACGTCTGGGCATACCCTGCCAACTTAGGGCAAACAAAGCAAACACAAGGAGATGATGGACAGAGTGCTGAAACTTTTCAGACACTCACCCCCAGTCACAGATCTGGGTTGAATCCATCATCGTTCTGTAGCTCACTTCACCACCCCAGTTCAGACACAGCTATATGCAAATCAGTCTTGACCCTGTGCCTCATGGGAACAGTCCAGCCCAAACTGCCAAGTCATGTCTTCCCTTGACCGGAAACAAGCATCCTGGGACCGGTTTCGGGCTAACAGCCCTCATCAGCCAGGCTAGCTTGAATCCAGTGGCAAAGTGAGCAAGGGACCCACGTCTGGGCATACCCTGCCAACTTAGGGTGAACAAAGCAAACACAAGGAGATGATGGACGGAGTGCTGAAACTTTTCAGACACTCACCCCCAGTCACAGATCTGGGTTGAATCCATCATCGTTCTTTAGCTCACTTCACCACCCCAGTTCAGACACAGCTATATGCAAATCAGTCTTGACCCTGTGCCTCATGGGAACAGTCCAGCCCGAACTGCCAAGCCATGTCTTCCCTAGACCGGAAACAAGCATCCTGCGACCGGTTTCGGGCTAACAGCCCTCATCAGCCAGGCTAGCTTGAATACAGTGGCAAAGTGAGCAAGGGACCCACGTCTGGGCATACCCTGCCAACTTAGGGTGAACAAAGCAAACACAAGGAGATGATGGACAGAGTGCTGAAACTTTTCAGACACTCACCCCCAGTCACAGATCTGGGTTGAATCCATCATCGTTCTTTAGCTCACTTCACCACCCCAGTTCAGACACAGCTATATGCAAATCAGTCTTGACCCTGTGCCTCATGGGAACAGTCCAGCCCGAACTGCCAAGCCATGTCTTCCCTGGACCGGAAACAAGCATCCTGGGACCGGTTTCGGGCTAACAGCCCTCATCAGCCAGGCTAGCTTGAATCCAGTGGCAAAGTGAGCAAGGGACCCACGTCTGGGCATACCCTGCCAACTTAGGGCAAACAAAGCAAACACAAGGAGATGATGGACGGAGTGCTGAAACTTTTCAGACACTCACCCCCAGTCACAGATCTGGGTTGAATCCATCATCGTTCTTTAGCTCACTTCACCACCCCAGTTCAGACACAGCTATATGCAAATCAGTCTTGACCCTGTGCCTCATGGGAACAGTCCAGCCCGAACTGCCAAGCCATGTCTTCCCTGGACCGGAAACAAGCATCCTGGGACCGGTTTCGGGCTAACAGCCCTCATCAGCCAGGCTAGCTTGAATCCAGTGGCAAAGTGAGCAAGGGACCCACGTCTGGGCATGCCCTGCCAACTTAGGGCGAACAAAGCAAACACAAGGAGATGATGGACGGAGTGCTGAAACTTTTCAGACACTCACCCCCAGTCACAGATCTGGGTTGAATCCATCATCGTTCTTTAGCTCACTTCACCACCCCAGTTCAGACACAGCTATATGCAAATCAGTCTTGACCCTGTGCCTCATGGGAACAGTCCAGCCCGAACTGCCAAGCCATGTCTTCCCTGGACCGGAAACAAGCATCCTGGGACCGGTTTCGGGCTAACAGCCCTCATCTTCCAGGCTAGCTTGAATCCAGTGGCAAAGTGAGCAAGGGACCCAGGTCTGGGCATACCCTGCCAACTTAGGGTGAACAAAGCAAACACAAGGAGATGATGGACAGAGTGCTGAAACTTTTCAGACACTCACCCCCAGTCACAGATCTGGGTTGAATCCATCATCGTTCTTTAGCTCACTTCACCACCCCAGTTCAGACACAGCTATATGCAAATCAGTCTTGACCCTGTGCCTCATGGGAACAGTCCAGCCCGAACTGCCAAGCCATGTCTTCCCTGGACCGGAAACAAGCATCCTGGGACCGGTTTCGGGCTAACAGCCCTCATCAGCCAGGCTAGCTTGAATCCAGTGGCAAAGTGAGCAAGGGACCCACGTCTGGGCATACCCTGCCAACTTAGGGCGAACAAAGCAAACACAAGGAGATGATGGACGGAGTGCTGAAACTTTTCAGACACTCACCCCCAGTCACAGATCTGGGTTGAATCCATCATCGTTCTTTAGCTCACTTCACCACCCCAGTTCAGACACAGCTATATGCAAATCAGTCTTGACCCTGTGCCTCATGGGAACAGTCCAGCCCGAACTGCCAAGCCATGTCTTCCCTGGACCGGAAACAAGCATCCTGGGACCGGTTTCGGGCTAACAGCCCTCATCAGCCAGGCTAGCTTGAATCCAGTGGCAAAGTGAGCAAGGGACCCACGTCTGGGCATGCCCTGCCAACTTAGGGCGAACAAAGCAAACACAAGGAGATGATGGACGGAGTGCTGAAACTTTTCAGACACTCACCCCCAGTCACAGATCTGGGTTGAATCCATCATCGTTCTTTAGCTCACTTCACCACCCCAGTTCAGACACAGCTATATGCAAATCAGTCTTGATCCTGTGCCTCATGGGAACAGTCCAGCCCGAACTGCCAAGCCATGTCTTCCCTGGACGGGAAACAAGCATCCTGGGACCGGTTTCGGGCTAACAGCCCTCATCAGTTTGGCTAGCTTGAATCCAGTGGCAAAGTGAGCAAGGGACCCACGTCTGGGCATACCCTGCCAACTTAGGGCGAACAAAGCAAACACAAGGAGATGATGGACGGAGTGCTGAACCTTTTCAGACACTCACCCCCAATCACAGATCTGGGTTGAATCCATCATCGTTCTTTAGCTCACTTCACCACCCCAGTTCAGACACAGCTATATGTAAATCAGTCTTGACCCTGTGCCTCATGGGAACAGTCCAGCCCGAACTGCAAAGCCATGTCTTCCCTGGACCGGAAACAAGCATCCTGGGACCGGTTTCGGGCTAACAGCCCTCATCAGCCAGGCTAGCTTGAATCCAGTGGCAAAGTGAGAAAGGGACCCACGTCTGGGCATACCCTGCCAACTTAGGGCGAAGAAAGCAAACACAAGGAGATGATGGACGGAGTGCTGAAACTTTTCAGACACTCACCCCCTGTCACAGATCTGGGTTGAATCCATCATCGTTCTTTAGCTCACTTCACCACCCCAGTTCAGACACAGCTATATGCAAATCAGTCTTGACCCTGTGCCTTATGGGAACAGTCCAGCCCGAACTGCCAAGCCATGTCTTCCCTGGACCGGAAACAAGCATCCTGGGACCGGTTTCGGGCTAACAGCCCTCATCAGCCAGGCTAGCTTGAATACAGTGGCAAAGTGAGCAAGGGACCCACATCTGGGCATACACTGCCAACTTAGGGAGAACAAAGCAAACACAAGGAGATGATGGACGGAGTGCTGAAACTTTTCAGACACTCACCCCCAGTCACAGATCTGGGTTGAATCCATCATCGTTCTTTAGCTCACTTCACCACCCCAGTTCAGACACAGCTATATGCAAATCAGTCTTGACCCTGTGCCTCATGGGAACAGTCCAGCCCGAACTGCCAAGTCATGTCTTCCATTTACCGGAAACAAGCATCCTGGGACCGGTTTCGGGCTAACAGCCCTCATCAGCCACGCTAGCTTGAATGCAGTGGCAAAGTGAGCAAGGGACCCACGTCTGGGCATACCCTGCCAACTTAGGGTGAACAAAGCAAACACGAGGAGATGATGGACGGAGTGCTGAAACTTTTCAGACACTCACCCGCAGTCACAGATCTGGGTTGAATCCATCATCGTTCTTTAGCTCACTTCACCACCCCAGTTCAGACACAGCTATATGCAAATCAGTCTTGACCCTGTGCCTCATGGGAACAGTCCAGCCCGAACTGCCAAGCCATGTCTTCTCTGGACCGGAAACAAGCATCCTGGGACCGGTTTTGGGCTAACAGCCCTCATCAGCCAGGCTAGCTTGAATCCAGTGGCAAAGTGAGCAAGGGACCCACGTCTGGGCATACCCTGCCAACTTAGGGCGAACAAAGCAAACACAAGGAGATGATGGACAGAGTGCTGAAACTTTTCAGACACTCACCACCAGTCACAGATCTGGGTTGAATCCATCATCGTTCTGTAGCTCACTTCACCACCCCAGTTCAGACACAGCTATATGCAAATCAGTCTTGACCCTGTGCCTCATGGGAACAGTCCAGCCCGAACTGCCAAGCCATGTCTTCCCTGGACCGGAAACAAGCATCCTGGGACCGGTTTCGGGCTAACAGCCCTCATCAGCCAGGCTAGCTTGAATCCAGTGGCAAAGTGAGCAAGGGACCCACGTCTGGGCATACCCTGCCAACTTAGGGTGAACAAAGCAAACACAAGGAGATGATGGACAGAGTGCTGAAACTTTTCAGACACTCACCCCCAGTCACAGATCTGGGTTGAATCCATCATCGTTCTTTAGCTCACTTCACCACCCCAGTTCAGACACAGCTATATGCAAATCAGTCTTGACCCTGTGCCTCATGGGAACAGTCCAGCCCGAACTGCCAAGCCATGTCTTCCCTGGACCGGAAACAAGCATCCTGGGACCGGTTTCGGGCTAACAGCCCTCATCAGCCAGGCTAGCTTGAATCCAGTGGCAAAGTGAGCAAGGGACCCACGTCTGGGCATACCCTGCCAACTTAGGGCGAACAAAGCAAACACAAGGAGATGATGGACGGAGTGCTGAAACTTTTCAGACACTCACCCCCAGTCACAGATCTGGGTTGAATCCATCATCGTTCTTTAGCTCACTTCACCACCCCAGTTCAGACACAGCTATATGCAAATCAGTCTTGACCCTGTGCCTCATGGGAACAGTCCAGCCCGAACTGCCAAGCCATGTCTTCCCTGGACCGGAAACAAGCATCCTGGGACCGGTTTCGGGCTAACAGCCCTCATCAGCCAGGCTAGCTTGAATCCAGTGGCAAAGTGAGCAAGGGACCCACGTCTGGGCATACCCTGCCAACTTAGGGCGAACAAAGCAAACACAAGGAGATGATGGACGGAGTGCTGAAACTTTTCAGACACTCACCCCCAGTCACAGATCTGGGTTGAATCCATCATCGTTCTTTAGCTCACTTCACCACCCCAGTTCAGACACAGCTATATGCAAATCAGTCTTGACCCTGTGCCTCATGGGAACAGTCCAGCCCGAACTGCCAAGCCATGTCTTCCCTGGACCGGAAACAAGCATCCTGGGACCGGTTTCGGGCTAACAGCCCTCATCAGCCAGGCTAGCTTGAATCCAGTGGCAAAGTGAGCAAGGGACCCACGTCTGGGCATACCCTGCCAACTTAGGGCGAACAAAGCAAACACAAGGAGATGATGGACGGAGTGCTGAAACTTTTCAGACACTCACCCCCAGTCACAGATCTGGGTTGAATCCATCATCGTTCTTTAGCTCACTTCACCACCCCAGTTCAGACACAGCTATATGCAAATCAGTCTTGACCCTGTGCCTCATGGGAACAGTCCAGCCCGAACTGCCAAGCCATGTCTTCCCTGGACCGGAAACAAGCATCCTGGGACCGGTTTCGGGCTAACAGCCCTCATCAGCCAGGCTAGCTTGAATCCAGTGGCAAAGTGAGCAAGGGACCCACGTCTGGGCATACCCTGCCAACTTAGGGCAAACAAAGCAAACACAAGGAGATGATGGACGGAGTGCTGAAACTTTTCAGACACTCACCCCCAGTCACAGATCTGGGTTGAATCCATCATCGTTCTTTAGCTCACTTCACCACCCCAGTTCAGACACAGCTATATGCAAATCAGTCTTGACCCTGTGCCTCATGGGAACAGTCCAGCCCGAACTGCCAAGCCATGTCTTCCCTGGACCGGAAACAAGCATCCTGGGACC
This sequence comes from Calotriton arnoldi, assembly GCA_963921515.1. Lineage (NCBI taxonomy): Eukaryota > Metazoa > Chordata > Amphibia > Caudata > Salamandridae > Calotriton > Calotriton arnoldi. The sequence continues at coordinate 34,510 of CAWUFW010007823.1, forward strand.
GGTTTCGGGCTAACAGCCCTCATCAGCCAGGCTAGCTTGAATCCAGTGGCAAAGTGAGCAAGGGACCCACGTCTGGGCATACCCTGCCAACTTAGGGTGAACAAAGCAAACACAAGGAGATGATGGACGGAGTGCTGAAACTTTTCAGACACTCACCCCCAGTCACAGATCTGGGTTGAATCCATCATCGTTCTTTAGCTCACTTCACCACCCCAGTTCAGACACAGCTATATGCAAATCAGTCTTGACCCTGTGCCTCATGGGAACAGTCCAGCCCGAACTGCCAAGCCATGTCTTCCCTGGACCGGAAACAAGCATCCTGGGACCGGTTTCGGGCTAACAGCCCTCATCAGCCAGGCTAGCTTGAATCCAGTGGCAAAGTGAGCAAGGGACCCACGTCTGGGCATACCCTGCCAACTTAGGGAGAACAAAGCAAACACAAGGAGATGATGGACGGAGTGCTGAAACTTTTCAGACACTCACCCCCAGTCACAGATCTGGGTTGAATCCATCATCGTTCTTTAGCTCACTTCACCACCCCAGTTCAGACACAGCTATATGCAAATCAGTCTTGACCCTGTGCCTCATGGGAACAGTCCAGCCCGAACTGCCAAGTCATGTCTTCCATTGACCGGAAACAAGCATCCTGGGACCGGTTTCGGGCTAACAACCCTCATCAGCCACGCTAGCTTGAATGCAGTGGCAAAGTGAGCAAGGGACCCGCGTCTGGGCATACCCTGCCAACTTAGGGTGAACTAAGCAAACACGAGGAGATGATGGACGGAGTGCTGAAACTTTTCAGACACTCACCCCCAGTCACAGATCTGGGTTGAATCCATCATCGTTCTTTAGCTCACTTCACCACCCCAGTTCAGACACAGCTATATGCAAATCAGTCTTGACCCTGTGCCTCATGGGAACAGTCCAGCCCGAACTGCCAAGCCATGTCTTCCCTGGACCGGAAACAAGCATCCTGGGACCGGTTTCGGGCTAACAGCCCTCATCAGCCAGGCTAGCTTGAATCCAGTGGCAAAGTGAGCAAGGGACCCACGTCTGGGCATACCCTGCCAACTTAGGGTGAACAAAGCAAACACAAGGAGATGATGGACGGAGTGCTGAAACTTTTCAGACACTCACCCCCAGTCACAGATCTGGGTTGAATCCATCATCGTTCTTTAGCTCACTTCACCACCCCAGTTCAGACACAGCTATATGCAAATCAGTCTTGACCCTGTGCCTCATGGGAACAGTCCAGCCCGAACTGCCAAGCCATGTCTTCACTGGACCGGAAACAAGCATCCTGGGACCGGTTTCGGGCTAACAGCCCTCATCAGCCAGGCTAGCTTGAATCCAGTGGCAAAGTGAGCAAGGGACCCACGTCTGGGCATACCCTGCCAACTTAGGGCGAACAAAGCAAACACAAGGAGATGATGGACGGAGTGCTGAAACTTTTCAGACACTCACCCCCAGTCACAGATCTGGGTTGAATCCATCATCGTTCTGTAGCTCACTTCACCACCCCAGTTCAGACACAGCTATATGCAAATCAGTCTTGACCCTGTGCCTCATGGGAACAGTCCAGCCCGAACTGCCAAGTCATGTCTTCCATTTACCGGAAACAAGCATCCTGGGACCGGTTTCGGGCTAACAGCCCTCATCAGCCAGGCTAGCTTGAATGCAGTGGCAAAGTGAGCAAGGACCCACGTCTGGGCATACCCTGCCAACTTAGGGTGAACAAAGCAAACACAAGGAGATGATGGACGGAGTGCTGAAACTTTTCAGACACTCACCCCCAGTCACAGATCTGGGTTGAATCCATCATCGTTCTTTAGCTCACTTCACCACCCCAGTTCAGACACAGCTATATGCAAATCAGTCTTGACCCTGTGCCTCATGGGAACAGTCCAGCCCGAACTGCCAAGCCATGTCTTCCCTGGACCGGAAACAAGCATCCTGGGACCGGTTTCGGGCTAACAGCCCTCATCAGCCAGGCTAGCTTGAATCCAGTGGCAAAGTGAGCAAGGGACCCACGTCTGGGCATACCCTGCCAACTTAGGGCGAACAAAGCAAACACAAGGAGATGATGGACAGAGTGCTGAAACTTTTCAGACACTCACCCCCAGTCACAGATCTGGGTTGAATCCATCATCGTTCTTTAGCTCACTTCACCACCCCAGTTCAGACACAGCTATATGCAAATCAGTCTTGACCCTGTGCCTCATGGGAACAGTCCAGCCCGAACTGCCAAGCCATGTCTTCCCTGGACCGGAAACAAGCATCCTGGGACTGGTTTTGGGCTAACAGCCCTAATCAGCCAGGCTAGCTTGAATCCAGTGGCAAAGTGAGCAAGGGACCCACGTCTGGGCATACCCTGCCAACTTAGGGTGAACAAAGCAAACACAAGGAGATGATGGACTGAGTGCTTTTTTCTTTTCCCACTGTATCATTGCGTGTAATAATTATTTAAAGTATATGGACGCACTATGTCTAATGAACCATGGCAATTTGTGTCATTAATGCAACGAAAAGGAGCACGTTTTTTCATTTCAATTGAATAACACGTTTTCCATTTCAAATTTGTCTTTTTCTTTCCCCCATTATATCAATGCGTACAATAATGTTTGAAAGTACATGGACGCACTATGTCTAAGATGTATCAATAACGCGATGTTAAGGAGCACGTTTTTCATTTCATCACGTACAAATAATGCTTTATAATGTATGTATGCACTCTGTCCAAGAGCTCCACAATGGGTTTGACACGACAAGTTCATATTTATCACTTTTTTCGTCAGCGCAATCAACATGGCGCCTTTACATTCAGGGCCACATATTATGCACCTCTCTCCCTCATATAATTTTTTTTTTTTTTCCACATGTTATGCATATCATGACTTATGCCCAGCAGCCCCTCACAGGGCGCACCATGATCCAAGTCTGTTTTCATTTGCTCCGACATGCTAATGTAGTCTGTGCACTTAGGCACGTACGCACGGGTAATTGACTGACTTTCACCAGCTTATTTAAAGTAGGATTCAGTTCTCAGTTTCACCTACACGGACTGAGACGTTTCCTTTACCTACGGTAAGCGCTTGTCAAACATCCCACATTTTTGCCTTTCTGCGTACTGGTATTTAATACTCTTTGAACACACAGTCGACTTAGACTCGTGTGATTTATAGCCATGTCACTGCAGGCTTTCTGGCTGCATTTCGGAGCCTGTTACTTTTCTTAGCTAAATTTCACATGCGATCTTCATTTACTTAAAGAGCAAACTCTAACTATTTTTCTCTCTGTCAGTCGACCTAGACTTGTGTGATTTATAGCCATGTCACCGCAGGCTCTCTGGCTTCATTTCGGAGCTGGTTACCTTTCATAGCTAAATACTTTCCACACGCGGTCCTCATTTATTTAAAGAGCATTATCTCTGTGTATGGGAACAAAGTACTTGATTTAATTTACACTGTATCCCCTTTTTAGAATTATATGAATACGGAGCCTTTTTGCCCGATGATGTGAATGCTTTAATTCACTTCCCAGGCCCAGCAGATTAATCCTGACTGGACCTTTCCTTCCTTAAACAGCACCAATAGAGTAAGTGGACCGGACAGGCCCTTTTTTCATTTCTTTTCCCACTGAAATGTACCATCCACTGTATTCTGAACTTACTTTTGCAGGTGTTTTGCTCGCTCTCACCGATTTGGAGCCTACGCGCCCTGTTTTCTCCTCAGGCCCATCGTTAGGGCTACTGATGGTAAATCTTTGGAGCTTAGTTCTTGTTTTTAACTCACTCCCTTTATGGGAATTTCCATTCTTAAGGTTTTCTTTTTAATTTATCTCCAGGTCACTCGCCCCCAGTCTCCCCTCCCCACACTCCTGTCCTGAGGAAGACCCCATCGTAAGGGACATACTTACCTACCACTTTCCAGGGGTCGAAACGTCGACATCTACCACACTAGCCAGTCTGACCAACAGCGATTGATCACTGTGGCTTTATCTAGAACTATGGCTATTTAAATATCTGGATGTAATGTGATTTACTTGGCTCTTGTATGAGCCCCTTCCTGAGAAATAACTAAGTTTGTGAATTGTACACAGTTCCATTCACTACCTTATCCTCACTTCATCCACTACACCCTCACCCTTCCCTCCTGGGGCACTGCTTTGAATAATGTGTTAACAAATGTTATAAAATACAGGTTGCTCAGTGTGATTAAATAACACTGTTCATTAAGAATACTAGGATTCTGTGTATAACTGTGTATGATTTTCTTGGTTCTTTTAAACACAGTTTTTGTACACTGGGACCATTCTCCGTATGTACCCCTCCTTCATGCCCATCATGGCCATTGTGCTGCCACTAACCCTCCTGCTTGCCATGCATGGTCTTCTGTGCTGCTACGGCCCCTCCCACCTTCCCTGTGTGGTCAGCTAGCTGCCCCTGACCCCCTCCCACCTTCCCTCCATGGCCTGTGTGTATGCCATTTTAGTCTCACTGTTGCTCTCCATGGTGTGTCTTGCTTCTAGTGCCCATCCTGCCTGACGTCCATTGTCAGCTTGCTGCTCCTTCCCTGCCCCCTTGCCCCCTGCCCTCTGTTTTCCATGTGCAGACCCCTATTCCCTCCCTCCTGGCTTGTCGGTTCCATTGTAATGCCCCTGATCCCTACCTCCTGCCCTTTATGGTCTGTTATGCTGCAGCTTTCTCTCCTGTCTGTCCATTATGGTCAGCTAGCTGCCATTGCCTATTTCCCCTTTGTTCTCTGTTGTCCATGTGCATGGTCTTGTCCCCTCCCTATTGCTTTCCATGGATTGTTGTGCTGCACTCCCATCCCGCAAGCACTGTGTGGTGTATTGTGCTGCTGCAAACCCTGATGCCTGCTCTGTAAGGTCAGTTTGGTGCACCTGTCCATATCCCTCCTGTCCTCTGTTATCCGAGTCCATGTCCCTACCCCGATTCCTCCTGCCTTCCATGATCCAATGTATCATACTTGTTAACATTTTGAACTTGGTAAGAAGGAGATTTTGAAAAAAAAACAGGGGTATTGATTTTTCCCACTGACTTACATTGAAAAAGAGGAGATTGTAGACAGGAGACAGATCAAATAAAGCCCATTTGGGTGTAAAAACATTGGGCGTTTCCTGGCTGAATCGGGTCTGTTGGCATGTATGGTTGTACTACCACTGCCTCTTCCTTCTGCCCACAATGGTCTATTATATTGCCACAGCCTCTCTTGCCTGTCCTGCATTGTTGGTTTGTTGCCTCTGCCCCCCTTTCCACTGCCCTCCATAGTCTGTTGTGCTGCCACTGCCCTTCCTGCCTGCCCAGTGTGGTCAAATTGTTGCCTCTGCACTCTCCTACCTGCCTTCAATTTTCTGAGTCCGTGCCCCTGGCCTCTGCCTCTCAACAGTATCCTAATGAACAACTAGATTGCTAACATTCTATATTTATTACAAAAGTGTGGCACGCCTGACGTCATCTTGATGTAATCAAAACTGTAATACCTAGAGCATTTCCTTTAGAAATTACAGAATTGAGAGGGTCGTATTTGCATGGAAATTATGGTTAGTGCTCTAAAAAACTAAAATGAGGACATATGTTCTGAGTTTTCAAATAGCGACTAAGCACTTTTAAATTATTTGTTATCTTTATGTTTTTTTATCCAGTTGACCACTTGATTAAATGTTGCACTTAGGGGAGAGGATGTGGTGTTACTTCCAGAGCTGCAGACTTTGCAACTGGGGAACCAGGTTGGAGTTTCTGCTTCAGCTCGACATTCTGTGATTCTGGTCAAATCACTTAATCTCCCCATGTCTACAACCAAAATGAATTTGTCCTTGTGTGATGTAACCAATGCTCATGTAAAGCACTCCAATACCTGACCAGTCTGCACTATATAAAACTGCAAAAAAACAAAAATAAAAAGTGTTTTGCACACTTCTGTCATTGGGCTATACGTGGGCTACATCTGGGTGATATTTGTGCTACATTTGGGCTCTTTTGTCTCTGGTGGCCATCTTGGGAGACTTATTTGTTATGAAGTTTCCTAATTTCCTCATTTACTGCAGTCTCCTCAGGAGGAAATGCTTTCAGTTTTTTACTTTGATTCCATCAAGAAGGCATTCAGATGTGTCACACATTTGCCATAAATTCAGAATGTTAGCATTCTAGTTGCTCATTAGATCACTGTAGTAAAGCTACTGCTCACCAGTGAAGTCTGCTGCTGGTATTGAAAGTGCATGTTTCAGTCTGCATGTCAGAATCTTTTAATGAAATAGAAGAGGATTTGAGAAGTCACTCAAAATGTGCCCTAATTTTTCTTTCTGCAGCACTAATCATAATTTCTATGGCAAAATGAACCCCCTTATTTTGTTCCTTTTTAAATTAAATGTTTTAAGTGTTAACACTTTATTCCAATCAAGATGGCTTCAGGTGTGCCATACTTTTGTCATAAGTAAGACTGTTAGCGCTCTAGTTGTTCTTTAGAACACTCTGGGACATTCTGTCATTGGGCTATACGTGGGCTACATCTGGGTGATATTTGTGCTACATTTGGGCTCCTTTGTCTCTGGTGGCCATCTTGGGAGGCTTATTTGTTATGACGTTTCCTAATGTCCTCATTTACTACAGTCACCTCAGTAGAAAAAACTTTCAGTTTTTTACTTTGATTCCATCAAGAAGGCATTCAGATGTGTCACACATTTGCCATAAATTCAGAATGTTAGCACTCTAGTTGCTCATTAGATCACTGTAGTAAAGCTACTGCTCACCAGGGAAGTCTGCTGCTGGTATTGAAAGTGCATGTTTCAATCTGCATGTCAGAAGTATTTAATGAAATAGAAGAGGATTTGAGAAGTCACTCAAAATGTGCCCTAATTTTTCTTTCTGCAGCACTAATCATAATTTCTATGGCAAAATGAACCCCCTCATTTTGTTCCTTTTTAAAGTAAATGTTTAAGTGTTACCACTTTATTCCAATCAAGATGGCTTCAGGTGTGCTATACTTTTGTCATATGTAAGACTGTTAGCGCTCTAGTTGTTCTTTAGAACACTCTGGAAAGCTGCAGTAGAACACAAAGGAATCAACTGACAGTCTCTGCCCTTGTTGGATGTACATGTTTTACTGAGAATGTCAGACTTCATTCTCACATGACTGAGAAAGATAATGTGAATTTACAGAAAATATGCTCTCATTTTAGCTTCTAGATCACCTTCCAATCCTCTATGGGAAAAGTATGGGAAAATAGTTTTCTCTCAAACATGATTCATGATATCCCAGCAGAAGGCTTTTTCACAGGGTAAAATCACCTTAGGACACACCACAATTCCTAAAATTAGTATGGTACCAGCAACAAATGATTTATAATGTAACTAAAGTCTTATCACCCTTTATACGTTCTCCTTTTGGTGACCCTCAAAACCTTCCATTCACTACAATGCATTTAAATGGGGTGCTATTGGTCCCAAGATGGCTGCCAACACTTCTTGGATGAAGTGCTGACAGCCAATCAGATCTCACGATGAGATGTGTGGTTAGGCTTCACCAAGATATATAAATTTATTTTTCCTTTAATATTTAAAAAACTACTGAATGGATGTACACCATTTAAAAAAAAGGGTGCTTTCTAAACCAAGAGCTACCTTTTTGCCAAATTTGGTGTAATTCCGTTCAGCAGTTCGGACTGTAGCCTTGTCTAAAGTTTCCTATGGAAATTAACATGGGGAAAACGCGTTTCGGGACCCCCCTTTTTTCTCGGACCCCGCTTGACAAATCACCCCGAAACTTTCAAGACAGGAGCTAACCTGAGCGGGCCATTAGTTTTGAAAATTTCGTTAAGATTCATCAAACGGCGCCAAAGATATTGGCAAAAGAAAAAACGCTTTTGAATAGAAACAAGGTCCTAACTATAACTACCTACTGGCGACTGCCAGTAGGTAATTAATATATATATATATATATATATATATATATATATATATATATATATATATATATATATATATATATATATATATATATATTCACTGAAAAAACCATAGGTTTCAGGCACGTTATAGTTAGAAATTAGCATTTAAAAAACCTTAGAAATTCACTGAAAAAACCAAAGGTTTTAGGGAAAGTTATAGTTAGTTGGACATTTCACTCGCACAAAACCATAGAAATTCCCCGTTATAGTTAGTTCAGCTAACTATAACTCGCGCCCCTGCAATGCACTGCTGATGACGTCATATATTACATCACTCATGACATGGTCAGTGACATCACTGATGACAGCACTGATGACATCTCAAATGATATCACTGATGACATTAAGTCACCTTGAATCCTGAGGGTCCCTGGGGCCCAACTAGCCCACCAGGTACCTCCAGTAAGCACCACAGAGCTGCGTTGCAGAGAGGTGGTCCGAGGCCAGGCCCCTTTTTACACCTCTCTGCAACGCAGCTCATGGGCGCTTACTGGAGGTACCTGGTGGGCTAGGTGGCCCCCAGGGACCCTCAGGATTCAAGGAGACTTAATCCCCCAACTTAAGGCGTGCCACAGGGCATGTTTGCACACATGTCACCTGAGGCCCCACCCCCTCCCTTCATCACTGTGCAAACGCGCCCCGTTGCGCGTTTTAAGTTGGGGGATTAAGTCACCTTGAATCCTGAGGGTCCCTGGGGCCCAACTAGCCCACCAGGTACCTCCAGCAAGCACCACAGAGCTGTGTTGCAGAGAGGTGGTACAAGGCCATGCCCCTTTTTACACATCTCTGCAACGCAGCTCTGTGGCGCTTACTGGAGGTACCTGGTGAGCTTGTTGGTCCCCAGGGACCCTCAGGCCCGCCCCCTCCCATCACCACTGTGCAAACGAGCGTTTGCACAGTGGTGAAGGTAGGGGGCGAGGCCTGATGTGACATGTGTGCAAACAGGCCCTGCGGCGCGTTTTAAGTTGGGGGATTAAGTCTCCTTGAATCCTGAGGGTCCCTGGGGTCCAACTAGCCTACCAGGTACCTCCAGTAAGCGCCACAGAGCTGCATTGCAGAGAGGTGTAAAAAGGGGCGTGGCCTGGACCACCTCTCTGCAACGCACTCCTGTAGCACTTACTGGAGGTACCTGGTGGGCTTGTTGGCCCCCAGGGACCCCCAGTATTGAAGGGTAATTAATTCCCCAACTTAAAACGCACCACAGGGTGCGTTTTCAGAGTGTTGCTGGGAGGGGGCAGGGCCTCTGGTACGATGCCGGTCTTTTTAAAAAAAAAATTTTTTTAAGAAGGGCGGGCTGTGTAGTGCTATTTATCCACAAAGATGCCACCGTTTTGTACAATACCGCTACTCAACTGGAGTACTTTCTACTGGCTAATCAGTAAGTGCTACCTCGCTGGGTAAATGTATAGTGCCTTTCCTACACTACAGCTGCGTAAAGGACCAGAAGAATTGTCTCCAGTGACCTTGTGTGTCTGTAATTTTGCCACTGCGCCGAAAGGAGCAGGGGTGCTTTGAGTAAGCTGTCCATCATTCTGGGAAAGGGCGGGAAGACGTTGCATACCGCTAGTGTATGTGGGGCAGGCCAAACGGGCGGGGCTTCTAATGCGAGTTCACATGCCTCTTGTTTATAAAGGGTCAGCGCACGATCTGAGCAGTAGATGATGCGAAAGAACCTCCTGGTCAGAGGAACTACACGGGACTGCAATCGAGAAAATCAAGGATGCCAAGACCTCCATCAAGGATTACAGCTAACTTTTCGGGGTGGAAATAGGGAGAACGCACACCTGCTTAGCCTCGACCATGCTTATGAATTTTCGGGCTGATTAATGCGTTACTGAATTTGAGCTTCAACTCGGGCACCTGCTTTATTTATATCTGTAAGTGCTTCCTGTTGAGGTTTAATTTTTGTGACAGGAGCATCGTGCCAGAATGAATCCGGCCCTGCATATTTATCCACAAAGATGCCACCGTTTTGTACAATACCGCTACTCAACTGGAGTACTTTCTACTGGCTAATCAGTAAGTGCTACCTCGTTGGGTAAATGTATAGTGCCTTTCCTACACTACAGCTGCGTAAAGGACCAGAAGAATTGTCTCCAGTGACCTTGTGTGTCTGTAATTTTGCCACCGCGCCGAAAGGCGCAGGGGTGCTTTGAGTAAGCTGTCCATCATATATATTTTGCCAATGACCCCGGAACCTGGCCCACCCGGGGGCCTCAATTAAATGAAGTGCGGGCGCTTCATTTAAATTAAAAAAAAACAATTATATCACGGTATTCGCGGATCCTACGCGAATTTCGCCAATTTGTTTTTAAAAAAAATTGTTTTTTTGGCCCTGGGGGTCCTTGTGGGATCCCCTGAGCAGGCCTAGGGGAAGGGTGTTTCTACCCTGCCCCCTTTTCTTGTTTTTCGCGTTTGTTTCACTGTTTTCTTGTGACTCGGTTCTACTGAGTCACAAGATGGCTGCCAACACTTCCTGGTTTGGAGTGTTGACAGCCAATTAGAATAAAGCTCATGGTCGGGAGGGTCCGCGGATCCTCCTTGCCTCTATATATCGAAACTTTTATTTCTGGATTTTCTCAGCAACTACTGAACGGATTTACACCATTTAAAAAAAAGGGCGCTTTCTGAACCAAGCACTACCTTGTTGCCAAATTTGGTGTAATTCCGTTCAGCAGTTCAAGCTGTAACCGTGTCTAAACTTTCCTATGGAAAATGCATTTTTCGACATCTATTTTTTTAATTTCTCAGGAACTACTGAACGGATTTACACCATTTTAAAAAAAGGTCTCTTTCTGATCCAAGGTCTACCTTTTTGCCAAGTTTGGTGTAATTCCGTTCAGCAGTTCGGGCTGTAGCTTTGTCTAAAGTTTCCTATGGGAATTAACATGGAGAAAACACGTTTTGGGACCCCCCTTTTTCTCGGCCCCCTCTTGCCGAATCACCCCAAAACTTTCAAGACACGAGCTGACCGGAGCGGGCTACGATTTTTGAAAGTTTCGCGAAGATTCGTCAACCGGCGCCAAAGATATTGAGAAAAAAAAAACGAGTTTCCTATGGAAACTAGATCCTAACTATAACTATTTACTGGCGACCGCCAGTAGATAATATATATATATATATATATATATATACATACATACATACACATGTATATATATATATATATATATATATATATATATATATATATATATATATATATGTAGATTTGATAATTTCACGTGAATTCTAAAAAATTAACATCATGTTAATTTAGAAAACATTATATTTTCTATTCAAATTTACACATACATTTTTTTTTCCAAAACCAAATGAAATTTATATCTGCTATTTGTGTTATCACACCTTCAGAGTAGCTTACAGTCAGGTTAATTTTTAAAAGTCCATATTTTCCTTTAAAAGTTAAGGGAAAGCTGTGTTCATTCAGCACCATTATCATCATGGTGCAGATAGCAGGGCCTGATAATGATCAGTGTGCAGTCAGATTCATTCCCCCACCTGGGGCTGGGTCACAGAGGTGAACAACTGGAGCACCTTGGAATATAACTCTGAAATACAGTCCTGGTCAACTCAATACTGGGGCTGTGACCAAAATGATGTTTCTGAATGCATGCTTTTAAATGGGAGAAAATGAAAATGGAAAGTTACCTTAATGAGTAAGTTAACGCATCATTTACATTTTCTCCTATTTCAGTTTGTTGCATTTACAAACAGCAGGCTCCTTACTCCCAGTGGCTAGTAGACACTGTGCCATAAGTATCATCATAAAATTCAGCCATTTTTTAAATAAGAGAGAAATTTAAAGTGCAGAAAAATGTTTTACTTTATGAACTTTGGCAGATTATTTTTCTGCACTTTAAATTTCTCCCATTTAAAAAAACTAAATTGTATGTTTATGTTATTCATGTAATGGTGCCACATATGGCAAAAGGTATATCCTTTGCCAGAAGTACATATGACACAGGCTCTCAGTCACCCGTACATAAATGTCTCATTCATACACACACATGTTCATACATCCCTCAAAGACCGCCCTCTCACTGACACACATGGCAGCCCTTTAATAGTGCCCTTAGTCATAGTATGTTGTTCAAACCATAGTATGTGGCTCTATGGACATTAGCCTTGAAGTCAATGAAGCTAGGCGTGGGGGGGTCTGGTAACAATGTGCAAGTTGTTCAGCCTTCAGTACTTTACGATGAGTTTCACTGATCAGAAGTCGCTCTTACTGTAGAAAACGTTGTAGACCCCTGGCCTAGATGATGTCAGTGTCCTGTTAGGTTGTTTTGTACATTCTTCTGGCGTGAGCCTTCACGCGCGCCAGAAGAATGCACAGAAGTTGTGATGGGAGAATTCTGGAATGGCAGGGAGTGGGCAGTTCGTGTAGTCAGTCGTGGGGGTATATTCGTCCTGCTGACTTTAATAAAAGATACTCAAAAGACGGCATCTGCTTCTTTACATGACCTGGGTTAGTAAGATATGGACATGACAAGGGATAAGGGTACTCAACAGGTTACAACAATTTTGTTTAATTATATTAATTTTTTTTTTAAAGAAAATGCAGTTGGAACTTTTTGCTAATGCTTGTGATTGATTTCCCAAAATTGTGTTACATCAATACAAACAAACCAAAAAAAGAAAACAATATTTTTTTTCTGTATCCATACAGGTCAACGGTCAGCAAAAGAAAGCAATCTAGAAGGACATCGCCAAGAAGGTGCAGACCCTGGGGGTCTACAAGTGGCACAACATCTATTTCCAGAAGAGGTGGGACGACCTACGACACTGGACCAAAATGTCAGCTGAAGTCCAGCTCGGCCAGTCCTCCCAACATGGGAAGAGTGTGCGCTGCACCCTGACCCCTCTAATGGCCAGCTTGATGGGCAGTTGAGAGCCCAAGATCAACATCAATAGGGTAAGTTATTTCTGGAGTTTTTCATGTTACATAACTATTTTTTGTTACAGCAGCAAATGATGGCATCCACATAAATGGTGACACATTTCTAATTCACAAGAAGAGTTCTTGAAGGTGTAAGTTTTGCACAAGTTGTATGATGATGTGTTTTGTATATGAATTTGTGGAAAACGATTCCGGTATATTTCTGTTCAGTACCAAAGGACTGTTTTGAGCAGACATGCCTGCCTAAACAAGAAATATACATGCGTTTCTTAGGTGTTATAAGGGACAGTTGTACCAAACAGGCCACAACTTATAATAGTGTCAGGTGTGATGACCTGTCACAATTATGAAGGATGTCATGTTAGACCTATTACAAGTGACATAGCATTAAATGCACTTATAATTCAGTGCATTTTCCAAATGTCACATTGGTGAGTTGGTATTATACACAAACAACAGTGAGCATGTGAGCCAAAATTACTAGAAACATTAGATTAAATGCCTGCATTTATGATTAAAAACCTCTCACAAATATACTTAGACATTTATGTTAAAAGTGACAGATTAGCACGATGTCTTACTCCTTCACAAATGTGCATGTAAGTGTGTCTGTTTTTTGAAAAAAGATTTTGATATACATACACTTTTTGAAAATAACTGATAGGAATGTGTACACATTGGTAACAGAGTAACACATATTCAAATACATTTTTTAAAATGTCCTTTGTTATGTACAGATCCTAAATCAATGATGAGCAAAAGTAGGATACTCTAAGGGACTTTTGCAGATGGGATATTCTGTCACAGATAAGTTGGAGTATCCCATCTTGAAAACTCAAAACAAGGCACAACTCATGACTCATTATGACATTTTTGGAATGCATCAAGGTTTGATCTGTAGCATATTGTGATTTGCATTTTTATTTTTGAATCAGAAATTGTATATGAATCAGTGTTTGAAATATTTACTGTGATGTTGTACCAATTCTTTTGCCCAAAGTGAAAGGCAGCATATTTTTTTAACATGTTCACAATGAGAAAACAAACAGGACATAACCTAAGATAATTTGGGGTCAAATGTAATATTTTTGCTTTGTACGAAAGTGGATTAGAAATGTATCAAGCCCTTTGTATTTACTTATGCTGTACAACATAAGTGAATGCATAGGGCATGATACATTAATAAGCAGCTTCAGTACTGATTCCATTTAATATTTTTGACATTTGAAAACTACTTTAGCTGCTTGAAGTTGGAGTTGCAACGCTTATAAACGATGTGGGATGCTCACCCTAGTATAGGGTGTTACCACCTGGATATAGTCACTCATGACTTCTGCTGTGCTGTCCAGCATGGTCAGAGCCCACTTCCTGCTCAGAAGAAGTGGCCTCAATATCCGTGGCATGCTTGATCTTAATTTCTGCTACCTTATTCTTTTTTAATTGAGGCTTTGACTGTATAGGCTTGTTTTCTTTTTTTTTTTATGTAGTCAGACCAGCATTGTGAGTCCTTTTTCGGCTTCATGTTCCCTTCTGATCTGCACTCTGACCGTCCAATTCTCTCTGATCATTTTTCGAATGTCTCCTGAAAGGAACGAGATGAAGTTATATCAGTATCCTGACACCTGTCAAGTGCTTTAATATTAAAACAGTCTTGCAGATTATGAAATTTTTCAGTGGCTTCCTGTTGAGGAGATCCACCTGTGACTTAGTCTTGTCTTTATGTTTCTTATTGTTAGAAATGGGGGTCTCTAGTTGGCAATGGCGGGCCACTGTCCAAGTAGGGACCTTTCTTCCTAAGTCAGAGTGAGAGGGCTACTCTCTTTGATACCCCCGCTCAACCCTGTGGTAACGTAGCACGAGCAGGTAGGCTTATCTCAGAGGCAGTGTGTAAAGCATTTATGACCATACACAGTAACACAGTGAGGAACACTACAAAGGGACACCACACAAGTAGTTATAAAAAATAAGTATCTTTATATATATATATGCAGACTTATTACAAGACCAATAACTGTAAAAGCCACAATACTGTCAAAAATAGGATTACTGTTGCAGGACTGTCAAAAAATAGTTCAATGGTTGCAGAAATAAGGTTCAAATTCAAAGCAGTGATCTCTGCGACCCTTTCTCCCACAAAGTACCTGGATTTAGTAGCAAAACCAACAAAAATGTCGCAAAGAAGTGTTAGCGATGAGTTTCCTCACGCGAGGCCGGCGATGCGTTAAAATCCTTGCCGCAAGGGAGGATGATGCGCCGATCTGCTGATGCGTGCGGAGACGATGCGACAAACTTCTTCACGCTAGGCCGCCGATGCGCTGAGGCCTTGCCACGAGGGCGAAGACGATGCGACAATCCTGTTGCGTGTGCGATTGTGTTGCGATGCGAAGAAATGGCGCTCCGCGAGGGAGCGACGAAATCCGGTGCGATGCGATCAAAATGGCGGACGCACGGCGTCCGCAAAGCGATGTCTTGAAGCGATGATTTCTTTGGGGGTTGCGAGCGCTCGGCGACAGCAGCGCGATGATTTTTCCAGCGCGTCTCAGCTGCAGCGGCTCGCAAAGGGGCGTTAGCGATGGTTTCGTGTCGCGAGCACCCAGCGGCAGCAGCGCGATGATTTTTCCAGCGCTCTCGGCTGCAGCGGCTCGCAAACGTGCGTTAGCGACGATTTCCAGCACTCTTTTCTCTGAAGCAAACTAGAGGCCCTGGAACTCACAGGAGCCTCAGCAGCAGATAGCAATTCTCGCAGGGAGGAAGCAGGAGGTTGGTGGTGGAGTCTGATGTGCCTGAGACTCCAGCAGGAGGCTAGCTCTTTTCCTAGCCCTTGGGTAATTGCTGTCACAAAAATAAAAGTTCTATCAAAAGTCTTTTTCCCTCTTCTTCAAGGTCCAGTGGTCACTGCTGCAGGCCAGTGCAAGAAACAATACACAAGCACAAGGACAGCCACTTCCTGCAGATTCCTCCAGTGGCACGGACAGAGGTTCCTCTTCAGATCCAGGAGCAATACAAATTGTAGGGGTTTGAGCACAGATATTTATACCCCAAAAGTCTTTGTTCTCAGAAGCTACAAGTCACTGAACCCAGCCAGAACCAGTTCTGCTCAGTCCTGGAGCACCTTGTTTACCAGGCAGCATCCTTCCTTTCAGAAAGAGGGGGTCTGCTATCAGACGCACAGTAGGAGGTGGAGCCAGCATTCACCTTGCCAGGCACAGCCCTATTCAGGTCAAGGAACTACCCCTCCCCATACTCTAAATGCAGATCTCTCTATTCAACCCAGGTCTGACTCAGCCTGCCCTGTCCCTCCAAAACCAGACAGCCAATACACATAACAGCAGAGCACACTGGAAGGCTTAGGCAAGAAAATACCTACTTTCTAAAAGTGGTATTTTCAAACACAGAATATAAAAATAAACTTCACTAAAAGATGTATTTTAATATTCTGAGCTCAGGCATACTAAATTCGTTTTTCTATCATGTTCCTGGGGTCAGTTAGGACTATAGCATGTAATAGTCAAACTGCCCATTCTGGCCTATGAGGAACAGGTAGCCTTACAGTAGTGAAAAACGAAATTGGGTGTAATTCACTACCATGACATGCTACACACACCAAGGCATGTCCTACCTTACACATACAATTCACCCTACCATAGGGGTGACTTACATGATGCCAAGGGAAGGTTCAGGGGCTAGGAAGTGGGTGCACTTCACAGCCAAGATGGCAGTTCTGGACTGCACACAGACACTGCAGTGGCTGGTCTGAGACACACTTTACAAGCTGCTTCTGTGGGTGGCACAAATCAGTGCTGCAGGCCCACCAGCAGCATTTGGTTCACCAGCCCTGGGCACACACAGGCCACTCTACTAGGGACTAACAGATAAACCAAATAAGCCAATCAGGGATATACCAATTCACATAGACATATTTACAAAGGGAGAGCATATGCACTTTAGCACTGAACAGCAGTGGTAAGGTGCCCAGAGTCATAAAACCAACAAAAACAGGTCAGCAAAAATACAGGAGGTAGGCAAAAAGTTTAGGGGTGACCCTGCAAAAAGGGCCATTTCCAACACTTATTATTTCTCATCTTCTTTGTAGAAGAGTTGGGTGTTTGCCTAGAGCTATCCTTTTTAGAATTACTCTTAAATTAAGGATTACTAGGTCTGGATCCCAAATTTTCTCTACCCACTGCTGCGTAAGTTTCTTCAAATAATTTTTGGTAGTTGCCACTCCTGTTGTCCCGGAGCCAAATCCCATAGGTGCTGGCATGTAGCCAACGCTGCTGCTTCCCCTTTAACGTTACTTAACACTGCGCAAGGGGCGGCCTGTGCAAGTAAATGTGGTGAGGCAGTGGAGAGAGGTGGGGGCAGGTCAGGGTGGGAGGGGGGAGTCGACATACAACGGAATAGTGAAAATTAAATAAATAAATCCTATTCCGTCGTCTGTCAACTTCTCCCCACCCCACTGCTCTTCCCTACACCAGCCGCGACTGCACTGTGCCCATCAGTTTCATCTCCAAAACTAAGGCAGGGGCTGTCCCATACTCATTTTCAATCTGTTTAAGCACTTCTGGCAAATAGCTAATGAGGGTGTGCCGTGAGTTCTGGGATATTTTGCAGCAAAGTCCGTACCCCATGTGGTGCAGTCCTCAACGGGAGCCTTACCCAATGACAAGCATATTGTAAGAATTCGGTGTTTTTCCTGAGGTCCCATATGGTGAACACTGCTTCAAGCTGGCTGCTTTTTTTGTGTAATCCAGAACGGAATTTCCTCCTGTCTGGTAGGAATCTTGCCCATAACAGCTTTGATAGTCTGTGGACTGATGCCTGTTGTAGCCAATTGTGGTTGTGCAGCTTGAGGAGCCCTCTCAGGATTTATTGTCATTGTTTGCATGGCAAATTGTGTTAAACTTCTATGTGTCTTGATCAGATCTGTGTGCAATGTGTGCAGTGCTGGTATACCCAGTCTTTCAAAATCTGGATATGATGTGTAACCGGCTAAGACTGGCCATGATGCTCCTCATTGCTAAGGAGACCTAGTCTAACATTGGTATGTGTATATGGTAGAGGGCCTTCATACCAATTTTGATGTTTTTCATAAGTTAATTATACTTCTAGAGCTTCATAAGCTGTGTAGTTGTTAACTACTATATCTATCTTCAGTGTATGTGTGAAACAGTCTTTGAGTTGTATTGACTGCTGGGAATGCAACCCATGAATAGAATACCTCTGTCCGAAATGCTTTGTGAGTCTCCACCACAAAGGTAACGTCTCCACCCATCTGGGGCAGACCACATTGTAACAACATTTGTGTAACCGCATGTCTGCAGTTACTCGGCATGTTGATAGATGTGTCATCAGTTTCAGAGGGGAGATCCTTTGAAAGGTTGAAGCTTGAACAACCTACAGCCAATACATAGAGTTTAATCTGCTCATCTGAGGAGGATTTTTCCATAACACCAAGGACATCTCCTATTAAAAAGTGAGTAGGGATCTTTGGGTACACATTAGAAAACTACTCAGGCTATCCATTAAATAAGAGCCCAAATTCAAGCGTTGGAGGTGCCATGTCACACAGCTTGTACCTTTGTTGGACAACATAAAGATCAGGATTGTAATTGTGATTGCATTTATATAGAGCTTACTACCCCTGACGAGGTGTCAAAGCGCTTTTTCCCCGAGCAGCATGCTACTCCGAAAGCCAAAAAGGATTAGTGGTGAATTAGTATAGGGAAATATAAAATTAATTTGAGCAGTGGACATGTTATTCTGTTATTTGGATTAAAAAGGATAGTGGAGGGATAGAAGAGGGAATGGTTTGCATTTATATTGCACTTGCTACCCCTGATGTGGTGTTGAAGCGTTTTTCGGCAAGTCGCATGCTACTTCGGAACCCAAAACTCAAAAAGGATTAGTGATGAATTAGTATCGGGAAATATTAAATTAATTTGAGAGGTGGACATGTTTGTTATTTGGATTGAAAAGGATGGTGAAGGGATAGAAGAGAGAAGGGTTTGTATTTATATAGCACTTGCTACCCCTGATAAGGTGTTGAAGAGCCTTTCGGCGGGTAGCACGCTACTCCGAAACCTAAACAGGATTAGTGGGAAATTAGTATAGGGACATATGAAATTAATTTGAGTGGTGGACATGTTAGTCTGTTATTTGGATTTAAAAAGAATAGTGGAGGGATTGAAGAGGGAAGGGTCAAGAAAGGTTTTTTGGGGAGTTCATAGCAGCAGGAGGAGGTTTGGGATGAGTAAACAGGAGATGGAGGTGAAGAGTCAGAGAAGAGGGTTTAGAATGGCTTGTTTAGGAGATCTGAATAGTAAAGGAGGCATGAGAGAGGGAAGAGTCTAGAAAGGGTTATTTTGGGGATCATAGTAGTAGAATGGGGTTTGGGAGGAGTGAGAGAGTGGAGGTACATGATATATTGAGAGATGTATAGGGTGAGAAGTAGATGTGGGCTTGTGGCTTTTATGATACCTTTTCATTTGGACTACCATGCATACCCAAAGAAGTACACAAGAAATACTCAGCAAGGCTTTTCAATATTTATTGAAGCATTGTGATTCTTGCATAAAATATGTGTGCTGCAATAATCAGCAGAATGAAACAGATTAGCGCAGTTAGCATTCCAAGAACAGTGAAAAGGATGAACATTTTCACCATTGTGCTAAGACAGTGTATATATGCAGGCATAGAAGTATTGTGTATATTTTTACTCCTACATAGCACTCTCTAACCTAGTCTTGCTTAGGTTGGGTGATCTTCCAAAACCCTACCAGGGTGGGTTAACTCCCCATTACCTGTGGGTAAGTGTCATCAGGCTTTTTATCTTGGTGTAGAGCTGGAAATCCCTCGTGTTGGTATGCAGGAATCGGTATAGAAAACAATGGTCCAATACTACTTCTGATTGCTCTATTAGTTGTAAAGGGCATTAATTATTTCCAAATCAATATATATAAGGTACATATAGAAATCAAATTGTATCATAGATGTACACCCAAATACTTCATAATTGAAACAAATATATCCTCAGAATGACACACAGGCACAAAATATAGCTCCAGTAGTGACTGTTTTATTTCTCAATTATTAGGATATAACAGATCGCTATATTCAACGTTTCAAAGCAGAGAAAGGTTGCTCAAGGGGAAGTGTGAAAAAGAGGAGTGCTCGTGAAGTAGGACAGATATACAGGAGGGGAATCCAAAAACAAACTAAAACAATCAATTTCGCATAGTAATATCCTTAGTAAACTGGTCGTGGTTCACAGTGGCACCAGTTTTACAATTAGGCCTGTCCCTCATGGATTTAACAAGTATTTAATATTTTCTTGATGGTGCACAGAGATTATTCATCTGTGAAAGGGCAGGACTGGGGTGACGTCAGGTACAGGCCCACTGGGGGGGGGGGATGTCGACGTTTTAACCCTGGTGCATGGAGGGTAATTTGTATCCTCTGCAGGCGGGTCTTCCTCAGGACAGGGGGAGGGGAGGAAACCTGATGGTGTAAATGGATGGACTAATTAGAGACATGAGTTCAAATTAGACAAGAATTATTAAAGCGGTGTGCCTACTCACTGACCTAGGATGAGGTGAAGTCAGGATTATAGCCCCTCAGGCGGCGGTCTGTAAAGGTGGAGGATATACATGTTATAATATATACCAAGGAGGATAAAGCACTACTGTAAACAGCTCAGTAGACAACTGTTTACTTACCCGCACTGAGTCAGCGGTGTGGTCAAATTAATTGAGAAGATTTAAGGCTGTAGTGTTGAAAGAATCAATCAAACGGGGAATAAATCACCCACAGCATCTAAAATAACATGAGACAAAAGTCAAGGACTAATTAGGTCCCATGGGATAGGAAGGAGCGAGAAAGGGTAGCCGTCTTACTAGAATTGAAAATACCTCATTCTGCAGTCAGCGTACAGCCCGGGGGAACGGTGCTGAACTCCTCGAGTCAAGGACTACGAGTGAGTCAGCGCGCTAAAAATAGATTTAAGGGCTGATCGGGAGCGCGTGCACGTTGCTGACGTGCAGTGTCACTCTGACACGTAGCTATCTTGCAGTCAGATCGTCACATAGCAGTGTCTATATTGAAAGACAGACTGTTCCTTGAATTACAAAAACAATACCGGACGTACAAGAAGGGCATTAGAATATATGACTGACATTAGTGCAATTAAAACTATAAACATGACAGATTATATACAAAATATTTACATGTCACTTAGCTGTCTTTTCAGGAACGATGTGGAAGACAGACTGTTCCATCATTTACAAGGCCACACAGTACGCTCAACAGTTGCTGTAAAGAGTATTGCTAACATGATGAACAACGTGACATAATTTTACATGACGGCAAGGCGTCTGGAGTACACAGGCCATGGTGAACAATTATGTATCGTGATGCCGCCTCGAATGTGATGAGGTCACATAGGTGATGAAAGTTACACATGATACTTACAGTCTCAAAAATCTAAAACATAATTAACACATAGGTGGAATACAGTCACGTAGGATTAACACTATTGTTACATAATCCACCTATGGTGATAGACATGGAAATTAAAAAACTAAGTGAAGAACAGTGATATTGAGCATTAATGTACATATCCAACCTAATAATAAAGTGTATAATACACGAGTGAATTAGTGATAAATCTAGTGCATAGGATTAAATTAAGTACATGAAGCTAGGATATAAATTGCAGTGTACTGTATACAGTGACTGGGGATTATCTATGTACAACATTGCTCGAGGGAGCTACTACATAAAGAGACTCTACAGATCAGGTCAAAAGAAACTAGCCATTTCTTAAAGATGCCACCTGTCTGGCGATCTCCTCATACTTGTTCAGACCTCTTGCTACAGTGTCAAAAGTATGTATCCATTTACACTCAAGGATACTGAGTGTGTTCGCAAAATTGCCCCCCCTCGGGTTGGGTTTGACCTGCTCGATAACCCACCACTGAAGACTCTCAGCCGAGTGTCCACAGGAGGTGAAATGCTCTACAAGGGGGGCACCCTGTGTTCTGCAGCGTATCCTGCTGCAATGCTGCAGTATGCGGGCCTTCAATTTTTGTATGGTTTGGCCTACACTGGTGGATTTCTTTGGTCAAGTGCTGACCGTGTAAGGCCTGTGCAATGACCAAAGAAATCCACCAGTGTACATATAACAACCACATTCACACCATGCAGAGCCACACTAATTGTAATTCTAGGGGAGTCATTTACGCCATAGTCTGTCCATGTGACTTTTTGTGCATAGGCCAAACCATACAAAAAGTGAAGGCCCGCATACTGCAGCATTGCAGCAGGATACGCTGCAGAACACAGGGTGCCATAAAACATAAAACATATCACCTGTGGGCAGTGAGTTTCCTCCTGAGTGCTGTATGCTGCGGAGGGGAGTATGTGTGGTTCATCGAGTCGGCTGCCGCGCTGGGCCTTCCTTGCCGGCCGTGCATGCTTCTGGGGTATTGCGGCTGACAGAACCCTGACCGCAGGAGAGCTGCAAATATGGACACTACTGCACTCTGGGAGGAAAGATTGCTGTGTGGAGGCAACAGAAATATCCAGCAATAGAACTCGTTGCAGCGGTAGGGAGTAAGCCTTTCATTACTGTTGCTGCTGTGGCTGGAGAGACTGGGCGGTCATTGCTGGGCAGGCGAGCAGGCCCCAACTTGATGCGTGTGTTTGGTAGCTGGGCGCGTTGGTGCCCCACTGCTCTGTGGCTGTGCAGTGTACATCGCAAGGATTTGCCTGCTCCCAGAGGATTGTGGCTGAGAGGCTGGTAGCGAGACTGCACCGGAACGGAGGCGCTAGCGCGACGTAGCTGCCTACGCTAGCTGCCATAAGTAGCTGTGGAGATACCCCTGTCTGGGCGGTAGCGAGTGGAGTCAACCTGCGCCATAAAAGAGCAACAGAACAAGGGTAAAACTGACAAATCACACACCCGCCTCACATTTGAGATGCGAAAGCTGAGCAGATCGCAATCGAAGAATGCCTCGGACTCTGAAGAGGATGCACCTGTGGAAACTACCCCTTCTCTTGAGGCCACGCTGCTGGCTATGCAGCACAGCCTCCAGTCAATTGACGGCAAGATCGATGCCCTAAATCTCTGGATGGACCACATGGCTGCCCAGCTGGACAAGCAGGGCACCAGGCTGGGGGAGGTTGAGCAGAGTGTATCTACAGCCGAAGACGAGCTGCATACGGTCTCCGGTAAAACCCTGAATATGGAAAAAGTGCTGGCTGTCATACCTGCAAAGAACGAGGACTAGATGCGAGGTCTAGGAGAAATAATCTCAGAATAACAGGGTAACACTGGTAAAATGGAGGTCTTTGTTGAGGTGATGCTCAAGGACCTATTCGGAGTGGATAACTTATCCCTGATGCTAATAGTGGAGCATGCACACCGCTTGCTTGTGGCCCACCCGGTCCCTGGAGCACCACCACGTCCCATCATAGCTTGTTTATTGAACTACAGGGATCGGGACACAGTACTTTGAATGGCCAGAGAAAAAGCCTCAATTAACTACCAAGGAAATGCATTGGCGTTCTTCCCGGATTTCACGACAGCGGTACAGGAGGCCAGGAGGCAATTTGTGCCAGTTAAAAAAATGCTGATGGCGGAGGACATCCTGTACGCAATGCTTTACCCTGCTCGCCTCAGGATTGGCCCAGAAGGTGCGTTTAAAATTTGCAGCAATCCAAAAGCCGCAATGGAACATGCTAAAACTTTGAAAAGGTGTTGTCGCGAAGCCACTACCGACCCAGACAATGAGGAATAGTTAGTCCTGGCCAGTGATTTGCTCAATATGTGGTGATTGGTGATGACCTTCGGTTGCTGCCAACATACTTGGGGGGATGTTTGCACTGTGGAATTACTTTTTGCTTTCTAAGCTGGATTTGAACAATGGTGTCTTCATTGTGGCCCTGCAAGTCTGGAACTCTAATTGGGATGACATGCCGCCACAATAGGTTATATCGGCCACCTCCTGGACTATAGGGAGGCAGATTGCACTCTAGCATTCCCCAATGGGTGTACCCCATTTGGTTTCTTTGATTTCATGTTTATGGGGGGGACTGTTTCTGTTTAATTGGGTTGTCTTTAGCAAGTTGGGGGTGCTGAAGTGGGTGGTGGTGTGTGAGGGTTGTTGGCAGATATGGTGCAGTGAGATTTCAGTCTCTTTGGTAATACGGCAAGCAGATGTGGGAATTGCAGGAATGTTCTACTATCATAATGGTTGCTTGTGGGTCAGGGTAGTACTGTGAAGTTATTAACATGGAATGTACGTGGGCTTAATAACCCAAAGACGATCTGCAATGTTTTAGCTTACTTAGATAGGCAAGATGTGCAAGTTGCCTTTCTCCAGGAAACGCATCTTACCAAAAACTCAGAGAAAAATGTGGGGGCCAAGTGGTCAGCAGTGCGGGTAGCAGCTTTGTATTCCTCTTATTCTAGAGGCGTGATGATCTTAGTTAAGACGGGTACACCATTCACCCTGCTTAGGACCGAGGTGGACGAGCAGGGCAGAGTAGCTATAGTCTTGGGTAAGTTGGGAGGAACCACTGTCCTTCTGGTGAATGTGTATGGGCCCAATATTGATAATCCTGCCTTTTTTAATGACGTGTGGAGGCGCAACTCTTCATTTCCCCCGCAGTTGTGCTCTGGAGGGGTGACTTCAATGTCTGTATAGATGTCAGGTTAGACTGCTCACAGGACGCAGCGGGGCATGGGAAGCAGGCTGCACAGGTGTTGTCTGAACTAATGGAGGCCGAGGGCATTAAAGATGTATGGAGACTACGGAATCCTGATACCAGCTAGAGTACATTCGTCTCCACAGTGCACGGGTCATGGTCCAGACTGGACTACTGGCTGGCATCCGAGGAAACCTGCCCCTGGAATGTCTCGATACACCACTTGGCGAAAACGCTCTCTGATCACTCCCCTGTTTTGTTGGAGTTGCGAGTCCCCGAGTGTGAAAGACCCCCGTTTCAGTAGAGGTTGCAACAATCCTCCCTGACTGACCCCGTCTTTCATGCCACCATAGGCAGTGCTATTAAAATCTTTTTTGATGAAAATGAGGGATCAGTGGACAGTGCAGGGACACTTTAGGAGGCTTTCAAGGTAACTATTAGAGGGGAATGTGTCGGAGCGCAATCGGGGGTATTGAAAGATCTCAGGAATAGAATCTGAGGGTTGGCGACACAGTTCT
Organism: Calotriton arnoldi; assembly: GCA_963921515.1. NCBI lineage: Eukaryota > Metazoa > Chordata > Amphibia > Caudata > Salamandridae > Calotriton > Calotriton arnoldi. The sequence continues at coordinate 59,605 of CAWUFW010007823.1, forward strand.
CCGTGCTGGAACGCGAATATGAGATGTGCCCCTCACCTACGATACTTGCACAAATCAGGGAACTGATTTCAGAACATAATCAGACTGCAGACCAACAGATCCTGCCTAGATCTAGAAGATGCAAAGCTTGATACTATGGGGAGGGTGGTAGGCCCAGCCGTTCACTAGCTCATAAGATTTCCATGCAGAGGGGACAGGAACGTATTGTTGAAATGTTAGTTGGTGACACTGTCGCGTGGTTCTCCACATCGGAAATTAGTAAGATCTTTCTAGATTTCTACACAGAATTATATGGGGCAAGACCCTCGGTGAGCGATGCAGAGGTCTCCAGCTACTTGGAGGATATCGCACTTGGGTGGCTGTCCGATGGACAGCGGGAGTACTTGAAACAGCCCTTTGATGTTGATGATGTTAAAGAAGCTATAATGTCCCTCCTTAAGTGCAAAGCTTCGGGTCTGGATGGGATGCCCAGTGAGTTTTATAAGGCTTATGTTGATGATCTGGCACCTAGACAGCTTGATGTCTATGCTGAAGCATATGAGATGGGTGGGCTACCTCCCACTCTGAGAGAGGCTCTAATTGTCACACTTCTAAAGCCCGAGAAGAAGGCGAATAAATGTGAGTCCTATAGGCCACTGTTTTTGATAAATATTGATACTAAGATCCTGGCGAAAATAATTGCGAAAATATTGCAGCCACTATTTCCCAATCTGATCCTCCCCGATCAGTCAGGATTTGTCCCTAAGCGGTCACCGCCCACAATCTACGCACCATTTTTGCTGTTACGCGCTAACTTGATTCTGACCCCCGGCAGTTGCGGTGCTGCTAGATGCAGCAAAAGCGTTCGACTCACTGCAGTGGGGGTATATGTTTGTTGTATTCCAGAGAATGGGTATGCCGCCATTCTTTCTGAAATGGGTACGGTTATTATATGCCAATCCGGCAGCACGGTTGTGGGTCAATGGGTGGGTTTGAGACGCATTCCAAATAAACAGGGGCACTAGGCAGGGTTGCCCCCTCTCCCCGAAGCTTTTCTCAATGGCGCTTGAGCCTGTAGCCTGTAATATGCGGCAAAAACATGCAGATGCTGCTCTAAGGTTTAGACAGCATCCGTTAGCCATCTTGCTATATGCGACGACATGATGCTGTACGTCCGTGAACTGGCCACCTATCCCCCAGCTATATTGCGGGACTTTTGTAGTATTCAAGAGGTTTTCGGGTTTAGGAATAAATTGGGCAAAGTCCATAGTGTTCCCGCTGACTAACTGCACCCGAGAGACTGCCCTGGAATTCCCACTTTCCTGGTCAACTGACCCGGTGAAACATCTTGGAGTATGGATACACAGGGATGGTCCTGACTATGAATTATGGGCGGGCCATCACTAAAATCACTGACCAGGTTTCCTGCTTGACCCAATTGCCCCTTTCACTTGCAGATAGGATCGTAGTAGTAAAAATGACTATATTGCCTAAACTTCTTTATCCATTCATGAATATTCCAATACGATTGAATGTGGATCTTTTTTTTAAAAATACAGTCCTGCCTGTTGGTGATGGTTTGGGTGGGAAAACAGCCAAGATGCAGTTGGAACACTCTAACGCTACTCTTTGACCGCAGCGGGTTTGAGGCGCCTGATCAGCGCTTGTATTACTTATGTGCTCAAGCGCAATTTGCATATTACTGGTATTTCCCACATTGTTTCCTGCCTCACACTGCTGTAGAGGCAGATACTGTGCACCCGGCCTCGTTAGCTGCTATGGTCCTGATGGTTGGGGAGGGTGCCACTAGGAAGGACATTAATCGGGCCAAGTGTACCACCTGGGCTTGGAAGCCCTTGCTAAACGTGCACGGCTGGAGGATATATATGCCCCTGATTTGCCGATTGCTGCACATCTGGGAATTTCTGCAGCCCAGGAACGTGGGGCTCTAACGGTATTACGGAAGGCAGGGGTGACAAAGCTTGGCGACATGTACCTGAATGGCTCCTTTCTGTCTCTCGCTTATTTTCAGGCAGGTCAAACGTATGACGCAATGCTCGGATTTACGTTCTCCAGAGTGTGCCTGGCTGTGCGGTCCCTTTACCCTGGGTTCCCTGCTGAGCCACAAACCATGAAAGCGTTGCAGGTGATTCTGAAGCTGGGGGAGACTAGAGGACTGATCACCAGGTTTTATAATGCCTCCCAAAGGGAAAATGATCTGGAGGACTCCCCCTCTCTCGAAAAGTGGAATGCATTGCTTGGGTCCCCCTTGACATGGGAAAGTTGGGAGTTCTGCTGTGGGATGACTGGTCGATTGACCGCTAATTGTAATCTTCGCATTATTCACTTCAAGTATTTACATCAGTTGTATTACACACCTGTGCAGTTGTTGAGATTTGGACTGAGAGAGGATGGAAGATGTGCCAGATGTGGGCAAGATGGGGCGGACTTCCTGCACCTGGCATGAAAATTCGCTGTTATATTTGCTTTTTGGCAGCGAGTTGTAAAGGTGCTCACTGAAATGACACTCAAAAATTTGGACTGTACACCTGAACTGTGCCTGCTAGGGTTCGTAAAAAGATAAAACCATGCAATAGGCTTATTGTTGCAATATCTACCCTGTTTGCTAAGCGTGCCGTTGCAATGCACTGGGGTGCCAAGATGGGCTCCACGCTACTGAAGTGGACCGCGATCTAGTGTACTGCAAAGAGCAAATGGAGATATACGCCGAGGAACTGCCGGCTACCTCAAGACCGAAAGATTTCTGGGCGCCATTGACCATATTCTTCCTGGAGAACCCGGACTTGCGATGATTTTTTGTGACACATCTGTTTAGATTGTTTGTTGCTCATTGTGTGAAGAAATACGAAGTTCACAGGGATTGCACTGAACTGCACATGGTTGTACTTCATATGCCATACTTGTTATGTGGGTTGGGGGTGGGGTTGGGCACTGTTTTTCTTATTTTATATAAAAGGATAATGTTTCTATCCATTGCTGTACATATCCTGTTTGCAGGGCAGACCGCTCGGGCCCTGCTGGATGTAATTTGCAACTTGATAAATAAACATTTTTTTTTAAAACTTTAAAATTGAGAATCTCTGGTTCTACTATTTGGATTTTTAGTGTGGGATTTTTGAAGTGTTGTGTTAGAACTTTATTACTGTTTGTGTGCTGCAGAAATACTTTACCAAAACATAAAACCAAAGAAAACTATCCAAGGGGGCAACTAGAGGCTTAGGGCCTCGAGGGTGGGCCAGCCTCCAACCTAATTCTTTCCTTAAAAAGGTCACCTGAGTCAACTATGAACACAACCCCGGAACACTAGGATCACAGTCTTTATCTACTATTTTCTTCCTGTCTGTCTGATCACACTTTGGCACACAAAGATTCGGGGAAGAGGTGCATCAGCTACAGTCCACCCTGGAGGATAAGCTGAAGAGGACAATGAGGTTGGAGTTGAGAAGGCTTCACAGCAAATGAACAGCAACACCTGTGTTGTCAAGGGCATGGAAGAGTGCCCCCTTTCGCAGTTTGGGCTTGTCAGAGCTCTAGGTCAACCAGACTGAAAGGGCCATGGTATTGCAGCTGGCAACCCTTGAGGAGAGAAAGTTGGCTTGGCTGCTGAGGAGAAAAAGTAGGCCTTGGCTGCTGAGGGGAAAAAAGTTGACCTTGGCCTTAGAAGAGTAGAAGGTCCTGCTAAACCAAAAAAGAAGCCAGTGGAAGATAGACATGAGGACCAGAAGTGCGTCAGTGTACATTGATGATGGTGGCAGAGATTCAGAAGTGTTTAGGGGAGGTAAACATAGGGTCCTTAACCCAAAAGACCTGGTGCCTAGTTACATAGTGGGGGATGACTGTTGCATCATATGAGGTGGCCTTGTACATGCACAGAGTCCCAGAGGAGGACTGGGAGCTTAGCCTGTGGAAGCACATGCTCTTTATTGGGAGAAATACACTATTGGTCTTAAATGCAGCTAACAAAGTGAAGTATTCCCCCATGAAGGAAGCCCTCACAAGCAAATTTGATCTAGCCTCCAAGAAGTATCACCTGAAGTTCAGGAATAGCATGAGACCATCACCAACACACCCACCAGTCATAGGAGGTTTTTGCAGACCTGTCAAGAAAGACAATGGATGATTGGGGGAAGGCCAGTAGAGGATTATGATGATAATTTGCTTATGGGAGCACATTTTGAGTGATTTCTTTACAGAGTTTCAAAGAAGGTACCAGGGCATAACCACAAGGAGGATGGTTCAGGCCCCAAGCAGAATGTTGAAAGTGAGTGACCCCAAGGCCCAAACGCCTGACAAGATGTGTGTTAAATTGGATTGTTGGTTGAAGGGGGTATGTATCTTTCTCAATCAACATTCACAATCCTTGTCAGAGTGAACAAACATCGCTAAATTAACCTGTGCTTAACCCTCTGGTAACTTGGCACAAGCGCAGTCAGGCTTAACTTAGAGGCAATGTATATAGTATGCAGCACTTAAACAGTAAGAAAGTGAAAACACCACCCAAACAAATCCCACACTAATTTAGAAAAATGGAGCAAATATAAAAAACTTATTTGACACCAAATTGGCAAAAATCCAATCAGCAGAATCAACATTATGAATTTTTAAAGGTTTTAATGCGATCTAGCACCAAAAAGATCAAAGCGCCAGCTGCAGACATCTAGTCACGCGAGAGCTTGGCAAAGTCTAAAGTTATGGCCAACCACGATGGCGCGCGGTCAGGATACAAGCAATGAATTGGGCCTGTTCTTAGCTTATCTTCGAACTTAGAAAAACTTCAAAGAAAAATGTCTGCGAAGGTAAAGTTCAGTAAGGCAAGGCAGTTGGTGGTGTTCAAGAAGGAGGTGTTGTTGAGGAACAGCTGGACGCAGATTTCTACGTTCGGGCTTGGGACTATATGTACTCAAATTTAGCACTGTGTTTGGATGACAAAACTGATGCAAATTGATGTAAAATATTTTTTCTACTAATTTACTTTCCAGTGGAGAATTTGTTTTGCACTGGAAAATCACTTGAAAGTAGCGCAAAGTAGCACCTAGCACTGCTTTGCATTACTTAACGCCAAAGGAATGTTTAATGGGTGATGCATTGGTATTCCCATGCAACCACTCAAGGATTCTGATTCAAAAGTCTAATTTCTAAAAAACGTAGACGGTTTTGAGTAAAAAAATAGCACCCATTTCAACTAGGCGCTATAACAATGCTTTTATTTCTCCTTTCTTTTCCGACTTTATATGTGCACTGCACACATACATGGTGGGAAAAGTTTTAAAGTTAATCTAAGCATAGGATTTTGTATTGGAAGGGTATACTTCCAGTACAAAACTTATGCTAGACTGACTCATACACCCTTGCACTATGGTGCAAAGATGTGTGCTTGGCGCACTGGAGCACTTTGCTGCACCGGCACTTTGGAGAGGGGAGGAAAGCGCCATATTTCTGTAAATATGGTGCTCTCCTGCTCTCTCCTTCTCACGTAATGTAGCATTTGCGGCTGCTGCAGGGTTCTACGTGATAATTCAGGAAATCTGGGACAGAGTCTCTGTTCAAGGCCAAATATCCTTCCAGAGAGGAGCTGCTAAACATGATTTGCTGCTGGAACGAATGTAGGTATAGCTACCATGAAGTCACAGCGACTGCTGATGCACATTGGACGGATCAGTGAATGGGTAGGTCCCAAGCTCCGCTTGGTTTACAAACCACTTTTTGGGAAAAAGTTTCTCAAGTCCCAAGTTTTGGATTTTTGGCTGGATGGCCACTTTTAGCTCCACTTCCAAGTGTCCAGATCTGAGGGCACCACTTGGAGGGTCAGGACTCAATTAAGGCTGGTTCAAGGTGCATTTTAAAAGCTGTTGGAGCTTTTTTTGTCCCTGTAGCTCTGAAAAATAAGCCACCATCTAGCTCTTTGAGTCACTCTGGTGGTCTTGGGTTCAAGCAGAAAAGCAGGTCTCCAGCAGCAGGGCATTCCTCTGAGAACACATGGCAGGCTTCAGGCTGCACGAGAGTCATCTTGAAGCAGCAGTGCAGTCCTTTGCAGTACACAGCAGGCCACAGGCAGCAGTGCAGTCCTCTCAGAGTCCCCCACTGGTCCAGAAGTGAACTGAAGAGTGGGTCTGAGAGTCCTATTTTTATACCTGGTCCCAGCTTTGAAGTGGAAGAAATGCCTAGAGTTATCCCCCCATAGATGATCCTGGAATCTCCTGCCTACCTGCCCAGGCTCCACTGGATCTGGGGTCACAAAAGGCTAAAGTAAAGTTAATTGTGTTTGCGCTGAGGCAACTTCTTTGAAATGTAAGTGGGGCTGTGCAGAGCTCTCTGCAGCACCTCTCTGGTATGAACTCAGCTTGATCTGGGTCTGTCAGGCCTGTATATATGGGTTAAGGTGAGCAGGTAACATGCCTGTGAAGATTTTGGCATCTACATTTAATAAGGATATGGGATGGTGAGATGCGCATTTAGCGAGATCTTTTCCGGATTTGGGAATGACAGTGATGACTGCTGCTTTCATAGTGTCAGTAAGTGTGCCCGTGTCATTAAATGAATCGTTGTGCAGGCGAGGAGAGGGGCAAGATGGGCCGCAAACACTTTGTAGAAGGCAAGTGTGAACCCATCTTGCCCTGGGCTTTGCCTGGCTGAAGTTTGGGTATGGACATAAGGACTTCATTCTCCAGGATATCTTTCTACAAAAGGAGGGTGTCCCTTGCAGGCAGGGGTGTCTAGATAGATATACCGCAGCCTTGGCTGCGTCTAGAGTGTCTGCTGTGTAAAAGCATGCATAGAAGTGCTCAAACACCTGCGCATTAGCTGTGTCTGTGTATAGTTTCTGTCCCCAGGGACGCCTGGATGCTATTTCTATGTACCTGGGCCCTCAACTTATGTGCTAGGAGCCTTCCCTCTTTATTGCCTCCATTGTAGTACCTTTGTTTGGTGCAGAGCAGGGCATACTTCACTTTATCTGTCTATAGGGCTTTGAGCTGTTTTTTGGCCTGAGCGGGTTGTCGCCTCACCTTCTGGGAGCCAGATTGCTTGGGGGCATCCACCAGGTCTTTCACTCCGGTTTCCAGAGCTGTGTGCATCTCTCCTATACCTATTGATTCTCGTGGAGATGGCTATCAATGCGCCTCAAAGGACTGCTTTTAGAGAGCACCATAGCAGTGATATGGAGGTGTTCGGGTTGACATTTGTGCTTAGGAAGGTGTCAAGTATTTCTGCGATCTCTTTGACTTAGGAGTCATACGTTAATAGTTGTGGCTCCAGGCAGCGTGCCCGGTGGGTTGTGGGTCCTTCTGGGATGCTCAGTACGATCGAGATAGGCGGGAGGTCAGATTGTGCTGCGACCCCTATGTCGACTTGAGTAATTGTCACAGCGAGGTGCACTGTGGCCACGAAGTTGTCAATTCTAGCATAGGTTTGATGTGTGGCAGAGAAGAAAGTGTAGTCTCTCGTGGTGGGATTCTGTGAGTGGCATATATCCATCATGCCCGCCTCATGCAGCCAGTGTAGGCCCGTCAGGAGTGAAGGCTGCAGTCTGTCTTATTCTTTGTGCCAAACGGCCTTTCCATGTATCTAGGACTAAATTGAAGTCTCCACCGATCAATTCATCAGTTTAATTGGGTGGTCAATACCTGTGATAGATTTATTTTGAGAGACAGTGGTCCCTGAGTAAACAATGATTAGAAATCAAATAAATATAGCCCCAATCGGTACTATATTTTTAGCCTTTTATCCAGCCGGAAAAAAGGCAATTTAATATGCAGTTATATTAAATGTACAAAACATGTGAATTAATAACAGTGGGACACAAGCCTGTGTCCATAAACTCACATAACAAGGGAAAACAAGAGAAGGCTCAGGCAGCATGTGGTTGTCTGTATCAAGTCTTTACAATGGAACAAACAACAATTGTAAGAGGTCACCTTTACACATAATGTAACACATAAATCACAGTGTATAAGGTTGACAGCTTTGTCGACGGTGTTTCGATCCTTAACATAGATATCGGATCATCATCAGGACTTCCAAAATAGTGGCTGAAAGCATTTTGCCTGTAATTAACTGAGTCGAAAACAACACGAATAGAGATATGGAAAGGGAGAAAGTAAGAGGGAAATAAGATAAAAGACGAGAGTTAGTAAGGGCTAAATTAAAAGAAGACGCGTGAGTGCGACAGCTGGCAATGGGCCAATTTAAGATTTTACGCATGATTCCAAATTTCAGACACAGAGAACGAGCATTAACCAGCGCAGAAAACGAGCAATTAACGGCGATGTGCTAATAACCGATGTGGAAGATTCGAGCACAGTCATGTAGGTGCGGGATGATTTCTATCAATAGTGAGTGTGAATGAGGTGTGCTGACCTATGGGCACGGGATGGCTTAAAGGCTGTGAAGGTGCCTTATGTGAATGCTAAGTGAGGGGAGGGACAGGGAAAGGACAAGGGTTACCTTGCGTCAAGAGCAGGGAGCAGAGCAGTGTTCAATGAGGGATGGGCTGACCATGAGCGATGTCGGGATCTGGCAATAGAAATGGGGATTGTGAGAGGAAGGGATGGCAGAGGAACAGCCACGAGGAGTGAAGGGTGAGGAGGCTTACCTCGTATTAAGTAGGGCTTACGGGTCAATGACCGTGGTAATCTGACCATAAATGCGGGAGGTCCGTTGGAAGTGGAGCCGCGTGCATCTTATTGAGCGGCGGATAAGGAGTCCTTAAATCAGAAATAGAAGGGAGATGGACAGTTTAAGAAACGATGTGGCACGTGTGCTGATAGAGTTTGTGGAGTGTGGCAGCGGTCACGGCGAGCTTACCAGTCACTGGATGGGAGGCGGCATAGTGGTGTCTGCTGTCCCGGAAGTGGGGAAAGCCGCACTGAGGTTGTGCTTAAGGGCTGTGCAGCGCGGTCATGTGACCGCAGCGGCATGGCGGCCATATTGGAATGGGTGAGTGGAGAAGCCGCCCTAAGGTAGTGATTGAGGGCTGTGAGCCGTGGTCATGTGACCTCGGTGACGCGGCGGCCGAAAGAAGGAAAGGGGGAAAAAAAGGAGTGATAGACAATTTTGCACAAGACAAGGGAATTAAACCTTAAAGGCAAACATTTGGCCATAAGTGAATCGGTGTAAGTTAGAACATAGTAAATAAAGAATGAAGTACATTAGAGTTATATCGGTACATATTTAGAAGGAAGTGCAGTCTAGGATAAGACATGTACGACTTGGAGTGTCTCAAAAACCTGAAAACAGATGTAGGGTCAATAGTTATTTACAGTAATGTTGTCCAATCCTCCAGGCGGTTCAAGCCAGTGTGGATACTGCCAGTGCACAGGATCCATTTCAATTCTTCTTTGTTCAGTAGTTGTGCGAGATTAGCTCCTCGTGGGGGCAGCTTGACAACGCTTATTACTGTCCAGCGTATGTCATCCTCGGTGTGACCCATGGTTTGAAAATGTTCAACTAAGGGTGCATTAGGCGTGTTACATCGTAGCCTGCTTCTGTGTTGGCAAATCCTTACCCGGACCTTTTGTGTCGTCTGTCCGATATAGATCAAGTTGCAGGGGCATAGGATGGCATAAATCACGTTGCAGGTATTGCAGTTGGAAAAATCTTTCAGTACACATTTGATAGTGCCAAACACAAATTCTTTACACTCAGTGGTGAATTTGCAAACTGTACAATTTCCACATTTAGCATGTTCTGTTAGTGGAGGGAGACCCCAATGGTTGTGCAGTGTACCTGTACATGTGGTGCTGGGTAATGCGGCCCTGACTAAATGGTCTTTAATGTTTTTGCTTTTTTTGAAAGCGAAAAGAGGGCGATCCAGATTTAAGATGCCGGCATTAATGACATTCCAATGTTTGAGTATGCTTTTGCGTAATTTGTTTGAAGCTGGTGATAAAGTGGTTACGCATGCTATGCGGTTTTGAGGCTGTTTGGTTTTTGGTACAAGTAGACAATCCCTGGGACAATACCATGCCCTCTTTAGGGCATTCCGTACAAGTCTGCGTGGGTATCCCCTTGAGGTTAATTTGGTACTAAGGATCTTGGCCTCTGAAAAGTAGTCTTCCTTCAATGAGCAATTCCGTCTGATACGGAGGAACTGAGAATAGGCGAGTGAGTCCCTGAGTGCTCGTGGGTGATTGCTGTCATATTTGAGCAGTGTGTTGCGCTCTGTGGGTTTCCTAAATAGGCTAGTAATCAAGGAACCCTCTTTATGTAAAATGTTGAGGTCGAGGAAGGGGATGGTAGTTCTGCTGTGTGATAGTGTGAATTTAAGGCCGCCACAGTTGTTGTTTAGCCAATGTAAACATTGTTCAAGGAGGACTTGCGAATCGTGCCAAACCATAAAAATATCATCAATGTATCTCCTCCACATTGTGATGGCAGTGTGGAAGGGATTCACAGATGAAAGAATGTAGTTAGACTCAAGGGCGTCCATGTAGAGTATGGCCAGATTGGGAGGGAAGACTGCTCCCATGGATGTACCCTTGGTTTGTTGGTAGTATTGGTTGTCAAAAAGAAAGAAATTCTTAGTGAGGCAGATTTCTAAAAGTTGCAGTATGAAGGTCGTGGGTACAGCATGCGGGCGTGGACGTGCGTTAAGAATGCCTTTAATCACCAACATAGAGTCAAGTTGTGGAATGTTTGTGTACAATGATTCCACATCGAGAGTGCACAGGATGTCAGTAAGAGGGTCAAATGGGTGATCTTCCACAAGATTAATCATATCCATGCTATCGCGAACATAGCAGGCGGTGGTAGGGACGAATTCTTTTATAAAGAAGTCGACATACAATCCCAAGGGTTCCAGGATGGAACCACAGCCCGACACAATTGGGCGGCCTGGTGGGTTTACTAGGTTTTTGTGTACTTTTGGGAGAGTGTAGATTACTGGTGTACGAGGCGATTTGGTATTGAGGAATTGGTGTTCAAGTTTGCTCAAGAAACCTTGTTCTAGGCCTTCCGTAGTCACTTGAAGAATCAGTTTCTGGAGCTCAATGGTGGGGTTGGTGGGGAGTTTGCAATAATGGTCGGTGTTCTCAAGTTGTCTTATAATCTCATTTTTATAAAGGGCAAGTTCTTGCAACACTATCCCACCCCCTTTGTCTGCTGGTTTTATGATTATGTGTTCATTCAGTTTCAATGTATTCAAGGCAGCTTTTTCTTCCAGGGAAATATTATATGGAATAAAGCGACGCTCTTTTTCCATTGCAGTTAGATCATTGAGGACCAATTTCTCAAAAGTGAGTATTTCTGCTGGTACCATGTTGGCAAAAGGTGAAAATGTCGAAGGGGGTCTAAGGGGTGTATTGGGTGAAAGGGCAGGTCGTGGATTAAGTAAAAAATAACTGTGAAGCCTGATTTTGCGGAAGAATCTGAGTACTTCTGTCTGGAGGTCTAAAAAATTGGTGTGGGTGGTAGGGACAAATGAGAGACCCTTACTTAAAAGTGACAATTCTGAGTCAGTGAGTTGATATGTAGACAGATTGAAAATGGGCATCAATAGACTGTCTGGCATGTTGGTACTGACTGTTGAACTAGTTACCATTGGCAGTGGGTTCGTCATGTTTGTCGCTCCCCTGGGGGTTCTGAACATATGGTCGCTTCAAACCGCCTCTCTTTTGGGGTTCTTGTTGGCCGTGTCCTATAAAAGGGACGTTTGGTCTTCTATTCGATGTGCTAGGGCCGTCTCCTTGATCAGAATTATCTGACGAGTCAGCCGACGTGTCAGAGAAACCAACTAGATTGTTCCGTCTGTTATACCGTCCCCAGGGTCTTGGGTTGCGTGGGTTGTTGTAAGATCTATTGGTGTAGAAGTCCTTGTGTAGGTAAGGATATGCCCTTTCTGGCATGAAGGATTTAATATCCTTCTTGACTTTGACAGATTTCTTATTTTATTCAAGACGGTAGAACTCGTCGACAGTCTTCTGCACTTGCTCTAGCAGTTTCTTGCAGTCACTAGTGGAGCAACTGTCTTTGATTTGCTTTTCTAGTTCACTCGATTCCTCAGCTAATTTCTTAAGTTCCTCGGTGGCAGTGTCAATTCCGAGTACCATCCAATGCCTAGAGCATGTGGTCCCGATGAAGCTGAAGTTTGTAATGTATTTGTTAATCTCTGTGAAGACCCCAGGGATGTTTCTCACCTGCAGGCCTGTCGGGATGATATCTGCCTTTAAGTATTCGGTCAGCATCCGTATCATCAACTGCAATCTGACAGTTTTCTTTTTAACTTTTTCCAGTTGCTCTGGAAGTAAGGTGTTAACTTCTATTGGGGTATTGGAAGAATCAGAAAAAAGTCAGGGACCTTCAAGGATCTTTCTAATGTAGTCGTCTGTGTATAGTGGTGCGTGATCTGACATAGCCCTAAAGAAGTAAACGTGAAGAAATAGAGAAAATATAGAGAGAATGTAAGTGTTAAGGAATGGGTAAGTGACCCACTTGAGAGAAGGGGAATAGGAACCAAGACCCTTGCAATCAGGGGATTGCACTTAGTACACAATATACATATACAAATACCTGTGATAGCGCACTGAGAATAAACTGTTCTTGGTGCTCATTGGGGCATATAGTAGCTGAAAGTGAAGGAGTGTGTATGCATCTTGATTCGTAGGGAGAAGAGTCTCCTTGCTTGCTCCCCCTGTGTCTGGAGAACCTGCCTGCAATAGGCTGAGATGAGAACAATCACTAGCCCAGCTTTTTTTCCTGGACCCATAGAGAAGCATTGGCGATCAAACCAGCAGGATTTTAACCACTTCCAGTCACATTTAATTAGATCTGTTTCCTGCAACAGGCAGACATCACATTGGGAGTCCTGGTGCATGGAGAGGACAGCTATCCTTTTTGCTGGGGCATTGAGGCCTGCACTTATTACTGTAATTATGGGGGGAGGTGTATGTGTGGGGCTATTGGTTGGGGAGTGAGGAGCTTGGTTTTAGCAGATTGATCTTGCAGGATTGCTTAAAACTGGATAAATCCTACTTGATTCCATGGCTGGCATAAGTTGCGCATACTATGCGGATTCTAGGGAGGTCCGATCTGTATGACAAACCTTCTAGTATAACTCGCCTTGATGGCAAATGGGTTGAAAATGCTTTTATAGATAAGTTGTTGTTAGACCGCGAGGATTCTGCATTAATGAAACACTCTATGTGACATGCGATTTTAGTGAAAACTGTCAACAATATAGAACCTTACTTGACTTGGAATATGACACGTCACCAACGCTGCCTGTTAATTCATTTTAGGTTGAATTTATTTCCCCGATTAGTCTCTTTCAATCATGGTTGTTTTACAAATTCGGACTTGCCCCTTTGCAACTGTGACAACACCTCGATTAACGACACACTCCATGTTGCTATGTTCTGCTCAAAATATAATAATTTTCTACATGTTTTTACATCCTATTTAAAATAGCTAAATTTTACTGAAGTTAGGCCTGCCTTATTGTACTTCCAGCTGCTAAATTCTCCCTCAGTCTGTTTCTTTCTTGTGCGCTTTCCTGTGGGGGCTTTAAAATAAGCATAAGTTTGTTGATGATAATTTTGTTTAACAGTTTTAATGTCTTAACTTTTATGATTTTATTTTTAAAATCGAATAAAGATTATGAAATGAAATGACTTGAGTGCAGGACCCTTGGTGGCTGTATATCTGTCCGCCTTTATAAGTGTGTAGCAATGGAGAGCCTGATTGATGGAAGGGGAGGTGTGAGAAATTAGGGTGAAAATGGGGGATTCAACTGCATCCTAAATCGAAAGTCAGACCAGTTTGGTGAACAGGGGTTGTGACTATGACCAACGAATGTCGTTAGGCATGTAGTCCTTACAGTTATACAGGATAAGGTAGATAGACAGATGTGTGTAACGGTGAGCAGTCAAAATATCGAAAATAAAATATCGATATACAATAATATCGAAGTTAAAATATCGAAGGGACAGAATATCGATGTGAAGAATATCGATGGACAGAATATCGACCTCTAAGGTAAGTAATATCGAATTTTTTAATATCGATGTAAATAATATCGAAGTTAGTAATATCGAAATCAAATATATCGATGTTACTAATATCGATGTTACTAATATCGATATTTGTATTATTGTTATGTATTTTGTTATGTTTTTAGTATGTATGTGTTATATGTGTTTTTGTTAAGTGTTCTACTTGTTTAAAAATATATGTATACAATTTTTCTATGTTAATAAAAAAAAATTGTTATTTTTTTTTTTGTACTGTAGCGGGTTGTGGGTTTATAGGGAATAGGGTGGGAAGTAATTTAATTATACTAAATTAATTATTAATTTTTAGGAATTATAAATTAATTTTAATTATTTTTTGTGTTTAAGTTCTGTAGCGGGTTGTGGGTTTATAGGGGAATAGGGTGGGAAGTAATTTAATTGTAATTAAGTTATAATTTATTTTAATTAATTGTTATTGATAATTATATAATTGTTAATTAATTAATAATTGGTAATTAATTTTTATTAATTGGTGATTAATTTTTATTAATTGATTAATTGATCATCATGTAATTTAAATGTAATTAACTTATAATTTATTGTAATTAATTGGTATTGATAATTATATTATTGTTAATTAATTGATAATTGGTAATCAATTATTATTAATTGGTAATTAATTATTATTAATTAGTTATTAATTTTTATTAATTGATTAATTGATCATTATGTTAAGTGTATTATTTTATCATTGGAGTGTCTTGTGCGTTTATAGGGGAATACTTTTGGAAGTAATTGAAATCTAATTAAGTAATTATTAAATGTATTTTTGGGTATTGATAATAAATTTATTGGATATTAATTATTAATAGGTAATTTTTTTAAATTACAATTTTTTGGTTCTAAAAATTAATTTATTGTTGTTTTATCATTAATTGGTAATTAAATATTATTAAATATTATTTATTGATAAATTTAATTAATATATTAAGAATTATTTATTAATTGATAATGAATGTTTAATTATTATTATTATTGGTATAAAAAAGCATTTAATTGTTCAATATTAGTTAATTGGTAATTAAGTTTTAATAATTTATATGTTTTTTGTTATTAAAAATATTTTATTGTTCAATATTTATTATTTAGTGCTTAATATTTATTAATTATTATTTATTGGTATTTATTATTAATTTATTGTTAATACATTTTCTATTGGTAATGTACGGGGCCCATTAGGATGGCGGGCGGAAGCACCACCGCCGTGCTGGCGGATGCAAAAAGCACCAGTTACCGTCCGCCCGCCACAGCACACACGCCCGCCCAATTAGGATGCGAAAAGACAGCCAAACACCGCCCGTACGCCAGCGACGCCGTCCGCCATCAAAGTGCGCCCGTTCACGGAGCGGCGCGGCCCAATGGAGACACAACGCCCGACGAAATCACGTACCGCCCGGCGTACAAATTACGATGCCAGAACCAAACAGTTCCTCCGGCTAAGAGACACCGCACGTGAAAGCAAGGCGGAAAACCGAACTCACAGTACGGATATCAAAGAGGCGGACCCCCGAGCATGAATCCAGCACTGCAGGCCCTCCCCATGCTCTACCTGATGCAGCACCCAGGAGTCAACGCACCGCGGCGACGCAGGTAGGCAGACACACAACAGGGGCACGCAAACAGCGCACACAGTGCAAGGGCGGGAAAACTGTATATGGCCCCCACCCCGACACCCCTGCGTGGACACGACACATCCACCACTGCACCCACACATGCGCACAACGCAGAGGCCAACGGCAGCGCAATGCATGCGCCGCACACAAACAACACAGGGTCACAACCAAACACCACACACACCAGCACCACCCAGAACGCACATGTCACGTGACAGCCCTGCCACAGTCATGTCCCCAACCGGCAATTCACTGTTGCCAACCTGACGTCACACAACTGACCCGAACATGTCAGTGACGTCACGCCACATTAGGACACACCCCTGTGTGCAAAACACGGCGAAGCACACAGCGGAGGCAACATCACCCATCAGAATATGGACCCCGTCGGGAAAAGGTACGCCAGTACCACACAGAAACACCGGTGCCACCCTGCACCCAATAACAAGACATGCAATACGTAACATCAAAGATACCGGGGACAGACAACAGGTGGGACCAATTATAACACAAGGCCCAACGTACAGCGGAAAAGCAGCCTGCTGCCCACACACGGGAGAGGAGACAGCACCGAATGACCTTCCATTCCCACTGTGAAACCACATCCCGACTAAACAAGCCGGAGAAAACAGTCATTGCACCAAACAAAGCCCAACACAGGCATGCAGAGGGAAGCGGCCACAGGGCAGATAGCGCATAACACCAAAGAACATTCACAACGGAAAGAAGAAATGATAACACTCCCCCATGTGGTTCACATGCAAGTTATCTGGAAGGAGTCAGACACCACTGACCTTGACCATTCAGAGAAGCATGTGGGATGAGGGCCCGTGTCCTCCGCACAAGCCAACATAACACAAGTCCTGCCTCCCTACGACCATTACAGAATTCCCAGCAACATCGGAGGTTGCACTCTGCAGACTGCACAGACAGCCGGAGCACGCCACCACAGCGCCCTGCAGCAAAATGGCACTTGCACCACACCTACCCAACTACGCCGGACAGATCAAGCTGTACAAACATAACCTGATACAGATATTGGGATGTGACAATCTGGCCTTGCTGAACGTAAGTTACCGACTAACTTACCGCATCGCATTGTTCAGCTGCGTCATCCCCGTCTTCTACTGTCGGAGGTGTCCCTTCTACTATCCTGTGGAGTTATGTCTCTCCAACCCGGCATGTCCAAGGGCGGACCTGCTACAACTATTCAACCCCCTGGACGCCCACGACAGGGCCTGTTCAGCCTATGGGGGCATGGCGTATGTGGCGACTATCGGACCCACACTGCAATGGGACCACTGTGCCTCCACACGACGGATAATGGATTACAGTTACATCGAATGCCATCCAACATGTCCCATCATGCTCCTACAAGGGACGACTCACGACCAACACCTTGACAGCCACCATCCGCTACATTGGCTGGCAACCATGTCCACCACCAATGCCATGGAAGCCCTGCTGGAAGGTATTGCATTCCTGACAACCTGTCAATTCGTCGGGCCCCGTCGCCAGACCCCCAATTGAGCAATGATGTCCCACACCGTACCCATGCTTGGCTTACGCACGGACTAGGCAGTTACCAGTACAACTACTACACCATGCAACCTGCAACTGACACCACAACAACAACTACACTGCCATGACATCTGATACTATTTGGGAAATGCACCCTGTACCTCATCACATCCAGTAACTCTGCATGAACAGGGGGAGGCAGAGGCATGGGATTTGTGTATGGCAACCACATGGACAGAACTGCACGTACAACCATGCCATGATATGGATCCTGCGCCCATGAACATATGCACCGGTCAGTGGACAGCAATCGTCCTGCTGTAGTATGTGAGAGCTGTCACCACACCTCCCTCTGAACGTCCGTGCCAGGACCTTTGCATGGACACCAAGTGCATCCACCAACAACATGAGCCCAGTGACTGTGACATGGCCAGTACCCACCACATCGCAACAACAAGTGGGACGCCTTTGCATGCACGTAAGCCCATGCCCTGATGTCACCTCCACGCACGTGTGTATGAGTAACCATAGCAGCAAACCTGTAACATGGAACTGAGATGCACTGTGCCCATGATGACAAGCGGACTGGTAGGCTAAATGTATACTGTCTGTGTCAGTCAGCAGCACCACAGTAATTAGCAAATGTACATTAGCACACCAACGGCTAAGCAGTTGTAACTCTGAAGCCCACATCCCACAGTCAACAACTAATCACTGTACCCCTACACCCTATGCTATGTGTAATCATGCTGAGTATATCCTCCACATGCACTTCGCTGCCAGTAGTGTTCACTATACTGCATCACAGAGGACATAAGTCCCAATACATGGCTTGAAGCAACAATGTGTCTCTGCTGATTCATTTCACAAGTACGAATGAGAGAGGATGAGAGTGTGTGAAGTACACGGCAGTCGTGAGATCACCATGTAGTCCACTGTCATTGGATGTCAACTTAAATGAGTAGCACAACTGTGGGAGACACACATGTGTCATGTGAAGCGGGAGTTACGCATGGCTCAGGTGGGTTGGTGTGACGGGTAGGTGCGCACATGCAATGTTGAAACACGCTGTGTTGGTAGGACTCAGGACCAATACATTGGCGCACTCCTGGGAATCTGTAAAGACCACCTGTCTGGTGACGAATGTGAACTTGTGTGTGCACAACAGGCGGGCACACGAACACTGCCGCATCAAGTGTAGACGTCAGCCCACCCTCCGTGGACATGCCGGATACTGCTGCGCGTCCGCCAGGCCCTTGCCAAGGCACTCACATCCCCTGTCGACCTGGTGTATCCCCAACATTGTCCACTTGCACAGGCAATCCAGGGCACGGGATGGCAGTAGAGCATGGTGGGTGAGAGGTCATGGCGCGCTCATCCTTGTCACATCACGCAGGCAACACATCCACAATGTGTAGTATGGCACAAGTCAAATGGAAGTAGTGGGGGACGCACACATCACAAGCAGCAGTGACGTCACGGTAGGTGGCTCGCACCATCCCACCCATTGACAATACACCCACACACGTTACATGCCATTGCAACAGAGAAGCCAGCGCGTGCACAAGCAGCTCCAAGCTCGCCCCAGAGAGGCCAAAGAGTGAATGTGTGGGGCCATGAGCACCAGTTGGACGCGGACTGGCCCGCTAGGGCAGCTACAGCCTCTGTGTGTTGCAGGTGGTGTATCCGGACTGCGGAGCCTGTCATGCATTGTCAATGTTGCCCGGGTCTCGAGTCGGGGCACCACGCATGTGGACGGCGTCACGCCACTAATTATACCGTGAGACAGACCACATGTACAAATGGACCCACACATACACTCCTTGGCCTCTCTGGGGCGAGCTTGGAGCTGCTTGTGCATGCGCTAGCTTCTCATGTGCAAATGCATATTGGTGTGAGCGAGGGAGGCCATGAGGACAGTGTAAAAGATAACTGTTTGACTTCCAGTTAGTTTAAGGAATGCCCCTGATGTGGTCAGAAAAAGACATGTCTCGTGTGTATTGCAACTAGTAGATAAGCCGATGACCTACCCATGTCTTGCATGTAGCCCCGCACCTAGCCCCGCACACCCGACACAGCGAAATGAGTACCAGCACCACATACTTCCCATTCGAAGCACTGACTGGGGGTGACAACCATTGGACAGTCTTGTGTAGTCCACCCACGCGTACATGTGGGCCCTCCATGAACCATGTCACCTGCGGCAAAGTGATGTCATGGGCAATGACGGAAGTGAGCAGAGCTGTCTGCCCCACGCACAGACGGTGCATCAGCTCAACAGACCCAGCACTGAGTGCAGCAGGGGTCACATGTGCAGGGGCAGTTGTGCCTGGTGTGAATGCACATGCACATAGACAGCACATCGAGCAATGTGTAGCCTGCCCACATCTACTGTCCATTGTCAGGCTGACCTAGAAAAAGATCACAAGGCAACACATCTGTGTGGGTGTACCCACTGTGACCAACACTGCGCAACCATCAGCGTACTCGCCCTGTGCATGGCCCACCCCGCAACGAAGGTCACATTCAGTGCCACTATCCCTCACACACATCCCTATCACGAGTCATGGTGTGTCCAATCGACAGTGCAGAGTAAGCGCTCATCCGGGGGTCCTGAACAGGAGACACATGTAACCCACTAGGCAGTCTGTGTCGGCACCTACTGGCATTGTGCAGTCAATGTGCAGGCCAGGCCTGCTGGGACTGAGAAGGGCAGCATGGCCCCAGCCTGACTTCCACACGACCGACAAGTGCACTGAGACCTGCATTGCCAATTGTCTGTGTCACTGGATGTCTGACATGAAGTTGCCATGTACCACCACTCGGGTGGGACAGACAGGTCAAAGCGCCCGAGAGCTCACATACCCATGCCACCTGCAGCCAGCATGGTGTGCAGTGCATGTCTGTACTCCACAGGCTCTGACTCATAGTGCTGAGGAGCAACGACATGTGTGTCCCCCACATGCACACCCACACCCACTGCAGTTGTCTCTCACACACAACTTTCGCAAGGAATAGCCATGTGCAGTGTGCGTGGAGCACGGAATCCAGGTTCTCCAGCTCCTCGCTGGTGAGTGGACCTGGACATGTCCTCAGCGTCATCCACATGTAGTTGTAGTGGTGGCAGCAGCAGCTGTCGTCGAGGGGTGCCAGGCTGCAGTGCCAGGTAGCTGTGGTCATGCCTGTCCCACTCACACACACATATTACCCCCTGGGGCCGTTTCAGTGGGTACAAGCTGCTGCGATTCGTGTACCATGTCTGGCAGCTGCAATTGCAGACGTTGGCCTGCTCCCAGCTGGCCATGGACGCCTACCTCCACAGTGGAACACGCAGGGTGCAACCGCGAGGGTCATTGGAGTTGGCCGTAAGGACCTGGCCCATGCCGGGTACAGTCCGCTGATGCCATGTGCACCACACAGTATAATGTGCGCAATGCATCTGCAGGTGTGGCCATGATTTGCGTGTGGGTGCAGGTCCACAATGGACAGGGCCACAACATGCCGTGTGCATAGGCAGGGACGGCCAGTGCTCAGCCTCCACATGTATGTAGGAACATCATCATGTACACATTGGCATGGGAGCATGGGATATGCATATGCACACACATGCCATCTTTCACTATGTACATCTGCCACTTGGCACGTGCAATGTTACGTGTCACTTGTGATGTGTAGTTGCAAGCACACAGCCGTGTCGGCATGGGGCTGTCAATGTGTACACCTGTCAATGTTTCTGGAGGTGTGTTCCGTACAGTGCTGTACTTAGGGTGCAGTAGGGACATCAATGACTGTCTCATATCCCCTCGTGCCACCGGTCCCACTTGTTTTGGCCGCTCAGCCTGTGTCCATAGCGTTGTTGGTGTGTGCCCTACACACCCAGCCTCGGAAGCAGTGTGATGCACAGCAGCTAGTCATGTTGCCGTGGTGTTGCAGCTTACCGAATATGCAGTCTGTTGCCTTCAGCATGCCTTACAAGTTGTTAAGGCCTAGATCCCCATGTGCATGCTCATAGCAATGGGGTGTGTCACTGCCCATTGCTATTGGTAGGGGACCTGTGTAAGTGTATTGTGGCTGTGCTGTCCCTACTTGTCAGCCGTTCTGTCATTCAATTGCCTGCTCAGTCATTTATGTTCTGTGTATGTGAATATGCCATGTGGCGTGTTGCTTTGACATGTGTTCACTTCCATCTTTCCTAGGCGGAGACCAAACATTCATCGCCCCTACCAATTGCTGTCAGACATGGTGGATGTTGAGGTCATCCGCAAATATCGTCTGGACCGACCCACCCTGCATCGTCTATGTGTCTTGTTGGAACCCCACCTCCGTCCTCGCAGGGTGTATCCAACAGCATTCACCCCCACGGCTAAGGTGATGGCTGCACTGCATTTCTTCGCCACTGGGTCATTCCAGCACACAGTGGGCAGTGGAGGTGGGATGTCCCAACCCATGTTCAGCATGGTGCTCAGGGATGTACTGTCAGCCATGATGCTGTACAGGAACAGATACATCCGCTTCCCCAGGGCTCGTGAATTGGCGGCAGTGAAGGGTGCATTCTATGCTCTTGGATGAATCCCCCACGTCGTTGATGCAATAGACTGCACCCATGTTGGCCTTGTTGCACCACAGGCCACCGAGCACCTCTACCGCAACCGGAAGCACACGCACTCCCTGAATGTGCAAGTGGTGTGCCTTGCGGACATGGTGATCACACACGTGTGTGCGAAATTCCCAGGATCGGCCCATGACGCGCACATCATGCGCAACAGCATCCTACCACGTCTGATGACCAATCTGCAACCGGACCGTGGCTGGATTGTTGGTGAGTATGTGGAGTAGTGTAGCGTGCTGGCTGTGCGATGCTGTCTTGTGTCCAGTTGGAATTGCAACGGTTCTCTGTGTCCCTCACACCCAGGTGACTCTGCTTACCCGAATGGACCCTGGCTGCTCAGCCCATTACGACGTCCTGGGAGCCCAGCAGATGTACGCTACAATGAGGCACATGGGAGGACCAGACGTGTGGTTGAGCGGACCTTTGGCCTCCTCAAGTCCAGGTTCAGATGCCTGGACCGCACCGAGGGCGCACTGGCATACTCCCCACAGAAGGTGTGCCAGATAATTGTGGCTTGCTGCATGCTGCACAATCTGGCGATCCGCAAGCAGATCCCCCTAATTGTGGATGACGGAGATCAACCAGGGCCCCAGCCTGCAGACCTGGACAGCTCCAGTGAAGAGGACAGTGGAGAGGATGAAGCTGTGAATGTGCGTCAGCAGCTCATCGCCCGCTACTTCACTTGACGGTGAGTGACCATGTACGACGGCTGATGTAGCTGTAGTTGTGCAGGTGTATGTGTGCTCTGTTACGGGGGCCTTTTGTTCACTGAGTGCTGTGTGTCAATGGTCCATGTCCAGGTTGGTATGCCACTGACAGTGGCTGTAGCATTGTGCCCTGTTGCTCTGTGAGATGTGTGTGCATTGCTTGTAGTTGGTGACAAGTACTGTGTGATGAGTGTGTGACACACTCATTGAATGTACTCTTGTTCTGTTTTTCACCCCTAGGTCCCTGCAGCCTCTCCTGTCCCATCGACATGCCACACAGCAGATGCATTTCTGCTCATGGTGGCGATTGCACATCGTGGAATAAACCCAGGACACATTAAGCCGATTGTGATCAAGGTGTATTTATTAACAGCGGTGACATTTGATTGTGTGCAAGGTGATGACAAATGTGGTGCATGCTGTGACAATGAGTTGACGGTCATGGCTGCGTGATGGTCAAGGTGTACCCATGGAGTTCTATGTCCACAGTCCAACAGACACATGCCATTCACATGGCAGTGTGGGGTAGGATAGTAGTCCAAGTGAATGCAGTAGATGGCCACCGTGGCTGGCTGACTCACTGGCATTTGGTGCGGGCGAAGTCCTCTCTGGACACCTGTTTCCTCTTCGGATGGCCCCTTCCACGTTTGGTAGGGGGGGTGTGTTGATGTTCCGCTGGTGGTGGCTGAGGAGTGCTCACTCGCTGTGGACGCAGGGGAACGCGAGGCTGCACGAGCCTGCGCCACAGCAGGTGGTGGCGGAGGTGGTGTTGCTGGCCTTGCTTGTGCCCTCCCCCCCAACACCAGCTGGCCCATGAGGGCCGCGATTTGGGCCATATGGGCGTCCATGGACCTCAACACCGCAAGGACCTCCCGCGTGTCGCTTGCCGACCTGGCCCATTCGCCTTGGGCCTCTTCATAGGCCCCAAGGACTCTGTCGATTGGCGGCAGGGCTTGGCTCCCAGGCACAGTTGGCGTTGGCCTGACCCTGCTCCTCCTACCAGTACTGCTGCCACCGACCTGCCCACTAGCCACATTGCTCACCACGGTCCTCGCTCTGGCTCCCAGGGTGGAGCCCGACGGCCGTGCCGACCCTTGCACAGGGGCTGTGGCGAGGGATGGCGTGGTGGTGGTGGTTGCGGCGGTGGTGGTGGCCGCAACGGCCGTGGCAGCAGGGGTCTGTGACTGGTCAGCAGCCCTGGGTGATGGGTTGGTAGGCAGGAGGGGCCCTGGGGAGCGGTTGTGCCCTGCCACTCCAGATGGGCCTGCTGGGTGGTCCGTGTCCGGAGAGGTGTCCAGCTCCTCTACATCCGTGAGTCCGGGTCGGGGGCTTGCGGACTGGCTGTGCTGGCTGCTGTCACCCTCTCCAGCATCCAGCAGTTCGGCACCTGTGGGGAGGATGAGATGGGTCATTGTGTTGCACCTAGCAAAGTATGTCTTGGTTGTCTGACATTCACAGTTCGTGCACTGTCGTGCACAGGTTTCCCAGTGGCGTGTGTGTGGATGTACGATGTGTGTATGCGTGGGCTAGGCAATGGGTCTGTGTGATGTGGACATGTGGCATGGGACGGATTAGCAATGCCGATGGGTGTGTGTTGCTATGCTCCTACATTTTGTGGCTCATGTGTATGCGTGCTCCAGGACCATCGGCGATGTTGGGTTGAACGATGGTTTAGGGGGAGGGATGGTACGCTTAGGTACGCTGATGCCAGAAGGGGGTACAGCCCCCTAAACGCTCTTGGGTTGAGATATGCTTTTGGGGTACATGCTGTGGGTGATGGGTGCAGAACGTGACATGTGTTCTGGCAACGTGACAGTGCATGGACAAAGGTGTGTGTCTGTCTCACATGGCCGGAATATCTGCTGACTGTTATCATTCATGGACATCACATTGGTAGCAATGTTGTGAGTTCGTGCTTGTTGTGTGCCACACGTCGTATTGAAGATGGGCCAATTCCTTTGTGTGCGCGCTGCCCTGGTACATGTGCATCAGTGCTGTGCTCTTGGGGTGTTGACTATGTTATGTGTGTCGTTATTCGCAGTGTGACGTGCGCTTCGGTCACTGCAGGCACTTGATTTGTCATGGGCAGGTATCTTTGCATGTCTACTGTATGAGGGCCAGCTGTTCGGATGTCATACCTATCATGACATTGTGGCTGTGAGATGAGATGGATGATATGTTGAATGTGCATTGTGTGCCTGTGTGTTTCATGGGTCCGGTTGTCTTTGTGTGCAATATTGTGGTTCCAAGCTGTTACTTCTAGTACGGTCTGTCTTACGTGGGCGTTGTTGTACGATGTGTGGGTGACAGGCAGTGAGGACTACATGGACAGGACTTCGATGGTGTTGCTGATGTGTGTGATGGGTGGCACAGTACCTGCCGTGTGGGTCTGTGCTCCAGTGTGACTTGTACATGCAGACATGGCTCCTTAGGTGTTGCTGTATCTGTGATAGGTCATGTGGGGTTTGACTCTGTCGAACATGTCCGTGTGCACATTGGTCTCATGATTGTGACTGGGAGCAGTGCTGCATGTTCCTCTGCTACGTGTCATGTCCCATGTGTCAGTCGTAGTACAATCCTCATGCCTACAGACGCCCCGCCCTGTACAGTTTCCCACCTACAGGTTGTTTCTGAGTGCGCAATGCAATGGATGCCACATGGTACTGGGAGGGAGGGGTGCTCCACCTTGCTGGTCTGTGTTAGTGGGGGCCTGGTGGGTGTTTAACTTCAGCTGTCCCCCCTCCGACTCACTGTCTTTGTGTTCCGGCTACTTACCTGTTAATTGTCGGTCAGTGCAGCTATGGCAGACACATGGATGTGGGGTGTGCTCCACCTTGCTGGTCTGTGGTAGTGGGGGCCTGGTGGGTGTTTAACTTCAGCTGTCCCCCCTCCGACTCACTGTCTTTGTGTTCCGGCTACTTACCTGTTAATTGTCTGTCAGTGCAGCTATGGCGGACACATGGATGTGGGTGTGGGGAGTGCTCATTCTGGCGCATCTGGAGTACAAGGGGACCTGGTGGTAGTTGCGGTGCTGGCTGACTGTACACATGCCCCCATGGTTTTGTTAGTTGGTAGCTTTGGGCTGAGTGTGTATGAGTGTCTGTTGCATGTGTGGGTGATGTCTTGTGTATTGTGTACTGGACATGGGGGTGTTTGTCCCTAGGAGCTATGGCATGGCGGTGGTGCATGTGAGTACATAGCGGTGTGCTGGTATACGTTTGTTTGTACTTACCAGCCTCCACTCCCCCTGGTAATCCGGTGAGGATCTCCGGATGTATGATGACTCGCACCTTCTCCTCCCACGCCTTGAAGGTCTTGAATAGTGCGGGATTCCCTCCGCCAGTCCTGGCAGCCAGCTCTCGATTTTTGCTCTCCTTCTTCTTGACCACGCTTTTGAGGTCGTTACACCTTTTGTTAATTTCTCCTCTGTTGCGTGGAACGTTCCCGACTGCATTGACCTGGTCTACGATCCTGCTCCACAACCGGTTTCTGGTGGATAGTGGTGTCTGTTGGACCTGGTTGCCATAGATTTGTGGGTGCACCTTGACGATCTCGTCGACCATGACCGTCAGCTCGGTGGAAGTGAACTTGGGCATTCTGTGTGATGCCATGGTGTGTGTTTTGGTGTTTGTGGTGCTGGTGCGGTGTGTGGTGTGTGATGTGCAGGGGGTTTGTGGGTCAGGTGTTTGGTGGTGGTGGTGATGGGTGTGATAGGTGCGTGTCTGTGGTGTGCTGCTGTCCTTTCTGTCTCGCTGTGTTGTGTGCTTTCGTCCTCAGTTTGTAATGTTGCAGGGGGTTGTGGTCTGTGGAGGGGCTGGTTTTGTACTTACCTATGTGGGTGTGTCATGATGGTCTGTTGTTTTCAGGTGTGTTGTGGCTGGTGTTCTGGGATTTGTAGTTGATTTGTATGTCCAGGGGGGTGTTTCAGGGATGTGTACTGTGTTTGGGTTTTTGTGCGTGGGTTGCTGTGTGGACTTGTTAGCCATGTTGTGTGTGTTTGTTTTCGTCAGCGGATGGTTTCTGTGCATGGAGGTGGCCGCCAGGGCTTCCGCCGTGTCCATTTTCGTCACTGTTGTTTGCGCTGGCGGGCGGTGTATTTGTGGATTTCCCGCGCTCATGTCGGTACGATCCTAATTTGACGGGCGGTGTCTCGGTCGTCAGGGCGGGCGGTTTTGGCTTTTCGTGCGTCTTTCCGTCCGTGGCGGGCGGATGGACTTGGACTCGGACATGGGCGGGCGGTTTTTTCTGTTTATTTTCCGCCTCCGGCGGTTTTCGGTTCGCGGCATCGTAATTGCTCGGTCGGTATTCAGAGGGTGTAGGCGGGCGGATTTTCGCCACTGTGGTTGGTGGCGGATTTTTATCCGCCCGACATCGTAATGGACACCGTAGTTTTTAATAATTATTTATTGGTATTGGTAAATAGTTTAGAGTTATTTAATAATTCATTAATTATTTAAAAATTTAATTTATTTATAAGTATGTTATTTGTAACTTCTACGCTATCCAACACTTTCCCTACTGTTGCACTCTCTGGAGTTGGAATAGGACTTTTTACCCCTACGCTATCCAACACTTTCCCTACTGTTGCACTCACTGCAGTGGGAATAGTAATTTTTACCCTCACGCTATCCAACGCTTTCCCTACTGTTGCACTCCCTGGAGTGGGAATAGTAATTTCTACCTCTACGCTATCCAACACTTTCCCTACTGTTGCACTCTCTGGGGTTGGAATATTAATTTTTACCCCTACGCTATCCAACACTTTTCCTACTGTTGCACTCACTGGAGTGGGAATAGTAATTTCTACCCCTACGCTATCCAACACTTTCCCTACTGTTGCACTCTCTGGAGTTGGAATAGTAATTTTTACCCCTACGCTATCCAACACTTTCCCTACTGTTGCACTCTCTGGAGTGGGAATAGTAATTTTTACCCCTACGCTATCCAACATTTTTCTTACTGTTGTTTTTTTAGGGGTTGTAATAGTAGTTTTATTCCCTACGCTATTTAATATTTTTTGTATTATGTTAGTTAATATAGTATATAATTAATTTTAAAAATATTAAAAGTACATTTAATTTTTTTAATTTGTTATACATAATTGTTTAATTTTTATTTATGTTATTGTTTTATGTGTATAGATGTATTTGTAATTTATAATATTTTTTTATAATTTATAATTTATTAAAATAATTATTCAAACTGATTATTAAGTAAGTATATATATTATATGTATATGTTTAATTAATGTTTTATTTAATTATATATGTTACTTATTAATTTTAAATATTATAAAATATTTTAACTATGTTTATTTTAATTATAAGTATTATTTAGTTTATTTTACATATTATTTTTAACAAAAAAAAAAACGATATTTTTGATAACGATATTTTTGACATTGATATTTTTTTTCTGATATTTTTGTACTTACCATGTTGTAGATAGGATTTCGATATTATTGACATCGATATTTTTGTTGCGATATTTTTGTAGGTCGATTTTTTGACCTTCGATATTTTGTCAGTGATCCGTGTGTAACATGGTGCAGTATGGCCTTTCAGGTTCAGTTCAGTCCCATATTATAGGAGGACCAGCAGTATCCATGGTCTGAGGCTGTCTGGTGAGGACTCATGGCATTGGAGATGGTGGATAAGAGTGGAGAGCTCTGTGGCTTTCATCAGCAGTGGGTTTGCTGGCTTGCCTGCATTCCTTCTAAAGGACCGGGGGGCTCACCCACCAGCACCCAAGCACCCCTGTGTTTTTTGAGATGGGCCCCCAAAGAGTCAGTCTCTTCGTGCATAGTTTCTAGTCCTAGAATCCATTTAATTTCCTTAGTGCTGCATATCATGTGTGTTTCCCTTTTCCACATGAACATCCGATGGAACGGTTGGCACCACCCATATTTATCACTGTGTTCCCGCAGGAAGGAGGTAGTGACTCTGTGATGGGGGATAGTTCTGGGTACAGCCAGACTTTCCCACCTTTGAATGTAATCGAGGCCTGGTCCTGTGTCACTGCCATGATGGCCTCCTTCTGGCAGAAAAGGTAGATGAACGCTAAGATGTCCTGGTGCGTTGGCCAGTCTACCTGCTCTGTGTGCGCTTGAGGACCACATGTTTCTCTGCAAGGTCTGATAGGATATGGCGGATGAGTTGGATGACGTAGCCCTCCAAGTCTCAGGCGTCCGCCTGTAGCTGGACTGCTCTGATCCTGTTGTTAGAGAGACAAGAACTGTTTTCACTGTAGTCTAGGTGGGTTTGCAGTACTTGATGTTGGCTTTGCAGATCCAGTAGCTCACGCCGGTAGCGCTCAAGTTCCTCCTCCTTGGCGTCACTAGTTTGCTCCAGAGTATCCACATTGGGGCCAATCTCTATGACATCCTTCTTAACCTCTATAACGTCTGCGGACATCTCCTCGCGAAGAGCAGCTATGTCTGTCTGGAGCAGGGGTCTCTAACCTTTTCTATAAAAAGGGCTACTTATGTTCAGTGAAAATTACCCCAAGCTAATAATATTATAAATTCTGTAATAATGACCACATCAGACAAGATTACATTAGTGACCAATATATGCAAGATTTCTAGAAGTGATCACCTCAGTGCATCAGGCATGGTTGCCAGCAGTAACATAAAAAAAAGTAATAATATTACTAAAAGTCTCCCCAGCACTGCATGATATTTAAATCAAATATCAGATGTAAATATATTTTGAACATTTATCATTTTTTCTACAAAAATCAGCGTAGGATTTCTGAAAATATACATATCTTCATCTCAAAGATACACTTTTCAATGTTGGGTTTGCGTTTATGAATTCAACCAAAAAAAGCTTCTAAACTAGTAGGCTAGGCTGCACATAGGAGAGCTACTTACAGGTAGCTGTGAGCTACTGGTATTTCACCAGCTGCTCATTAGAGAAGCCTGGTCTGGAGTGTGCTAAAGAGGGCCTCCATGAAGGAACGGGTGACTCTGTGTGCTCCTGTGTCTGCAGCTTGTGCGTTGTCTGTGGTGGGGGTGAGGCTTCCTAGATCTGATCTATCTTCTTAACAGGGACCTTTTAGAGTAAGTCCATCAGGGTAGGATCTTTTTTGTGCCTGTGACCTGCCATGGTGCCAATGTCGTTATGGAGGGGGTGGGGGTCCACTAGGTATGTAACAGGTGGGCCACCTCACTGGCTTCTCACATGAGGTTCGTGTAGTAGGAGTGGATCCAGAGGCCCCTGAAGGTTGGCAGGGTGGAGGGGCTCTGCAGCACCTCTCCTGTGGCACCAGCAGTTGCACCTATCCAGGTGGTTCAGGCCACGAGTTCACTGGCACTCGTCATCTTGTGTCATTATCGCAGGCCTCAGTTCTTCAGTATCCACTGTATTGCACAGGGTATGTCCCACTGCGTGAGTTTCTTCAGGTTCCCGATATTCTGCTGGGCTTTCCCTGTAAAGATCACTGGCCGAATCCGGATAAGTGGGCCGGATACATCAGCTGTCCAAGTCTGGCACCAGAGCCTCACAGAAATGCTCTTACTAGGGTGTCATCTTGGACACACACCCTTTAGTTATATTTTAAGGAAAAATATTGCCCCATTAATTTTTTAATTCAAAATAAGGTATTGAAATATTTGACAATTAAATAATGAAAATGTACTAATATTTATATATATTAGTATATTAGTGATCTGCTACAGCCTTGTTGGCATGCCCCACATCAACCTGTGAACAAGGACTAAGAAGTGTTGGGCCAAGGAAACCATTCCAATGGAAATTACCAGAATTGATGTAGCCTAACTATCAAAAGGAAAACTATACGAGGAGTGCTTCTTTGGACAACGGTCTTATAGTGATCTATTTATATCTATATACAGAGTCCTAATGGCATTTTTATATATATACATATAGACAGTCAGTTATTTCTCTGACACCTGCAGGGAGAATATCATTTTAAATTCGGCAGCTGTGGCGAGGGACATGTAGCAATTGGAATGGCGATAAAATCAATTGGACATTGGTCTAACGGAACACCAGAGCCACCCAATTGGCCCAGTATTAACCAATGGCAGGATCTTCAAGTGGATCCCCACCGAAACAAGAAAAACAGTCACCCAGGCCCTCGTCACCAGCAGGCTGGACTACGGAAACGCCCTCTACGCAGGAACGACGGCTAAGCTCCTGAGACGGCTGCAACGCATCCAGAACGCCTCTGCACGTCTTATCCTCGACATCCCCCGACGCAGCCACATCACACCCCACCTGAGAGACCTGCACTGGCTCCCTGTCAACAAGAGGATAACCTTCAAGCTCCTCACCCACGCACACAAAGCACTCCACAACTCCGGACCAGCCTACCTCAACAGACGACTCAGCTTCTACACCCCCACCCGCCAGCTCCGCTCCACCAGCCTCGCCTCGCCACAGTCCCCCGCATCCGGAAAACGACCGCCGGCGGCAGATCCTTCTCCCACCTTGCTGCCAAGACCTGGAACACCCTCCCCACCAACCTTCGGCAGACCCAAGACCTACTGGCCTTCAGAAGACTCCTCAAGACCTGGCTCTTCGATCAGTAGCAGCACCACCCCCCTCTTCCCCCAGCGCCTTGAGACCCTCGCGGGTATGTAGTGCGCTTTATAAGTGACATGATTGATTGATTGATTGATGGCAGAAGTGGACACAGTATAACTGTTCAAACCTACACTGTGTACCATGGTCAAGCTTCACTGCATTGAAAAGGCGATGAACGCCGAAACGTGTCTGCTGTTTACAAATTAAACCAGTAATGATCCCGCAAGTGCTCCAACCGTGTCCGAGTTGCTGTGCAGCAAGAGTGAGGTCCCATCCTCATCATATGGAGATAGCACGCACCCTGAGTTCGGAGTTTGAGGTGGGAGTTGTGTTGGTGAATTATGGTCGAACTCCTGAACCGCCGCCGATCAGTTTTTCCAGGTCGATGAAAGAGTCACAAGTTATCCAAACTTGGGGACAGTCAGTTATTTATCTGACACCTGCGGGGAGAATATAATTTTAAATTTGGCGGCTGTGGCGAGGGACATGTGGCAATTGGAATGGCGATAAAATCAATAGGACATTGGTCTAACGGAACACCAGAGCCACCCAATTGGCCCAATATTAACCAATGGCAGAAGTGGACACAGTATAACTGTTCAAACCTACACTGTGTACCATGGTCAAGCTTTACAGCATTGAAAAGGCGATGAACGCCGAAACGCGTCTGCTGTTTACAAATTAAGCCAGTAATCATCCCACGAGTGCTCCAACCGTGTCCGAGTTGCTGTGCAGCAAGAGTGAGGTCCCATCCTCACCATATGGAGATAGCACCCGCCCTGAGTTCGGAGTTTGAGGTAAGAGTTATGTTGGTGAATTATGGTTGAACTCCTGAACCACCGCCGATGAGTTTTTCCAGGTCGACGAAAGAGTCGCAAGTTATCAAAACTTGGGGACAGTCAGTTATTTATCTGACACCTGCGGGAGAATATCATTTTAAATTCGGCGGCTCTGGTGAGCGACATGTGGCAATTGGAATGGCGATAAAACCAATTGGACATTGGTCTAACGGCACACCAGAGCCACCCAATTGGCCCAGTATTAACCAATGGCAGAAGTGGACACAGTATAACTGTTCAAACCTACACCGTGTACCATGGTCAAGCTTCAAAGCATTGAAAAGGCGATGAACCCCGAAACGCGTCTGCTGTTTACAAATTAAGCCAGTAATGATCCCGTGAGTGCTCCAACCATGTCCGAGTTGTTCTGCAGCAAGAGTGAGGTCCCATCGTCACCATATGGAGATAGCACCCACCCTGAGTTCTGAGTTTGAAGTGGGTGTTGTGTTGGTGAATTATAGTCGAACTCCTGAACCGCCGCTGATGATTTTTTCCAGGTCGACGACAGAGTCGCAAGTTATCCAAACTTGGGGACAGTCAGATATTTATCTGACACCTGCGGGGAGAATATCATTTTAAATTCTGCGGCTGTGGCGAGGGACATGTGCTAATTGGAATGGCAATAAAATCAATTGTACATTGGTCTAACGGAACACCAGAGCCACCCAATTGGCCCAGTATTAACCAATGGCAGAAGTGGACACAGTATAACTGTTCAAACCTACACTGTGTACGATGGTCAAGCTTCAAAGCATTGAAAAGGCGATGAACGCCGAAATGCATCTGCTGTTTACAAATTAAGCCAGTAATGATCCCGCGAGTGCTCCAACCGTGTCCGAGTTGCTGTGCAGCAAGAGTGAGGTCCCATCCTCACCATATGGAGATAGCACCCGCCATGAGTTCGGAGTTTGAGGTGGGAGTTGTGTTGGTGAATTATGGTCGAACTCCTGAACCCCCGCCGATGAGTTTTTCCAGTTCGACGAAAGATTCGCAAGTTATCCAAACTTGGGGACAGTCAGTTATTTATTTGACACCTGCGGGGAGAATATCATTTTATATTCGGCGGCTGTGGCAAGCGACATGTGGCAATTGGAATGGCGATAAAACCAATTGGACATTGGTCTAACGGAACACCAGAGCCACCCATTTGGCCCAGTATTAACCAATGGCAGAAGTGGATACAGTATACCTGTTCAAACCTACACTGTGTACCATGGTCAAGCTTCACAGCATTGAAAAGGCGATGAACGCTGAAACGCATCTGCTGTTTACAAATTAAGCCAGGAATGATCCCGTGAGTGCTCCAACCATGTCCGAGTTGCTCTGCAGCAAGAGTGAGGTCCCATCCTCACCATATGGAGATAGCACCCGCCCTGAGTTCTGAGTTTGAGGTGGGAGTTGTGTTGGTGAATTATGGTCGAACTCCTGAACCGCCGCTGATGATTTTTTCTAGGTCTACGAAAGAGTCGCAAGTTATCCAAACTTGGGGACAGTCAGATATTTATCTGACACCTGCGGGGAGAATATCATTTTAAATTCGGCAGCTGTGGCGAGGGACATGTGCTAATTGGAATGGCAATAAAATCAATTGGACATTGGTCTAACGGAACACCAGAGCCACCCAATTGGCCCAGTATTAACCAATGGCAGAAGTGGACACAGGATAACTGTTCAAACCTACAGTGTGTACCATGGTCAAGCTTCAAAGCATTGAAAAGGCGATGAACGCTGAAACGCATCTGCTGTTTACAAATTAAGCCAGTAATGATCCTGTGAGTGCTCCAACCATGTCCGAGTTGCTGTGCAGCAAGAGTGAGGTCCCATCCTCACCATATGGAGCTAGCACCCGCCCTGAGTTCTGAGTTTGAGGTGGGAGTTATGTTGATAAATTATGGTCGAACTCCTGAACCGCCGCTGATGATTTTTTCCAGGTCGACAAAAGAGTCGCAAGTTATCCAAACTTGGGGACAGTCAGTTATTTATCTGACACCTGCGGGGAGAATATCATTTTATATTCGGCGGCTGTGGCAAGCGACATGTGGCAATTGGAATGGCGATAAAACCAATTGGACATTGGTCTAACGGAACACCAGAGCCACCCAATTGGCCCAGTATTAACCAATGGCAGAAGTGGACACAGGATAACTGTTCAAACCTACAGTGTGTACCATGGTCAAGCTTCAAAGCATTGAAAAGGCGATGAACGCCGAAATGCATCTGCTGTTTACAAATTAAGCCAGTAATGATCCCGCGAGTGCTCCAACCGTGTCCGAGTTGCTGTGCAGCAAGAGTGAGGTCCCACCCTCACCATATGGAGATAGCACCCGCCCTGAGTTCGGAGTTTGAGGTGGGAGTTGTGTTGGTGAATTATGGTCGAACTCCTGAACCGCCGCCGATGAGTTTTTCCAGGTCGACGAAAGATTCGCAAGTTATCCAAACTTGGGGACAGTCAGTTATTTATCTGACACCTGCGGGGAGAATATCATTTTAAATTCGGCGGCTGTGGCGAGCGACATGTGGCAATTGGAATGGCGATAAAAGCAATAGGACATTGGTCTAACGGAACACCAGAGCCACCCAATTGGCCCAGTATTAACCAATGGTAGAAGTGGATACAGTATACCTGTCCAAACCTACACTGTATACCATGGTCAAGCTTCACAGCATTGAAAAGGCGATGAACGCCGAAACGCGTCTGCTGTTTACAAATTAAGCCAGTAATGATCCCGTGAGTGCTCCAACCATGTCCGAGTTGCTGTGCAGCAAGAGTGAGGTCCCATCCTCACCATATGGAGATAGCACCCGCCCTGAGTTCTGAGTTTGAGGTGGGAGTTGTGTTGGTGAATTATGGTCGAACTCCTGAACCGCCGCTGATGATTTTTTCCAGGTCGACGAAAGAGTCGCAAGTTATCCAAACTTGGGGACAGTCAGTTATTTATCTGACACCTGCGGGGAGAATATCATTTTAAATTTGGCGGCTGTGGCGAGCGACATGTGGCAATTGGAATGGCGATAAAACCAATTGGACATTGGTCTAACGGAACACCAGAGCCACCCAATTGGCCCAGTATTAACCAATGGCAGAAGTGGATACAGTATACCTGTTCAAACCTACACTGTGTACCATGGTCAAGCTTCACAGCATTGAAAAGGCGATGAACGCTGAAACTCATCTGCTGTTTACAAATTAAGCCAGGAATGATCCCGTGAGTGCTCCAACTATGTCCGAGTTGCTCTGCAGCAAGAGTGAGGTCCCATCCTCACCATATGGAGATAGCACCCGCCCTGAGTTCTGAGTTTGAGGTGGGAGTTGTGTTGGTGAATTATGGTCGAACTCCTGAACCGCCGCTGATGAGTTTTTCCAGGTCGACAAAAGATTTGCAAGTTATCCAAACTTGGGGACAGTCAGTTATTTATCTGACACCTGCGGGGAGAATATCATTTTAAATTAGGCGGCTGAGGCGAGGGACATGTGGTAATTGGAATGGCGATAAAACCAATTGGACATTGGTCTAACGGAACACCAGAGCCACCCAATTAGCCCAGTATTAACCAATGGCAGAAGTGGACACAGTATAACTGTTCAAACCTACACTGTGTACCATGGACAATCTTCAAAGCATTGAAAAGGCGATGAATGCCGAAACGCGTCTGCTGTTTACAAATTAAGCCAGTAATGATCCCGTGAGTGCTCCAACCATGTCCGAGTTGCTGTGCAGCAAGAGTGAGGTCCCATCCTCACCATATGGAGCTGGCACCCGCCCTGAGTTCTGAGTTTGAGGTGGGAGTTATGTTGATGAATTATGGTCGAACTCCTGAACCGCCGCTGATGATTTTTTCCAGGTCGACAAAAGAGTCGCAAGTTATCCAAACTTGGGGACAGTCAGTTATTTATCTGACACTTGCGGGGAGAATATCATTTTATATTCGGCAGCTGTGGCAAGCGACATGTGGCAATTGGAATGGCGATAAAACCAATAGGACATTGGTCTAACGGAACACCAGAGACACCCAATTGGCCCAGTATTAACCAATGGTAGAAGTGGACACAGTATAACTGTTCAAACCTACACTGTGTACCATGGACAATCTTCACAGCATTGAAAAGGCGATGAACGCCGAAACGCGTCTGCTGTTTACAAATTAAGCCAGTAATGATCCCGTGAGTGCTCCAACCATGTCCGAGTTGCTGTGCAGCAAGAGTGAGGTCCCATCCTCACCATATGGAGATTGCACCCTCCCTGAGTTCTGAGTTTGAGGTAGATTGCACCCTCCCTGAGTTCTGAGTTTGAGGTGGGAGTTGTGTTGGTGAATTATGGTCGAACTCCTGAACCGCCGCTGATGATTTTTTCCAGGTCGACGAAAGAGTCGCAAGTTATCCAAACTTGGGGACAGTCAGTTATTTATCTGACACCTGCGGGGAGAATATCATTTTAAATTAGGCGGTTGAGGCGAGGGACATGTGGTAATTGGAATGGCAATAAAATCAATTGGACATTGGTCTAACGGAACACCGGAGCCACCCAATTGGCCCAGTATTAACCAATGGCAGAAGTGGACACAGTATAACTGTTCAAACCTACACTGTGTACCATGGTAAAGCTTCAAAGCATTGAAAAGGCGATGAACGCCGAAATGCATCTGCTGTTTACAAATTAAGCCAGTAATGATCCGACGAGTGCTCCAACCGTGTCCGAGTTGCTGTGCAGCAAGAGTGAGGTCCCATCCTCACCATATGGAGATAGCACCCGCCCTGAGTTCTGAGTTTGAGGTGGGAGTTGTGTTGGTGAATTATGGTCGAACTCCTGAACCGCCGCCGATGAGTTTTTCCAGGTCGACAAAAGATTCGCAAGTTATCCAAACTTGGGGACAGTCAGTTATTTATCTGACACCTGCGGGGAGAATATCATTTTAAATTTGGCGGCTGTGGCGAGCGACATGTGGCAATTGGAATGGCGATAAAACCAATTGGACATTGGTCTAACGGAACACCAGAGCCACCCAATTAGCCCAGTATTAACCAATGGCAGAAGTGGACACAGTATAACTGTTCAAACCTACACTGTGTACCATGGACAATCTTCACAGCATTGAAAAGGCGATGAACGCCGAAACGCGTCTGCTGTTTACAAATTAAGCCAGTAATGATCCCGTGAGTGCTCCAACCATGTCCGAATTGCTGTGCAGCAAGAGTGAGATCCCATCCTCACCATATGGAGCTAGCACCCGCCCTGAGTTCTGAGTTTGAGGTGGGAGTTATGTTGATGAATTATGGTCGAACTCCTGAACCGCCGCTGATGATTTTTTCCAGGTCGACAAAAGAGTCGCAAGTTATCCAAACTTGGGGACAGTCAGTTATTTATCTGACACCTGCGGGGAGAATATCATTTTAAATTCGGCAGCTGTGGCGAGCGACATGTGACAATTGGAATGGCGATAAAACCAATTGGACATTGGTCTAACGGAACACCAGAGCCACCCAATTAGCCCAGTATTAACCAATGGCAGAAGTGGACACAGTATAACTGTTCAAACCTACACTGTGTACCATGGACAAGCTTCAGAGCATTGAAAAGGCGATGAACGCCGAAATGCATCTGCTGTTTACAAATTAAGCCAGTAATGATCCTGCGAGTGCTCCAACCGTGTCCGAGTTGCTGTGCAGCAAGAGTGAGGTCCCATCCTCACCATATGGATATAGCACCCGCCCTGAGTTCTGAGTTTGAGGTGGGAGTTGTGTTGGTGAATTATGGTCGAACTCCTGAACCGCCGCCGATGAGTTTTTCCAGGTCGACAAAAGAGTTGCAAGTTATCCAAACTTGGGGACAGTCAGTTATTTATCTGACACCTGCGGGGAGAATATCATTTTAAATTCGGCGGCTGTGGCGAGGGACATGTGGAAAATGGAATGGCGATAAAATCAATTGGACATTGGTCTAACGGAACACCAGAGCCACCCAATTGGCCCAGTATTAACCAATGGCAGAAGTGGACACAGTATAACTGTTCAAACTTACACTGTGTACCATGGTCAAGCTTCACAGCATTGAAAAGGCGATGAACGCCGAAACGCGTCTGCTGTTTACAAATTAAGCCAGTAACGATCCTGCGAGTGCTCCAACCATGTCCGAGTTGCTGTGCAGCAAGAGTGAGGTCCCATCCGCACCATATGGAGATAGCACCCGCCCTGAGGTCGGAGTTTGAGGTGGGAGTTGTGCTGGTGATATATATATATATATATAATATATATATATATATTATCTTCTGGCGGTTGCCAGTAGATATTTATAGTTAGGACCACGTTTCCATTGGAAAAGCGGTTTTTGATTTGCTTATAACTTTGGCGTTGTTTGACGAATGTTTACGAAATTTTCCCAAAAACTTCTCTTTTAGATCAGCTCCTATCTTGAAAGTTTGGGGGTGATTCGTCGGGGGGCTGAGAAAAAGGGGGTCCCAAAACGTGTTTTCTCTCTGCAATTTCCATAGGAAATTTTAGACAAGGCTACAGGTCAAACTGCTGAACGGAATAACGCCAAATTTGGCAGGGAGAAAGGTCTTGGTCAAGAAAGCACGCTTTTGTTTAAATAGTGTAAATCCGTTCAGTAGTTTTTGAGAAATATCAACATTTATAGATATCGATATTTGAGAATTCTAACATCTGATTGGCTGAGGCGTTACGAGCACGAGCTTGCGGCTCATTGGCTGTGAACGGTTGAAACTAGGAAGTGTTGGCAGCCATTTTGTGACTCAGTTAAAAGGAGTAGAGGGAAAAAAAGAAAAAAATTGTATAAGACGGTATAGTAGGAACACTGTGGACTTAGTTTAAGCAGTCTGTACGGTGCAGAGGCAGGGAGTTTGAATGTTGCGTAGGCCGTGGAAATCACGTCCGCAGAACAACTGTGCGCGGTATTGCAGCAAGGTTGCGTTGTCTCTGGAAATCCCGTCGGGAAAACAATGCGCCGTATTGCGGCAAGCAGTGTGTAGGGTGCACACACAGGTAGTGTGAATGTTGCGTAGGCCATGGAAATCACGTCCGCAAAACAACGATGTGCCGTATTGCGGCAATGTTCAGTAGGCTTGTGGAAATCATATCGGGAAAACAACAATGCGCCGTATTGCGGCCTTCCTTTAATATAATGCGCAGTAATGTTTACCTATAAAGCGGTGTTCATTTTTATCATGGATAGTGTCACTTTGTTAGAGGAAATTTAATATTATGTGGGAGGGCGTGTTCTGTCCATGTGCGCGGAACAAAATTAACGTTTAATTGGCTGAGGTGTTCCAACAACGAGCTTAATGTTCATTGGCTGCGAACCATTGAAATTAGAAGTGTTGCTAGCCATTCCCACCTCCTCCGCAGAGTAGCAAGGACATCTGATTGGCTCACATGTTCCAAGCAGGACCTTCCAGAGCTTAATGTTCATTGGCTGTAAACCATTGCAAGTAGAAGTGTTGTCAGCGATTCCCTCCCCTCCGCGGAGTATCAGGGACATCTGATTGGGTAACGTGTTCCAAGCAGGACCTTCCCAAGCTTAATGTTCATTGGCTGTGAAGCATTAAAAGTAGAAGTGTTGGCAGCCATTCCTCCCCTCTGCGGAACACCATAGACATTTTATTGGCTAAAGGGTTCCGAGTTCAAGTTTGCTCCTTATTGGCTGGGAACGGTTCACTGTTGTCAGCCATTTTGTGACGCACTTCAAAGGAGTACGGGAAAATAAAGTAGTAGAGGGGAGTGTAGGAACACTATTAACTCTGTACAGTGGTCACAAGGTGGTGGACAGGGACTGGGAAGGTAAAAATTGTTTTTTATATATTTTAAGGGCCATTTATATAATTTGCGTGGGGCCTCAGTGATGTCATTTGAGATGTCATCAGTGATGTCATCAGTGATGTCATTGACCATGTCATGAATGATGTAATATGTGACGTCATGAGCAGTGCATTGTGGAAGGCGTGAGTTATAGTTAGCTGAACTAACTATAACGGTGGAATTTCTCTGGTTTTATATGAGTGAAATGTGCAACTAACTATAACGTCCCTGAAACCTGTGGTTTTTTCAGTGAAGTTCTAAGGTTTTTTAAATGCTAATTTCTAACTATAACGTTTTTAAAACCTATGGTTTTTTCAGTGAATAATATATATATATATATTTGTGTGTGTGTGTGTATTAACACTAAAGTATATTTGCAAAGGATTTCTCGTATTCTGCCCCAATGACACAAATAACAAGATGCGGCACACCAGAAGAAGCACAAAAATGTATTGTGCACCAACAAAAGGGTGACGCGTTTCGGCGTTAAGCCTTTGTCAAGCAATTTCCTGTATCTCTATAGCCTGTAGAAATACATCTAACAGTTGGACGACATAGAAGAAATACTCCTTGTAGTACATCCCGCGCAGCTTATTCTCAACACGGAAATCACTTGAAGCACTTGCATTGAATTAGCCGATACTTTATGAAATAGCCGCAGCAGAGATATATTGGGACAGACACCGCACTGAGGTATTGTTGCCCCAATATAATTTAATTATTGCTTATCTGCATTTGGCTCATTTGGTTATTGCATTTTTCAAATCGTGAATATGTGCATGGTGTCTGCCGCAGATATTAGAAACATGTATTTATATGAACCGGATTGCCGCAACTTTGAATAAACTTTATTGGTTGCAATTCGGGCTGTACGGGACGGCGAAATGATTTTAAATCCGCTGACCGCAGTGCCGTTCTCCAGCATAGATTCTATATTGCATTTGTTAGCACTACAATATAAACTGCATATTGGGGGTGTGATCATTGGTTTGATTTAATGATATGTTGCAACAAATGTAATTCCGTCAATCGGAATGTTGATATGTTGATATTTTGTATGAAAACTTTATTAATTGCAATCGTGACTCCGAGCACAAAGCTGCAATTTTGTAAGCGTAAGAATATATTATGCTTTGTTGCAATTCACACTGTAAATTTAGTATTTAAAAATTTAGACAAGTTGGAATGTATAATTAATTGTGCAGGCATTTTGTTGATTTCCGTGTTGAGAATAAGCTGCGCGGGATGTACTACAAGGAGTATTTCTTCTATGTCGTCTAACTGTTAGATGTATTTCTACAGGCTATAGAGATACAGGAAATTGCTTGACAAAGGCTTAACGCCGAAACGCGTCGCTCTTTTGTTGGTCCACAATACATTTTTGTGCTTCTTCTGGTGTGCCGCATCTTGTTATTTGTGTCATTGGGGCAGAATACGAGAAATCCTTTGCATCTTATACGGCTGCTGCCGCTGTCTGCAGGCACCAACGCCGAAG
The DNA here is from genome assembly GCA_963921515.1 of Calotriton arnoldi. Classification (NCBI taxonomy): domain Eukaryota; kingdom Metazoa; phylum Chordata; class Amphibia; order Caudata; family Salamandridae; genus Calotriton; species Calotriton arnoldi. The sequence continues at coordinate 100,754 of CAWUFW010007823.1, forward strand.
GCGGGGAACTACGAAGCGCAGCATCTGTGAATTATTACTAAAGTATATTTGTTCATATTTGTAACTTTTTAAAATAATTTATTTTAATTTAAAAGTTTCTTTTCCTATGGGACCTTATTGTAATTCCCTACATCCATTATTTTCTATGGGACGGTGTTGCAGTACAAGTGCTTGGCCATGCTTGGTGCTGGATTTACTACTGTTTTTTATAAGTAGCTTAATCTCAAATTCTTTGAATAAGCAAAAGGTAGTGAACATACTCAATAGTGTAAATTGAACAAAAGCTGGCCTGATTCACATAGGGAACGTACACTTTTTGGTAATGTACTCTTCTGAGTAAGTTTATTGCTACATTATTTTTTGCATTCAAAATAGTTTTTTTAATTATTTTATATCTAAATAATAAATATGTACTAGTTTTACATCTATAAACATTTTATATTTTTAATTTAAATTAATGTATCATTATTTCCTACCTCGATTATTGTGTATGTGAGGTTGTTGCGGTACCAGTGGTTGGTGTATGCATGGTGCTGGAATTACTAATGCGTTTATTTTTTGGACATAACGTATACTCGGATTTTGAGAATAAGAAAAATGTAGCAAACTTAATCAAAAGTGTTAATTAATCAAAATTATTAGTTACTTTTTTGAATAATACCAATTCACTTTTGAGATAGTATACTACTTTTAACTATTCACAAGTGTGAAGTTACTCAAAAGGGTAAGTGTAAATTACATATGTAAGTTACCCAAATGTAGTAGTCACATTTGTGAAAAGCCCTTACATTGTTTGCATACTAATTCCTGTAACGACTCTTCCTCTGCCCCTCTCATTCCTGATGCAGACGCTTGTCCATGTGCATGTTGACAGATACAATTTTAAGGAATTGCTTCAATGGTGTGACATGCTGTTTTGTCTCTCCTGTTCAAGATAGCAACTATTTTACTACAGAGCACACCACTCACCACTCCAATTTTTGAAGAAGTAGCAATCTCTCAAGACCGCGATTGTTGCTGTGATTAGCATTCTATGCACCTCACCGAACATTATGGAGGTTATGTTGGACTTGGCCCTCCCTGCAGGGTCTCCTCCAAACTTTTTGCCTTTACCTCTGCTGTTTTCTGAATTTCGTTTTGTTGCCATTAGGACTCTTCCATTTTACAAGTGCTAACAAGCTAATGCTCTCTCCCTAAAACATGGTACAATTGCCTTACACCTAATTGGCATTTTTAATGTACTTAAGATTTGGTCCCTAATATTTGGTAATACATGTGCCCAGTGCCTGTAAATGCTACTAGTGAGCATGCAACACTCATTGTTACACCCATTTAAGTAGCCCTTTAGAACATGTGTCAGGTCTACCATTGTAGCCTGTAGAGCATTTTTAAAACTTCCAATTCAATGAAGCAAAATAAACCTTTTGCTAGGTCTTTTTTTAAGACATATAAGTCATCCCTAAGCTAGGTCCTAAATGGCCCACCGGGCATGGTGCATTCTATTGAAACAGTAGGAAATGTATTTTTTTCACTGTTACAAGGCCTAACTCTTGCATAGGATTACATTGGGTTACCTTAATATACTTCATAAGGGATAACTTAAGTTTGGCAGCAGATACGAAAATTATGTTAACACTCAAATGAACTGTAATTTAAATCCTCTTTAATGTTAAAATCGGATTTTAAGTCACAGTTTCTGAAAATGCCACGTTTAGAAATTTGTATTTCTTTTCCTAACCCTCTATGCCTTCTACCAGTATCTTGGGTAATATGACTGGGTTTAGCTTATCTGTTGGCCTTTGTGTATTCCTCCCAGACAGTGATACAAAGGGGGACTAGGATTTGGCAGTATGGGCCATCCTGCCAAGATGGTGCGGCCGAACTGTTCCCTGTCCCACTTACATTTCAATGGGCTTCATCCAGCCCACAAACAAAGGAACTTGACACCAGTCTTTTGTCATCCTAGACTACTTAAAGTCTTGACAGGGGAAGTGAAGACTTTTCGAGGACCAGAGATGGGGTAGTATAGGCAGCCCCCCCTACTTCAAAGGCTGGCACCAGACACAAATATTGGACCCCCTGAACTACTCATCAGATCACTTCTGGACCTGTGGTCGACTCAGAAGAAGGACTGCCCTACTGCCCTACTGCCCTGTTGCCCTGCTGCCCTGCTGCTGGAAAGACTGATCTGCTGCCCTGCTGTTTGGGGAAGGAGGCCTGGACCTGCTCCTTGATCCTAGGCGTGCCAGAAGGACTCCATGGGTTAGCTGGCTGGCTTCCTGTTCTGAGCTACAGGGATACACCAAATCTAGAGGCTCTCTGCAACTGCCCAGGTGACCTACTGCACTGGACCTGCCTGGAACTGAAACTTGACTGCCCGAGCCTTGCGGGTTTTTACTGAAGTAAGTCCCTGATACCCAAGAAGTGCCTTCTCAGGTCCTCAACCCTAGGCTGGCATCATATAGAACACCTACCTGCCTAACTGAAGGTTGCATCAAATCTGGTGCAAAGCTATGCAAAGCCCCGCAAAACCTTGCTGCACAGCCCAGAGCTTAATCAGAACTGATGCTGGTCGACTCAAAGCCCCAGAAAGCCCTCCTGCACAGCTGCTAGCTTAATTGAAATCAATGCCAAGCAATGTAAAACCTAGCAAAGCCTTGTCACACAGCTGGGAGCTGCATCAGAACCAATGCCAAGTGATGCAAAGAACCGCAAAACCGCGATGCACAGCTGAGAGCTTCATCGAAACTGACGCCGAGCAAAGCAAAGCACCTCAAAGCCTTTCCCACAGCTGAAAGCTTCATCAAAACAAACACAAAGCAATGCAAAGCACCACAAATACTCACTGCACAGCTGAAAGCTTCATCAGAACTGCAGACGGAACGCTGTGCAGACCATACACCTAGGACATATGGTATAACGCCCAGCTAGCCAAATTTGGTCCTATGTCTGGCATCTGCTCCATCGCGGTCATCCTGATATTGTTACTTTACTGATCAGATTATTGTTGTTCTGGTATCATTTTATTTATTATAATGTATTCAATGTTTCTAAATTGGTGTGGGATTTTTCCTGTGTTGTGATTTTACTTTATTACTGTTTGTGTGCTGCATAAATACTTATCACAGTGCCTCTAAGTTAAGCTTGACTCCTTTTGTGCTAAGCTATTAGATGGTTAAGCACAGGTTAATTTAGTGATGTTTGTGGTTCACCCTCAAAAGGATTGTGGTTGTTGCCTGAGTGGGGCTTCCACCCAACTCAACCCATAACTCAATTTCTCATAGTTCTCCTCCCTTTGGTAAGTGCACCAGCAACTGCTTTCCTTCCCCCACTTGTCCAGTTAGTCATAATTTTTGATTTCTTATCTGCTTATATTCTATTTCAGTCGGTACATGTTAATTTCTCAACTATTTAAGTAATCTGTGCTTCACACATGACTAGTCATAATTCCAAAATCCCATTATTTATGTATTTATTTTATTCTTTTCCTATCATTCAGGGACCCTCTCTGGGACTCATTTCACTCAATATTCATATTTCTTTTAAATGAGATGTGCCTCACACCAGATACATTTTATCACTCTACCCACATTTCCCAATTTCCAAATAAATTTTACTTTCTCCTATTCAAATAGTAAACTCCAGGAACCTTTTGGCCCAATCAATCAATCAATCAATCACAGAATTTGTAAAGCGCACTACTTACCCGCGAGGGTCTCAAGGCGCTGGGGAAAAAAAAGGGGGGGGTGCTGCTACTGGTCGAACAACCAGGTCTTGAGTAGCCTCCTGAAGGTCAGCAGGTCTTGGGTCTGTCGTAGGCTTAGTGGAATGGTGTTCCAGGTCTTGGCGGCGAGGTGGGAGAAGGATCTGCCGCCGATGGTGGTTCTTCGAATGCGAGGGACGGTGGCGAGGGAGAGGTCGGTGGAGCGGAGTTGGCGGTTGGGGACGTAGAAGAGGAGTCGTCTGTTGAGGTAGGCTGGGCCAGTCTTGTGGAGTGCCTTGTGTGCGTGGATGAGGAGTTTGAAGGAGATTCTCCTGTCGACGGGGAGCCAGTGCAGGTTCCTCAGGTGGGGGGTGATGTGGCTGTGGCGTGGTACATCGAGGATCAGGCGTGCGGAGGCCTTGAAGCAGTTCATCCAATCGGCGACGGCCTTCATTCCTTCATGGAGGTTGGATTTGGCGGCGAGGGGGTCCTTGGTGAGGGAGAGGATCAGTTGAGTGTCGTCGGCGTAGGAGATTATGTTGAGGTCGTGCTGTCTGGCGATGCGTGCGAGCGGGGCCATGTAGATGTTGAACAGTGTTGGGCTGAGGGACGATCCCTGGGGTACGCCGCAGATGATCTCGGAGGCTTCAGATCGGAATGGTGGGAGGCGGACTCTCTGGGTTCTGCCGGCGAGGAAGGAGGTGGCCCATTCCAGGGCCTTGTCTCGGATCCCTGCGTCGTGGAGGCGTGTGCGTAGAGTGCGGTGGCAGACAGTGTCGAAGGCGGCGGAGAGGTCCAGCAGGATGAGGGCTGCGGTCTCACTGTTGTCCAGCAGGATCCTGATGTCGTCGGTGGCGGCGATGAGGGCAGTCTCAGTGCTGTGGTTGCTGCGGAACCCCGATTGGGATGGGTCCAGGATGCTGTTTTCTTCGAGGTATCGGGTTAGCTGTTTGTTGACGATCTTCTCGATGACCTTGGTTGGGAATGGAAGCAGGGAGATGGGCCGGAAGTTCTTGAGGTCTCTCGGGTCCGCCTTGGGTTTTTTGAATAGGGCGTTGATCTCTGCGTGTTTCCAGCTCTCTGGGAAGGTCGCGGTCTCGAAGGAGAGATTGATGATGTTGCACAGGTGGGGTGCGATGGAGCTGCTGGCTTTGTTGAAGATGTGGTGCGGGAAAGGGTCTGACGGGGAGCCGGAGTGTATTGTGCTCATGGTCTTGATGGTGTCCTCGATGTTCACGCTGGCCCAGGCTGGCAGGGGGTCGTGGTCGATGGTGTGCGGCGGGTCTGGTGCATCGATCTTAGTTGGGGCTGTCTGGGTGTTGAAGCTGTCGTGGATGTCGGCGATCTTGCGGTGGAAGAAGGTGGCGAGGGAATCGCACAGGGGTTTGCGACGGCGGGATGTCATTGGTGTTGGAGCTGGGGTTGGAGAGTTCCTTCACGATGTTGAAAAGATCCTTGCTGTTGTGTGCGTTGTTGTCGAGGCGGTCTTTGAAGGAGATTCTCTTGGCGGACTTGATGAGGTGGTGGTGGTTACGGATGGCGTCTTTGAGGGCTGCGTGGCTGTCCGGTGTCTTATCACTGTGCCATTTCTTCTCTAGTTTCCGGCAGGTACGCTTGGAAGCTAGGAGTTCCGAGGTGAACCAGCTGGCTCTTTTGGTGGTGTCGCTGTAGGTGAGTTTTTTCAGCGGGGCGAGGGTGTTGGCACAGTCGTCCATCCATCGTCTGAGGTTGCAGGTGGCGTCGTCGGTGTTGGATGGGTCAGAGGGAGGGCTGAGAGCGAGGGTTGCCCGTAGTTGGTCTTCGGTGACTTTGCTCCAGCAGCGGCGTGGGATCTGTTGGGTGCGGTGGTGTGTGGTGGGTTTCTGGAAGGTGAAATGGATGCAGCGGTGGTCGGTCCAGAGGAGTTCCGTGGTGTGGCTGAAGGAGACGTGGGAGCTTGAGGAGAAGATGGGGTCAAGCGTGTGGCTGGCGGAATGGGTCGGTGTTGTGACGAGCTGGCTCAGACCGAGGTTGGCGAGGTTGTCGATCAGGGTGGTGGAGTTGCTGTCGTTGTTGTTCTCCAGGTGAAAGTTCAGGTCTCCGAGGAGGATGTAGTCGGTAGAGGTCAGGGCGTGCGTGCTGATGAAGTCGGCGATGGGAGTCGCTGAACTGGGGTCAGGGCCCAGGGGGTCTGTAGACAAGGGTGCCTCTAAGGGTGGTGTTGGGGTCCGTGTGGATCTGGAAGTGCATGTGTTCGGCGGTGCTGAGAGTGTTGTCGGTGCTGGTCGAGACCCTGATGGTGTTCTTGTGGACGATGGCGATTCCTCCTCCTACTGCATTGACGCGGTCTCTGCGGGTGATCTTATAGCCGTCTGGGATGGCTATGGCGATGTCGGGGGCGGAGGAGTCGTTCATCCAGGTCTCTGTCAGGAAGGCGACGTCTGGTGATGATGAGTCGAGCAGGTCCCAGAGCTCGACGGCGTGTTTGCGTGCGGAGCGGGTGTTCAGTAGGATGCATCGGAGGTGGTTGAGGTCCTTCTTGGCGGGCGCCTCGGTGGCTCTGAGGCTGGTGTAGCTGCAGTTCCGGCAGGTGAAGGGACCATGGGTGCGTTTCGGTGCGGCCTTGAAGCAGTTGTGCGTCCGTCCGGGGTTGAGAGCATGGAGTGTGGTGGCATCGTATCGGCGTCGGTCCTCGAGGCTGGTGCGGGGGGCGCACGGCCCAGGGGGTCTGGCGCTGGGTGCGGTCCAGGCGCAGATGGGCGCAGACGGGCAGTCAGGGGGGCGGGGCCACAGGGGACGCAGCGGCGGGAGTGGAGAGAGGCAGCGAGGGGTACAGAAGGCAAAAAGGACACAGGGAAATGGGGGCAGCGAGGGAAACAGACGGACACGGGCACAATTCAATGGGGGCAGCGGGGGAACAGAGAGAAAAAAAGGACACAGTGAGAATGGGGGCAGCGAGGGAAACAGAAGGCAAAATGGGCACAATGCAATGGGGGCAGCGAGGGAAACAGAAAGAAAGATGGACACAATGCAATGGGGGCAGCGAGGGAAACAGAAAGAAAAACGGGCACAATTCAATGGGGGCAGCGAGGGAAACAGAAAGAAAGATGGACACAATGCAATGGGGGCAGCGAGGGAAACAGAAAGAAAAATGGACACAATTCAATGGGGGCAGCGAGGGAAACAGAAAGAAAGATGGACACAATGCAATGGGGGCAGCGAGGGAAACAGAAAGAAAAATGGACACAATGCAATGGGGGCAGCGAGGGAAACAGACGGAAAACGGGCACCGAGGCCACAAGCAGAGGGGCGAGCTTACCAGCAGCAGCAGCGGGCAGGACACCACAGGCGGAGCTGTGTGGCGGGGGAGCGACCTACCTGGTAAGGTCAGGGTCGCTCTCCTCACCGCGCAGCGGCCGCCATATATGGGGAGGTGGGAGGGAGGAGCAGCTGGGAGGCAGGGGCAGCGAATGGGCAGTCAGGGGGGCGGGGCCGCAGGGGACGCAGCGGCGGGAGTGGAGAGAGGCAGCGAGGGGTACAGAAGGCAAAAAGGACACAGGGAAATGGGGGCAGCGAGGGAAACAGACGGAAACTGGCACAATTCAATGGGGGCAGCGGGGGAACAGAGAGAAAAAAGGACACAGTGAGAATGGGGGCAGCGAGGGAAACAAAAGGCAAAATGGGCACAATGCAATGGGGGCAGCGAGGGAAACAGAAAGAAAAACGGGCACAATTCAATGGGGGCAGCGAGGGAAACAGAAAGAAAGATGGACACAATGCAATGGGGGCAGCGAGGGAAACAGAAAGAAAAACGGGCACAATTCAATGGGGGCAGCGAGGGAAACAGAAAGAAAGATGGACACAATGCAATGGGGGCAGCGAGGGAAACAGAAAGAAAAATGGACACAATTCAATGGGGGCAGCGAGGGAAACAGAAAGAAAGATGGACACAATGCAATGGGGGCAGCGAGGGAAACAGAAAGAAAAATGGACACAATGCAATGGTTGCAGCGAGGGAAACAGAAAGAAAAATGGACACAATGCAATGGGGGCAGCGAGGGAAACAGACGGAAAACGGGCACCGAGGCCACAAGCAGAGGGGCGAGCTTACCAGCAGCAGCAGCGGGCAGGACACCACAGGCGGAGCTGTGTGGCGGGGGAGCGACCTACCTGGTAAGGTCAAGGGTCGCTCTCCTCACGCGCAGCGGCCGCCATATATGGGGAGGTGGGAGGGAGGAGCAGCTGGGAGGCAGGGGCAGCGAATGGGCAGTCTGGGGGGCGGGGCCGCAGGGGACGCAGCGGCGGGAGTGGAGAGAGGCAGCGAGGGGTACAGAAGGCAAAAAGGACACAGGGAAATGGGGGCAGCGAGGGAAACAGACGGAAACGGGCACAATTCAATGGGGGCAGCGGGGGAACAGAGAGAAAAAAAGGACACAGTGAGAATGGGGGCAGCGAGGGAAACAGAAGGCAAAATGGGCACAATGCAATGGGGGCAGCGAGGGAAACAGAAAGAAAGATGGACACAATGCAATGGGGGCAGCGAGGGAAACAGAAAGAAAAACGGGCACAATGCAATGGGGGCAGCGAGGGAAACAGAAAGAAAGATGGACACAATGCAATGGGGGCAGCGAGGGAAACAGAAAGAAAAACGGGCACAATTCAATGGGGGCAGCGAGGGAAACAGAAAGAAAGATGGACACAATGCAATGGGGGCAGCGAGGGAAACAGAAAGAAAAATGGACACAATTCAATGGGGGCAGCGAGGGAAACAGAAAGAAAGATGAACACAATGCAATGGGGGCAGCGAGGGAAACAGAAAGAAAAATGGACACAATGCAATGGGGGCAGCGAGGGAAACAGACGGAAAACGGGCACCGAGGCCACAAGCAGAGGGGCGAGCTTACCAGCAGCAGCAGCGGGCAGGACACCACAGGCGGAGCTGTGTGGCGGGGGAGCGACCTACCTGGTAAGGTCAAGGGTCCACAGTATGTTTTCCAGTGTTTTTCATATTTATTGTGTTCTGTCCAGCGAGACATACGTACACATTCTATTGAATTCTACAGCCTTGCTGTACTCCTGTATTTTTGTAATCATGATGATGACTTTAGAATTTGCAAGAAGGTCAAAAATGGTTCACTCACAAGCATTCTAATTCCTAGATCATCTTAGTAGTGCCCATAATCTGGACTGGGAATTACTCAATCATGACTAGTCTCTTTAATTCTTGAGTACAGGGTCAACTGTTTTTAACATTGTTAACAAGTTGTATATACACTCTCTTCTCTTCGTCAATCGTGCAGTAGGATCACTTTGAAGCACAAAAATGACATTTTTAATTAGCATTTTTGTGTACCTATGAACTGTCATTGTGTGCATCTGTCAAAATAATTCTGTACTATTGTCATGAATATATTATGTAATTATAGCTGACCTTATATAGACTATAGTAGGTACTGCTTCAAATCATTAATCAGTGACTGAATTGATGTTAAATTAATCCACTATGAACCATTGACTTTTTTCTATACTGTAATTACCCAAGTTTCTTGGATGGCATATTAGGTTACCTTCAATGTGAACTTACTTGGCTATGCAAGGCTCTGCAAGAGCATATTGCTATTGAGCCTTTCCTATGTTGATATAGTTTTTTGCCTCTATGTATGCAGAAGAATATGTTGCAAAATGTATTAGCCAGTCCCTCTTAAACATTAATACTATTCAGACTCCTAATCCCCAATTGCTTTCTTTAAGAGTTGGAGAAATGTAAAAAAGAAAGATGTGCACACTATACTTTATGCCTGCCTGCTAATAGAATATTAAAAGTCGGCATTATACCTTTCAGATTGCAAGTACGTAATGTACCAGCAATATTCGTTGATGACAAAATATTTTGCAAGGGCTTCAGTCGTATAGCCCATATTAGTTTGAGACACCTGATGGTACTAGGGATCGACACTGTCCTAGAACACAGTAAGCATTTCGAAAAAATCCAAGAACTAGGAAAGGCTATGCTTGCACCAAGCACTATTTCTGATGCAAAACCAGCACTAGAAAACTGGAAAAGACCATTTACAAAATCCAAATTATGCACAATAAAAAGGCAAATAAAAAGGCCAATTTCGAGTTTGGCAGGCAAGGTACTCTGTTGCAAAAGCCACAGAGCACCCTGTCTGCCACACCCTTGGTTCACCCACCTTTTAGAGAGGAGTGGACTTTATGTTTTCAATTGACAGAGCCCCTGTTGGCTCCAACGATGGACAACTTCTGATGACCCAACTGATTAGAAGAAGAACATTACACCACTCACCCTGTTTGAGGTGGATGGTGTAAGGTCTTTTTTTCCTGTCAGTCACCACCAGAAATAAACCTAGAAGTAATGGGCAGGAAAAAAGGGAAATTACATCCAGACCATGGCAGTTTTCTCCCACGATGTCAGGTTCATTAATTGTTTTTGTTTTTCTGAAACAAACTCTCACTTTGGGACTATATTTCTGAAAACCAAAAAAGGTTTAAAGTTTGGTGAACATCCCTCAAAACTAAGGAAGGCCATTCACCAAACTTTTTGTACATTGAAAGGAACCTCAGTGATAGTGGTTCCTTCCATTATGCAGAAATGACCTCTGGGTTGGCCGTCATGGCATTAAGCTGGTGCCCAAGCTCCAGCCCCCTGACTTACCCTAGACCAGTCCTCCGACTGGTCAAGGCTCGCACAGACCCAGCTCCATCGCCTTGAGGCTCCCATCACCTCTTCCACTCACACTCTCTCTTGTGCCTCTGTCGCATATTGCTCTTCTATCTCTCCCCCTTTTGCTCTAACTCTTCGACATTCTTTTGTCTTGTGCCTTTCTTCTTGCTCTCTGTCACTCTTCATGTCATTTACTCACTGTTGGGGGCCTTCTTGCTCTTTTGGTCCTTTTTGCCTTTTTCCCACGTGGATGCGTGCAGTGGGTGCGTGCAGGGGGCATGCCATTGACATGCCAAAGGCGGGCTAAAGGCAAGCCTGTCTGCTCCCGTCTATGCCTCTACTGCACCAAGTGCCACAAACTCTGGTCATTCCATTTCCTATTTGCTACCTCATAGCATCTCCAGTCTATGAACCCAGGGCACCCGTCCACTTACTGCTGCCATGCCACACCACGCTACTAAGAGGGAACTTTCACTTGCACCCACTTCCTACTGGCATGGAACATATCCCCCAGCATGCCTACACAACCCTACAAGCAGAGCACCTTCCACACCAAACTACAACCACTCAGCCCAAGACAAGATATCATGCATACTCCTCAACACCCGTTAATTCAGAAAACGTGCCACAAATGATGGACAACAACCCCCCAGATCTCCTCTTCTGTACAGAAAGATGGCTGACATCCGGGTCAGCACCCAACATTGCCACAACTACCCCAGCAAGATACAAGCTTGCATGTTAGGACCGCCAACAAAAACCAGGAGGAAGAAGTACAATAATAATCAAAGACTTCTTAAACTGCATTACAACCCCAGAGACTGCATCCCCTACATGGAGCATCTATATTTCAATCTATGAGCATCAGCAGCATACATTCTTTTGGAAAGTGAATTATTAGTAGTGATAAATATGTATTTACCACTGGCAATAAGGCCACTAACAAAGTCTAGGGCTCAGTATGGGTCTCAGAAAATGATTCCCATTCTCAACCCTTGGTAGCTTGGCTGCGAGCTGGCCAGCTTAACTTCAGAGACAGGTATGTAAAGCATTTAAAAACACCAATTCAGTAAATAATTAACAGACAACACACAATAAAAATCCAACACCAATTTATAAAACTAGGAAATATTTTTATCTTTAAAATGACACCAAAATGAAAGACATACTATGTAGGAAACCAGAGATATGATTTTGTAAAACCTTTGCACTACATAGAACATAGAAACCTATTGCGCCTATTGGGACATCTGATCATGCTAGACTGGGATAAAGTCAAAATTCCAGGCCAACCGCAATGGTGCTCTAAGTGGCTATGCCTCACGGTAGGCCTCGGTCAAAGTTTTACCTTCTGACTTAGAAACTTTTCTGGAGCTTTTCCTCCCGGGGTCATCCCTTGCAGCTCTCAGCCATTCCGGATTCAGAGAGGGTTCACCGGCTTGCCTTGCGATGAGCTCCTGGTCAAACCTATGGAAGTCAGACCTCTGGAGCTTTCCAGTGGGACGAACCAGAGATCCAATCCGGCTCAAAGTTGAAGGTGGACGGCTTGACTCTTGCGGTTGGTCCAAGTCACCTTTTCTATGTTCGGACTTAGAAACATTTACAGAGCATTTTTTAATCGATGCTCTTTACCAGGCCAGACTCGTTGAGGGTTCGCCAGCTAGGGTTTTGACCAGCTCCCGGTCAAACTCTGGAAATCGGACCTTCAGAGCTTTTCAGAGGGATGAACTTGGAGGGCAGGCCGGCTCACGGTTGAGGGTCGCCGGCTTGGTTAGCCAAAACAAGCCGGTCTACTTATGGAGCCTTTTTTCAAAGTTGCTCCAAAGTTTCCCAACCTTCTGGAACTTCTTTCTGAAGTACTTTTGAGGGTCCCAAAGTGTCCAAAAATAAAAATTACTCCAAAGGGCTGGAAGCTCCAAGATGGACCTTGAAAGTATGGGACTTCAATTCCCACTAGCCACTTGGACAAAACCCTTACAAATCCATTGGAGGCATTCAAGGCTGGGAATAATTGATGGTGATGATCTAGGTGAGCTCTTTTAACCCGTAGCTTGCAGGGAGTCCACTCTTTATTTTTCTTGAAGCAAGTTAGGTCCACAGGGCTGTAGTTCCAGATTGTGAAGCAGGCGCAGTCTTCCAGAGTGCAGGGCCTGGCTGGGGCAAATCAAACTTCCAGCATAGACCCTTTTTCTTTCCTTGTTTCAGGCAGCAGATCTGAGAGGCACTGGCCCTCTTAGATACTTATTCAGTGTTCTCTGAGGTCACACAGGAGGGCACTCCTGTCCAATGAGGTGCAGGGCAACACCCCAGAGCATTACCATTTCCTCCAAAGTGTGGCACAATGGTCGCCCTGAAAACACAACTTAGCCAAAATTCAATATGGCTGAAGTCTAGGCAGAGAGGCAAGAACTGGCTAAACCAACCTCACAGATGGCTTCTCCATATTCTCCCTCCCCCTAGCATCTGCACATTCCTTTCTTAATCCTGCCATCTAGCTGGGTTCAGAGGGTAGGTGTGTAAATGAAACTGGCTTCTTCTGCCTGTCCCCTCCTTTCTTTGAAGATCATTTTTATGACCCCTCCCCCTTGCTCTGGCAGTCCTATGCATCAGAACCCTCTCCTCCCAGAATGGCTCTTCACCCAGGTGCCACTTATCACTTCATCAAAGCAGCCTGGCTAATCCACTTAACTCTGACCAATCAGGGCAGATCATTGGAAGGCTGAATTTTAGCTTACGGACAAGAAAACCTTATAACTACTTGTCTGTATATTTTAGGCTAAATCCAACAGTAGCATATAGTTGGATTCATCAATACTATTCTACTAAGTCCTTGAATGATAGTTCCTGTATTTCATGGCAGGAGTTATTAATTAATAACGTTTCCCATGTTAACCTATGGGGCTGGGAATCTGCAATGGGGAAAATGAACTGGGCAATATCTGCAACACCAGGGCTTATAAAACTTCTTTTATAAGGACCCTGCCTATATTTAAAGGACCCCGAACCCCTGGAACACCTAGAGGAGACTTTAGGGGAACTGAATATGTAAAAATATTGCAGATCCTCACTCCACAGTGCCCCTAGCACAAAAGTTGATTTTGGGATGCACTTTAGTTCAATGAGGGAAGTGAAATGTGCAATTTCACTAGCCCCAGGGCATATAAAACCAATTTTATAAGGGCCCTCCTTATAACTATCTGACCACCCACCACTAGGACACCTCGGGGAGACCCTAGAGGTACCTAATATGACAAAATATTGTAGTTTATTCATTTTTAAGTACCTCAAGTCAAGTTTGGGTACAATTTATATTTTAAAAGCAGCCCCGCAACACAGGTCTGCTTTTAAACTGATCTCAGGCTTCAGCAGTGCCCACATGCAGGTGCAGAAAGGGCTGCTGGTCTCTAAACTGCCATGCCCTATTCTATACTAGGGACTTAAAGGCTGTTTTAATCCCCTGTCCTATTATGTACTAAGGTCTTATAGAGAGGTCATGCCAATCATAGCAGTACCTTAACCCATAGTGTACCCTAGTGTATGTGGGTTTTTTCACTGTATTCTAAGTGTTTTTCCAGCATAGCACTGGCCTTGGGCCTGGTTAGGCATAGCCCGGGACAGTCAGCGTCAGTTACCATGAGTACCAGTCAGCAAAAATGGGGGTGCCCAGGGCACAGGATGACTTTGCAACACATCCTGAGCGGAACCTTCGTATATGACCACCGGGTCCTCGAGCCACTTTCGCTGACAACATCGCTGACTTCATCACCCCCCCACACCATTAACTCCAACAATTGCATTCTACTATGAGACTTCAACTTACACCTAGAAGACAAGAATAACATCAACACCACTAGACTCCTCAAGATCCTGGGGAAACTGGGACTGACACAGCACGTCATCGGATCCACAGACTGCTGAGAAAACCCTCGACCCTGTCTTCACAGTCTTCAATGGCATGGAAATCATCGCAACCACACTGGTCACCTTGACAGACCATGCCATTATCTAACTCCAAATCAGCATCCCCCGCCTAACTAGACCTGCTACCACAAGCATGGCCAGACACAGCTGCAGCAGCATCCTGGAATCCAACTGGGCACACACCCTGCACCTATATCAGTCAACTATTACTGATGTCCTCATCAGTGACATCAAAGATTTGGATGGACGTAACACAAGATGCACCGACTCCCTGGCACCTCGTAAACACAACACACAGAGAAGTACACAGAACTGTGTCTGCTGACACACTGAGGGATCCGCATAATAAAACAACACTGCAACCAATTGGAAAGAAGATGGAGAACAAAACACCTAGAAAAACCAAAAAGGCATAGAAGACAGCCCTGAATTGCTAACACTAACAAATTCACCAATAGGAAGGCCCTAGCGGAGTGCATAAACAACAACTCCTACAGCTGCAAAGAAATCTTAGCGATCATTAAAGGCTTCACTTCACCATCTGCCACCACAAGCAGCATCACCCCACAGAAACCATTGCGCAAACTATGTGACAACCTCTCTGAATTCTTCAGAAACAAACGCAAAGTCATCTATAGCTTCTGTGACAACCAACTGAAACCCTGCTCCCTCACCTCTAGCCTATCTGCAAACACCCGCAGAAAACCCCTGACTTCCTAGGCAACATTTATTTTGGAAGAAGCAGCCAATATCATAAGGACCATCCACTCTGGGGCACCAACAAACCTCTGCCCCCACCACATCTAAAATATGGGCATGGCCCCTGTCAGAAAAGTACTCACCCACATCCTGAACAGCTCCATCACCTCCGAGACATTTCTAGATGCCTGGAAACATGCAATAGTCAATGCATTGCTTAAGAAACCCTTGGCAGACCCTACGCAACTAGGAAAATACCGCCCGATCTCCCTTCTACTCCACCTGGCCAACCATAGCATCAAGCCTGCCCTGATCGCAGCAACAGACAACATCAGACTGATCCTCGACCGTGGAGACACAGCGACCCTTATACTGCTTGACATCTCTGCAACTTTCAACACAGTCTCCTACTCCACCCTGATCAGAAGAGTACACTAAACAGACATCCAAAGACCCACCCTCATCTGAATCTTCTCCTTCCTCACAGGAAGAATATAAAGAGTCAGCATGCCACCCTCCATGTCAGAGGTCAAGAACCTCATATGTGGAGTTCCCCAAGGATCATCTCTCAATCCAACATCATTCAGCATATACATGATCCAGCTGGCAGGCCTCATCAGATCACATAACATCAACATACTTTCCAATGAAGATGACAACCAACTGATACTCTTCCTGTCAGACAGGGCCCCATTACAAAAACAACTTCACCACCTGCATGACCAAGGTGAAAACATGGATGAAATCCAGCTGCCTCAAACTCAACAAACTGAAGTGGTGATCTTCAGAAGAAAAGCCTCTGCTTGGAATTGCACTTAGTGGTCAACTGACCTCAGTCCCTCACCAACTCCCCCTACCCAGTCACAAGATCTTGGAATCATCCTGGACAACAAGCTTGAAATGACAGCCCAAAAAAGACAATGGCCTGCTCTTGCTGCCACATCCTTAGGATGATGCAAAATATCTTCAAATGGCTGCAAGAAAACACTGTGAAAATGATTACACAGGCCCTGATTACCAGCAGACTTGACTATGACAATGCACTCTATGCAGGAATCACTAATAAGCTCCTGAATAGGCTTCAAACCATTAAAGATGTTACAACAAGACTCATACCCAACCTACCACATCACCCTCACATTACCCACATCTCAGAGAACTGCACAATCTCCCAATCTTCAAACGCAACCAGTTGAAACTGTTCACACACATAAAAGACGCTGCACAACACTGGCCTTGCCTAACTTAAAAGCTGCATACACTTCCACACATCTCCCAGGCGCCACTGCTCAGCCGGAGGCTCACTGACATGCATACCCTGCATCCACAAACCCACAGCCAGAGGCTGCGCCTTCTCCTATATCTCCACCAAAGCATGAAACAAACTCCCTCACCACATTAGTGCCTCCTTATTAATCTTGAGTTCTGCAAGAAGCTGCAGACTTGGCTTTTTTAATAACCTCACCAAAGAGACAGCTGCCTAACTCACCTGCAAAGTGCCTAGAAACCCTCACAGGTGATAAGTGTGCTGTACAAATACACATAACATAACTTCCATACATTTGACAGACAGTAGTCCATCAGGATCTTGGAGGTAATGGTGTCCGCCACCCTGACGAATGGCGTACCCTCTGTCAAATTCTAAATCAGGCCCAAAGTTTCTAAAGCATTAAAAAACTGCAACAAAGAAAAACCCTGCCCTACCTCCTTGATGAGTACTTTACACACAAAGTTAGCCTTCCTATAATAAGGAAGGATATCACTGCACTTGTTTTATAATCCCTAAAATATACTTTCAGTGCCCTGCCATTACAGGACTTTTAACGATTTTAGCGTTTAATTACTCCTACTCTTTCTTACCTCCAGAGATTTTTACTTTAGAAAACTTGGTTTTAGAAAACATCTCAACTTTGACCGATGAGGGTATTTATACCCCATATAACATTAGCTTTGCTGCAGTGCTTAATTTGTGCCGGTGTTTCCGGTGCTCAGCACTGGCACTTATTTCAGAGGACTGGGACTATAAATTCCTTCTCTCCCAGTCAGACTTTTTGATTACTGTAAAAATAAACATACCTGCCACATATACCTGCCTGGGTGAATGCCTGAATTGTCTTCACACAGACTGGCCCACCTTGGTGCAGGCATTATGATGATTGTGTATTATTATTACATAAGTGAAGTCATCAGCCTTCTTGTCTCGGCCCTTGCCAATCACTGAATAAACTGTGCAGTGCTCCCGGACCCTCAACCAATCATCCATGCCCTTGCTTGATGCAGCCTGTCTTTGCCCTCCTGTTGGACGATTTCAGCTGAGGGCTGGCTCATCACTAAACTGAGGAAAGTTAGACAGGCTGTGAAAGCACAGGCAAACTTAACAGGAAGGGCATGTGAGCAAAAAATAAAAGCGCAAACTTTGCTTTCACTTCGCTGCCTGGCCCTACTCCAATTGCTGAACTGCATGATACTGGTAGCGTTACTGGGAGAGCTACTGTGCAGCACGCAAGGCAGCTGGGCAAGGGGAACGAACATTAGCCATCCGGATGCCAGGCCCGGACTGATCAATTACATCACCAGTACATGACCTGCTGTGACCCTCTATTCCCCCAAGGTTGTGCATGGAGGGGGAGCAGAGGAGACCATGGCTGGCACTAAGACTCCAGTGTGCCTCACAAATCTGAACCTCTCACAGTCAACTGATTCCAGCACTGTTTGAGCAGCAGCGTAGTGTGTGAAAACACTGCCGTTTGACTTACAGACATTACAATCAATTCAGAGAGCCAAAGCTAGGAGGTTAATAGATTATTTTCCAGTGGTAATCAAAAAGTCACAGCGTCAGATGACTTAGGGTTTGGCCACTTGGCTACGAGTGATATAGAGCTCTTAAGAATCCCATATTCATGTGTGCTTGACGCATTCAGTACAGATTTTACGTGTGAATTCTGGTATTTGTATGCCTGTTGATTCCTATTATGAAAACAGCATTACAAGTTTGTAAATGTTGTGTAGTGTAATACACACTCCAAGACGCTGTTGTTTGCTCTACATGTTGGCATTAGTGAGATGTCCCTAGTTTGGGTACAGGTAGATGTAGATATACCAGGATGAGCTCTGCAGATGTGCCGCGAAGAGTGCCAGTGTATATTCACATAACTATTAGGAATATAAGCATCAGCTAAGGAGATGTCCTGAAAAATGCAATGAAGTGCAGTGAAGTGACCCTAAAAAAGCAGAAGAGCTCCTCCAAAGCATTTAATGCAGTACCCACTCCTCACAGATTAAGTTAATGGTTAGTCCAACACCAATTGACAAACAGCAGTCCCCCTAAAGATGTGCTCTTGTAGCCATGCTAGCGTTCTGCAGGTATGTACCACAGAAGCAGGAGCCCGTCATTGCACCAGTCACTTTTGCCGCCTGACAGGGCACTCCAAATCCCATCCTGCTTTGCGGCTGGAGCTGCCGCCAATGACCTTTGACCATGCCAGGAGGCTCACATAAGCTGCTCGGGGCTTTCGTGGTTTCGGGACATGCGTGTGCCCGTCAGCGGCAGGAAGAGGCAGGGCTGGGCCCCCTCTCCTGGCTGGGAGGTTTCTGATAATATAGCAACCTCCTGATTAGCAAAACTGTAAGTTTTGTGATATATACTGTTGCTTGTATACTGCGGCTGCCATAATTATTTTTACTCCTAAACGTTACGTTTACAAGTAACTGTGGGCCATATTAGCAACAAACTGCGATAAATATCGCAGAGCGCGCTTAGCGGAAACTTTTTATCGCTGGCTATCGCTGGAATATATCGCCACGCTAACGCTGTATTAGCAACAATTAGCGCTATGGCGAATAATATTCCAGCGATAGTGGGAGAAATGGGCTAACATCGCTACAAAACCAGCGATGTTGCATGGGGAACGGCGGAAACCTTGCTGATACGACCACAGGGTCGTATCAACATAATCCACCCCCCATGTAAAGTATGCATAAGTTAGGAAATTATCAGGTGTAAAAAAAACAGCGATGACCCCGGTTAGCGCGACTTTTTACATCGCTAACCGGGGCCGGGGCCTCATTGCTAATAGGCGATAGACCTGTTAGCAGCTGTTTTCGTGGTCTTTAGGTTGGGAACGCCTACTTTGCATGTCATTAGCGATAAATATCGCTGACATGCAAAGCGGCACCCAAAACAGTCGCTTTCGCTGGAAAGCTGTCGCTAACAGCTGTTAGCGACAGCTTGCTGATAGGGCGATAATAATATTGCCGCTTTAGCGGCAAAAAGTGCCGCTAAAGCGGCGATATTGCCCTTGCTAATATGCCCCTGTGTTCCATAGACCATGGGGAAAAGAAAACACCCTAGTTCTGCGCTAGCTAAGTCCCCTCCAAGATCTCGACAGTTAATTATGATCTACATCACAGGGGCTATGGGGGCTATAGAAAAACAGATTTTAAGCGTGGAAGAAACTTTAACTACGTGTGCGGAGGGAAGCCCTAATCTACCAAGTCTGTGCTCAGTTCCATCAACTGCTGTTCAACCTTGTAACTTGCAAACTGTGGAATTGGTTACTTTAGACAAGGATGAGATTACTCGGAACTCCACTCCTCCTGACACATTGATCTCCCACCCGTCCCTTAAACTCCTTTAACCTACGAGGAGACGCAGTGTTGACTCTGCCATGGCTTCTTCCGAGGGGTCATTAAAGACTAAAAAAAGGGGGGGGCGTGGCTAACCACCAAGCATGGCGGACGTGTCGTAGCCAAGCTCCAGACCGGGCCCTGAATCCTGGCAATACCTGCACTGATACGGGGCTATCTGACCCTCAAAGCTGTGTAGCGGACCCCCAGCAACCCTGTACTACGCTCTGGGGATAAGAAAGGATCACGGCTGCTGTGCCTGTAGGTAGCATCTCCGGCGCTGCAGCCCGGATTACAGAGAGAGCGGAGACCGCACTGCGCAGCTTGCTATCGGAGGTGACTGACACAGAGGTGGGTGTGCGGTAGAACTGAGACAGACCCACCATTGAAATTGACCCCATGGAGCTCGCCGGAATCGACGACTCACCCATTGGAAACTGGTGACAAAGATCGGCGCCGTAGAAGAAACCCTGCTGGATAACGCCACGTGGGGAGTGGCCGGGCCCGAACCGGTCCGGCCACTTTTACCTGCACGAATGAGTGTTGCCCACTGTGGGTGCTGTCGGGACCAGAGGATGCGGATGCCCCATGAAAGACCGACATCCGGAGTTGTACAGTAACGTCTCCCCCCCACTAAACACTGGTGAGTGTAACGCTGGTTTGGGCCGGTGCGAACACATAATTGCGGAAGAGTGTAGGAGTCGGACCGCGAGTGAAAAACCCAGCGGGATGCTTCAGCAGCCAGATAGGATTGGAAGGCCCACAGCCTTCAACCCGGGACCACAACAGCGACTTGGGACAGATATCGGGCCCGTCACTTGGACAAAATAGCAGATTCCTGGCCTCTCCAGATGTTGGTGTAGCAGCAGACAGTGAGTACTATGCCTGAGTAGGCCGTGCAAGGCCTACACCCTGAACTGAGTGTTCGGTGCCCCTAAAGAAGCCGCCCAGTCCATTGCCACGGGGTTCCTGCTATCTATAAGAACATTACCTCACTAAACAGAGTGCTGGGGACTGGGGCTGAAGCTGGAAGCCATATTGCCTACACGAATCGTGTTTGAAGACTGATTGGGCCTGAAACTAATAAGATATAGCAGTGCTGCGTGGGGTGTGTGTGGCACAAACTGGGGCAAGACAACACATACTACACCCCTCGCACTGTGCAGCACCCACGGTACAAGATGGGGCGCACCAGGGGGAAGCAAAATGAGCCCCTGGTTTCGGGGAGGCTCGACCACACAGATCAGGAAGATACAAACAGTGCCTCTGACCCGGACTGTACAACCAACAGCTATGGTTGTACAGGCTGACAAACTGGACCTGATTTTACAAGAGGTGCGCGACTCACGAAAGGCAATCGAACAGCAAGTAAACGTACTTGCAACCGGTCTCACGATTTTAAAGGCTGACCATAGCAAGCTAGCAGATATGGTCTGAAGCAACAAACTGCATCTCACAGAGATTATTCTACAGCATAAGACCCACTCGGAACAAATTGAACACTTGCGGTGGCAGCTCTCGGGTCTACAGGACAGAGTGGACGACGCTGAAGGGAGGGTCTGCCGCAACAACGTGCAAATTGTGGGTCTGCCGGAACGCAGTGAAGGGTCGAACCCTACCCAATACATAGAACAATGGTTCAAAGATGTGATAGCACCAGAAGGCCTCACTGAGCTCTTTAGTGTGGAGAGAGCACACAGGATACCAGCACGACCCCCTCCCCCTGGTGCTCCACCTAGGCCGATGATAGCACGTATTTTAAACTTTAAAGATCGTGACACTTTGCTCTGCAAAGCCCAAGAAAAAGCCCGATACAATTTCAAAACAAGAGAGTTTCTCTGTATCCAGATTTTACAATGGCGGTACAAAAAATGAGAGCATCGTTCCAGGAGGTCAAAACGCAGCTTAGAGGCCACAACCTAAAATATGCTCTCCTCTTCCCGGCCAGGCTGAAAGTGATTCATGACCAGAAATCCCACTTTTTTGATAGCCCGAATGAGGCGGAGGAATGGATGGAAGTTACGCTGTCGCCGAACCCATCACCAAGCTCATCCCAGACTTCGAGGCTGAAACCACATGGAGATCTGAAGGCTGGACACGGGAAAACAGACCGCAAGAAGCCGTCTCGAATGGATGCTACGACAGGCCCAACCCAAGAGCAAATAATCGAAGGTCAGAAATCCGCGATACAGGCGGTTGTGGCTATGGACGAGCAGGACGCACACTCGACGGTGGGATCTCACGACTCATCAGAAGACTCCACTGCACATTCAGACTCTGAAAATAGCCTGGCCCTCTTTCCTTCTGTCACCCCGCAGACTGGGAATGACTACCTGGGCTGATGTACTCGGTTTGTATGTACAGGAGCCAGGGGGGACCTACTGCTGGTAATTATAACTGTTTTAGATTGGATACATGACTATGGCACTGCATACACATATGTAGTGATAGGGCCCGGGCTTGGAAGGATATGTGACTACTCCGGCGTATTGTAACCCTAGGCTCCCTACTGACCATGGTTACCACCACCACCCCCCCATTGAAACTGCAACATTGTCTAGCTGGTTAGACTTAATAGCTCTTATTATTATCATAGTTTGGTCCTCTGCTCTATTACGGGGGAACCTAGTATTGGGGATTGTTATTAGTTCATCCAGACTCACTTGCGGCATATATATAATCTGCCGCCAAGACTGCATTGGGAGAAGTATGACACAACAACATAATTCGTATTATGATTACAACAGGGAAATACAAGATCCTGATCTGGAATGTTAGGGGCATGGGGTCTGTACACAAGAGACATAGAATTTATACACAGCTGAATAGACGAAAGGCCCACATTGTGTTAATGCAAGAAACACACCTCACACATGCTGAAGACATTAAGCTAAGGAACAAATGGCGGGGACAGCTATTCTGTACATCTTACTCTGTATTTGCGAGAGGGGCAGCTATATGGATCAGGAGCGGCACTCCATTCATAGTTTCAGAACAGAAGACAGATATAAATGGCAGATATGTGCTGCTCCGCGGTACACTGGACGGGGAACCACTGGTACTTGGAAGCATATATGCCCCCAATGCAGACCAAGATACATTTCTGGGGTCATTAAACACTGTATTGGTGGATTGGGAGGGTTATTGCTTGGTGGTGGGTGGGGATTTTAACACAGTACTAAAAATAGACCTTGATCGTTCACACCCACCAATATCGGGGACCAGCAGTAGGAAGCAATCCGAGGCACTGACTGGGCGACAGAATGGGCACTCGGAGATGCATGGCGGGTGCACAACCCGACAAGTCGGGAGTACTCATTTTATTCCCCAGCGCATATGTTGCATACATGCATTGACAGAGTGTTATGCTCTATACCTTTAATTGAAAGTATTACCCATGCTACTTATGTCGGGAAGACACTGTCGGACCATAACCGCTTGGAATTGACACTGGAGTGGGGTAGGGTCCCCACGCCGGTACCAACATGGAGATTGCAGCCAGTTGCTTTGGAAGACCCTGTCTTTCGCACTGCCCTCTCCACTGCCATATCGCATTACTTTACAGAAAACACGAACACTGCAAGTACACGTCAGGTGGAGTGGCAGGCGTTCAAGACAGTCATTCGTGGGGTGGCCATTGGAACTAAGGTGGGGGTGCGGGCTATTGTAGATAAACACTTGCGGGAGCTTGAAGACTGGCTGGGAGGGCTGGAAAATGCTGCAGCATCAGATGTTGCAAATAAGGAAGCACTGCAGGAAGCACATATTAAACATGCTGAACTCTTGGAGCAACTGAGGATGATTGACTACCGCACTTACACTCAAAAACAACATGCAGAGGCAGATAAGGCAGGTGCGCTGCTAGAGAGGATTATAAGAGACGCACCACCCCCTACCCCCATTCACGAGATCCATACACCAGAGGGAACTACGGTAAATACACAATCTGGCATTAACATGGCTTTCAGAAACTATTACAAAGCATTATATGCTACACCTGAGGAGCTCCAGGAGGAGGAACTGATTGACTTCCTTGATGGCCTGGAGTTCCCCCAACTCACAGACGTGCAAAAAAAGAAACTGGCAGCGCCTAAAACAAAAGTTGAAATCTGATCAGCAATAAAAGACCTTCCAAGTAACAAGACCCCAGGGCTTGACGGCCTGCCTGTGGAATTGTATGAGACTTTTTCGGCACAGTTGGTCCCTGTTAGAAATGGGATTTCTGGTTGGCTAAGGCTTGCGCCAAAGCCAGGCAGAAACCACCACTCTAGTCAGGGCAAGGGAGTAACACACCCAAGATAACACCTGCTCACCCCCTTGGAAGCTTGGCACGAGCAGTCAGGCCTATCCCGGAGGCAATGTGTAAAGCGTTTGCGCAACACACACCCACACAGCAGCAACCCACTAGGCACACTACAAAAGGAACTCCACACAAGGTTATATAAAAAATAGCCTTTGTATTGTCATAAACACATTAGAAACAGAATCACACATTTACACTGTGCCAACTGGCACGGGCAATATTCACAGGGGAATTATATACAGGACCAGGCCAATTGGGCCATGGTCAGAACCATCAGAACAGGTAAGTAAATGCAAATATAAAACACAACCAGTAACTACTGGTACCATAATGACCTAAGCATTATCCTATTAGCATTAGACATAAACTCACATTAGGCCCAAACCTCATTAGCATAAACACATTACGTAATGGGCCTCACCAGCATAAACACATTATGCAATAACCTCATAAGCATAAACACATTACGCAATGGGCCTCACCAGCATAAACACATTATTCAATAACCTCATAAGCATAAACACATTACGCAATGGGCCTCACCAGCATAAACACATTATGCAATAACCTCATAAGCATAAACACATTACGCAATGGGCCTCACCAGCATAAACACATTATGCAATAACCTCATAAGCATAAACACATTACGCAAATAGGCACTACCCCAAAACATCATAACATGACATTAGGCAATAACAGAAGGCATAAATCGCATTTAGGCATGTATCACATTTAGTCACTAATCACATGAGGCATATACATCACATAAATCACATTATGCATCACATCACAGTAGGGTCCACCTTAGAAACTGACCCCAGGCCAACCTGGCCTTCCACTGGGGCTCAAATGCCCACGTCCAGCAAAGTCAGGGCTCAGCTGCCACTGCAGCAATTATAAAAAGTGCGCCTGGGCCCTGGCCTAAACGTAGCAGCTGTCACTAAGTGCTGTACAGCTGTGAAGGGATTGTGGGCATGGGCATGGGCACTCACTGTGCCCACTGGGTGGGTCCCCACTGGGACACTCTAAAATAGATGGGCAAGACGCTGCCTTTGGGCCCTCACTGGGGCTCTCTCTCCAAATCTGCCAACGTTGCAGCTGCCCACTGTCAGGGGGGGGCAGCTGGGGAAGATGGCACTGGCACTCTCCGTGCCTCACGAGTCCCACTCTGGGATTCCAAAACAAATGTGGCCCCACGTTACAGCTGCTCACTGGAATGGGGGCAGCTGTGAGAACAGCCCGGGCACTCACGGTGCCCTAAGTGCGACCACGGGGGGGCGGGCACCGACAATGAGCCCCGACGCACCCCCCAACAACCAGTTCAACCATGAGCCCCACTCACCGGGCCCTCTGCTGCTGCGACGTCTCTGCTCTCTCCGCAGCTCGGGGCAGGACTCGGTTCTTCACCCGGTCCCTCTCCTGGGACCGGGACTTCTGCAAGGAGCCTGGAAGGCTCCGGACGTACTGGGCTGCTCGCGGGGCTCCTCCCCAATAACACGGGAGCCCCGCTCCTTTCCTCAATTCACCCAGGCCCCTCCTGGGACCCGGGACTTCTCCCTTCGGACATGCGGGGCTCTCCCAGGCTTACGGGAGCCCCGTGCAGACTTCCGGCCGCCCATAAGAGGCCCCGCCCACAACCAGGCAAGGCCGCCTGGCTTCCGGGCCGCGCTGGGCAGCAGCCCGGCGACGTCTCCTGGCGGCTGCCTTCTCCTTCGGCCGTAATGCGGGGTGGGCTCCCGCTTCTATTTCAGGCACTAAAGTGGGGTGGGCACCCGCTTATTTAAAATAACACAGATGCGGGGTGGGCACCCGCGATAGTAGATGCATAAGCAGGGTGGGCACCCGCTCTAAAGGCACCGATGCGGGGTGGGCTCCCGCTCGGTTTTTAAGCATCAATCAACGGGGTAGGCACCCGCGACAACACCATCAGCGGGGTGGGCACCCGCTAGAAAATAAAGATAATTGCGGCATGAAAGTGGGGTGGGCTCCCGCCTCATCAGAAACGCGGGGGAATCCCTACCCCAGGGATTCCCTCCTCCACGGCTGTGCAGCACAGCGCTGCAGGCTCCAGCGCTCCTCTCTCCTGGATAAAAATAAAATGCTCACAGGGCACTAAGTCCAGCAAAAGTTCCTCCAGGTCCAGGGACACAGCTGGGCCCAGGGAGGCCAGCACACAGGGCCCTCCAGCAGGGAGGTAAGCCCCCATGGCGGTTCCTCCTTGGCCCCAGCAGCAGCACAGAACCCCCTCATTGGGTCACAGCCCCTACATTTATAGGACATTTTCCTTTGTCTGCAGTACAGGGCTTTAGGGGAACCAGCCAAAACTGGTTCAGGGGGGAATTGGAGCACTTTGTTTTCCAAGCTCCTCTTCCCCTTTGTTAGGTGGGGGCTCGTCATCAGACACACCACAGGGGGGCGGAGCCAGCATTCACTAGGGCAGGCACAATCCTATTCAGGGACCAGGGACTTCTCCTCCCACTACTTCACATGCAGATGTCCCATTCAGCCTAGCGCTGACTCACCCTGCCCCTCCTGGAGCCACACACACCTCCCAGCCCCTGTCACTCACAAGCCAGACATGCAATTCACATCAGGCAGGCAGACACATAGCACACAGAAATGCCAACTTCTAAAAGTGACATTTCTAAAATAGTTATAATAAATCTGCACACACCATTGCCCAGCATTTATTATCACTATTCCAAATATACCAAACTTGACCACGCTGCGCCTCTCATATCAGGAATTACCACTGAAACACTTATCAGGGAATCCCCAATGCATTCCTATGGGAGGGTAGCCCCACAGTAGTGAGAAACCAAAATGGCTGTTTGTCACTACCAGGACATGTCACACACTTAAGGTACATGTCCTATCTTTTACCTACAATGCACCCTGCCCATAGGGCTAGCTAGGGCCTACCTTAGGGGTGACTGATATGTAGTAAAAGGGGGGTCACGGACATGGCACACACTTTAGGTGCCATGTCACAGCGGCAGTAATACTGCGCGCACAGGCCCTGCAATGGCAGAGGCCTGAGATAGGTTTGAAAGGCTACTTTGGTGGGTGGCGCAATTAGCGCTGCAAGCCCACCAGTAGCATTTAATTTACCAGCCCTGGGTATATGAGATACCACTTTACAAGGGACTCACAGGTAAATTAAATAGGCCAAACAGGTGTAGACCAATCTTACCATATTTAACACAGAGAGCGCACGCACTTTACACTGGACAGCAGTGCTAAAGTGCCCAGAGTCCTCAAACCACCAACACCATGTCAGAAAAATGGCTAGGAGAAAGGCAAAAAGTTTAGGGATGACCCTGCAAAAAGGCCAAGTCCAACAGTCCCCCACCTCGAAAAATTATACCATGCAGCACTGGAGACAGGTTTATTACCCCCCACCACGAGACAGGCATTGGTTATATCCTTGCCGAAACCTGGCCGAGATCCAACAGACATGTCAGGATACCGCCCCCTTTCTCTACTAAATTCAGATTACAAAATCCTTAGTAAAATACTGGCGTGTAGACTACTACACCATTTACCGCAAATGATACACATTGACCAGTGCAGCTTTGTCCCAGGTAGGAGTACTTCCCTAAATACTAGACGACTACATCAGATACTCACCTCGACACCCCCAGGCGACGCTGAGGCAGGCTGTATCTCGTTGGACCTGTGACAGGCGTTCAATACTCTACTTTGAAACTATATGCTATGAGCCCTTTCGCTATTCTGTATACCCCATGAATGCATAAACTGAGTCAGACTGTTGTACTCAGATCCTACAGTGCAGGCCCGGACAGGAGCCCATATCTCACGACCTTACGCTGTGGCCAGGGGTATGAGGCAGGGGTGCCCTTTTTCACCCCTGCTGTTCATGTTGGCGCTTGAACCTCTGGCTACTAAGATAAGAGCAGTTACGAGAGATAGGGGCATTATGTTAGGGGTCAATACCCATATACTCTCTGCTTAGGTGGACAACATTATACTATTCCTCAACAACCTCCGAGGTCACAACGCACCCCTTCCCGCGGTGTTCCAGCTCTTTCAAACACTTTCTGGCCTAACCATAAACGGGTCCAAATCTTACGCTTATTATTTCAAGGACACTGGCCGTATAGACCCTGTTCAGTTTGGGCATTGGTCATTCCCTATTGCACCCACCACATTTAAATATTTGGATATACAAATATACAGAGAGCCACAGGATCTGGTAGAGGGTAACCTAGACCGCGCAATCAAGGCACTAAAAATGCAAATCACATTCTGGACCTCGCTGCCACTTTCAGTAGCAGGGAGAGTGGCCATATCCAAAATGGTTATGCTCCCAAGATTACTTTACTTTTTCACCAATTTACCAATAATAATCCCGCTAGGAATGCTATTTGTGGATAACATGCTTATGGACCATAACACTTTTGTTAGAGAGTGAAGGGTTCCTAACTCACTATATATCCTAGATGCTGGTATCAGTAGATATGTGCGATGCACTTGGTCACCTGACCACACGGAACCCCAAACACATGAACTCGTATACATGTTATATCTCATGGGTAATGGAGGACACCTAACCAAATGGCTGTATAGAAGCATACGATCACATGCAGCAATTTCACTCTAGGAGGCTAGAGATAAATGGTCCGCAGATATTGGGCGTGAACTATTGGACAAGGAATGGGAGCAAATAATAGAATATCTTAAAAAATATCACATAACCCTAAATTCAAACTAATCCAATACATGCTGATACACAGAGCGTATTTGACCCCACATAGAAGCAAAATTTTCCCGGGCACAACAGGTACCTGTCTTCGCTGCCACACACAATCGCCTGGGTTGTAACACATGCTATGGATATGCCCAAGACTGACATCCTTCTGGGCGACAGTTTACAAACTCATTAATGAGGTGACACCGGGTATAGGGAAAGATACAGTGGAATACTGCATACTGGGACTATCTAAAAAGCGAAAGTCACAGGGAGCACAGGGTAGATTTGCCAATCTGGTACTAATATTAGCGAAATGGGCAATAACAATGCGTTGGAAGTCTGTATATCACCCGGCGGCATTAACTTGGCATAACGAAGTGGTCGGGTGGGGGAGGGCTGAAAGGATGGCGATAAGAAGAGAGGAAAATAAACTACTAAGGAAAAACCCGATATCATTGGAATGGGAAGCAATGTTGGAACAGTTTGTCTCTGCCGAACCTTCACTGCATTAAAGAGCTGTTAGCTATGGAGCAATACCAATGTACTACGGACACCTTCATTAACAGGCCCCACAGGAACCTTATTAGAATATTTTAAGAAAGTTTGTAAGTTATATTCTAGGAATCATGATCCACATTGAGTCTTGATCGCTGCCAACAGGTTATGTTAACACAACAGTGAGTCTGAAGGGAGGGTGGGCGTTCTCCGATAGTTAATAGGAGAGGGAGGGGGGAGGGAGTTTGTTTTATTGGATTGAATCTTCTGGATACAGTAGCAACAATGTTCTCAGACTGTTAAAATGCTATAATTTTGTGTTGTATGCACTGTTCTAATGAAACCAACTGAAGTGTCTCTATTTTGTA
This sequence comes from Calotriton arnoldi, assembly GCA_963921515.1. Classification (NCBI taxonomy): domain Eukaryota; kingdom Metazoa; phylum Chordata; class Amphibia; order Caudata; family Salamandridae; genus Calotriton; species Calotriton arnoldi. The sequence continues at coordinate 130,250 of CAWUFW010007823.1, forward strand.
AAGCCAATAAAATATATATTTTTTTTAAATGACTAAAAAAAAGGCACCAGCTTGGAGGCGGGCAGTCATCCCCAAGCCTGTTGGAGACGGCGACACTTTACCGTCAGCGGCACTTCTGGTACTTTCGGACTATATATCAATGGCAGCATCAATTCAAGTCTTAACAGAACTAGTCAGGACTACTTTATGCTCCATCACGGACAGACTTAAAATTGATTGAATGTGTAGTGCAATCTTGTGTAGAGTGTTTGGGTCTTGTCAATCTGGGAGGATCAACTGAACACTCTAGCAATACTGGTTCAATTTCTAGTCATTCTGTAATCCTCCCACCACACCAGTCTACCCTGGGGAATCCAAGCAATCCCTCCGCTCTGTGCCAAACCCGGTGCCCCAGCCCCAACAATCAATAGTTACAGAGAACAGGGTTTCTGACAAAAGGTCTTCACCCAATTCTTCACCAAATAATTGTAGCTCAAGAGCAGTCCCTGCCCCCTTTTTGCCCACCCACGATAGATTAGATCTTTCGCCCGCTGTGACTCCCTAAGTGGTTATCCTGGCCAACGTCCCGACTATATGTGCGTCCACTGAAGAAGCATGGGACTCGCTAAAAAATAAATCACTTGGGCCAGATGTAGGTAACTTCAGTTTAGCGAGTCCTTAATAGCGATTTTTACCGAATCGCTATTAAGGACTCGCTAAATGGAATGTAGGTAGGAATCGCTAAAATATTAGCGATTCCTTAACATTCCTTAATAACGAATCGGTAATTGAGATTCGTTATTAAGGAATACCTAGCCATTCATTCCTATGGGCTAGAAGGCCCATAGGAATGAATGGGAAGATATTCACTATTAGGGATTCGGTATTACCGAATCGCTAATAGCGGGAGGTATTTCAAGGGTGCCAGGGTGTCCAAAGGACACCCTGTTGCACCCCTGAAATGTGCATGTGTGCACATGTGGCGCACATACATGCCCTAAGGGCATGGATGTGTGCCACATGGCACATTTGAAAAAGCAAAAAGTGCTTTTTAAAGGAAATCACTACTTACCACCAACTTGAAGTTGGTGGTAATTAGCGATTCCTTAAGGCTCAACTGCACTATTTTTAGTGCTACGTACATTGCATTTAAGGAATCGGTATTTCCGATTCCTTAAATGCAAGAGCAAAATAAGGAATCGCTATTTTGCGATTCCTTATTTTGCATGTAGGTATGAACTCACCTACATTGCACTCAGCCAAATACCGGTCAGTAACGCTGAAATTCTCTGAATTTCGGCGTTACCGACCGGTATTTCGCCACCTACATCTGGCCCTTAATTGGCAAAATAATAGAGTCGGTCTGGGAGGGGAGATTTTCACAGACTTTAAGATGGCTAGACGAATTGGGTGGGTTGGAAGAGGCCCTAAAGTATTGAAGGGGGATTGTGTGGTGCTCTCTTCCTAATCCCCATCAATAGTTACTAATATACTTAGCAAAATCGGTTAAGCACTTTTAGACCCAAACCAAATCTCAGTTTTACCGCTGGATTTTTTTACCAACCTCCCTTGTGGCCTCTAATTCAACCTATTGTACCTATTCAATACTCTTCATTTCCACAACCCTTACCCCAATCATTCTCTAATGCAGAGTATGCCCGTTCTTCCATGTATCCCATTGTCACATCTAATAGGTTCGGCTGTCTTTCTAACCTCGCAGGGGTGGATTGACTGAAGGCAGATATACCGAACGGTGATATCATCGGTGGATCTGCCCCTACAATCGTGACCCCTGACAGCCGCTCTCAGATAGCTGATGAACAAATTAAATCATTACCACAGGCGGAGCATATTCCATCAAGATGCGTAGAAAACATGTATGTAATAACATCAATTACAAATGGTAGTCACCCGTTGACAGAGGAGGACCTTTTTAACTCACAACAATCCCTGGAACCGCCTCTTGTGAGAAGTGAGATCAGTATTGATCCTCTAACAACATCTGCGGTTGATATTACTGTTTTAAGCTGGAATGTAGCGGGGCTCCACAGCAAGCATAGTACACCAGAATGGTTAGATTTTACGATAGGTTTCAACATTATGTTTCTGCAAGAAACATGGGCCATTAAACCAATTCATCTTAATGGGTTTAAGACGTTCCATTCTCCAGCTATCGCATCAAGGCATAGTAGGCCCAAGGGTGGTCTCTGTATTTATATTTCCAATAAACTTACCCCCACTAATGTATCTCTAAAGCCCTCCAAAATCTTTAGTCAAATTGTCCAGGTCGACTACTCAGCATCCTTTTCACTGATATTAGTCAACTTCTATAATAATGCACATGACTTAGATATATTGGATAGCTTATGTCAACTAGACTCTGACCTGGAATTATTAATCGACAAGGGAACCAGTGAAAAAATCATGATATGGGGGGGAGACTTTAATATTCAACCCTACCAGTTGTTAGCTAATATAATCTGTGGCATGACAACCCCTACTGTGGACGACGTTACGCAATTTTCTCACACAGAGTTCGGAGAGAAACTTAATGAGCTACTTTCTAAATATGATTTGGGTTTTAGCAATGAGTTTGGAGACAAGCCAGTCGAAGTATTCTGCACATTCGATGGCAGTAAGGGTAAAAGTGTTATTGATTTTTTGCTTTTCCCAAAGTGCTATTCTGCCCTAGTTAAACATGTTTTACTATATGACATTGAAATGAGCGACCACTTTCCACAGAGCCTAGCGCTGGACACTGACTCTGTAACTAAGCAGGGGGTCCGCCACCATACCTTGGCCATGGAAAATATAGAGCTCTCCCGTATGAATGGTTTCCCCTTGTGCTGGTCTATGGTTGACCCGTCTAGAAGTTTAGAACAACTAATCCTCCAGAAGAGAAGGGCATTTGATATATGTCTGGATGAGTCAGCAGAAGCAAGTACGGTTATCGAGGCCTTTAATCAAATCGCTAAGGAAATTAAGGCAGGGCTAATTGCTAACAAAAAGAGAGGGCTGGAAAAACCCAGAATTGATTTGATCACACCTGCACCCAGGCCCACATAAAGTTGAAAAGAGCCCTAAAAGAGACACCTAGAAATGCCATGGAAGTACAGAATTGTAGGCGGGCCTATAAGTTGGCTTTAAAAAACCGTAAGAAAGGTCTTAAAGAGGAGGCCTGGGAAAAACTGTAAGAGGCAAGAGAAATTAAGGATACTACGGCATTCTGGGGTGTCATAAACTCCCCCTTCTTTAGTGATGCTGACAAGCCCAAAATCGAGGTTACAATAACTGAAGAAGCATGGATAGCTCACTTATCTAACCTATATACTGGCCCAATTGAAAGCGGTCGAAATAGCTCTGTGTCCGAGCCGGCTGCTGATTCTACCAGGCCTGCACTTTTGCCTAAAAATTTAGATTTTAATTTCACACTGGATGAGGTTATTCAGGCTCTGGGATCAAGTAAGGGAGGCAAAGCACCGGGCCCGACGGTATACCAATTGACCTTTTTAAAACCAATACCGATTTCTGGGGCCCTCTTCTGACTCTGGTTTTTAGATCCTGCAAGAGTGCTGGATTACCAAGTTCCTGGTCTGAATCTCATATTGTGCCAATATTTTAAAAGGGGGGACCGTAATTATCCCACGCACTACAGACCCATCTCTTTGCTAGATTCTTTAGTCAAAGTGGTGGGTCGCATACTTTTATGCAGATTACAGGAGTGGGCGGCTTCTAACAACATTATTTCGGACTTCCAATATGGGTTTCGCCAGGGAATTGGGACCACGGAGCAAGCTATTAATCTGAACTTATTTGTGGGCAAATATATACATATTAAACATGGTAACTTGTTTTTAGTTTTTGTGGATTTGTCATCCGCATTTGATTGCGTTGTGCACAATAAACTTTGGTCTGTCATGACCTCAATGGGTGTAGACATCGCTATTATTAACTTCCTCAGATATCTATACTCAACCGGTTCCGCAAATATTCATTTTGGGATGAGAGGTGAATGTAAACGTTCTTTTGACATCATAAAAGAGGTTCGCCAAGGATGCGTACTCACTCCTTTTCTATTTAATCTAGATATTAATAGCTTGGGTAGCACCCTTGTGAACAAATGCACCGATCTGCCACAAATTGGGCATCGGCCTATACCGGTTTTACTCTATGCGGACGATGTGGTGCTCATGGCCCGCACTCCACTGGTCTTGCAGCGTCTTCTAGACAAATTTGTACTTTTTATGGGGAATTTGGGGCTATTAATCAACAGTAGTAAAAAGTTTGTCATGAAAGCAGGCCGAAGATCATCAAAGGGGCGTAATAATAGGAAAAACGATTTTACCACAAATGCCCGCTTTTTCATGCTTGGGGATTTTATTTGATGATGTGGGGATTTGAAGAAGTGTAGTAAGCTCGAGAAGGATGCAATTTCTTAGATTAATTACGGGCCTGTGCAATTTCTCGAGGAAATTGGGTCGTAAACCCCCTAAAGAAATGTTAACCATCTACAACGCTAAGCGTCGGTCAATTGCAATGTATGGTTCCGAGCTGTTGGGGGTATGTAAATGTGGATTCTTTACACCTGTTAGAAAATGTTTTTTTTTTAAATCTCCTTGGGCTCCCAACCAGCTGTTTTAACTTTGTATGCCACTCGGAATTGGGAGCAACTCATTTAGCTGATCTGATAAAAGTGCAGCCAGCCCTCTTCTGGCACAAGATTTGGACTTCTGATTATATGGACTTTAATCGCATTATTGCACAGGGCTGTTGTGACTCGGAGCTCTTTCTGAACATTCCATGGTTACATTTTTATCAAAAAATCTATGCTTGACATTAGCCATCCTGAATATTATGACAACCCAGAAACTCTGAAGCACATTACGAGGAAATCACTAAAAATAGAATGTTTAAACCTACTGGAAGAGGTGAGATTATCATTGGAACTGGTCAAACCAACTGTACAGCATAGCCAAATGATTTTGACCAGTTTCTCAATTCAACCGTATTTAATTAGTGTTCTTAATCCCCAACATAGGTTTGTTTTGACGCGTTTTAGGCTTGATGCTTTTCATCGTTTGACAAGCTTCCCAATTACTAATAACTGGTCAGGACAATTAATGTACTACCCCTGTGATAAGATGTCTGAACAATCGACCATTCATGTATTGTTTTTCTGTGAATTTTATAAAGATCTGAGGATTTCTTTGTCAAGCCTTTATTGAAATCACAAAATTTTAAACAATGTAGGCCGGCGTATTTATATCTACAATTACTACCAAACTTGTATTCATGTGTGGTATTAGCTAGATTCTTGAGGGCTTCTATTTTCAGAAGGAAGTCACTAACTGCAATATGCTAAATTGTGCGTTTTAAACTTAAAAAAATAATTTAAATGCATTGTTATGTACACTTTTATGATTCACCCTTTAGAATCGAATAAAGATGATTTTGACTTTTTGAGTACTTTACACACAAGTTAGCCTTCCTATAATAAGGAAGGATATCACTGCACTTGTTTTATAATCCCTAAAAGGTACTTTCAGTGCCCTGCCGTTGCAGGACTTTGAATGATTTTGGCATTTAATTAGTCTTACTCTCTTACCTCCAGAGATTTTTGCTTTAGAAAACTTGGTTTTAGAAAACATCTCAACTCAGACCGATGAGGGTATTTAAACACCGTATAACATTAGCTTTGCTGCAGTGCTTAATTTGTGCTGGTGCTTTCCGGTGCTCAGCACCAGCACTTATTACAGAGGGCCGGGACTATAAATTCCTTCTCTCCCAGTCAAAATTTTTGATAACTGTAAAAATAAACATACCTGCCAAATATACCTGCCTGGGTGAATGCCTGAATTGTCTTCACACAGACTGGCCCACCTTGGTGCAGACATTATGATGATTGTGTATTGTTATTACGTAAGTGAAGTCATCAGCCTTCTTGTCTCGGCCCTCGCCCATCACTGAATAAACTGTGCAGTGCTCCCGGACCCTCAGCCAATCATCCATGCCCTTAAATGCTGTGGACGAGCTCCTCTGCTTTTTAGGGTCACTTCACTGTAGACCTTAACTTTCCTGGTGATTAGTATCTCAGTATTAAAATTGCATTTTTCAGGACATCTCCTTAGCTGATGCTTATATTCCTATTAGTTATGTGAATATACACTAGCACGCTTCGCAGCAGATCTGCAGAGCTCATCGTGGTATATCTACACCTTCCTGTATCCAAAGGTTACTAGGGACATCCCTCAAATGCCAACATGTCGAGCAAACAGCAGCATCTTGGAGTGTGTATTACACTACACAACATTTACAACCTTTAATGCTGTTTTCATAATAGGAATCAATAGGCATACAAATACCAGAATTCACACGTAAAATCTGAACTGAATGCGTCAGGCACACATGAATATGGGATTCTTAAGAGCTCTATATCACTCGTAGCCAAAGTCATCTGACGCTGTGACTTTTTGATTACCACTGGAAAATAATTTACTAACATCCTGGCTTTGGCTCTCTGGAATGGTTGTAATGTCTGTATGTCAAACTGCAGTGTTTTCACACACTACGCTGCCACTCAAACAGTGCTGGAATCAGTTGACTGTGAGAGGTTCTGATTTGGGAGGCACCCTGGAGACTTAGTGCCAACCATGGTCTCCTCTGCTCCCGCTCCATGCACAACCTCGGGAGACTGGGGGGTCACAGCAGGTCATCCAGGCACTGGTGATGTAATTAATCAGTCCGGGCCTGGCATCCGGAGGGCCAATGTTTGTTCCCCCTGCCTAGCTGCCTTGCGTGCTGCACAGTAGCTGTCCCAGTAATGCTACCAGTATCATGCAGCTCAGCAATTGTAGTACGGCAGCTGCTTAACGCTTAATGGATAGGGCCCGATTAATTGATGGGGCCCGTCGCCTGACTGCAGAATCTGCGACGAGAGCCACCAGGTCTCCTATATCTTACAGATTTTCCAGACGGCCTACAGCTCAATGGGGGCCCCCTAGAAGGTGCACAGGTACAGGCAGGCACAGTTCCAAGCACACTGCTAACAGGAGGAGTTGGGGTGTAGGGGGCCATGAGCACGACATTTCGCTGGCAGTTTTGCGTCCAGTAATGAGTACTGGGCCAGGCAGCGAAGTGAAAGCAAAGTTTGCACTTTTATTTTTTGCTCACGTGCCCTTCCTGTTAAGTTTGCCTGTGCTTTCACAGCCTGTCTAACTTTCCTCAGTTTAGCGATGAGCCAGCCCTCAGCTAAAATCGTCCAATAGGAGGGCGAAGACAGACTGCATCAAGCAAGGGCATGGATGATTGGTTGAGGGTCCGGCAGCACTGCACAGTTTATTCAGTGATTGGCGAGGGCCGAGACAAGAAGGCTGATGACTTCACTTATGTAATAACAATACACAATCATCATAATGCCTGCACCAAGGTGGGCCAGTCTGTGTGAAGACAATTCAGGCATTCACCCAGGCAGGTATATTTGGCAGGTATGTTTATTTTTACAGTAATCAAAAAGTCTGACTGGGAGAGAAGGAATTTATAGTCCCGGCCCTCTGAAATAAGTGCTGTTGCTGAGCACCGGAAAGCACCGGCACAAATTAAGCACTGACTGTCAAGCTCACCTTACGCCACCCCAGTTTTTGCAGAGGTAAATGGCTACCATCGCTCTACTTTGTGCCCTATACACATATCTGCCCCTTGTGGAGGTACCAACTTTCCTTTGTTAAATGCCCTTAGCATTGTTACACTGTGCACTTCTTTATGTAGTCATAATTTTTAATTACTTATCCAATTATTTTCCTTTTCGGTGGATACACATTGATTCCTGAACTGTGTAAGTAGTGAGTTCCTCACTCTTGTCTCAGCTAGTTCTTCTAGTCACGTTTTCCAAAATCAATTATGTATCTATTCATTTTATCTTTATCTAGTCATTCAGTGACCCCACCCTAAAAGGGATCTTATTTCACTCAATGATTCCTACCATAAATTAATGTATACCTCATCCGTGACCTATTTTATCACTCTAGTCATATTTTCCTGTCTGTCATTCCGAGACCTCCTCTGGGGACTTTTGAGCCACAGTAAGTTTTACAGAGGTTTCTGCAATCATTGTTTTTGTCCAGCCCAAATATAGTGGTAATTACATAGTTTTCTATCTTCCAACCCCGCGTGTTCCCATCTTTCTCAGTCCTGTTGATTACCTTCTAATTTGCAATGTGCTCAAAATGCCTCAGAGTCCCATATAGTCATATAGCCGAATACCTGGACCACCCTATTTGCATTTATATATAAATTTGAATAGAGATTTTCTGCAATATTCTCATAAATATCTCTTGTAGGTATGGCTGGCATTATATAGCAGTTAGTGCATACTGGTTTAAGTCACTAGCAAGCAACTGAATGAACTGGTGTTAAATGACTCTACCATGAACCACTGTTTTGCCTTTTGCTTATGCTCTAATTACCCAAGGCTCTTTGGTGGTATATTTGGTAGACATTGTCTTATATATAAAACAGACTAAGGAATTATATCTGGGTGTAATGAAAATGTGTAATGACTGAGCCATGCGTGGTCGTAAATAGGTTAAGAATTGGTTTTATTTCATTACATTTTTTATGGGAAAAACTGTTTATTTTAGTGTTCAAAAATGTGTTTATTCCTGTCATCTGTGGTCATCATAAATCCTTGCATTATACATCTTTGAACACTTATAACCATTACCAGTGGCTTCTGAATTCAGGAATACACTTTCTGCAGCTTTTATACAGACTGTCAACCACCAGAAAGATACTGTGTGATAATGGTTACCCTTGACACTTTTTCAAAGATAGCCCACGTCTCTCTCTGTCCAGTTTACCAACTGTTGAATCAATGATCCAATATTTTTCGACTTATATTTTTCATCTTCCTGGATTTCCACATACTATTATTTCTGTTAGTGGTACTCAATATCTTTCTCGTTTTAGGAGAGCTTTGTGCCAGGCATTGGGAGTCGAACAACCTTTTTTCTGGTTGTCATCTCCAGTCGAATGAGCAAGTACAGCATACTAATAGTTTGGAGCGATATCAACAGTGTTACTGTATTTGCACTAAAAATAATATGGCTTCCTATTTAACAATTATGGATTTTTATATCATTGCAAACCATAGTGCCTTTTATTCTATGCAAGAATGTTGTGCATGAGTTTTTCCATTTTCTTGTAGTGATCTTTCTTGTAGTGATCTTTTGGTTCAGGTGGGTACAGATTGTTTGAGTCAGGTACAGGAGCGTAACCAACCCGTTTCTAAAAATGTCACCATTTTATGATTAGAATGAAGAAATATGCCAATGAATCAAGCTCAGATTCTTTTCTTTCCACTCCTAGGGAAAAAAAAGTGTGCCTGTCTTCTGTTTTTACGTGTGCATACAATCTCAGTTAAATTTCGACCACAATGTTTTGGTACATTCGTGTTAACTAATAAGACTAATCATGTGGCCATATATTGAAGCTGTCTTGCACTTGTAGTAGCGGCACATCCCCTGCCAAAGTGGTAGGGCGGGCCGGGCTGGAGGAGGGAGGAGGGATGTGGGGGGGACGGAGGGTTTTGGGGACAAAAAAATAAATTTAAAAAAATCTTACCTGAACTTCGCCACTGCCCACCACCGCATCGCGCTCCTGCAGGCTTCTTCTTCTTGGCACAGCTCCCAGATTGCACTGCGTCCAATCATGGTGCTGCATGAAAGCAGCATCAGGATTGGCCTGAGCACTGGCATCGTGTGCTCCTGGGCAGACTGGGAGCCTGTGCCTGCTCTCTCCAGGCCCAGCAATGCAGCTGGGGCTGGAGAGAGCTTCACTGTGCATGAGGGTTTGGGTGGCCTGAGAAGGTCGGCCAAACCCTCATGCGCAGTGAAGCGAGTGCCCACCACTCCCCCACCAGCAGTGTCATCCCCTGGAGCCACCCCCAAGACTCATCAGGTGGGTCCAGGAGATTTAAATCCGTTTTATTATCGTTTTATTTGCTGATGGGGCGGTGCTCCTCCGCCCTAATGGAGCGGCCGCCGCTGTGCACTTGTAAGATTCTTTCGGCCTATTTTTCATCCAACTGGACCCATCTGTTCCTGATCGTTATCAGCTTCTCTCTGAACTGTCAGCAGTTATAATACAAAGGCAATCAGAATATGCAGTTCAAGAAATTCGTGATTCTCTGAAGTTTCAAGGCCTTCTTTCATTTCTGATCCACTGGAAAGAATATTTCTCTACTTAGCTTTCTTTGGGAAATGTTTCTTCTGGTATTGCACCCTTGTTAGTCTGCTATTTGTCTCAATGGCACTCTGATAACCCTGGACCCTCAGAAGGTGGACTCTCTGTTACACCTGGGACAAGTGATGAGCAAGGACCACCAAGAGATCACATGTGTTCAGAAGAAGAAGACATGTCCCTCTCACTGCCAGGCAGCATATTGCTCTATGTTGCACTCCGTGTTTGTTGTTTACCTGTCCTTGCTGCCTAGACCACACTGGAATTTCCACACTGAATGGTCACCCAGAGATGTGTTCTATGAGCAGTGAAGAGCAGCAGACATGAAGGTCCCGGGTGGAACTGCAGAATTCTGCAACTTGGCAGAGGATGTTAATCTTGAGTTACTTCTTTAGCAAAGGATTGCCATGAGTTTCAAGGACAAGCCATATAAACTGATGTTGTTCTGTTCAGAGAATGTTATCTGATAGTCCCAGGTTAAAATGAACCACGTTTTTTATTCCTGATTTATTGATTTATAAGTAGGCATTTCCAAGTAAAGAATGCATCGCAATTCCTAACTCCCTAATGTTTCATTGCATTCCTATCCCGTTACTACTATTGTTCTGCATGGTTTTTACAATCGTTTCAATGAGTTTTATTTCAGCAATTTATGCCATAAAAGCAAATAAATAAATTCAGTATGTTAAGAATATAAGCCTTAAACTCAACAAGCATAGATTAATTCTAGTATGAGAGCCGTAGCATCACAGCATACAGATGAAAATAGTAATTTGTACTGGTACTGGCTACATCATTACATCCCCACAATGAATGCTCCTTACATGAGAGAGCAAAGCTATGAAACACCATAAAACAATTACAAACAATGAAAGGAGAACGACAACGATTAAAATTCGATAAGAAGACGTATCTATCAAAAATACTAGTACATTCAAATATGAAAGCCTGGGCATTGCAACATATATAAAAAGCTATTGTTACTCTAAACAAAATTATATCGCCTCTGACAAATCATGACAATTTATACTCGCATAATGATTTTACGAAATTAGTCTAAAGTTAGGCCATAAAAACAATATATTAAAAAATGAAAAATACAATGTAACAATACAATTGAGACAGGCGATGTTAAAGATTGATAGGGCCCTACTAAAACATAAGTTGAGCGCCACAACAACAATGGGTAGTGCGAGTTACATAGCTTTAAAGATTTGTTCTACCAAACCATGCGATCAGTATACTTGCATGGATTTAAAAAATTGGTAAAACGCAGTTAGAAATTTGCTTCTGTGGGGAATATAAGGGCACACTTAGCGGGGAGTGTAGGTTTGCAAAATAACTCTCAGGTGGACAATGTTTTGCCAAATAATGTTAGCAAGATTTAGAATATCCCCAGTTAGACTAAGCAGCATGCATCCTGACCCAAAACTCTAGCACTAAAACATAATAAGAATGGTCTAGCGTCTGATCTAAGTATTCTAAGGGCAGTGCAACGGCTCCTTTTTCCCATTTGTCTGCAAAGCAGTTTAATCCCTGTCTGGCCGCGGCCTACGTAGCCCGGGCAGGCAAACGGGACATGGGCTATAGATTCTGCAGAGCTATTACACGTGGGGCACAAAATACCCTGGGCAGATTTACAAGCCCCTTGCGACACTTTTGTGCCGCCGTTGTGTCACTTTGTGTGACGCAGCGGCGGCGTAAACAATGCACCACATTGCGGCCCATTTACAACGTGACGCATCTAGGGAGATAAGTAACCTTTTAAAGTCCTCCATCACATTATCCCTGCGTCAGGTATAATGTATGCAGGGTGGGCGTTCCCATGCAAAAAGCCATGTAGAACTGACGCAGTGAAATTTACAACATTTCACTGCGTCACTCAATGCCTTCACTGCGTCAAAATCCATACGCCTGCTCAGATCAGGCATAAGGAATGATGCAAGGCTTTTTAAATGGGACTCACCTATCTGTTGTGGCGCATTGCTGGAGTTGCGTCCCTTTCATGAGCAACTCCAGCAATGCGTCACTTTTGGGTCAACAGATGAGTCAGAATTTCTGACGCATCTGTCAATCCTTACGCAATGGTGCGCCGTATTATAAATACTGCGCATCTGTGGTGGCGCAAGCGTTTGGTATGGAGGTGAAGGGAAACTAACGCATCTGTACAGATGGGCAGTTTCTTGTCAATCTGCCCCCCTATTTTGAAGCCTATTAACTAGTAAAGGTTTTCAGTGGCAGTGTGCCAACCCTTAATTAGAAAAAGATTTTCCTATCAAATGGCACAGCAATGGTATCCCAATATAATTCTAGGAAGCTACAACACTTGAAATATAAAAACCTCCCCGTCATTGAGGAGCTCACTACCAATCCAGCCTCATTCTGCAATACCCATGACCAATAATGCTTTATCAGTGCTTTAGGAATGGGTTTGGAGCAAGGATGTTCCCAGAACTCTCTCATTCCTATTACAAATAGAAGCTTTTTAAATTGCTGGAGCCACTCCATTTTATTAAACCTGTCAACATCCATGACATTCTTTAAAGCTGTGGCATGCTGAACTAGTTCAAGTATGGATCATAGCCTTCTCGAGAATAACAGTGGGTGGAGCCTGACCTTGTCGGCTAGCGCTTTCTTACCAATATTAAAGGGTTTCAGTGGTGTCCTAGGTGAGAGGCGGGCTAGTTTTCTCAAAGACGTATTCTCTGAACTTGTTAGGGAAGAAACATTGGAAAATCCCTAAGTTCAGAGCCATATAGCACTGAGCACAATGCTTTCGCATCATAAATCTGTAACGCTGGGGCAATTGGTTTACTAAAAGAGTTACTATGTTCTTTGAGTGTAGCGCCAGTAATCTGCCTATGCTTAAGACTCATTATATCCACATGAGGTTTCCATAAAAGGGTCGAAGACAAGGTGACACCCAGGTAATTAAAGACATCTACTTTGTCTTTGCGGAATAGATCTCCATTCCACGTGCTCTACTAAATTTGTCCCAATGGAGCAGTGCATGCTGTAGCCCGCTAGGTGTTTTGGAGATCAATATGGTGCAATCAACAAAAAACAGTATAGGTGTTTTTATCCCCTTCGCTGCTAGGCCTGTTCCCCCCCTGTGCTAAGCCTTTTTTTGGCTATTTGGGGTAGTTTGCGCTTAGGCCCTTGTAACTTTTTGACCACATAAGGTATCCACGCCAAATTTGCGTCCTTTTCTTCCAACATCATGGGAATTCTAAAGGTAACCAGGGTTTGTGGATTCCCCTGGAGGGGACCCAGAAATTAGCCAAAATACAGCTAAATTTTAGTTTTTGGGAGAAAAAGGTACAGTTGAAAGCGTCTGGTTTTTTCCCTGCAAATGGTATCAACAAAGGGGTTGTGGTGCTGAAATCACCATCTTCCCAGCTTTCAGGGACAAGCAGACTTTTGTCAGAAAACCAAATTTGTTTACACAGTTTTGGCATTTTTCTGGGACATAGCCTATTTTTGCTATTTTTAGTGCTTTCAACCTCCTTCCAGTTAATGGTAGAAATGGGTATTAAAGCAATAATGGATCCTAGAAAACTATACATTTTAGAAAAGTAGACACAATTCTGAATTCAGCAAGGGGTCATTTGTGTAGATCCTTCAAGGTTTCTTTATAGAAACTAACAATTAAATATAGGAAAAATTGAAAATTAGTTGCAAAAAACAGCCATTTGTGTCAACGCTTTCACTAGTAACTTCTTCTAATTATGACAGCTGTTTAAAAGCAATATACTGTTAAATCCGCTGGACCTTTCTGGTTGTAGGGATATATAGGACTTGTAGGTTCACCAAGAACCCGACGAAGCCAGAGCCAATAACTGAGCAGCGTCTTGCATTGGTTTTATATTATGTACCGGGTATATAGCAATTATTTTGGGAAAATGTATACATGGAAAAATTGGTATGAAAGACACCTATGTATTTCTGAAATGGGAACAAAATATAGAGTTTAGAAACAGTATATATTTGCACATTTCCGAAATTGGGAGTACCCATACTAGCATGAGAATTATAGGTCATTTTTCAAAAAGACTTCTTTTTTACAAATTGTCTTTCATTTTGAAGGCAGAAATGCATCGAAAGTCAATAGGTGATAACAGTTGCTCTACAATTCTGTGTTACCCTAAGTCTCCCGATAAAAATGGTACCTCACTTGTGTGGGCAGGCCTAGTGCCCACGACAGGAAATGGCTCAAAATGCAACGTGGACACACTTTATTTTTACAGTGAAAACTGACCCTTTTTTTGCAAAGTGCCTAGCTGTAGATTTTGAACCCTAGCTCTGCCGGCACTTAGGTGAAACCTAGCAAACCTTTACATTTTTGAAAACTAGACACCCAGGGGAATCCAGGATGGGGTGACTTGACTGGCTCTCACCAGGTTCTGTTATCCAGAATCCCTTGCAAACCTAAAACTTTGTAAAAAAAAAACACATTTTCCTCACATTTCTGTTGTGGAAAGTTCTGGAATCTGCGTGGATCCACAAAATTCTACCCACCCCGCGTTCCCCAAAGTCTTCCGAGAACAATGGTACCTCACTTGTGTGGGTAGGCCTAGTGCCCGCGACAGGAAACGGCCCAAAACGCAACGTGGACACACCACATTTTCACTGTGAAAACGGACCCTTTTTTTGCAAAGTGCCTAGCTGTAGTTTTTGAACCCTAGCTCTGCCGGCACCTAGGGAAACCTAGCAAACCTATACATTTTTTACAACTAGACACCCAGGGGAATCCAGGGTGGGGTGACTGGACTGGCTCTCACCAGGTTCTGTTACCCAGAATCCCTTGCAAACCTCAAAATTTGTCCAAAAAAACACATTTTCCTCACATTTCTGTAGTGGAAAGTTCTGGAATCTGCGTGGATCCACAAAATTCCACACACCCCGCGTTCCCCACAGTCTTCCGAGAAAAATGGTACCTCACTTGTGTGGGTAGGCATAGTGACCGCAACAGGAAATGGCCCAAAACGCAACGTGGACACACCACATTTTCACAGTGAAAACGGACCCTTTTTTTGCAAAGTGCCTAGCTGTAGTTTGTGAACCCTAGCTCTGCCGGCACCTAGGGAAACCTAGTAAACCTATACATTTTTGAAAACTAGACACCCAGGGGAATCCAGGATGGGGTGACTTGACTGGCTCTCTCCAGGTTCTGTTACCCAGAATCCCTTGCAAACCTCAAACTTTGTAAAAAAAAACACAAATTCCTCACATTTCTGTGGTGGAAAGTTCTGGAATCTGCGTTGATCCACCAAATTCCACCCACCCCGCGTTCCCCAAACTCTTCAGAGAAAAATGGTACCTCACTTGTGTGGGTGGGCCTAGTTCCCGCGACAGGAAACGGCCCAAAACACAACGTGGACACACCACATTTTCACAATGAAAACGGACCCTTTTTTTGCAAAGTGCCTAGCTATAGTTTGTGAACCCTAGCTCTGCCGGCACCTATGGAAACCTAGCAAACCTATACATTTTTAAAAACTAGACACCCAGGGCAATCCAGGATGGCATGACTTGACTGGCTCTCACCAGGTTCTGTTACCCAGAATCAGTTGCAAACCTCAAAATTTGTCCAAAAAACCACATTTTCCTCACATTTTTGTGGTGGAAAGTGGTGGAATCTGCGTGGATCCACAAAATTTCACCCACCCCGCCTCCCCCAAAGACTTCCGAGAAAAATGGCACCTCACTTGTGTGGGTAGCCCTAGTGCCCACAACAGGAAACGGCCCAAAACGCAGCGTGGACACACCACATTTTCACAGTGAAAACTGTCCCTTTTTTTGCAAAGTGCCTAGCTGTAGGTTTTGAACCCTAGCTCTGCCGGCACCTAGGGAAACCTAGCAAACCTATACATTTTTGAAAACTAGACACCCAGGGGAATCCAGTATGGGGTGACTTGATTGGCTTTCACCATGTTCTGTTACCCAGAATCCCTTGCAAACCTAAAAAATTGTCCAAAAAAACACATTTTCCTCACATATCTGTGGTGGAAAGTTCTGGAATCTGTGTGGATCCACAAATTCCACCCACCCCGCGTTCCCCAAAGTCTTCCAAGAAAAATGGTACCTCACTTGCGTGGGTGGGTCAAGTACCCGCGACAGGCAAGGGCCCAAAACCTATTGAGGCGACATCAAAATTATCTATCGCAAACCAACCAACAAGGGGGGGTCCCATTTGTTTTTGGCCTGGGGCTCGGCGGCCATCTAGGGAAACCTACCAAACTACACATTTCTGAAAACTAGACACCCGGGGGAGTCCAGCGAGGTATGGCTTGCGTGGGTCCTCCAACATTCTCCTACCCAGAATCCCCTGCAAACCTCAAATTTACCTGAAAAAATCACTTTTTTCTCAAATTTCTGTGTGGGAAAGTTCTGGAGTCTGCGTGGATCCACAAATTTCCTCCTACCCAGCATTCCTCCAGGTCTCCCAATAAAAATGGTACCTCACTCGCATGGGTGGGTCAAGGACCCGCGACAGGCAAGGGCCCAAAACCTATTGAGGCGACATACAAATTACCTATCACAAACCAACCTGGTTTTGCAAGGGGGGTCCCATGTGTTTTTGGCCCCGGGCTCGGCGGCCATCTTGGGAAACCTACCAAACCCACACATTTCTGAAAACTAGACACCCGGGGAAGTCCAGCGAGGTATAGCTTGCGTGGGTCCCCCAACATTCTCCTACCCAGATTCCCCTGCAAACCTCAAATTTCGCTTAAAAAATCACTTTGTTCTCAAATTTCTGTGTGGGAAAGTTCTGGAATCTGTGTGGATCCACAAATTTCCTTCCACCCAGCATTGCTCCAGGTGTCCCGATAAAAATGGTATCTCACTTGTGTGGGTAGGCATAGTGGCTGCAACAGGAAATGGCCCAAATCGTACTGTGGAGACTTCAAAATGACCTATAACAAAACTATCTGGTTTTGGGGGGGCACCTGGGGTTTTGGCCCCGGGCTCGGCGGCCATCTTGGGAAACTACCAAACCCAAACATTTCTGACTACTAGACACCCGGGAGAGTCCAATGAGGTATGGCTTGCGTGGATCCCCCAACACTTTTTTACCCAGAATGCCCTGCAAACCTCACATTTAGCTGAAAAAAGCACATTTTCTACATATTCTTGTGTGGAATCCCTGTGCCGGCACAAATGTCCTACCCCACAGCGTTCCCCTTAGTGTCCCGAGTAAAAATGATACCTCACTCGGGCTGGCTAAAAACGTATTTTTAAAAAAAATGTAGCGCTTAGAATTCTCAGTGCTATACCCTTAATCCCTATGTTTTGGGCTCTTCCCAGTAACAGGTCCTTGCCCCACCCACACAAGTGAGGTATCATTTTACTCGGGAGACTCAGGGGAATGCTGTGGGCTAGGACATTTGTGCCGGCATGGTGATTCCACACAAAAATATGTGGAAAATGTGTTTTTTTCAGCTAAATTTGAGGTTTGCAGGGCATTCTGGGTAGGAAAACGTTGGGGGATCCATGCAAGCCATACCTCATTGGACTCCCCCGGGTGTCTAGTTTTCAGAAATGTTTAAGTTTGGTAGTTTCCCAAGATGGCCACCGAGCCCGGGGCCAAAACACCAGGTGCCCCCCCCAAAACTAGGTAGTTTTGTTATTGGTAATTTTGAAGGCTCCACAATACGATTTGGGCCATTTCCTCTTGCAGCCACTATGCCTAACCACACAAGTGAGGTACCATTTTTATCGAGAGACCTGGGGGAATGCTGGGTGGGAGGAAATTTGTGGATCCACGCAGATTCCAGAACTTTCCCACACAGAAATTTGAGAAAAAAGTGATTTTTTCAGCTAAAGTTGAGGTTTGCAGGGGATTTTGGGTAGGAGAATGTTGGGGGACCCACGCAAGCCATACCTCGCTGGACTCCCCCGGGTGTCTAGTTTTCAGAAATGTGTGGGTTTGGTAGGTTTCCCTAGATGGGCGCCGAGCCCCGGGCCAAAAACTCATGGGACCCCCCCCTTGCAAAACCAGGTTGGTTTCTGATAGGTAATTTTGATGTCACCTCAATAGGTTTTGGGCCCTTGCCTGTCGCGGGTCCTTGACCCACGCACGCGAGTGAGGTGCCATTTTTATCGGGAGACCTGGGAGAACACTGGGTGAGAGGAAATTTGTGGATCCATGCAGATTCCAGAACTTTCCCACACAGATATTTGAGAAGAAAAGTGATTTTTTCAGCTAAATTTGAGGTTTGCAGGGGATTCTGGGTAGGAGAATGTTGGGGGACCCACTCATGCCATACCTCGCTGGACTCCCCCGGGTGTCTAGTTTTCAGAAATGTGTGGGTTTGGTAGGTTTCCCTAGATGGCTGCCGAGCCCGGGGCCAAAAACTCACGGGACCCCCTTGCAAAACCAGGTTGGTCTGTGATAGGTAATTTTGATGTTGCCTCAATAGGTTTTGGGCCCTTGCATGTCGCGGGTCTTTGACCCACCCACGCGAGTGAGGTACCATTTTTATCTGGAGACCTGGGGGAACGCTTGGTGGGAGGAAATTTGTGGATCCACGCAGATTCCAGAACTTTCCCACACAGAAATTTGAGAAGAAAAGTGATTTTTTCAGCTAAATTTGAGGTTTGCAGGGGATTCTGGGTAGGAAAATGTTGGGGGACCCACGCAAGCCATACCTCGCTGGACTCCCCCGGGTGCCTAGTTTTCAGAAATGTGTGGGTTTGGTATTTTTCCCTTGATGGCCCCTGAGCCCGGGGCCAAAAACTCATGGGACCCCCCTTGCAAAACCAGGTTGGTTTGTGATAGGTAATTTTGATGTCGCCTCAATAGGTTTTGGGCCCTTCCCTGCCGCAGGTACTTGGCCCACCCACACAAGTGAGGTACCATTTCTATTGGGATACTTGGAGAAATGCTGGGGGTTGGAAATTTGTTGTTTCTTTCTGCAGCGTGAACATTTTGGCACAATAATGCAAGGAAAATGTGACAGTCACATTTTGAGGTTTGCAGGACATTGTGGGTAAGATAACTTGTTGGGATCCACAAGAGAGACATCACAATGTACTCCCATGGGTGTTTAGTTTACGAAAATATCTACAGTTGGTAGGTTTTTCTTAGATGAAATGTACACCTTGGCAGAGAGACAAAAAAGACAAAGATTACTGCACAGTCATCTATTCCTCAAGCAGACACACATACTGGTTGGATTTGGCACGAGGGCGAGTGATGGTTCAGTATATAAAATTTTATTAACAAGAGATTTCACAAAAATGAAATGCACTGTCAATAATTGAAAGGACAAAAAACTAAAACCAGTGACTCGCAGCTTGTGAGCTGTAAAGCCACGTCAAGGCCCCAACCGCTTTACAGGCCATTCACACACCTTTCATACGTGATACACACAAGACCATTAACACCACCAGGCACGAAACCAACACATTACAACATTCACAAAAAGGGACAAGGTACACCCTGCTTGAGAAAGACAGAAAAGACAAATATTTCTGCACAACCACCTATTCCTCAAGCACACATACATACTGGTTGGATTTGGCACGAGGGCGAGTGATGGTTCAGTATATACAGTTGTATTAACCAGAGATTTCACAAAAATGAAATGCACTGTTAATAATTGAAAGGACGAGAAACTGAACCATTGACTCACAGCTCGTGAGCTGTAAAGCCACGACAAGGCACCAACCTCTTTACAGGCCATTCATACACCTTTCATACATGTGACACATACAAAACCATTCACACCGCCAGCCGCGGGCCCAGCACATTACAACACTCACACCAGCAGACAGCGCCATTCAAGGGCCCATCACTTTCACACGCCCACATTCCTGACACAGCAACCACACCAGCTTACGGATTGCGTGGAGTGGCGTTTGGCTAGCAGTGTGTGTAGTGACCAGCAGCAAGTCACTACTCATACACCACCAGCCAAGCGCCGGTCCACGCACACCGCCAGCCAAGCGCCAGTCCACGCACACCGCCAGCCAAGTGCCAGTCCAGGCACACCGCCAGACAAGCACCAGTCCACGCACACCGCCAGCCAAGGACCAGTCCGTGCACACCGCCAGCCAAGCGCCAGTCCACGCACACCGCCAGCCAAGCGCCAGTCCATGCACACCGCCAGCCAAGAGCCAGTCCACGCACACCACCAGCCAAGTGCCAGTCCACGCACACCACCAGCCAAGCAAATAGATACAAATCTACTAACACAAAATCTGAAACTAAATACATTGCACAAATGCCAACCTTGAAACTGAACAAAAAATATAAAACAATAGAGACCAGACAGTTCACTTTACCACTCATGGATGCTCCCAAGAATTCTTTTGCATGTGGTACATTCTAAAATAAGCAAGCACACACAGCGCATGGTTAGAAGGACACTCGGGGCAGTACATACGAGTCTCCTTCCGCGTACCTCTTCGCCAACAGACTCTACATCTCCACTGGGAAAGTCTTTTGAGGGTGTGGGAGGAATGTGATCAGGAAAGTGGCGATCTTTCAATCTAGCCACATCCTCCACCACTCCAACTCTAGGAACACTTGCCTGTTCCACTACAACAAGGCTGCCTATTACAGGCTCCTGAAACTTAGCAAAAGTAATCTTTGACTCAGGACAAGAATCCTTGAATACAACAAAAGCATTAAAGGTTGCCATGTGGAAAAGATGGATAGCCAACTTCTTATACCAAATATAAGCCTTACGAAGAGCAGTGTAAGGTTC
This sequence comes from Calotriton arnoldi, assembly GCA_963921515.1. Taxonomy (NCBI): domain Eukaryota; kingdom Metazoa; phylum Chordata; class Amphibia; order Caudata; family Salamandridae; genus Calotriton; species Calotriton arnoldi. Next base: position 151,180 of record CAWUFW010007823.1, read on the forward strand.
CAACCTCTGATCTACTCTATCAACACCACCCATGTGCCTATTATAGTCTGAAATGCACACAGGTATGCGCGCTTCAGCAACCTGACTCCAAACAGTCACAAGTGAAGTGCTTTCATCATGGATGTTAGTCAGCATGTAGACTTCTCTCCTGTCTGAAAACTTCACAGCTAGAAGTTCCTCACAATGCAAAGCACTGCACTGTCCCCGCACAAGCTTTTGACAAACAAGTTCTTTTGGGAAACCTTGACGGTTAGAGCGGATTGTGCCACAAGCAACAGTGTCCATTTTGGCCAATTCCCTCAACAACTGCACACCAGTGTAGAAGTTATCTACATATAAATGGTGACCTTTGTTAAAAAGTCCTCTACCAAGTTCCCACACAATTTTCTCAGTCACTCCAAAAGTGGACGGACAACCAGGGGGTTAATCCTGGATTCCTTACCAGTGTACACCCTGAAATTAGAGACATATCCAGATCCTACTGTCACACAGCATATACAGCTTAATTCCATAGCGTGCCCTCTTACTAGGAATGTATTGCCTAAAAACCAAGCGGCCCTTGAACAAGACCAAAGAACTCATCCACTGCTATTTCTTTCCCTGGAGCATGGATCTCAGAAAATCGATCTACAAAGTGATCAATGACAGGCCGAATCTTAAAAGACGGTCACAATCAGGGTGATCTTGTGGCAACGCTAAACCATTATCGACAAAATGCAGCATCCGAAGCAGAAGCAAATACCTATCACGACTCATGACTGCCAGAAATATAGCCGTTGCCATCAAGAGACTAGTAGACCAATATGAAGACATTGATGGCTTCCTTAGCAAGCCCATCAAAAAAGTTAAACCCAAGAACTTCTTCATCTCTTCTAGATTTGTGGGAGTCCACCTGGTAGCTCTAGAGTGAGGCTTAAGGCTAGCACTGTTGTCCCTCAAAAACTGTTCGGCATACAAATTAGTCTGCTCAACAATCTCTGCCAAAAATACATCGTCCATAAACAACTGAAAAAAATGTATTGGCAAAATATTTTCAGTATTCACTCTACACCCTGAAACACCAGTAAAGTCTGGCAATGCTTGCTGCACCATGCCTGGGGCAACCCAGAGATGAGCACTTCCAACGGGAACCCTTGCAGCCCCAGGCTGCAGCCCAGATGCCCCTTGCTGCACTATCGGCACATCAATGTCCTCCTCTAAAACAGGCACTTCATCCGCACTAAGAGTAGCTTCATCCGCACTGAGAGTGGCTTCATCATCCGATGATTCCATTTGGAGAGAAAACTCACTGCCTGACTCTTCCACTCCCTCCTCTGCCTCAGATGCAGAGTCAGTCTCTGAACCATGGTCAGAGGAAGACTCAAAAAGCATACTAACAACCTGCTGAGCAGTAATCCTGCTGCTAGCCATTATCCTTGCAGGAGACTGCACAAACAAGTCAACAACAACCAACACTGTGCAAAATAAGTAAGTAAAAAAAATGTGTGCCTTTATCACAAAGATCTATATACTCAAAAACTATACGATTCACTTGCAAGAGATAGCTACACTCACCAGCACCTACTCTGCAGAGAGACAGAAAAAACCAACGATATCCCACTAGAAAGACAAAAAAACAAAACCAATTACTCACAAGACAACAAAATACACATCGAGCACAAATGCAAAAAGTTTTTGACACTCAAAAAACAGAAGCCAAACATACTGCTATTATTACACCATTTGCAAAACACACATTCATGCAGAGAAATGAAACTCATTTGCATTGTACAAAAAAAGACTCTTACCAAACACATGCAACTACACAAACAGCAGAACCACCAGTAACGAAACCGCAACCTGGAACAGTCTAAAGAGCAAAAGCCTTGAACTAGAACAAAAAGGGAGAAATAAAGCATTACAATTGCAATTCACAAGAAATAAAACAATTAACATTATAACACGCTATGTCACTACCCAAATGGTCAATCTGCCAGATGGGCCTTCAAATAGGGCTGAGAAAAATGGGGGGTGATCTTGCCCAAGGGATCGGGTGAGGTTGTCTGCCAGGCCGATCTGTCCTACAGGTGGGGCAGAAAACAGCAGACAGAAATGTGCCCCCCTTGCAAAAGAAATAAATCCCTGGTGCCTAGTAGGGTTTTCTGCCTCCCCCCTCCCGCCTAGGGCAGAAAGGCCAAAAAAAGGGGCAGATCTGTCCCCAGGAGGGGCAGAAAAAACATTAACCAAATTTTACCCGCTTGCAAGCAACCATGTCGCTTCCATTACACACAAAACAAAATCCCTGGTGCCTAGTGGGTTTTCTGCCCCCTCGCCCCCCTGGGGGCAGAAAGGCCAAATATACAGGCCAATCTGCCCCCCACATAAAAAAATATGTCCCCTGGAGGCGACCCTTGCCCAAGGGGTCGCTTCCATTTCATTTGTTTTTAAATCCCTGGCTCTAGTGGGCTTTTCTCTTTTTCTCTCCCCCCCCCCCCCGGGCCAGAAACGCCCAAAAATGCAGGCGATCTGTCCCCAGGGGGGGCAGGAAAGTCTTACAAATATTTTGGCCCATAAGGAAGCGACCCTTGCCCAAAGGGTCGCTTCCATTTGAATTTTAACACACTCCCTGGTGTCTAGTGGGGTTTTCTGCACCAGGACATGTACAAACTAAATGTCAAACATGTCCTTACAGGGAAAAGTCCCAAAAACGATTTTCACTGTAGCATAGTTAGCTGTTCATTAAGACAGAATTGAGATACAATATTTAATTTAATGATGTTATCTCTGGCTAGGAAATCACCTCGAAAATTAATTCTTGGACTCTTTAAGAAATTTATTACAAGCTGAATTTATTGGTGAAGTCATATTTGTAATAAATACTTTGGAAAAGATACTTTTGAATGCTACCTTTTCCCTTCGCAAAGCCTCTGGAAGCCCATTCACCTGGGAGCTGAATAGCCCTCTTGATGAGTTGTGAACTTGCTCCTAGAGCTGGGCCAAGTGGAATGGAGGCTGACAGGGTTGAAGCGTGGGCCAGATTCAGGGACCAGTTTAGGCCTGCTGAGAATCGGACCTAATGTCCTTGATGCAGGTCTTTGCAACGCGCAGTGGTGGTTCCGATGAGCATTGCATAGTCATGCGTAGAGCAGCATTGTTCTGAGTTGGTTCTGATGAGGAGCTGCAAGGGAAGTGATGCGAGTTGCATAGATCTGCTTGCAGTGCTTCCGATGTGGAGCTGCTAGGGTTGTGCCCTGTTGCGTTGAGCTGCACAGATTCTTATGGGGTCCACAGATGGGCTGGCAGATCACATTTATCCACAACTCTAGGACTGGAAAGGCACCACTTTGGGGGGTTAGAATTCACAGAAGGCAGAGTCCAGGTGCAGGGTACAAGATCTTTGGAGCCTTTTCTGTACCTGAGGCTCTGATCAGGAGGCCAGTCATCTAGCACTTGGTGTCACTCTGGTGGTCCAGGGACCAAAGTGTCAGTCAGTCCTTCTTACTCAGGCAGCAGCGCACCAGAGCAGTCCTTTATGCAGCATAGCAGCAGAACAGTCCTTCTTCTTAGTCTTCTGCAGGTCCAGAAGTGATCTGAAGATTGGATTTGAGGGTACAATATTTACACCTGCTACCCACTTTGAAGAGGGAGAAGCATCTGGGGTTTCCCCTCACAGGGGTGTCTGGAATTTCTTGCCTCCCTGCCCTGGTCCCAGTCTGTGTTGGGGCACAATGGGCTAGTATGAAGTCATTAGTGTATGAGCTGAGCCAGTGCCGTTGAGGTCCAAATGTGATAGGTGGCAGCTCTGCCGCTATCAAGTCAGAGATGGCCCACCCTGCCAACACCCAGACCCTCTATTGTGTAGCTGCCTTGAAGTAATACACAGTGGCCAGCTATTAACTACACCTATTCATGTGACCCAGGAACAGGCTGGAGCCACCAAATGGTTATAACTAGAAAAAATCCAAGTTTCTAAAAGTGGCATTTCCTGAATTGTGACTTAAAATCCTACTTTACCATTAAAGTGTTTTTTAATTACAATTTCTCAGACACCAAAATTACCTTTCCAAGCTGCTTCCAATACAAAGTTAGTAATTATTCAATGTAATAAGTTAACCCAATGTTAACCTATTGGAGAAATAGACCTCACAATAGTGAAAAAATAATTTATGAGTTTTTCATTACCAAGTCATTTAAAACTTAAAAGTACATGTCCACATTTTTAATTACAATGACGTTGCTCCATGGTCTGTTTAGGGCGTACCTTAGGGGTAACTTATATGTAATAAAATTAGGAGATTGAAGCATGGCAAAGGGTTTGTCTGCCAAGTCACACTGGCAGTTTAAAACTGCTAACAGGCTGCAATGACAGGCCTGACAAAGGTTTTAAGGGACTACTTAAGTGGGCGGCACAATAAGTGTTGCAGGCCTAGTAGCATTTAACTTACCAGCCATGGGTATATGGTATACCACTTTTCTAGGGATTTATAAGTACATTAAATATGCCAACCAGGTGAAAGCCAATCGTACAATGTCTTTGTTGGGTTTTGACTTTATTACTGCTCTGGTACCACATAAATACTTTATACATTGCCTATGAGTTGAGACTGTCAGCTCTGTGGCATAGCTACCAGGCGGTTGAGCTCAAGTTAATTTAGTGACTTTAATGGTTCACCCTGTCAAGGATTGTGGTTATTATTTGAGGTCTAAACTCACCCCCTTAGTTAATATTCCCAATTTCTTACAGTATTTAAGACAGAGCTAGAAGTGGGCCTCTATTTTTCAAGTAAAACAGATCTCGGGCTCAACTATTCTTCTGATCAAGAGAGCATGAAAGGAGACCCGGGAACAAATTCATAAAAATACATACTTTGTCATAATGAAGAAAAATCTCATCAGTCTAACCTTAGTAGACATTCAAAACAGCACTTAAACTGAGGTATGGGAAAAAGACCCAAGTGTAACTCATGTTAAACAACATCTCCTGAAATATAGGACTCCTGGGACATACGACTAAAAACTTGGGGGAAGATTTACTAAAGTGTCACCAAATGCAGCGCAGCAGCAAAAAATACTGTGCTGCACTGCATTGCGTGACAGGGAGGGAGCAGGAGAGCACTATATCTAAAGATATGTGGCTCACTCCTTCCCTTTCCCTAACGCCCAGGCAGAATTTTGCTCCGTGTGGCACACACACAAGTTTGCACCATAGTGCAAGGGTGTGTTCGAGAGTCTAGCATAGATTTTGTACTGTAAGGGTTCCTTAAAGTACAAAATACTATACCAAGAAAACATTTAAAATGTTTCCTACTTTGCATGTGTGCTGTACAGTGCAGCACACATGCAAAGTTGGAAATGAAAGAAGAAATGAAAACATTTCTCCTTTTAACGCATGGTTTCAAAAGGCTTTATGTTTTTGGCGCAAAACCCTGTCTCACATTTTTGGTCGATAGGTTTTTGCATCAAAAACCGTGGGTAGTTGCATGGGAACGCCCATATAATGCCCCCTTGATGCTAAGTAATATGACGCAGAGCTTCATGCTGCTTTGTGGCTGGAAAGTAAATAAAAAAATATATTTTATGCTGGTTTGATTCACTTTTCTGACACAAAGCCAGTGCAAAATCACACCCTAATTTACGATTATTGAGTCATAAAGCAGTCGCAGTGTTTGCACAGCAACCAGTTTGTGATCTGAGAATATGTTTATGCAGCAACAGATAGGCTAATCAGTCACAATGCAAAATCTTATATTTGGTAGGAATTACAAAAATCTTACCTCACGCATATTAATGAATTTGAAAATCCTACTCAGTGGCTGTAAATTCAGGGAAGAAGGCCTTAGAGGGCTTACTTTTAGGTCTGCATACCCAACGTTCATGTTTTAAAAGAATTTTTTTTTGTCTGATAGTTTCGGGATCCAAGGTTTATCAATGACTAGCCATTTCAAATCCTCCACTGTATGTTTCCTTTCCAGATAATGTGTGGTCAATTTTGTCATTGATTTTTGGCATCTCACATTACTCATATGTTCCCTGATCCTAATCTTTTTCCTGGTGGTCATCCCAAGATACAATGAATTACATAGGCAGCTAATGAGGTAGTATCCAAGAGGAATTCATACCTAAGTCAACTGACTTAACATTGCTCATTAGTGGACATTTTTTAAATGACCCACAGGCATTATGTCCTGTCACGGGCGGGAGAACCCATAGTCTTGGCTCTGCCACTGATTTGCCTAGACGGGGTCTCGTATGTACCAACAGATTCTCAATGCTAGCACTTTTCGGAAATAAAAACAATTTTGACTCCAAATTTAGACCATGTGAATTGACTAACCACAAATTTTTTGACACAATCTTCATCACCATTATGGAGGCTGTGAGATAGGGGTCTCTGAGCAAACGGTCATCCGAGAGGGTGAACAAGAAATACAGAGAAATAGATAATCTTTTATGAATTTGATGAAATTGGAGAGAGAGGCTCTACAGGAGTTGAATGAGGACCCCAGGAGAGTGATAAAGTCAGCTGACAAAGGAGGTGCCATCTTCATACAGACCAGGAACCTTATGATTCTCAATGCCTGCGTCTCCTGCAGGATAGGAGAAATTACAAGATCCTGGAGAGAGATCCCACCCTGGAATTACAAAGGGAAATCAGAATGCTGGTGTAATAAGCATTACAGAATGACTGGATTTCACAGAAGTAAGCATCTTTTTTGATCAATGAGCAACCGGTAATACATTATTTGTATACATTACCAAAAGTACATAAGAACAAAGAGCCCCCTCCTGGAAGATCGTTTTGGGCATTGGTTCAGTTCTAGAACCTTTGTCACATTTTTGTGATTTTTATTTAAGACCAATTGTGGAGATGATGCAGTCCTACACCAGGGAAGTACTTATTTTGATTAAAGATACTACATTCAGTCCCCACTCACAGTTTCTGGTAGGGCTTGACATTGAGTCCCTGTATACAAATATTCCCCAGGAAGAAACCTTTCAAGTGGTGGAAAGTATCCTGTACCAGGAAAATTAGGAATTTCAAATGGCAAGGTCCTTTTTTCCTTGTGGAACTGGCTTTGACAAAGAGCTTTTTCAAGTTCAAGGACAAAATTTATCTTCAGTCACATGGAACTTCCATGGAGAGTACATTTGCGCATCTGTACGTCTCAGATTTTGAAAGAAAACACATCTACTCCCAGGGGAACCCTTTTTCGGAATACATGATGATGTATTGATCATTTGGCAAGGATACAGTGAGTCCATTGAAAGGTTCCTGGTGTGGTTGAACAGAAGGAATTTGTTTTTTGCTTTTGTTAGTCTCCAATGTATCTCTCAATTTTTGGGTCATGGTCATGAGACCCAAGGATGGAGGACTGGTTACAGTGGCACATCATAAACAGACAGACAGACAGAAACAATCTAATGTCATTTCGTAGCTTTCATCCTAAGGCCCTGCAAGAAAATTTGACTTACTGGCAATTTCTGCAATTACAAAGGAAAGGAACTGCACAGAGATCATTGCTTTTGAAGTTGAGACCGCAAAATTAAGTATGAAATAGAAGGATCAAAACTATCCTAGAAAAGTAGTAAGGAGGGCATGGAAGAGAGCCAAAAACAACTACAGAGATGCCTTGCTAGATACTCATGAGAAACAAAAGACTAAAATTAGTATTTGTGTAACAACATTTAGCAAGGCCTCCAATATGATGAAGAGGATCGTATCAAAAAATTGGCAGTTAGTCAATTCAAATGGTCTAAATTTGGAATCTCTATTGTTTTAATTTTGGAAAAAGCTAGCATTAGGAATCTGTTGGTACATACGAGTCCACGTATAGGCAAAGCAGTGGCTGAGCCAACACTGTGGGATCACCTGTGCGTGAAAGGACAAAATGCTTGCGGGTCATGCAAAGCATGTCCACTAACTAGCAATGTTAAGTCAGTTGACTTAGGTATAAAGTCCCATAGGATACTTACTAATTACCCAGCATGTAACTCAGAAAATGTTATCTACCTTATTAGGTGCCCATGCAATTTATTGTATATATTGGGATGACCACCAGGAAAATAAAGATTTGGATCATGAGTATTTGGAAAGTAAACATACAGTGGAGGATTTGAAATGGATAGTCATTGATAAACCTTGTATCCCCAAAGCAAAATCAGATGTAAAAAATCTTCTTTTAAAACGTGAACAACATTGGGTATAGAGACTTAAAAGTAATGAAAAGATATCAGTGGTATTTCCTGAACTGTATCAAATAGGAAATGGGACTAAGATGGATAGCAGCAGTATATTAAAAAATGCCCTGTTAAAACTGGTCATGGGGGCCTCATAATAATGGGCCTGGCTGAACTACTTTTTTTGTAGTTGAATTTTGGTTGCAGATAAATATGTTAACCAGGCTCACTATCATGAGTGATTCAGACCAGACAGCGGTGCATAATAAACACTAGCGAAAGGTCTGTGTTAGGATTAAAATATTGACATGTGGGGGCACACAGGATTCCAAGATGGTGGTGTTTTTGGGGCCACTGGCAGGAATAGTAAGCACAGCGTTGCAGTCTCACACATCGGAGGGCGGCGAGTAGCCGGACGGCCGCGTTAGTCCCTTGACAAAGTTAGTGAGGGTGCAGCAGAAGGGAGGGTGACCCCCAGCCCACATAGCAAACTAGAGAGCGTGACTTCCAAAGAATTTAAGACTCAATGACACTAGTGGGATGTGGTGGCAATTCTCCTAACCGTAATATCAATAGGAAACAGGAACCCAGGGTAGAGTGAGAACCCGACGGCCAGATTGTGGATATGTAGAGCGCACTTGGATAAGACCGCATGATGTAAGAGCTGAAAATATGAGCATCTCAGGATGATTAGAGGAACAGGTAGGACCCTGAGTCACCCAACAGGGATTGAAGTACAAACATAAACCTACCTGATTTTCACCCCGGGGGAGGGCTCGGGGGATGTCGTATTACCAGTTTTGACAAATGCATGACTGAGAAAAGGTGACAGGGCAGCACAAGGTTCATGGGAGGACACATTAAGGTCCAAAGAATAACAGTAGGATATAGGAAGGAGAGATGGAGTGGTTCTGCTCTGTTCAACAAAGCTCATGTGTGGGGATAGAGTACACATTGAACATGGGTCATTAGTTTTTGTGTTCTCTGCTTCTTTTTTCACACAGCGTGTGACTAAAGGCTGACGTTCCCACTCCTAATATTCTGGTGAAACTCGGGTATGAAACCCGAAAGCAAGACCAGGGCGAACAGTCATATGTGTATGCATGCAAATGTTTGTGTCCACGTGTGTCATCCACTGGGTGTTAGTGCATAGTGGGAGTCCATGATAAGGTATTGGCTTGAAGCACTTTTGAGTATGTGATAATTTACCAGGAGCCTACTCTCTAAAGGCTTGTGGCTGATGGTAAGATTTCTTTCTACAGGTTGTTCTTGAGAAGGTTCCTGAGAGTAGCAAGTATGGCCACAATGTGATTCCCTATACCCATTTACGCAAAAAAGCTAGAGGGGGCATAGTAGGGTTGGAAAATAAGATAGGGATCTTCATCCTGATAAAGGCCAACGTCCTTGAGGGGCCGTTAGATGGCCAAAACATGTTGATGAACAAAGATGGCATGGACAAAAGATACTAATAGTCCATTTGCACCCTGACCAGTAATTTTTTATCTTGACCAAGAGTGGCCCTGAATAAAATGTGATGGGCACTCTCTTAGGTATTTTAAACCCTTTTGTGTGCTGGGAGGATCCCAGTGGTTGTACGGCTTATTTTATACCCTAAACAAAGAAATACTTTTTTTGCTCCACTCTGAGCGTTGGTCTGCTCCATAGTGTTAAAGCATGCCCTATGATGAAGTATGACACTATCTAGCGTGTGAGGGCAGTTTTAACTCTTAAGAGGACTTCCCATGTAGAAGTGAGGCTGTTAATAATCTATTCTTAATGTACATTCATAACTTTGTTATGTTTTAAAGGCTTAATTTTTCTGTATCGCAAGCATTGCAGCCAAATGGTCAATACAATTGGACACATAAAAGAAGACTATCACAGTTGTCATGATACAACAATTTGCCAGTAAGCAAAATCCTGAGTGTATGAAAAGTATGGCAACTGCAATTCAGAAACATTACACCAGCATACACTATAGTTTTACTACTGACAACATATGCTCAATTCTACTATTATCTAGGAATAAAACTAACACAACATAGGGATTAATACAAAATATTGTATTTAAAAGACAAATTCTAACTAACACTTTAAGAAATGTCAATGGTAAAACATTGTTTTTGTCATTTGTTCTTATTTTACATTGTATTTTATTTAACATATTTTTTAGATTTATTTTTATTAACTTCAGAACTAATACTGCAAGTGGGTGGGGAAATATTATAAAATAAACATGTAATAAATATATTTTGTAATTGATTATTTAAGTTATATTTGAAAAATTAAAACAATAATCAAATAGTTGTAATGTAATACATATATTGCAGCCAGGTGATGAATGCATTCAACATATCTAATACTGTAAGGGGGAAGGGATTTAACATGAAGGACTTTCCAACACCCATCAGTGCCTAAAACTGAGGTTATGAGAAATTGGGCTGTTGGCTGAGGAGGGCATGAGCCCTTCTCAACAAAAGCCACACTCTTTGTCAAAGAAAACACCATACAGACATTAATTCAAACTGTGTTTAACTGTGAGAAATTGAGTTCTTGGTTGAATGGGGTGTAAGTCCTACTAAAGCAACAACCAAAATCCCCGTCAGGGTGAACCACACAAGTCACTAAATAAACCTGTGCTTAACTCTCTGGTAGCATGACACAAAAACAGCCAGGCTTAACTTAGAGGCAATGTGTAAAATATTTATGCAGCACAGAAACAGTAATAAATCCAAAACACAACCCAAGAAAAACGCCACTCCAATTTTGAAAAATAGTGTACATTTTACACTAAAACAGCAGAAATCCAATCAGTAGAGCAGGAGTTATGAATTTTTAAAGTTTTAGGAAAAATCTAACACCTAAAATATCAAAGCACCAACCGCAGACATCTTGTTGTGAGAGACCGTGTCAAAGTTGAAAAATATGGCCAACCGAGAAGGAGCGCAAGTCGGATAAAAGAAGTGGATTGGGCCTGATCAGTGCTTACCTTCGGACTTAGAAGACATTTCAGCAAAAATTAGTGGGAAGGCAGATGTTCAGCAGGGCAAGGCTGCAGGCAGTGTCTGAGGAGGAGACATCATTGTTGGGGACTTACTGGATGGAGTGGCAGTGAAGATTTCCTTGTTTGGACATAGTATCTTTTTTGGAAGTCAAAAATCTCCAGTGGAACGAGACTCCACACGACAGGATACACCGTCAGCAAAGGACTGCTGAACAGGATTTCCTGCTGCGACTGAAAAGAATGTAGCGGGATCTGGTGTGTAGTCTGGCTGACCGGTCATGCACCTAGGGAGGATAGACAGGCAGGTTGATGCCAGTCTCCTCTCGGTTCTCATAGTAGTTTTCAGCCAAAAGTCCCAGGTTTTGGATTTTGTCTATCTGGGCACCTTTGCCATCACTTCCAAGGGTCCAGGATTGGAGAAGCACTGCTTGGAGGGTCAGGATTTAATCAATCTGATTCCAGGTGAGGGTTCAAGATGGAGGGAGCCTTTTCTGACCATGAGGCTCTGATCAGAAGACCAGTCAACTAGCCCTTAAAGTCTTTCTGCTAGTCCTGGGCTCAAGAGGTGGAGCAGGGCTCAAGCACCAAGACAGGCATCTGTGGGTTTAATGCAGGCTTCAGGCAGCAAAAGCAGTCCTTCTAGGTGCAGCAAAGCAGTCCTCTGAAGTACACAGCAGGCTACAGCAGTAGACACTCATTTTAGAGTCCTTCTCCAGGTCTAGGACGTGAACTGAAAAGTCAGTCTGTTTGTCATATTTTTATACCTGGTTCCTTATTTGAAGTAGAAGAAGTTTCTAGAGAATTTCTTTTGAAGTTCCTGGATTTTCCTGCCTCCAATGCCATTGCTCCAGCCTGGCTGCATGAACAATCAAGTGGTGTCAAGTCCTTCATGTGAAGGCAGGGCACAGCCTATTGATTTGCAAGTGGGGCTGTGCCCAACTCTGCCAGACACACCTAATCCCTGTATTGTTCGGCTGTCTGGGAGGAATATGCAACATTCAACTACCAACTATACCCAGTCTTGTGACTCAGGAACAGGCTGCAAGTACCAAATAGGTAAGAAAAACTGCAACTTTCCAAAAGTGACATTTTCAAAGATTTGACTTAAAATTTGACTTTACCATTAAAGAGGATTTTAAATGACAATTTTATAGACACCAAACATGAAATTCTCACCTGCTCCCAATCAAACGTTTGCACTTATTAAATGTAATAAGGCAACCCAATGTTAGTTATTCTCTGGGAGAGCTAGGCCTCACAGTAGTGAAAAACAAATTTAGGAGTTTTTCACTTCCAGGACATTTAAAACTTAAAGGTTTGTGTTCAAACTATTAATTGCAAAGCATCCTGCCCTATGGGCTACATAAGGCCTACTTTAGGGGTGACATATACTATAAAAAGGTGAATTTAAGGCTTGGCAATGGGGTTATATTGCCAAGTCAAATTAGCAATTTAAAACTTCTTACAGGCTGCAAAGGTAGGCCTGGGACATTGTTTACGGGGCTACTTAAGTTGGCACCATAGTAAGTGCTTCAGGCCTACTAGCGGCATTTAATTTACAGGCCCTGGATATATGGTCTACCACTTGACTAGGGACTTATAAGTAAATTAAATATTCCAATCAGGTGTAAGCCAAATGTACCATGTTTGTTGGAGTAAGCACAATCATTTTAGCACTGGTTAGCAGTGGTAAAGTGCACAGAATCCTAAAGCCAACAAAAACGAATTCAGCAAAATAGGAGGGTGAAGGCAAAAAAGGTTTGGGGGTCACACTGCAGAAAGGGCCAGCTCCAACAGATTAACCTCTGGCATCTTGACACAAAAGCAGCAAAGCTTAACGTAGAATCAATATTTAAAGTATTTATGAAGCACACAAACAGTGATAAAGTGCAACACAAGAAAAATACCACACCAATTTGGAAAAAAATAGAGTGAAATTTAATAAATTATTTGACACCAAAGCAACAAAAATCCAATCAGTATAACCGGAGGTATGCAATTTCAAAATTCAGACCTATTGTGATGGTATGTTGGCCAGATACAGCTTGCTCCTGAGGCTAGCCAGCCAACTAGCCCTTGGACCCACTCTGAAACTCTTGGGTTCAAGCAGGAAAGCAGGTCTCCAGCTGCAGTGCAGTCCTCTGAGGGAACAGGGCAGGCTCCAGGCAGTAGGGCAATCGTCTTAGTGTAGCAGGGCAGCCCTCTGAAGTACACAGCATACCGCAGGCAGCAGCACAGTCCTCTGAGACTCCTTCTCAGGTCCAGAAGTGAACTGAAGAGTTTGTTTAGGTTCCTATTTTCATACCTGGTGCCAGCATTGAAGTGGAAGAAACATCTCGAGTTTTCCCTCCACTGAAATTTCCTGCCCTGGTCCCAGTCTGTCTGCAGTCACAATAGATTAGCATGAAGCTCTTTGTGTGTGAGTTGAGGCAGTGTCTTTGAAGTGCAGATATAACAGGTGACAGTTCTACGCCCCGTCCTGCCTTGGATGGTCCATTCTGCCAACAGTCAGTCCCTCTATTGTGTGGCTGTCTGAAAGGAATACACAGGCTGCAATGGCAAGCCTGAGACATGGTTTTAAAGGGCTTCTTACGTGGGCAGCAGAATAAGTGCTGCATGCCCACTAGTAACATTTAACTTACCAGCCCAGGGTATATGATATACAGTGGCGGCTCCTCTGCAATGGCAAAGGAGCATCACCATACTGCCTGGCTCAGAGCCAGCAAATGTAAAATAAAACGATGTTCTTGCATCTTTTTCTTTTGCATCCCAGCGCTGTTGGGAGGGGCGGGGCTGAGGCATGGGAAGGGGACATGCGGAGGGGGATGGTGCAGAATAAGTGCTGCATGCCCACTAGTAGCATTTAACTTACCAGCCCAGGGTATATGATATACAGTGGCGGCTCCTCTGCAATGGCAAAGGAGCGTCACCCCACTGCCTGGCTCAGAGCCAGCAAATGTAAAATAAAACGATGTTCTTGCATCTTTTTCTTTTGCATCCCAGCGCTGTTGGGAGGGGCGGGGCTGAGGCATGGGAAGGGGACATGTGGAGGGGGATAGGGGATGGTGGAGGGGAGTGCTATGTGCACTCCACTCCCAAAGTGCTCATATCTGTTTGGCTGGCCGTCTGAGGTCTGAGCAGGGCGTCTTTCCTGCCTGCTCAGACCAAAGCAGCATGGGGATTGGACAGGGAGTCTGTCTCAGGGGCTGCTGGGACCAGGCAGGAAGAAGAGAGGTGGTGATATGAGACGCAACGCTGAAGGCGGCCGGCGGCAAAATGTACGTTTTATTTTTTTTTAAATATTGTATTTCTAACCCCCTTGCGATGCCTACCGCTCGACCCTACCCACCCCACCACCCTTTGTTTATGGCAGCTGCCACTGAGATATACCACTTTACTAGGGACTTAGTTAAATAAATTAAATATGCAATCAGGTGTAAGCAATTCTTACCATGTTTAGAGGAGTGAGCGCACACACTTTAGCACTGGTTAGCAGTGGTAAAGCGCATATGGTCCTAAAAGCCAACAAAAACAGGTTCAGAAAACAGGAGTGGTGCAGGTAAAATGTTTGACGGGTGACCCTGCAGAGAGGGTCAGTTCCAACAGATGCGTACCAAGTACTTTCCTGTATGGAACCTGTATGGATAAAAAATAAAAATTAACTACAAAGTCTGCATCCTATTAACTGAAATTCCTCTTCCTCTTAAGTGGGGTAGAATGCACCTTGAATTTTGGAGGGGTAGTGTTGCAGTCTGTAAATGAGGTAGTCCTGTGGAAGCAATGTTATGTAAAGGTATTCAGTCTTTTTTAAATGCTTAATGTACGATAAATATGTGAGCTTTGGGTCAGGTGTGTGGTATTTTCTATTCCCTTCTATTTGGGATCCTTCACCTCAGGGGGGGCTAAACCTCCAGATTGGTGGAAAGTTATTTGTAGTAACTTTGCAGTCATATATCTGGCCATAGGAGGCTTCACTCCCTCATTTGAGGGAGTATATACTTGAAAGTCTAACCTTAAGAGTTTATTGCTGCATGGAATTAGTGAATACCATCCATGTGGCAGTAGGAGTAAATGTCCATTTGTGGATAACTCACCAAGGAAGGGTCCCTTTGTGAAAAGACCCCTTAGTACTTAATCAGCAATACCTTTCTCACATTAACAGTGTTTTACACTGCAAAGCCTAAGAATTATAATATTCCAGTGACAGGGGACTAATCAACAACCAAGCAGTTGTGAACTCCTTGCATGTTTTCTTCAGATGTTCGAAACTAAGAAGCAATTGAAACTCAAGTGGCAGATACAATGACATCTACATTCAAAGCCACATCTGGATTGTTTCTTTCTACTAATAAATTCTGTAAAGAAGCAGATCACCCAACCTCCGATTGACCAGTTTTATTTGAATGGACGAATATAGTAAATAAAACATCTAGGGCCATATCACATAAAGGGAGCATTGTAGCAGCCACAGTTTTGGCCTGACTTCTGTCTTAAGTGGGTGAAGAGCCGGAGCAGTGCTTTTTATCACTTTAAAGAGTGGTAAGGAACTTTCCAGTTACGCGATGTTTTTTGCTGGTAGTATAGGGGGATATTCTCAAGAACGTGCGATAATCATCGCCAAAATAGGTAAACGCAATTTTTCACATCGCCGTCTATCGCGGGAAAATAACTCCGTGTTAACGTCGTATTCCCAACACGGCGGTAACATGCGATAGTTTCCCGACAACGCGACAAATGTCCGCGATAAATTTCCCGGAACAGCGATAAAAATCTAAACCCGAACGTGAAAAAAGTTGCGATGGGCCCAACTGCGATAAAAAATCCAGCAATAAGCAGCGCCAGGCCTGCAAGTCCCACAAGTGAGGCGGGAAAAACCACTATAAAAGCGGCAACAAAAAGCACTAACAAAACACAAACAACTGCGAAGCACCATGGAGGTAGCCGGAGCAAGTACAGAGGACAACCAGAACCCCACAAGCCCCACGGAGGACCAGGCTGGGACCTCGGGGACAGGGAAGGGCAAGGAGAAGAATAAGAGGAACCCACGTTTCAGTACGCAGGAAAACCAGATCCTCATTACAGAGGTGATAGAACACCACCACCAACTATTCATCACCTCCACTGTGACATTGGCAACTAAAAATACAATATGGCAGTCCATCTTGGCCAAGGTGAATGCAATCGGAGTGAAGAGAAGGGAAGTGGACGACTGCAAGAAGTGCTGGACTGATGTGAAGCCCAAAACCAAGCTGAAAATCGCAGTCAACCTGAAAGCAGCAATGCAGACTGGAGGTGGGAGTCCAGCGACACACCAGAAGCTGGATGAGATGGAGGAAATGGTGACCCGAGTCATCATTGGGGAGACGGTGGCAGGAGTTGGTGGACCGGACACTGCACAACATGACCTGAGCCAACAGCAACAGGGTGAGTAATGACCAGGGACTGGGGGGACGGGGGGAGATGGGCACAATGGCACACATGCACAATTAACTATAGCACATCTGCGGACAAACCATGCCCAAGAGTCACAACTCCGACCAAGAGCCAAATTTACCCAAGTCTGCAATATCTCAGCACTGTATAAGGACAGAAGTGAAAGGCACACAGCCTGAAAGGGATAAGGGCCAGCCAAATCAGAGCTGAAGGGGCAACACACCCACAATGCAGCACATACACATAAGAATCAGAGCACCTCAACATTGACAACAATGTGGTACAAACTGCAACACTTTCACAACAGAACAGAGGACACAACTGCTGCTGCATGTGTGTAGAAAATGGCCATTCTCATTTGGCATAGCAGGAAACTGTGAGATGATAATGCACAAGTACAACCTCACATCCCTGATGGTGTAGAAATGTCAACTGTCCCGCATCAAATAGGCATCTCCGCACAAACAGTCACAATGGACATTGTCATGCAGTCTGTCAGTAAACTTGTACAATGCGTGAACATACATGTGAACACAATGCCAATCTGCAACTCCCCTTCACATTGCAGAGGGAGAATGAACACCTCCTGCAGAGCAGACCCAACAACTCAGCACTGATGATGAAGAGACCTCCCCAACATCGACACCAACGCTCTCCAAACAGCCCATGGACAGCTTCGGCACCCCACCTCCAGGAGCAGGGCAGCCCAGCTGCATCGAGGAGACCCTACCCCCTGCACAGACCACACAGCAGGAAGCACCCACCACCACGCCTGGCTCCCAGGACCTCCACGAACAACACATGGCATTCCGTGTGTTAGGTTGTCAGGAGAAGATGGCTGGTCAGCTGCGGGTGGGGTTCGACCTCATGGCAGCCAAACTAGATGCCATACATGGGTGTCTAAGTCCCATCAGGGACGACTTACAGTCCCTAACGGACACCCACTGTCTGCTCCATGCCCTTCAACAATCCATGGCTGACATCGCTGGAGTCATGACTCTGAGCCAAGAACAACTGTCTAGTCAGAGTGGCTCCAGCATGTCAGCCGGGAGTTGGGACACATAAGGAGAATGACGGAGAGCTTGGAGCAGGCGGAAAGAATGTTTGCCACGGCTGCACACCAGTGAGATGTAGCTGGGATCTTCCATGCCCTGCAGATCCCCATCATGGCATTGCTGCCACAAGGCTAGGCACGGATGAATGCTAATGCTACTACTCCATCCACATCTCCGCCCCCTGAAGTGTCAGTGCCACACAGTGATGCAGACTAATCACCACCCCCCCACATGTGAGGCACCTGACACATCAGAGGACGAAGATGATGATGAATCTGGCTTCATGGTAAGAATTAAGTGGCAGCATTAATCTCCGCCATTTGGCCTGTATCAGCTTGGTTCTGCCCTCTGCATCATGCCCTGGAATAACACCTTCCACTGTCCACCGATACACTCAGCGACACTCACCTTGGACCACGACATGGACTGCCATATCTGGTTTGGTTACCAATGACACAGCAATCACACTGCGGACTGAAGTCTACCTCTCCTGATGAACTTGTCAATCCCTAAAGGACTCTGGCTGGCCCCCAAAGGGGCAACAATGTTAAGTGGGGTTTGCATGGACCTGTACTGGTCCAGCTTCAACACTCCACTGAAAGCGAATAAAACATTCTAATTCACACAGATGTGTCATGGCTATGATCAATCAAGTATGAAAGTATGGATGAATGTAGGGACAGTGATTCCACAAAAAGGTACTCCCTGGGTAATGCTATCATTACCCAGATAGGCAGTGAGACACACATTGTCATTCAAATCAACACTCATCACAGTTGAATACAAGTGAAGGTGCGTAGACTTTATTAGCATATACGTGTCAGTACCGGCAAGATAAGTGCCACAACATGCAGACCAATGCAGCAGTATGTCAGAAGGAGGAACGTTGCCAAGCGCCGCTGTCCACTCCGGGGGAGTGCCTCACGTTTCACAGGTGTGTGTTAACCCGCGTTGTTGTCCGCTCGTGTATTCGGAGTCCAGGCGAATGCAGCCATGTCCACTGTTGTCGTGGGATATGTGACCAGATCTCCAAGATGCAACAAGGTGTCGGGACATGTGCAATGGTTCCAATCAGTCGTGGCTGCAGGTACGTAGTTATTCGTCCATGAAAGCGATTGCAGCTTCGTAGGCTATCATTTCCAACATGAGGTCGTTGTCGACTTCATCAAACAGGACGGCGAGGCAATCCATTAGCAGGTCCGGACAGATATGCTGCGTCCACCCTCTTTCACCAATTAGCACTTCAGCCCAATAGGGGAGCGGTTCAATGTGGTCACCGCACACGAGGAGTCGTGCAATCTCCCAGGTCCAGCTGCAAGCATGTATGCCAAGTATCAAGGCATCCCATAAACGGGTATCACAGTGACACTCCTGGTCGTGGGCCAACAGGGGGCACACACACATGTCAAAATCCAGTTCAGCCAATGTCATGTTGGATAGGCAGACATCCATGGACCACTCGAATATGCACGATCGACAATGCAACACAGGCTGGACACAGGTGACGTTGGCAAGGCGTAGCTTAGCCGGTAACTGATCCGCAGCACTGCCAATGGCAGTGCCCCCAGTAAATGCAGCATACGTGCATGGTACAGTTCCACGTTACAGGGGTTGTGCATGTGTCCGGGATGTTCTGCCATTGCGTCAGTGGCTCTGGCTGAAGCGGCACTGTTCTGACCTGCGCCAGTTCTGTGGATGAGATGCCACAGCTCGGATCATTGAGTTGTTTCAGTGTGCAACAGTTGTCCGCCTGGGATGGTGTGGGAGAAAGTGTGAAGGCCATTCCATGCAAGATAACTTTGAGCAAGGACTTCTGTGTGTGGGGTGTGTATACGTTGGTCTTTCGTCAGGCTGTGCGTAGTGTGTGAGTCGTCATCAGCTGCTATAGTATCTGTCAGGGGTGCCGAGCACATGCAATTCCGAGGTCGGAAGTGCAGATGTGCTTCCGCCTGATAGTTAAGACAATGGAGCTTTCATTCCTAATGTTAGTTCGTCATCAGCTTGCATTCAGGAAATGTGATGTGGCTTGTTGGGGGTGGGGGGATGCGTGCGACTTTGGGATTCATGTTTGACATGACTTGCATGTGGAAAATGAGCGGCATCACCGTGTGTTATGTTGCCTCACAGCTGCTCCTCCCTCCCCCTGAGCCTATTTACTTGTGTGCGCTGCGCGGTTGCATCACTTGCACTCCTACGGCAAACCATTGTCATGCCTGTCTACGCATGTCCACAAGCCTGAAAACGACACTGTGATGTTGGCCGTTGAAGGTGGGCGGCCACGTGAGTGTAGGCCTATGGTAAGAATAGGGCGGACACAGATGTAGAGTCCATGCCTGGCTGAACTCGCGCTGCGATCAAGGCTAGGCATTTTGCACATGCTGAAGCAATACAGATACACACAACACTTGGCATGTATGAGCCAAGACCCCGAGTGGTCTTGCGCTCTCTCATTGCTCCATTCGTGCAAGGACATTAAGTGAATCGTTTTGCATTTTATATTGTATGTAATAATTGTGATTATTTATATGTTTATATTTACATTTTTATATTTAAGAAAATAAGAAAAAAGTATAAGAATTTTGATATATAAAAAAGAAATGAAATAAACATTGATGAAATCAAAAAATGTTTTCAAATTGCGTTATTGTTAAATCATAGTGTGTTAGCCCATGTTGAATTGATGTTCAATTCGTGAAAGCAATATAGGTCACGAGGGAGCTTTTTCAGATAGCTCAGCGGGTGTGCAGCCACCGATGATGCGTCGTCTGTGCGGCCCGCACTGGAAGCAATGTCTGTTGCCTACTGGACTGCGCCATCAATGAATCAAGACTCGATTTGAATTGGGGGACCTGCTGACCGCAGTGTAGGCCGGAGGCAGCGGTCAACAAGGGCCCACAGCCACGTAGCGTTGACTTGAGCTGCACAGAGTGAGTGGCACCAGAAGCGCTCAGCAGGTGTGCAGCCAGCGATGATGCATCGTGCAGGCGGCCCGCACTGGAAGCAATGTCTCTTGCCTACTGAACTGCGCCATCCATGAATGAAGACTCTATTTGAGTTGGGGGACCTGCTGACCGCAGTGCAGGCCGGAGGCAGCGGTCAGCAAGGGCCCACAGCCACGTGGCGTTGACTTGAGCTGCACAGAGTTAGTGGCACATGAAGCACTCAGCGGGTGTGCAGCCAGCGATGATGCGTCGTCCGGGCGGCCCGTACTGGAAGCAATGTCTGCTGCCTACTGAACTGCGCCATAAATAGAGACTCAATTTGAACTGGGGGACCTGCTGTCCGCAGTGTAGGCCAAAGGCAGTAGTCAGCACACACAAGTCCGCGGCGCTGTGCCGCTGGGTGCGCTGGGTGCGCTGGGGGCCTGTGTCGCGGAAGCAAGCATTCGGCTGAGGAGGCTGGCGGTCACGGTGGCGGACTCGTGGCAGGGTGAGGGGCGCCGCCCTGGCAGACGTGTTGGCCGTCCCAGAAGTGAACCACGCCCAGAGCCCCGGCCTATTTATCCACACTCCTACGCTGAACTGCCGTATGCCGGACCAGCCCACTGCGCTTACGCTTGCAGGGGGGACCACACACATACATGACCAAGGTCTTCCCCACTGCCTGAGGTAACATGGTTGCGTCCACTGTCCACAACACTACAAACACCAGCAGTATCTGTCCACATGGACATGTCTGTGCTCTGCATACTGATGTCTGTCCAGCACATCACCGCCACACTTGGCATTGTGTATATTCTTATTCATGGGTGACTAGCCTCCTTCACACATACTTGGTTCCCACCACTCCCCTCATTCTGCAATTGTGTGACTGAGGGGCCATGCCATTTTTGGAAGGTCAGCTGTCTTGTTCTGCGCTGCCTGGGTGGTAGTCCGGGGGGTTAGAAGGGGGGGGAGCCTGGGGGTGGTGGCGGTGGGTGTTGTGGACCTCTTGGGTCTCCAAGCTGCATTATCAGTAGCTCCATGACATGTGTTGGTCTTCAGATGTGGCTCTGGGATGGGCTTCCTTTCATACTGCAGGTTGTCGTCCTGCATAACACCAGTCAAAGGCAGGTGTTAAATCCCTGCTGCTAACGCGCCTTATTGCCTGTTTTTGGTTCGCATCGCAGATCTGGCTGGTCGTTGGGAATATCGCGAAGTGGTGTTTTCGTGTGTTTTTGCACGGGAACGCCTACTCTGCATATCATTAGCATTAGTTGTCGCTCTCATCCGTGGCGATGTTTTTGCGGCAGCTATTGCTGGGAAACTGGCGATTTCGGCAGTTTGCACCAGCTTGAGAATAGGGCGACAAATCTATTGCAACTTTTGCTGCGCTAAAGTGCCGATAAATCGGCGATAAGTCCTTGAGAATATGCCCCATAGCACCATTTTCTGACATATCTAGAGTAAACAACTAAGGGGTATATTCACAAGAATGTGTGATAACTACCGCAAGAGTAGTGTAACACAACTTTCAATATCGCAGCCTAATGCGGGAAAATAAGCCTCTGTCAACATGGAATTCACAACAAGGCGGTAGCATGCGATAGTCACCAGATAACGCGTCAAATGTCAGTGTGAAAATCAACACCACACACAAATAATGCGAAACGCGAAAGCAAGAAATTATGCGATGAGGCCAATTGCGGTACAAAAAGTAGCAAAAAGCAGCCACAGGCTTCAAATCACACACGTCTGGCGGGAAATTGCACCATAAAAACCACAGAAACAACACACAAAAAACAAGCCAAAGCACGTAGCAACATCCATGCACCCTGACCCAGCGCAGAGGACAACGCGAACCCCACAACCCCCACAGACCACCAGCAAGGAACAACGGGGTCAGGGAAGGCCAAGGAGATAAGGGAGAGGAAGACGGGGTGCAGACCGCAGGAAAACAAGACCAGCGCCACAGAGGCACAGAACACTACCAGCAACTGACCCACAAACAGACCACCTGGAATGCAGTCGGAGTGCCCAGGAGGCCAATCCAGGAGGCCAAGAGGCGCCGCCAGGACGTGACAACCTAAACCAGGCACAAACCCGCTGCCACCAGGAAGGCAGCAACGGTGACAGGAGGTGGCAGTCCTGCGCCACAGGAGGAGCTGGAGGAAACACAGGCCACAGTCATCACTGTGGAGACGGTGCAAGGAGGTGGGAGTACGGACACAGCCCGACAGGACCCGACACAACAACAACAGGGTGAGGATCCAACAGGGACTGGGGGGACGGGGGTGATGGGCACAATGGCACACATGCATAACGAGGTGTAGCACACTGCACACCCACAATTATCCAGGGACATGTCCCCCATCCCCGTGGCACACTGCAGCACACACACATAGCAATCACAGCACATACCATGACAATGTGGCACAAAGTGCAACACCCACACTGCAGAACAGGGGACACAACTAGGTCCGCCCAGGCACAGTAACAGAACAATCACAATGGACCGAGCAGGGAACCCTGAGATGCATATCTACGGCTACAACCCCACAGCAGCCATGTAGGCCAAATGTCCACTGTCCCAACTCAAATAGCCACCACCACCCAAACAGTCACAATGTGCATTATCACAGTCTGCATGTCAACAAGAACAAGGCGCCAACACAATGCCAACATGCACCTCCCCTTCACAATGCAGAGGGACAAACAACACCTCCAGCAGTTCAGAACAGACAACCCATCAGTGATGCCGGTGACGAACACCACACCTTCGACACCGACGCCCTACAACAGCCCATGGACATCCCACACAACCCACCACCAGGACCAGGGCAGACAAGCCACTCAGAGGAGAACCCAGCCCCTGTAACAGACCACACAGCATGAAGCACCCGCAATCACGGCTGGCTCACAACACTTCACCGACTCACACATGGCACCCCAATGCCAGGTGTCAGAACGCCAAAAGGAGGTGGCCCAACAGGTGCGGGCGTTGCCTAACCCATGGAAGGCGAACTAGAACACATACGTGGGTGTCCAATACCCTTCAGGGACCACCTACACCCCACAAAGGAGACCCACACTGCCATAGAGAAACATGCAGATGCGCATACCCAGTACAGACCAACGCCCAGGGGCACGCACATATCAGTCACACACACACGTTGGCTCTGCCTACGATGGCACAGTCCACTCCCCTTACAAATTGAGTGGGTGATGACAAAGTTACATGTCCAGGTTCTAGCCCGCTGCCTGCGGTGACATGTCTGCGTCCGCTGTACAAAGCACAATGTAATGTCGTAGGGCCCAGGGCCCCCATGCACACAACAAGACCACAGGGACACATGCACATATCATGTTGAACTGGCTACGGGCACGTGTGCCCGGCCCCTTTATTGGCAGGGCCACATGTACAGTGACGCCTGTGCTGGATGTGTGTGGGGTGAGTATAAGCCAGCCCGCACGGAGTGTTTGGTGCTGGCAACAACCTGAACAGTGGACACCAGTGTAATGGAAACAGAAAATACCAGCATAACAGAGTCAACTGCAGAGCAACATGGAGGGATCCGGAGTGAGGACAGAGGTCACCCAATATTCAGTCAGGAGGTTCCGTGAGTTGCAGTGCACTGAGGTAGGGGCACTAGAGAAGAGCGCGCTCATGTGAAGGAATTACTAGGATTGTGTACCCTCAGGTTAGTCCTTATGCAGATGCAGTGAGGTGTGTTACAACTGCATCAACTTCCTCATCAACATCCCAGCTCTCCCACACTGCCTGAGGTGACAGTTGCGTACGCAGTCCACAGCGCAATACCAGTAATAGATCCGGGTGTGTAGCTTGACTACCACCACCAGTCTGAATTCCTGCCTTGGGGCTGTTGCCTCCTGCCCTCCCATTGTCTGTGCCTTCTCCTGTCCGCACACTTGACACAACTTCCTCATCATTGTCCCAGTTCTTCCCCACTGCATGAGGTGACATTGCAGCGCAATTTCACAACAGCACAAAACTCGATCAGTAATGGACAATGGCTTGCGGTGCACTGAGTCACTGGCACCTGGAGTGCTGAGCAGGGTATCAGGACGATGATGGCATCCACAACAGGTCTGAGCAACTCCGTAGGGCTGTCAGAACCACCGTTTCGACTCTGGCAGTTGGAGGTTGGAGGTGGTCCTTGCCGTGGTGGCGTGTGCCTCCTGCGGTGATGCGACGTCCGGGCCGGTCAAGACTTGATGCTATGTGTGGGCCCTGGTGGCCCGCAGTTGAGGCCAAAGGATGCAGACAGCGCAGGGCCACAGACACATGGCGTTGATGACCCCAAGACCATCGCTACAGAGGCCATTCAATGTCTCAGGTGAAGGGGTCCCAGGCCTGGGCAGCACAGAGTCAGTGGCCCCGGATGCAGTGCGGCCTGCACAGGCACCCAGCCACAGGACGGTGACTTGCGGTGCAGTCAGATGGGCCATGCGACCTGAGCGGGTCCCCATAAATGTCCGAGGTGTATGTTGCTGAGTGTTGCGGGGGACAGTGGAAGGTGTCCTCCAGGGCATGATGCGGAAGGTCTGCTGTTATCCGGAAGCAGCAAATTGAGGAGTGGAAAGCGCAACCCTCGTTGTCACCAACAATTCAGGATCAGGTACATGAGGATGAAAACTAGCCCCTATTCCATTGACACAAACGCCACCAATGTACGACCAGTGAGTGTCCATGAATGTCGGGGAACACACTTAGTGGCACAGGTGCTCAGAGGGGATGCAGTCTGCGATGATGCCGGTACACAGATGTGAACTCCAACATTGCCAAATCAAGACTCTGTGACCTACTGGACCACAGTGTAGGCCGGAGGCAGTGTTCAGCATGGGCCCACAGCCACGTGTCATCGGCTCGCGAGGCACAGAGTTAGTGACACAGTGGCAGTTGTCGGTAGTGTTCAATCACCTCCGTAACGATGATCCTGTTCCTTCCGGACTGCAACGCGTCATCCTCTTAGGCCTCTCCGTGCGTGCGATGAAATGTATTCTACCTTTTGAATTACCGATGTTCAGTTCCAAATCTGTGACCCCACTCGTGCGCAGCATGATGGACTCTGAAGGGTACAACAAGCAGGACACGGCAGTGTTCGCAGTGGATATAGAGAAATCATTTGACAGCCTGGAGTGGCAGTATTTATATAAAGTCCTGGCCAAGATGGACCTGGGGGAGGGATTCCTGACATGGGTGCGGCTCCTGTACACAGCCCCCACAGCCTGCGTGCGCACTGGGAGAATCATCTCACCTAGGCAGAAGGTGGAGAGAGGCACGAGGCAGGGATGCCCCCTCTCCCCGCTCCTGTTCGCCTTGGCAATGGAGCCACTGGCGTGCAGGGCCAGGAGCGGCCAGGACTACAGGGGCCTGGAGACGGCAGCAGGGCAGCATTTTATAGCATTGTATGCGGATGATCTCTTGATCTTTTTATGTGACACAGCAGGCGAATTGCATGGAGCACGCACCATGCTGGCCCGCTTTGGTACCATGTCTGGCCTTCAGGTCAATTGGCAAAAATCCAGCTTATATCCACTGGTGCCAGATACCCCCTCCGCTGCTTACTCTGGAACGCTTAAGGTGGGAACCTAACTGCCTACAGTACTTGGGAGTTAAAATATATCGCGAAGCGGCGGACTTATTTGAAGGTAATGTGGGTAAGGCAGTGAGATCAGCGAAAACAGCGATGGACTTCTGGAGCACACTCCCGCTATCTGTGGCTGGGAGAGTAGCGGTTCTGAAAATGGTAGCATTGCCACACCTGCTATACTACTTCGGGACTCTACCATTGTGGATCCCGCAAGCGATGTTCAAAGAACTAGACTCCATGGTAACGTCCTTTATCTGGGGCACAGGCAGAAGGAGAGTGGCGTTGGTGTCACTGCGGCGCCCCACAGCGGAGGGCGGGCTGGCGGTGCCTGATCTCGAGAGTTACTACCTAGCTGCACAGCTATACTGGCTGATCCAGTGGTTGGCAGCGGATCGTAACCCAGACAGGGAACAATGTCCAGATGCACCAGATACTGCGACTTTGGCAAAAATACTTCTGCGAGTAGGTCGAAACATGTCCGAGGACACAATAGCAACTCAGGTGGTGGTGCGCTGCTGGACCAGATACTTGAGGAAGGTGGACGCTGCGACTCCCTATTCCCCTGACATACCACTGACGATGCTGCGCTATCTTCCACAGGGGGGAACACTGGGCAGGGCTAAAAGACTGGGTTGAGGCTGGACTAAGAGAGATGGGGGACCTATACTGGGATTCCACGCTCCTCCCCTTTGAAGACCTGCAAGCTGCGTATGACTTATCTGGGGGTCACTTCCTGAAGCATTGGGCCCTAATGCGCAGGGTTACGATGAATTGGAAGGGTGGGGGTGCAGAGCCGCGAGCGCTGGCGGGGTGCAGGTATGTCGCGCTTTCGGCAGGAAGAATTAAGACGGTGTCCTGCCTCTATAAGGCAATACAGAAGGATATGCAACAGCCGTTAGAGCGCTTGCGGCTGCAATGGGAGGAAGACCTAGGTAAACAGATACCAGAGTGAGAGTGGGACAAAATCCGAGAACGTGCCCCAAAAGCATCCAGGAATGCACGATTTAAATTAATTAACTACTATGTCCTGCATAGATCGTATTTAACGCCGGCCCGCATTAGGAAACATTTTGGTGTGGAATCAGCGGCCTGCCCAAGATGCGGGGAGAGAGAGGCGCACATACTCCATATGTTCTGGGACTGCCCACTATTGCAGGTCTTTTGGGGGGAAATATGGCAGGTAATAGGCGATTTGGTTGACAAGGAGCTTCTACAGATCCCAGAACACTTCCTCTTTGGGTGGTTTCCTCATACAGCCAAAAACAAGGTGACGGGAAAGTTTCAGGATTTGGCCTATGTCCTAGCCAAGAGGGAGATAGCCAGGAACTGGAAGGCCCCAAGAGGACCCCAGATCACCACCTGGAAGAGGGAGCTCGAGAGATGGGAGGGAGCAGAAGGCAGGTTACTACTCCGAGAGGCCAACCAGGGAATAGGCAAGATGGAAAGGGCCAGAGCCTGGGAAAGCCTAGTATGTGAGCTGGTAGCGACTGGACAGGAGGATATTAGTGGGGCGGGCACTCCTAGAGTGGCAGAAGTGGACCCAGACAATGAACAGGAGAGACAACCGGCTTAAAGCAGCCAGAAGCCCTGGCACTGCACCACACGACCTCTGAGACCCCCATGCACAGGCACCTGATGGCAAACGGACACCACAGCCTATCTATTAGAATGCAACTCAGGGAGGGAGGGGGGACAGTTTTGTTTTTGCGGGATTGTTGGCGAACGCATACTAGAGAATATTAACAGAGAATTATGCACATCTTTTAAGAGAACCAGTCAATCAGATCAATGTATGTGTCAGCACTGTTTAAATGCCAATAAAATATGGTTTAAAAAAATAAATAACTGACAAAATGGAAAATATTACAGGAGCATCATCTTTATTAAACAGGACATGGATAGTGACATACTTAACCAAATGGATGTTTAAAAATGTGTACTAAAAGAACAGCAAAACACACATTAGTATGTATGAAAAATAACATGAAACTATGCAGCAATTTAATCAATGACTCACAATAAGGCTGACAGTCTGAATTAAGTTGTTAGACAAGTTAAGATTTAATATGAACACTTTTCTGCTGAGTCAATCAAGCTAAAGCAGTTTTGATCTGGTGAAATTATAAACATACTGCCCGACTCAAAAAAGAATTTGGAAAAGCACTTCTGCAGATGTCCCCTATGTTTAGAGTAACTTTCAACTTTCTAGGCATTCGCAAAGGTTTCCTGCAGTATCCTTGGAAGTATTAAACTAATGCTGGTTTTCGGAAGAATTCTATTTGTGAATACCCATTGCAGACCTGAAAACAAAATTGCTCTTGTCCTTAAATGGAGTAAAACCCATTTTTCTGGGTGGTTATGGGCTGTGGAATACTTTATGAATAACCGTATTCGAGCACATGTAATGTGTGTACAAACTTTCGAAGATAACCCCACTGTGGAACGCCCACCACTCAGATGATTTAATCACATGAAAAATGTGTGAGTAAATATGTTTACAACTGTAAATCCATGCTATGTGAATCACACACTCATTAAAAATCTAATTTGCATCTGTTCATTGAGCACACAAATAGATTTGTGAAACGGCTTTCAGATATTATTGCAAGATATTCTGTACAACAAATTACAGATTATTCTTTTCTTTTAAATTTGTAAGGAATAAAATATGTGGGCCATCTCCTTAGTGTATTTAAAGCAGGAACTACCAATTGAATCAAACAGAGGCTTGGGGTATACAATATATATACACAACAAAATCTTACAGTGGTATCAAGCATTGTCAAAACAGATAATGTATGAGACAAAAAACACAGGGGCTCCCCACCAATATAATGGTCTGCCCGCCAAATGTAATTGTGGGCAGGCCTTAAGTTTGGCCACGGCAGAGACTACTCTGTCTCCGACATGACCAAACTTCTCTATTGGCCCTGGGCGGCAAGGACCTTTAGTGAAATGTCTGCCCACTCAATTTAAATGGATGGACATCATTTTTTACTGTTCTGTACCACAAGGTAAAACAAGGTGATAAGAAACAGTAAAACCATTCCAATGCTTTCCCTACCATGGGAGAAACCTCCCATGGCAGGGAATACTTTTTTTATTTTTCAGGATTTTCTTTTTGAGTAGAAAAAAAGAACACTATTTGTTGCAGGAATGCGTCATTTTGACGCATCCCTGCAGAAAACATTAAAATGCATTGACAGGAACCACCATGACAGTGGTTCCTGTCAATGTATTTATAAATAACCGCCTGCTTGGAGGTCGTTTACAAATTAGGTGGGTGACATTTCCTCCATGGCGGACCCACATACCAAAATCAGGCCCAAAATCTCAAACATGAAATGTATCACCAATCTCTGCTAGCAATTGCTTTAAACAATTTAATGAATGTTTACAAGAACAAATAATGTTGAGGTGCTTAGTGCTCAAATGATCACAAAGTGATATATATGGAAGTGAAAAAATTCATAAACAAATAAGGGGTGATTAGATAAAGCGAAATCAACCAGGACAATTCCTAATAGAAATTCCTGAGCTACATATCACAAACTATTGACCAAATAACCCCTTGTGTCCTCAATGTTTTGACCTCATAAAAAAATCAAGAGGTCATCATAAAGAATTAGGGGCAGATTTACAAGCCCCTTGCGCCACTTTAGCGCCGCCAGTTGCGTCACTTCTGTGACGCAACAGCGGCGTAAAGCCAGCGCCATGCTGCGGGGTATTTACAACGTGGCGCATCTAGGGAGATGCGTCACGTTGTAAGCTCTGCGCCACATGAAACCTGCGTCAGGTTTCATGTGGGCGTTCCGGAGCAGGGGGCGTTCGGCGCAGGAACGCCTCGCAAAAGTGGCTGAGTGAAATCTACTAGATTTCACTCAGTCACTTCTCGACCCCGGTGCGTCTAAACCTTGCGCCTGCATGAAGCAGGCGTAAGGTGTGACGCACCATGTGCAAGATAGGCCGGGTCGGCACAGTGCTGGAGTTGCGTCGCGCCCGCGACACAACTCCAGCACTGCGCCAACGTTACGACGGCAGATGCGACACGCATCTGCATTTCCTTGCGCCATGATACGCCGCATTGTAAATGCGGCGCATCAGTGGTGGCGCAAGGATGGTGATGCGTGTCGTAAGTTTCCTGGCGCATCCCTGCTGATTTGCAGGGATGCGCCAGGAATTGTAAATCTGCCCCTTAGAGTCCAAGCACCAAGACTGATATTTGGGTGAGTGTGCCAGCCAGTCACACTAAAATTAAAGGATCCAAATCACCTGAAAGAACTTGGTAAACAGTTGGACTAAATTGAAATGGGTGGACTAAGTTTTTCCACATTCCAAAGTATTTCCACCAGCAAAGATGGTCAATTTTGCCATGCTTGTGGTAGAATATTCCATAAAAATGTAATACCACAGGTAGCCAGTCCAGAGTCAGACCGTGTTCTAAAGAGAGTCATCGAGCATTATCACTGGAAACGGTGTCTCGATGACAGGTGAGTTTGACCAGTTGTCAATCTCATCCTAATTTTCAGCAGTAGACAATAAAGCACACAACAGCTGACCAAGGTCAAGCACCTCAATTCCACTAGTTACATATATCAACAGATGAGTGCAACAACTCCTGGCATCCGCTGTTGAAAGATGCCAAATTAGTAAGAAAGTCCACACGCAAGGAAGGTGCACTCTAATAGAAGTCAAACCGGAAACACACTTGTAGTCCAAAAAAGTTCTTCTTTTTATTGAAAGTTGTTTGATTAAAACCGGCACACAGCCAAGGCGTTTCGTTCCCTAGTGCCACGGGAACTTCGTCAGGGCTTGCTAGGAATGTCAGATAATTTCTGAAACACCACACTAAATCAAACTCGGTCCTTGGGTTTCTTAAAAAAGTGAAACCTTCATCCAAAGTAGGTCACAAGGTTAAAACAGTGGTTAATGACGGCGTAAATTCAATACTCAAGTATTGAATTTACGCCGTCGTTAGCCACCATGCTGCCCGGCAGTTGTCCGCCGCTGAGATACTGATAGCGGGCCTTATCTGCACCCATGTACCTTTACATTTATGAACCACTGTTTTAACCTTGTGACCTACTTTGGATGAAGGTTTCACTTTTCTAAGAAACTACTTCAGGTCGTCTGCTAACCTGCTCTCTTGGATAATTGGGAGCCATTGCTTGAATCTATATGAACAATTTTGCGACTGGTATATGATCCAGAATTACATGGACTTATTGAATGGAATCATTTGCACTAGTGTTTATACACATCCCAAGGACCGAGTTTGATTTAGTATGGTGTTTCAGAAATTATCTGACATTCCTAGCAAGCCCTGACGAAGTTCCCGTGGCACTAGGAAACGAAACGCGTTGGCTGTGTGCCGGTTTTAATCAAACAACTTTCAATAAAAAGAAGAACTTTTTTGGACTACAAGTGTGTTTCCGGTTTGACTTCTATTAGAGTGCACCTTCCTTGCGTGTGGACTTTCTTACTAATTTTCAGCAGTGGTGGACTCTATTTGCGTCCTGAATACAACCTTCTTATGAGGTTGAAACACTGCCATCACAAGGCGTTATTTGGTCATTAATTCGGGATATGTAGCTCAGGCATCTCACTTAGGAATTGTCCTGGTTGCTTCTGCCATAAATAATTACCCATTATTTGTATTTACACATTTTGACACTTCACAAAATATCACTGTGTGACCACTTGAACACTGAGCACCTTGGCTTCATTTGTCCTTGTATATATTCATGAAATTGTTTAAAGACATTATTGGCAGAGATTTGTGATTTATTCAACGTCTGAGATAATGTGAACTCACAAATTATCAGTTCTGAAAACAAATGATATGATGCAATAATTGTTATTGTATGTATATTGGTGTTAAGTGTACCCAATATTAAACACGTCAATCTTCTGTACATATAAGTACATATAAACTGATGGCTAAACAGTTATTATTAATTAAATTCTCACAACCTTATAAACTCTATAAAATGATCATATTCCAAATTATTTAATTGCATTATAAGTGCAAATCAGTACCGGATTAATTTAAAACTTCACAAGTATGTCAAAATCTGTATTTCCTTGATATGTATTTTAAAAATATTTTGAAGACACATGAATAAAGTTCTGGAGTCTGGAAAATGAGTGAATCTGGAAAATGGGCGAATAAAGATGTACTTGACATAAATTGGAACTAGCATTATGGAGTCTTCATTGGCAAATATACAATTTGTTATAATAATAATCGGTTAGCACTGTCCTTTACGACTAGAATATTTGCAGAATGTTCATGAATTAAACAGTGGTGTCCAGGAGGATAATCTTGTTATGTCTACTTTATTTCAGTAGTACACATGCACGTAGCTTTGCAACCACTCCTTACTAGGGAGTCAGAACGGCAGTCCTCTTTTAAGGCTTCACAGTTTATATATTTGTCTTGAGTACGGGCAAGGATTGGCTGAAATAAACAAAAAGTAAAACACTGGTTAAAGTGAATAGATACAAACCTCTTCAAACCTCTCAGTGTTTGCACCTCATAAAGTGGATGTTAATGATACAATATAGGCTGGTGGCTGGCAGCATTACTACTTCTACTGGGTTAAATAAGTCATAGGTGACCACTCAGAGGAATTCAAACTGGCATTCTCCCTTTATGATTCCCACCAGGAAAAATGAGGAGTACTTCAGGGCTTAGCAATGTCACCTGTACTTTTCTACCGCTCTTGTGCCTTATAGTACTTGGGGACATCTATGTCTAGTTAAATAAACTACCACCCATGGTAAGTCCTGAAGGGTTTTTTGTCTCCTACTGAAAAACCAAACATCTTAATCCTAAACAGGTACAAGGAATGACAATTTCATAGTGGTAAGTGCAACACAACATCACTTACCATTCATACTCTACTGACCATCCACACCAGTGAATAACTTTCCAATGTCGAAAGCCAAGAGTTAAGGGGCCACTTTCAACCCAGTAAAGATATTGGATGCCCATATTAAATCGATGCCATTCACCATTGCCTATTTCACCTTTGTCTGGTAGCATTCAGACCCCAGGGATGTACAATATCCATGTGTGTGGAAGTACATTAAAATGTCACTTTCAATAAGTTAATGACATTCACCTTGAATTGCTTCAGCAGCTACAATGCTAAATAATCTGGGACAAAATCCTTCAGAGTTCCATAGTTAAATACACAGTGGTAAAAAACAAAAACAAAACACCAGTAACCACGACACTGAAGACAACCATGTCTTTCTGTGATGACCAACATTACAATGATGACCTTCCATACAGTCCTCAAATAAATCCAGTATAAAGCCCCTGAGCCTCTCAACAGGACAAACATTATGCAATTCAGTTCTGCTCTGCACAATCAGCCACAACCAAGTTCACATCCCTAGAATAAATTGCATATCTAAGGTCTAAGGCATGTATTTCTCATCAACACCTGGAGACAGAAGTCATCTGGTGGTCTTTCAGGTCATTGTGCTGTGCTACACTTTGTTGATCCACTGAACTAATCTCTACACATTTCAGACAGCACCATCTATGAAAAGTTACTGTCTATTTTGCAAAGCCAATGGACTCCACCTTTGAAAGGAGAGCACCAACCTAATGCTTGTTTGCATTGCCACCCAGAATGATTTTTTACCATTCTATTCTGCCTACTGGCCAGGTAGGAATGGAAAATGTATATTAAATCTAATAAAATAAACAAAATGGTAGCTGGGAGTTACATCAAATGCATACCAGTGCACAGTGACGCAGACACATTCATGTGTTGCGATGCAAGCACATGCATGTGTGTACACGGTAGCCATTTTGTTTACCATTGTAAGATGGCCACCATGTGCATGTGTGTCGCTATGCATGGGGGAGTATGCATCCCAGGTTATGCATGACAATTTCTTTACCAACCAACATTGACCATGTAGGAACAGTAAACTAAAAAATTAAATAATAGGATGTGAACCATTTGAATGTGACACATGCAGCAGCCTTTGCCCCTGCCAGGGTCTCGGGGATTAAAAAGAAAAACATATGTGGGATGTGAGGGTGGTGGATAGGAGAGTACAAAAATGACTGTGTAGTGTGAGGTGAGGATTGAATTAAATACAGAGAGTACTGGGGGCAGAGGCCCTCACAACAAAAAATGGAAAAGACATTATTTAATGGCAATGTAGACTACATCCACGAGATGTTGTGTGCTGATACCAAAGCAATAAATAATAGTGTCAATCAATAGCTAAAGCCAGCTGAACCACAATAGCCAGTGGCTGTCCAAAATCTGATTTTGTATCTGTATGTATGCGCATGTTTTGTGCTTGTGTGATGTGCACTGTGTGATTATATGAGCTATAGCCAGACAGCTAAAACTGTTGGTAGATGAGACCTAAAATGTAAACAAATCAAAATGGATAGCTAAATATTAACTTGTGCTGCCTTTTAACTAGTCTAAACATTCCTTTGCGACAGGGTATACTCTTGTTCTCCCTTAGTTACTAATTTTAATATTTATATTCAAAATGTTATTCCATCACTTATAACATGGACTACATGTACATGCATATACTACATCGACTTATAAAGCTCAGTGAAGCAGAACCTTCAAAAATGAGAGCAATAATTACATTATATACTCATGTTGTTTTGTAATATAACACATGGAACTCTGTAATTCCTGTATAAACAGCAGTCACTAATTCTTTCATAATCGGCAACTTGTGAAGCACAAAGGCGCCGATTATAAAAGTTATTACAGTTGTGTTCTGACATCACAATGCCTGCTGCCAGCAGCCAAGGTGAAAGGCAGGTCAGGTCATGGAGCATAATTAAAGAAGCTGTTTAAAGCAACAGATGGAACTTCTCAGCGACTTTCAAGATCCTCATAATGTACGGCAGGGGGTACTTTATCCCTTATATCACACTGCATTTACCCCCATTATTCTTTATTTCCCACAGTCAGTTAGTCAGTGGAGCACTTTAATGGTCATGGCAAAGGTGCAGAGGGTTAGCTGCATTATGAGAGTGAAAGTTGCCCAACACTGTATTTGATATACTGTGCTTCAAATAGATGTGCCTACATCTCTTTCCAAATTTGGAGTAGGGATGCAGTGGCATTGTTGGATACGGGAATGTCATTCCACTTCACATGTGCATAAATGTAGAAGGGCTGCCATTACTGATGCCTTTGTGTATGCTGTTAGAAGAAAACAATATAAAATATCAAAACAATATAATGCTGTCAGGATCCCACTTGACCACTGTGAAGAACACTGAGTTTATTCTCAATAATTTGAATTATTCCTGATTGCCCACATTTGAGTGCTGGGACCAGTCTATGGGTTTTGGGTAAAGCTTGATTCTTAAGATACATAAAATGCAGACATTTCACATTAGGTCAACATTTTTGAAGTGATCACATGAAGGTATGGGTAGCATTGCTGTATATTATGGACTCTCTCTCAATTTCTGTCCTGCTGTAGCAACCACCATGTCTACTTGCATGTTTAGAACTGTACCTGTACCACATCATTTCATCAGAGTCAAAGAATGCTATTGCCAAGGGTAGGAGGAAGGGCACATAATAAGTTAGTGAATGAGACAAACTTTCAGTGATTTGAGGGATAAAAATGGAGATATACTGGAAAGTCAAAATGTCTTCGCTGAGAGGTATTCTGCGGTGGGTTAAAAATTCAACATAACCTAAGATTACATCTATTATAGGCGAGGTTGTAAACTGATAGTACTATTATGTACAAAGTGTCTATCATTTTGGAAACTCCTTTAAATTTGAGAAACATAAGTTCCATGAGTGAAATTGAATATACTTTTATCACAGAGAAACTTACTGCAGAGCCCCGCATCACAATTTGACGGACATCTTGCACATGGCATGCCTGATTCATATGGCAAACCCATCCTTGTGTATTCATTGCCTCTGAAAATGTGTAAAAGAAAAAGTGAGAAGTGTAGCAAATTTCGTGGAAAACAGAGAAACAAGCTCACTTCAATAATTGTGAGCAGTTATGAGTAATTAGTAAAAAATCATATTATCCAAATAGTCTTTTGCAAAACCTTTTTATTGCATATTGTAAGAAAATGTCACTCTTTGTAGAGCTGCCCTCTTTTTTTACTGGATTGTATTGCTGGTTGTTAGACTCTGTACACTGGGGCACTGCTGTCCAGTGCCTAGTGTATGTACTCTGATCCCTAAAGCATGTGGAAATTGGCAAATACCACATTGGTTTATTTAAATGTCCTATAGGGCCACAGTATATGATGATGAAATACATCTATGACATGAAAAGTAAAATATCATCTGTGGATTGTAGCACTTACTGTGGCATTCACTAGTGTGACAAAGAAAACATGGCTTCAGGCCTACCACTCCTGCCTGACCACTGCAGTTTAAACCTACAGAGCAACCTAAATAACTCCTTTGACAGGTAAACATCTCCCTTTAAATATTAGTAGGTCACTCCTATGTATTTTTTGTAGACCGCAATGGGTACATGGTGTTAAAAAGTGGCACATGTAGAAAATTAATGCTACCATGTCCCTAGAGTGACAAGGCCCTAAAACTTTTTTATTTATTATGGCTGAGCTAGCTGGCCTATGTAGAATATAGATTTAATTACAATTGTAATACTGTATCTACGTACTGAGACCAGCTAGAAAAACAATTACACCACTATTTGGAGCAGTTATTAAAATTCAATTCAGTGCTGTATTTGGATTTTTAATAAATACCTTTACTTGCCACAGCTGTCAGGAGGCTAATTAGCATTAGCATCTCCCAACTCCCAGCCTGTGGACAGCCAAGGAAGAGGTGTGAAAGAGGTGTGAACTTCCTCCCAAGACCGTATAATAGGCTTATCTGATGGGCAGAGATGATTCCTCTGAGCTTAATAAAATATGCAGGGTTGGGGCTGCTGGGTCGTGGGTAATCTGTTGACACCATAGTGTCAAATCCTGCCTCACAGATCTATTAAGCAACCTGTAACACTTTGGCACACTTGAAAGGGATAGAGAACAGGATAGGACAATTATTGTGTATCCCCTGTCTCATTGCTGAAGGACCTTGCTTTTGTCCTTCCAGACTGCTGTCAATGGGTTTGTTGTGGGTATAGTCCTTGCTTCAAACTGGATTTTAGTGTGAGGATGTGGGAGGACACTGGTGATTTCCATATGACACACATCCCTCGGCCCTCAGGGCCCAAGTCTAGTGTGGTTGAAGTCTTTCATCTTCTTGAAAATGCCCTGGCACAGCATTGCAAACCAGTTTGCAGTAAGACAAATAGGAACTCCGAAAAAGTAGGTAGGTTAGTGACTGGCAATCTTTACTACATTGGTCAAAGACGAACTAGGAGTGTCTTAGGGTGTCCCCTACCCAGAGGGTGGTGAGCACTACAAAGCTGGAGCCTTGCACAGTCTTCGTCTGAAAACTGCTGGACTTGCTAAGGAATATGAGGCGGACTTAACCTGCTGCATTTGACATCTGTGACCTATGCGAAGGACCTGAGGTGGTTGGACCTCCCTCCCTTTGAAATCAAAGGACAGAGAGATCTCCAAGGATCATAAGACTGATGCCCTGGTGATTCCAGGGACATAAAAAGGATATCCTACTGGCAGTTCCACTGCATCAGATTGAAGATCAGGTTTGTCCTGCATGGAGAAGAGGTTTTCCTCAGAAAAACAACAAATTCCATTTTCAGATTGGGACTTTTTTGAGCATCCCTTCTTTCAGACCACGTCGTAGCCAATCTACTTGGGATATCTAACCTGTGACCCATTGCTGTCAGTCTGAAATCTCGCCTAGGTCCCGGTCTACTGCAGCCATTGACTACCATTGGAGCTTTGCATTTTTTGGTGCTATTTTCACTTAAATATTTGAAAATTCATCGTTCTTGTCCTCCTTATTGGATGTTTGTCATTTTTATGTCTTTTAGCTTATTACATTTTCCTCTATTGTTATATATTGAAGTGAGAATTTTTTTATTGTGTTGTGTTTCTGACTTTTTAACAGTTTTGTTACTTCTAAATGCTTTGCAAATTTTCTCTAATTTGAGCCTGTCTGATCTGTGCCACAGCTACTACTGGTTGAGCTCAGGTTTACATTACTGAAGCCTTTGACTGGACCTCCCATAATAGTGAATTGATCACTTGTGGTGGACACCAATCCACCCCAATAAACCACTTTCTAACATATATGTATCTTTTTTCCATTTCAGTTTGCTTTCCTCTAATCTATTCTCCTCATTTTGCTAAATATAACTGAATGCTGTAAAAGTGTTGTGTATCTGGGTGGTCCTTCCAAAATACACTATTTGTTTTAGAGACATATTTGTTGAGGACAATACTAAATAATTGATCTAAGATGAGTTTGCTAGCTAACACACAGTGGTAACTTCATCTTGAAATTATATTCACTAACATGTTGATGGTTGCATGTAGACTCTAATATGTACACTCCTTTGTTTAGTTTCTATAGCTCAAGTTGATCACTTGAATAAAAGCATTCAAGATTCAAAAAGGGATGCTATGTCTACACTTTCACATATTTTATGTAGATGATACAGACTATTCTTCAAACTTGACCCTTGTAGAAATCAAACTGTTTGGGCTGGTTAAGGGCAATTTTTAGACTACACGTTTGTCAACCAATTTTTGCAGCTTCCCAAAAATCCAATAGTCTACATAGAGAAAAGTTTTCCATCAGTTTATAGTTACAGTTAAGGTTCAATAAATTTCAGCTTTAGTTAACTGTGGTTCTCTTTTTTTAAGGTGAACAAACCTCTTCACCTAAAACCAAGAAAAATATGGGCGTATTTAGTGTTTGCACAGTAAACTGGAATTTCACTTTTTGGAATGGAGTGTCAACTCTACAAATTCAGTACAAACAGCTATTTTGAAGGCTTGCGAGTAATCACAAGGTTACTCTTTTGCCAACTGCATTCCTACAGACCAACTTATTTTAAACGTTATTAGGTTTTTTCATTAATATATAGCAACAGTAAAACATCCAATATCCACAAGTCTCTACGTTAATTTTAACAATCAAAGTTTAACATTACGTAAGCATTATTTCCCCCTCAGAATCCTCCCACCCATCCCATCCCATTATACAAGCAATTCAAGGCATTTTATTGGAATACCAGTCATTGTCCTATCTCGGTCCCTACGCATGAGTTGGCCATCCAGCCCATTGTGTCATTGTGTAATAATGCCAATGATCAGAAGGGGGGGACAGCCCCCACCAGCCAAGGTGCAGGGTTCATATGCTTGTCAAAATTCACTCCCCTATAGATAATCCCGGATCCTCACCCTCCACAAATCTATCTAAAAGCTCCCCATGTTTTTAGGTCTTCTGTCAATTTTTGTCCCTTCTGACTAAATTTTTATGCTTTCCCTGCACTATTGTCCACTCTATCACATCTCTATGCCACAGGGAGAGCCTGAAAGCTCTGGCACTCATCCATCCCATTGCCACACGCCAACACTAACGTAATTCTCAGGAATTTGTGGTGCATCTTACTCCCTTTTCTCTTAGATCACTCTCAATATGCCCTGTAAGGGTCCTAGTTTTAGTGCTATCCCTGTGACTGCCTCCTATGTGGAAATCACAGGTTACCAGTATGGTCAATCTGGAGGTCATCCCCTCCTAAATGAAGGAAGGAGGACCTCTCTGTGTGGCACCTGGGACAGGAGGCATTTCTCCCATAGTATATCTTGCTTAGTACCACCGGTGTCAGTTCGGTTTGATTCGATGGACGAAATTGAATTTCAACTTGAAACTCACACAGCCTGATACCTCACACACCTATGCAGAGGCAGTATCCCATATTATATCATTAAAGTAGGCCCTAATGTGTGCCTCCCATGCAGATTTGCCTTTACTCGCCCTTGAAGGGCTGTCAAGTTTTTGTGTGTTGTACATTTGCGTAATAGTATGCTGAGATGTGCCCAGTTGTAAAATGACCTCCAGCATCAGCAAAGGTACTGGTGTAGATGGGAACCCTGTCCAAATTCCTCTCACCATTCTTGCCAATTTTCATATTGCAGAAAGTGGCCAGGACCCAACCCAAATGTCTCCTGGTCTTCTTGAAATGAGAGAAATGTCTCCCCGGGGTATAGGTCTTCTAGTGTGTTGCAACCCCCCTCTTGCCACCTGGGCATCGTCATTACCTCAGTCATGCAAATAAAAAGCTGTAGGGCCTATTAGGTGAGTTCACTGGCAAAGGGCAGTCTTAAAAGCATACATTTTGTGATCTGCTCCCAGACTACTCAGATCTGTCTCACAATATACAAATACTCTGGCTGAATGAGGCTAACCCTAATGCGTAGCACCAGGAAGGAGTCATCTCCACAGATGCCCTTCAATAGTCTTCTTTTCCAGTTATCCTCCTCCGTGACCCAACTGGCTACGTGGTGGATGTGGGATGCTTGAAAAGATGCCTCCAAGTTCAGGGAGCCTCAGTCCTCCCTCCTTCACATCCTTGTTTTAGAAGAGTAAGGGTCACCCTACCTCTCCTCCAAGCCCAGATCAGAGCAACCTCTAAACTATCAAGTTACTTAAATGTAGACAATTTGAGAGGGCAGAGGGGATTTTGTAATGCATATAAACAGAGTGGTAGAACCACCATTTTTGCTATTGCCACCAAACCCTGACAGACATGGCAAGTGAGGTCTAGAACTCAATGAATGTCAGGTGGCATTGCTGTAATCAAAATGCTTTTCTGATGAATGGGCCACCAGGATCCCTAAATAGTGAAATTTGTAAATTTTTCATTGAAGCCCCAGATCCAGCAACTCAAGTGGAGGCCTAGACTAGTTCCCCATGGGCAAGAGTAGTCTCTTCCAGATTTTCACTCGCGACCTCTCCAAAACTCTCCAAGCAAGCACTAGTAGAGAAATTACCTTTTGTGGGGTCGCAAATAGAATGCTGCATTGTCGGCATAAAGGGAAACCAGGTGGGAAACATCCCATGTGGTGATTCCTCAGTCTTCCATTTCCAACCTGAGCCATCTCACCAGTCGCTCGATAGCCAGGGCATGCAATTTTACCCAGCCTCACTCTGACAGTGGGCTTTGTGTACAGTAGATTTATCTATTTACGGAAGGCCAGACTAAAACCCATTAGAAGAAAGTTCTCCCACATATATGCCCAATTTATGGCATCAAAGGTCTATTCTAATTCTATTGCTGCCAAAGTGATTTCATCATTCCTGTCTCTCACAGAATGAATTAAGTGTGTCAGTCGCCCTATGTTCAGGACCATGTTACAGCCAGGGACAAAGCCACACTGGTCTTTGTGTACCATGCCTCCAATAACCTGTTTCAGTCTAGTAGCCAAAGCCTTACAAAGGATTTTCATAACTGAATTAATCATTGTTATGGGGTGCTAAGTTGGAGGCAGGATCCATAAGAGTATCTAATAATTTTTCAGTGAAGTGGAGGGTGAAAGTTTGATACAACCCCGTGGGAAATCCGATGCTTCCAGTTGTTTTAGCTTTCAGTAATGACTGCATTGCCTCACACAGGCCCTGTAGGCGGAGGTCTCTTTCCAGCTCCTCCTTGTGGGGGGCACTAAGCTTTGGAAAATCAATGGTATTGATGTTAGGTAGCAAATGGTTGGGTGAAACCTGGTTCCTCCTGCTATATATCTAAGCGTTCTAATAATGTTCTATTAATAGCCGTCTGCGTCATTACCGGTGTACCATTGGGTACTCATAATGCTAGGATTCGAGGTGCTTAGGTTGCTTGGCCAAATAGCCAGGCCAGGAAGTTTGCTCGGTTTATTTTCGTTTCCATGGAGGCACTGGTGAAAGTATACTAGTGTGTATTCGTCTAGTCTTTTTCAGGTGTACCCAGCTCTCTTGCTACTGACAGACAGTGCTGCAGTATAATTGGGAGAAGCGGGCATTCTGCACTGTATCTCAGCTACAAAGGCCTCCTGAACCTGTAAATCTTTATGTAATTGCCCCCAAGCCCTACAAAGTAGGCCTATACGTTGCCCAGAACACTTCTTTTATTGCCTCCCATTCATTGCTCTGGGATGTACTGGTGCCCCAGTAAACCTCAAAATACTGCGCCAGGGCCTTCCCTATAACATCAACTGCAGTGGTATGCATAAGCAGTCCCATGGGGAGTCTCCAAAAATAGGAAGTTCTGGAGGCCTCTTCCAGTGTTTATTCCAGCATCAGTGGTGCGTGACCTGATAAGAATCTGATGAGATATTGGGCTGACTGCACAGCTGGAGATGCACAGGCCATGACCAATATTCAGTCCAACTTGCTATATGTTTTGTGAATCAGTGAGCGACAATAATATTCTTTGGCTGCTGGGTAGAATTCTGTCCATATATCAACACACCCCAAATTGGCCATGACCTCCTGAAATGTTTGGGTCATCCGTGGCTTTGTGTCCCTGTCTCAGTGGCAACCTGTCTAGTGTGCCATCTACGATACATTTAAAGTCACCCGCCCAAATGATCAGCATGTCAGCGTAGTCAGAGAGTAGATCATGGATCTTGGGATAGAACAATTGATCACCCATAATAGGGGCCTAGCATTGAGTATACTAATTTCCCTATCATTCAAGGTGCCATAAAGCAGGAGGTATCTGCCTTTAATGTCTGCCTCTAAGTAATTCTACATGAAGGGCATCTCTGGTGCGACGCTGTGGACACCCCCCACATAGGGCAAGTAAATGGAAGTGTAGAGTTGCCCACGCCAGTCCTTTGCTGGTTTAATGGCCTCAGGGTCAATGACGTGGGTCTCCTGTATGCAGGCAATGTTGATTTTATGGCTTTTTAAGAAGGAAAGCACTCTATACATTTTTGGATAGACACCTAGGTCTCTGACATTCCAAGTCAATAGTTTGTATTGCATATCCTTACCTGTATTGTGTAGTGTGTGTGGAAATGAGGATGCTGGTACTCTCCTGCCCACTCCAGGGAAAAGCCTCTAAGAGCCAGGGGCATATTCTCTCATCACAATGCATATTGTCCGAAGTTACTTCTTATAGTAGCATGGATGTCTGAATGGTATGTGTAGGAAAGTGCCCTTTTCAACATGGTCATCCCCTCTTTTTGCCTGGTATTTGATGTGATCTTGACTGGAAGTGTACTGGGTTCCTGCTAACCAGGCCCCCAGTGCCAGATCTCTTTCCCAAAACTGTGCAATTGCTTACCCAATTGGCAATACCTTTAGTACCCTCTGAAAGTACCTAGTACGTGGTATCACTGATACCTAGGGCCTAAGGTACTAAAAGAGGGTCCCAAAGGGCTGAGGCACGAATTGTGCCGCCCTATGTGACCCCTCACCAAGCTCATGTAAACTGCCACTGCAGGCTGTGTGTCTTATTGCAGACAAAAGCAAAAACAAGATATGGCACACAGCCTGTGCTGTGTGCCATACCTGCTGACATACAGGATGACCTGCAGATTAGCATTCCAAGGCAGGGGAGATTCAAAGGGCCTACCGCCTTTGGTGTGGTAATCTAGTTTCTCGCCCTGGAGAATAAGCCAGCCCCCTTTGTCCAGAGTGATTTGGTACCTGGACTGGTGGGAAAATTAGCTAGTCCAACAGGCGTGTCCACCCTCAGGCTAGTGCCACCCCTACGGTGGGCTACTGGAAGTGCAGGCGACTTTTCAAAGTTAGCCATCTTGGTGATGGCAAAATCAGGAATTCTGGGATAGGGTTATGACCACATTCCACAGGAAGTGGTCATGTAGGGGGTGCAGTGACCCCAAAGTTAGGTATCCCAAAGGCTACTAACCTACACTCCCTTAATGCCCCAGAATCAGATCCTGCCTACCAAAAGAAGATTGGCCAAAGAGCTGCGAAAGCAAGAACTGCATAAGAAGCAACTGACTTGGCACCAACCCTGCCTGCCTGTTTGCCTGTTCCTGACATTTGTGCCAAAGTCGTCTCGCCCTGCAAGCTGCTGATCCTCCAAAAGCCTGGGAGGCCTGCCAGCACTTCTCCAAAGACACAGGAACTCCTGGGGAACAGCGGAGCTGTTTCCCTGCATCTTGCAGTTACCAAAGACTGAGCAGTGAGGCTCCAAGACCGCAAAAACTCAACATCGGGAAGCACATCTGCACTCGAGCTACCTAACCCAACTTGAAGTGGGCCAATGGTGCCAGTGTGGTCCCCATGCCCTCCAGACTTGAAGCCCACCTTGGGTCTGCCTGCTGTGGACTGTCCGATGCCCCCTGCAACATCTGTTTACAGGCCCGAACGACCACGACCGCTCCCGGTGACAAAAACCCAACACC
Organism: Calotriton arnoldi; assembly: GCA_963921515.1. Lineage (NCBI taxonomy): Eukaryota > Metazoa > Chordata > Amphibia > Caudata > Salamandridae > Calotriton > Calotriton arnoldi. The sequence continues at coordinate 195,651 of CAWUFW010007823.1, forward strand.
TAAGGACAGCTCTGCACCCATCGCCCCTGGCCCATGGAGAAGAGGAACAAAGGTGTCCCCTGTCCCTGAACTTCATGAGGTCTGAGTCCACTGTTAGTTTAGCCCGACTTGCCTCCCAGTCTGAACCCGCAGCATCTGTTCATGTAGACCGAACCTATCAACTTGCATTGGGCACCCAATGCTGTTTACACCACTGCACCCGGCCGCCCTCGTGCTGCTCAAGGAGATCTGCCGGTGCTGCCTTGGACCTTGTCCTAAACACACCTCAAGTCCAGGAGGTCAGTCTCGTAAGTTGCAGCAAAGATTTCATATGTCATATTTCTTTTTTCTTCCATAGGATCACATTGTAGCCTCTGAAAAATGCACTAAGTGCTGACTGTTTAAATACAAAAGTATTTCTCTGGAAAAACGTGCTTGCCTGATCGCATTTATCCTGGTGCCAAAACGTCTATAAAGATACATGCTATTTTTATAAATTAGTTTGGATCTCCTTAGAGAGTTGTGTGTATCATCTATTGACTATTGTGTGTATGTGCAGACGTCTCACAATTCTCTCTAATAAGCCTAAGGCTGCTCGAACACACTACCCCCTAAAAGAGAACCTTGGGATTGCTAGAGCAAGCCCTATCCACTCGTACGGGAAACCTTGGACTCTTTGCACGGCATATCATGTTTTGATATCCTACATAAAGAGCCGGCTTCCTACAGTATTGATGTCTGAATTTAAAAATAACCCTGACAAAAACCCACCCCTTTTAAACACTACTTAAAATTGGAAGAAAAGTGTCTGCCCAGCAATTGCGATCTGACTAATACTGATCACCGGGCTTGAACAACTGAAGCCCCCTCCCGCCACTACATAGGAACTACTACTATATATTGTCTGCTAACTAAGCTTGAGAGAAAAATATGCTGGAGCATCGATATGACTCCCCTCAACCCCTAGGGAACCTGAGGTGAAGGGAGAAGAAACACTCACTCTAGCTTCCCTAACTAAATAAAACTTGGTCATTTGTTTGGGGCCCAACTAAGCCGAGGAAGAGGCCCCTTATGAGCCTGGAGCTGCCCTTAAAAAAAAAAACAAGCATTTGCAATGCAATAGGTCTCGCATTTGCGAGAGTTTGAGCTATTGGGATTGTAAATAACAGTGCCTTTTATTTATGTGTTTTGAAAAGCTGCAAGTGGTGCATAAAAATGCACTTTGTACTTATAGTCCTTGCTTACGAAAAGCAAGGCTGGCAGTAAAAGAGGAGTAGTTACTGCCAGCGTTGCTTCCCGTAAGCAGCGACTGCAAGTACAAAGTGCATGTTTACCAAACGCTTGCAGGTTTTTAAAATACGTAAATAAAAGGCATTGGTATTTACAATGCCAATAGCTCAAATGTGAGACCTATTGCATTGCAAATGCTTGTTTGTGGAGTCATTGAGGCTTCCTCACACATCTGACTCATCTTCACAAAACAGTATGGCCAAGGCCGGCTTTAGACAAGCAAATCTATCCATGTGGCCATTTGCACCCTATCTGTGAACGCTGCCTGCCAGACCCTGGTCCTACAGTCCACAAAGTTACACATACTTGTTGGTAGGAGCACCCAGTTATCACACCTACCTAAGGGAGACAACAGTAGCATGCATACATGCCATTTACCCTCTAAATAAGGGCATTCCTCCTATGCTTAGTCACCATGCTAGCTAGTCCTTTCAGTCTGTAAGAGTATAACAATCATTTATGAATGCATGGATCTGACCCTGTATAGTATTTAATTTAGTATGGTTCTGCAATATTTGGTAACAGTTTGTTAAAGACAGTTGCTATTTACCTTGATTATATAAGGCTGGGAGGTAAGCTAAAACGATAATGTAGCATTTGTTAATGGAAGATGGTGTGTCTTAGTAAAGCAGACTTTGAGTCCAGGTTATGTCTGTAATGGAAGACATCTGTTGAGAAAGATGAAGAAAGGTCTGTGACTGTACATCTGTGAACCTAACTGAGTGATGTGTGCTTCTTAGTGAAACACAGCCTGCTGATCAGAGGTGCTGGTGGTGTACTCTCACAGGTCCACTAAAACAGCATTTACTTACCTGCTCCTCCACATTCGGAAGCCTTTCTCTCTGTACAGGTTTCTTTGGTCGATGAGGGAGTTCCCTGCTAAGGTGTTCTCTTCAACAGTGATTTTCTAATTGCACTTCCTTTAGAGTGCCTTTATGTGCTTAAGCCACACCCAGGGGGTTGGGGGGCTGTAAACAATTGCAAGATACTGATAAACTAACGTTCAAACGTTACTACAACATATCAGTTTCTCCTAAAACTACCCATTACAACAGAGCTTGATTTCTGAAACTCTGAAATAGCACATAAACCCACTGCACCACAGTGATGCGAAAAAAGATGTTCACCCTTTATATACAAGTGCATTCTCAAGGAAAATGTGAGTTCATTTAACGAACAGCTATAGCGTACCTGAGAGTTCACAACGATACAAATCACATGGGTAATTCTATAACTCAATGCCTGAAAAAGAAAAGAATTGTGATACTGGAATCGCCTAGTCACAGCTTAGACCTTAACCCAATTTGGATGCTATGGTGGGGTCTAAAGAGAACTGTGTATACTTGAATGCCATCAACATCAGTTTTCCTAAGCAGTTTTATGGGGAGGAGTGGGCCAGAACTCCTCCCAGACAATGTGAGCGGCTAATAAACTATTACAGGAAAATCTTTCTTCAAGTTATTGCTACTGAACTGGGCTCCATACGAGGTGCATTTTTTTCACACTAAGATAATGAATGTTGGCTGATTTTTCAGTTTAGTAAATGACAAGGTTACATTTATGTGTTTTATCGCCAGACGTGAGATTTACCTACTGTTAGGAATTGGTAAGGACTAATAGGACATATATGTCTTAATATGAAAAACCATAGAATCTTCAGAGGATGTACCTTCTTTTTCACATATGTACATTATCTACACGCTGTTTGTTTACATCCTTGTTTATCCAGCAACAAACCTACATGTATAAGGCATTCCCTAAATGTATGTAATAAGAATGACTCCTTTTTATTTATTTGCCCATTTCCGAGTGCTACAAATGAGAGCTGCAAAACACACAAGATGATGGACGGAATGTTGCACATTGGCAAACATTCACCCCCAGTCACAGATCTGGGTTTAATCCATCGTTATTTTGCTTCACCACGCCACCCCAGTTCAGACATAGCCATATGCAAATCAGTCTTGACCCTGTGCCTCATGGGAACAGTCCAGACGAACTGCCAAGCCATGTCTTCCCTGGACCGGAATCAAGCATCCTAGGACCGGTTTCGGGCTTTCAGCCCTCATCAGCCAGGATAGCTTGACTCCAGTGGCGTAGTGAGCACGGGACCCACGTCTGGGCATACCCTTCCCACTTAGGGCGAAATGCAAAACACACAAGATGATGGACGGAATGTTGCACATTGGCAAACATTCACCCCCAGTCACAGATCTGGGTTTAATCCATCGTTATTTTGCTTCACCACGCCACCCGAGTTCAGACATAGCCATATGCAAATCAGTCTTGACTCTGTGCCTCATGGGAACAGTCCATTCGAACTGCCAAGCCATGTCTTCCCTGGACCGGAATCAAGCATCCTAGGACCGGTTTTGGGCTTTCAGCCCTCATCAGCCAGGATAGCTTGACTCCAGTGGCGTAGTGAGCACGGGACCCACGTCTGGGCATACCCTTCCCACTTAGGGCGAAATGCAAAACACACAAGATGATGGACGGAATGTTGCACATTGGCAAACATTCACCCCCAGTCACAGATCTGGGTTTAATCCATCGTTATTTTGCTTCACCACGCCACCCCAGTTCAGACATAGCCATATGCAAATCAGTCTTGACCCTGTGCCTCATGGGAACAGTCCAGACGAACTGCCAAGCCATGTCTTCCCTGGACCGGAATCAAGCATCCTAGGACCGGTTTCAGGCTTTCAGCCTATATCAGCCAGGATAGCTTGACTCCAGTGGCGTAGTGAGCACGGGACCCACGTCTGGGCATACCCTTCCCACTTAGAGGCGAAATGCAAAACACACAAGATGATGGACGGAATGTTGCACATTGGCAAACATTCACCCCCCAGTCACACATCTGGGTTTAATCCATCATTATTTTGCTTCACCACGCCACCCCAGTTCAGACATAGCCATATGCAAATCAGTCTTGACCCTGTGCCTCATGGGAACAGTCCAGACCAACTGCCAAGCCATGTCTCCCCTGGACCGGAATCAAGCATCCTAGGACCGGTTTCGGGCTTTCAGCCCTCATCAGCCAGGATAGCTTGACTCCAGTGGCGTAGTGAGCACGGGACCCACGTCTGGGCATACCCTTCCCACTTAGGGCGAAATGCAAAACACACAAGATGATGGACGGAATGTTGCACATTGGCAAACATTCACCCCCAGTCACAGATCTGGGTTTAATCCATCGTTATTTTGCTTCACCACGCCACCCCAGTTCAGACATAGCCATATGCAAATCAGTCTTGACCCTGTGCCTCATGGGAACAGTCCAGACGAACTGCCAAGCCATGTCTTCCCTGGACCGGAATCAAGCATCCTAGGACCGGTTTCGGACTTTCAGCCCTCATCAGCCAGGATAGCTTGACTCCAGTGGCGTAGTGAGCACGGGACCCACGTCTGGGCATACCCTTCCCACTTAGGGCGAAATGCAAAACACACAAGATGATGGACGGAATGTTGCACATTGGCAAACATTCACCCCCCAGTCACACATCTGGGTTTAATCCATCATTATTTTGCTTCACCACGCCACCCCAGTTCAGACATAGCCATATGCAAATCAGTCTTGACCCTGTGCCTCATGGGAACAGTCCATTCGAACTGCCAAGCCATGTCTTCCCTGGACCGGAATCAAGCATCCTAGGACCAGTTTCGGGCTTTCAGCCCTCATCAGCCAGGATAGCTTGACTCCAGTGGCGTAGTGAGCACGGGACCCACGTCTGGGCATACCCTTCCCACTTAGGGCGAAATGCAAAACACACAAGATGATGGACGGAATGTTGCTCATTGGCAAACATTCACCCCCAGTCACAGATCTGGGTTTAATCCATCGTTATTTTGCTTCACCACGCCACCCGAGTTCAGACATAGCCATATGCAAATCAGTCTTGACTCTGTGCCTCATGGGAACAGTCCATTCGAACTGCCAAGCCATGTCTTCCCTGGACCGGAATCAAGCATCCTAGGACCGGTTTTGGGCTTTCAGCCCTCATCAGCCAGGATAGCTTGACTCCAGTGGCGTAGTGAGCACGGGACCCACGTCTGGGCATACCCTTCCCACTTAGGGCGAAATGCAAAACACACAAGATGATGGACGGAATGTTGCACATTGGCAAACATTCACCCCCAGTCACAGATCTGGGTTTAATCCATCGTTATTTTGCTTCACCACGCCACCCCAGTTCAGACATAGCCATATGCAAATCAGTCTTGACCCTGTGCCTCATGGGAACAGTCCAGACGAACTGCCAAGCCATGTCTTCCCTGGACCGGAATCAAGCATCCTAGGACCGGTTTCAGGCTTTCAGCCTATATCAGCCAGGATAGCTTGACTCCAGTGGCGTAGTGAGCACGGGACCCACGTCTGGGCATACCCTTCCCACTTAGGGCGAAATGCAAAACACACAAGATGATGGACGGAATGTTGCACATTGGCAAACATTCACCCCCAGTCACACATCTGGGTTTAATCCATCATTATTTTGCTTCACCACGCCACCCCAGTTCAGACATAGCCATATGCAAATCAGTCTTGACCCTGTGCCTCATGGGAACAGTCCAGACCGAACTGCCAAGCCATGTCTTCCCTGGACCGGAATCAAGCATCCTAGGACCGGTTTCGGGCTTTCAGCCCTCATCAGCCAGGATAGCTTGACTCCAGTGGCGTAGTGAGCACGGGACCCACGTCTGGGCATACCCTTCCCACTTAGGGCGAAATGCAAAACACACAAGATGATGGACGGAATGTTGCACATTGGCAAACATTCACCCCCAGTCACAGATCTGGGTTTAATCCATCGTTATTTTGCTTCACCACGCCACCCCAGTTCAGACATAGCCATATGCAAATCAGTCTTGACCCTGTGCCTCATGGGAACAGTCCAGACAAACTGCCAAGCCATGTCTTCCCTGGACCGGAATCAAGCATCCTAGGACCGGTTTTGGGCTTTCAGCCCTGATCAGCCAGGATAGCTTGACTCCAGTGGCGTAGTGAGCACGGGACCCACGTCTGGGCATACCCTTCCCACTTAGGGCGAAATGCAAAACAAACAAGATGATGGACGGAATGTTGCACATTGGCAAACATTCACCCCCAGTCACAGATCAGGGTCAAGACTGATTTGCATATGGCTGGGTCCAAACTGGGGTGGTGTGGTGAGCAAAAGAATGATGGATTTAACCCAGATCCTTGTGACTGGGGGTGAATGTTTGCATTGTCCAGCATTCCGTCCATCAATTGTTTCTTTTGCATTTGTCGCCCTAAGTGGGAAGGGTATGCCCAGACGTGGGTCCCGTGCTCACTACACCACTGGATTCAAGCTAGCCTGGCTGAAGAAGGGTGATGCCCTGAAACCGGTCCCAGGATGCTTGTATCCGGCCCAGGGAGGACCTGGCTTGGCAGTTCGGGCTGGACTGTTCCCACAAGGAACAGGGTCAAGACTGATTTGCATATGGCTGGGTCCAAACTGGGGTGGTGTGGTGAGCAAAAGAATGATGGATTTAACCCAGATCCTTGTGACTGGTGGTGAATGTTTGCATTGTCCAGCATTCCGTCCATCAATTGTTTCTTTTGCATTTGTCGCCCTAAGTGGGAAGGGTGTGCCCAGACGTGGGTCCCGTGCTCACTACACCACTAGATTCAAGCTAGCCTGGCTGAAGAAGGGTGATGCCCTGAAACCGGTCCCAGGATGCTTGTATCCGGTCCAGGGAGGACCTGGCTTGGCAGTTCGGGCTGGACTGTTCCCACAAGGAACAGGGTGAAGCCTGATTTGCATATGGCTGGGTCCAAAGTGGGGTGGTGTGGTGAGCAAAAGAATGATGGATTTATCCCAGATCCTTGTGACTGGGGGTGAATGTTTGCATTGTCCAGCATTCCGTCCATCAATTGTTTCTTTTGGATTTATCGCCTAAGTGGGAAGGGTATGCCCAGACGTGGGTCCCGTGCTCACTACACCACTGGATTCAAGCTAGCCTGGCTGAAGAAGGGTGATGCCCTGAAACCGGTCCCAGGATGCTTGTATCCGGTCCAGGGAGGACCTGGCTTGGCAGTTCGGGCTGGACTGTTCCCACAAGGAACAGGGTCAAGACTGATTTGCATATGGCTGGGTCCAAACTGGGGTGGTGTGGTGAGCAAAAGAATGATGGATTTAATCCAGATCCTTGTGACTGGAGGTGAATGTTTGCATTGTCCAGCATTCCGTCCATCAATTGTTTCTTTTGCATTTGTCGCCTAAGTGGGAAGGGTATGCCCAGACGTGGGTCCCGTGCTCACTACACCACTGGATTCAAGCTAGCCTGGTTGAAGAAGGGTGATGCCCTGAAGCCGGTCCCAGGATGCTTGTATCCGGTCCAGGGAGGACCTGGCTTGGCAGTTCGGGCTGGACTGTTCCCACAAGGAACAGGGTCAAGACTGATTTGCATATGGCTGGGTCCAAACTGGGGTGGTGTGGTGAGCAAAAGAATGATGGATTTAACCCAGATCCTTGTGACTGGGGGTGAATGTTTGCATTGTCCAGCATTCCGTCCATCAATTGTTTCTTTGCATTTGTCAGCCCTAAGTGGGAAGGGTATGCCCAGACGTGGGTCCCGTGCTCACTACACCACTGGATTCAAGCTAGCCTGGCTGAAGAAGGGTGATGCCCTGAAACCGGTCCCAGGATGCTTGTATCCGGTCCAGGGAGGACCTGGCTTGGCAGTTCGAGCTGGACTGTTCCCACAGGAACAGGGTCAAGACTGATTTGCATATGGCTGGGTCCAAACTGGGGTGGTGTGGTGAGCAAAAGAATGATGGATTTAACCCAGATCCTTGTGACTGGGGGTGAATGTTTGCATTGTCCAGCATTCCGTCCATCAATTGTTTCTTTTGCATTTGTCGCCCTAAGTGGGAAGGGTATGCCTAGACGTGGGTCCCGTGCTCACTACACCACTGGATTCAAGCTAGCCTGGCTGAAGAAGGGTGATGCCCTGAAACCGGTCCCAGGATGCTTGTATCCGGTCCAGGGAGGACCTGGCTTGGCAGTTCGAGCTGGACTGTTCCCACAAGGAACAGGGTCAAGACTGATTTGCATATGGCTGAGTCCAAACTGGGGTGGTGTGGTGAGCAAAAGAATGATGGATTTAACCCAGATCCTTGTGACTGGGGGTGAATGTTTGCATTGTCCAGCATTCCGTCCATCAATTGTTTCTTTTACAAATGAGAGCTGGCACTATTATGCATTTTAGTAGGACTCAGTTTACCGACCTCAAACAATTTCAAGACTCAGTTGACCTTGCTAACATTGTCACTGGTAGCCTGCAAGGTACCACATGTGTCAGCAGTGAGATTTTAACTCACCGGAGCTTCTTCCTTTGAAGAGTGACTGTAAATATTGTTCAGTTAAGGAGGTAGTGCAAGAAAGCTCTGATGTAACAGAGAATCTGAGAAGGAAAATGAACGTACGCAGAATGTGTACGCCAGTGCAAATACTCATGGACATTATTAAAGATTTATCTGGAGTGAGTTTTGAAGAGAGGGCCGGCTATGCATGCACATATTGTGTAAGATCAGTAGCACCTATCCGTTTCGTCTGTAAATCTCTGAGCCTTCCTCACAAATGGACTTGATGGAGGCAGAGCCTGGTGAGTGTGCAGAAGGTGTATGACTGAGTACATACTTTTCCAGTCCTCTCTCCGAAACACAAGAGGCACAGAAAGAGAATTGGGTAAGAATGTCCATTATTGTACACATGCTACATGCATTGGCCCCTGACTCCATTGGGTCCTCTGAGTCCTACCCTACTGAAAGACAGGGGTGCATGCCTACACAGCATCTGTACAAAAGTATGCATGCTCATTCGACCTCAGCTCTAAAGATTTGGAGGAACATCTGTCCAGTCTCCTAAAGAGAGACAGGAGAGCATGCACAGTTTCATACAATGCTCTGCATGCCCTGGCCTGTGCGCCTTAGATAGAGCATGTGAGGCATTGGCCTAGGAGGGAGGTTCCTTTATGGTATGCATTCTCTGTATGCACTGGCCCGTCTAATTTTGTTTTTAATTTTTGTGTGGTTTTTATATAGTGCAAACTCGACCTGAAGGTATTGGAGTGCTTTACATAAGCACCAGTTACGTTACACACGGACACATTAATTTTTGGGTAGGCATGGAGAGATTGTGATTTCCCCAGATTCACAGGATGTTGAGCCTGATTCAGGTTAATGCAGCAGGTGTACTAACACTGGGGTCAAGTTAATGCAGCAGGTGCAGTAACACCGGGGTCAGGAGCATAAGGAGCAGTTAAAGAAAGATACATAGGTGGGCTAAACGGGTATTTGGGTAGGCAGGGTACTGGGCATTCTCAATAAGTAAACTCACTTTCCCCCACCACTGCCTTCAGCCTGGATGGCGCCATCTTCTGCAAGCCAGCTTTTCACTTCCGGGTTTGGGGGCGTGGCCAAGGCTAATCGTCACGTCATAGCAGAGTTATCAAAGGTTGTGTCAAAGCAAGGCAAAGCACAGCTCCCTCTTTAAGTTAGAGTGAATAAAATATATATATTTTAAAGCTGCACGAGATAATACTGTAACTTATTATTTAATTTTATATCACATGAACTGGGAGGAGTGAGTGCCTGAATAACCCTCCTGTGTGATTGTGGAATTGGCCCAGAGGCATTGGCACTCATAACAAAGGGGATTCTGCCGTAGTTGGAGTGAGCATCATGAAGATAGAATTGGAAGAAAGTGGCGGGCGGAAAAGCGACGGACAGACAACAACTTACTGCGCACACTGTCTCCTCCTGTTATATAACACGAGCAGTCAGCTGCTCGGACCTTCAGACTTCTGCAGCCAGTCCTTCCTGCCACTGTGCCAAATGTAGAAGCACACACAACAGCACTCTGCCTTCTAGCCACTGTCCTGGACCATGGGGCAGCTAAGTTGTTGTGCTGGCAGTAGTGAGGTTTTATCCTTTTCAGGTGATTGTCCAGACAGCCTTCCGTTTCACTCTCACAGAAAAAGATGCACATTCACACAATCTGTCAGGCCTGCCTTTCGGGAATTGTCGGATTGCCCTGCGGGCCAGTGCAGGGCAAGCGCCACAGTGTGAAGAATCCAAGGAAAGCACGTTGGATGACGTAGATGGGGATCGCTTGTAGGGTCCTGGCATAAGGGGGCGCACCCAAAATCGGGATCCTGCTTCTGTCACCTTCGATATTATTACAATTCTCAGCCTCCAGGATAAAGCCTCCTTTCTCCTCATTCCCATTGCATCGGCTTTATCTTCCTCCACATCTCTTGAAGCGGCTTACAGTGGGAGGGAGGAGACGGAGCTTTGAAGCTGAAAGCGCCGTGCTGAATAGTTGAAAGTTATTTATGCTTACAGTGGGAGGGAGGAGACGGAGCTTTGAAGCTGAAAGCGCCGCACTGAAAAGTTGAAAGTTATTTACACTTACAGTGGAAGGGAGGAGACGGAGCTTTGAAGCTGAAAGTGCCGCGCTGAATAGTTGAAAGCTATTTACGGTGCTTCGGGCTCTGACCAGCACTGGCACACAATGGAAGAAGGAGGGGCCCGACGGGGGGAGGGAGAGAAAGCGAAAGCGCACTATGCGCGCGTTGTGCTAACGCTGCGAGCCGTACCCGTGCACATCTCCTGTCCTCCGTACGCGTGCACATCTCCTGTCCCTCTTCCGAAAAGAATAGATCTCGCCAAGCGAGCAGCGCATGCGCTGCGTCGCTAGACGAGACCTAAAAAGGGAGACAACCTGACCTCCCGCCGCCCTCCTCCTAAAAAGACTGTAAAATATAGTGTAGGATGTACAATTGCTATCCTTTACCCACAAAGAAAAGGGAAGACCCTCCCCGCATAAATGTCCACTACACAGCCCTACACTCTCCTGTGACCAGCCTGTATATGGGTGCTCCGGTGAGACTCGGTGAGACTGCCCGCATTCTTAGTGTGGCATCATCACCACTTCTGGTCTGCCTGAACCCACCCTGCTCTGCAACCTCTGGCAGTGGCAGGAGCCAGAACGGAGTGAGTGGGGCAGTAGACAGCTAATGTTGGGGCCCTCTGCAGCTTGTCTGTGGGCCCCAATGCTATCCTCCCTCTCCGTCCGGTCCAGGACCTGCTCTGGTGTAGTGAAGAAATGTGATTTCCCATCATGAATTACACAGAATTTAGTCAGGAAAGTTGGGGCCCTCTGCAGCTTGTCTGTGGGCCCCAATGCGATCCTTCATCTCTGTCCGGTCCAGGACCTGCTCTGGTGTAGTGAAGAAATGTGATTTCCCATCATGAATTACACAGACTTTAGCCAGGAAAGGAGCATGTATTGCAATCCCATAGCTATAAGTTTTGTCTTAAGTGGTCCAAATGTGCATCGCAGGCGATGCATCCATTCAGTAGAGTCTGAAAAGATCCGAACAATCGTCCACTCATATCAGATATCGGGGAACTCCCTGGCTCCGTGCAAGATAATGTCCATGTACGTGTAGTTCAGGATCTTGTCAATGATTGCTCGAGACAGGATGCCAGCGGGTGGGAGAGGGACAAGTGCACTGTGCATCCTCTCAACTATAAAGCATGAGGAAAGTTCCATACTGCAAAGGACTTTTGTTGTCCAAGTTCCAAGAAGTGTTCTGGTTGCCAATCCTCCACTCCCTCCGGCAGGGTGGAAAAGCACAGGTTGCATCTATGTGCACTTCCTTCCAAATTCTCTACCCTAGTATCAAGATGACGGGCCAAAACCGATAAGGTACATATTGCTTTTTGTTAAATCAACCACCGCTGTTTTCATCTCTAACATGGTCTCCTCCATTTGGTTCACCCATTTATTGACCTTCCAGAGGTCGGCGCATAAGAGATTGAGGTCCACATAAATAGCATTTACCTTGGCTCCAAGCATGTGGTTCCAATTTTCAATGGCCAGTAGAATATGTGTTCTAGAGGGGCCCTCTGGCATGTCCCGTGGAGTGGATTTTGTGGGGTAGAGGCAATTAGGTCTGGGCAGAGTTCGCGGAGTGCTGAAAAAACTCTGCTGCGCTCCACGGAGTTCCACAACTGCAGAGTGCGGTATGTCGCAATGATTTTTTGTGCTGGGAGTTTGTCCCGTGCAGTAAAATCAGTGCAAATAGCACCATGTGCAGCGCAGGATGTAGCTGCTTCTTTCTGCCGCTTGAGTAGATGTTTTACTCGAGTGGCAGCTTTCTCAACACGAGCGGCAGGTCAACGCAAGCGGTAGTGACCTGAAGTGCCCACCCGCATTGAGAAATCTCGCCTGGAGGTGGTCTAGCGTAGGATTTTCCTCACAAGCCAACTTAAAGTTGGCGAGCTGCACCAGAGGAAAAACTTCGCTCAGCGCCACTTCACAGAGTTTTTGGAAACTCTGCGCTCTATATGGAGGGTGGAGTGGGCAAAACTCCACGAACTCTGACGGCGGAGCGGAATTTGTCGGCCACCGCTAGAGGCAATCTGGTCCATTTTTGTCTGATGCACCATTTGTGCCCCCTTATCTTTCATTATGGCTCCCTTCATATTCACAAGAGGGGTTGCCAAACAAGAATGTCCCTGTAAGAGAAGAGCCATCTGGGGGCTCAGCGTCGTAGGGATTCAGTGGGGCTTCTGCTATGTTGCACCCAGAGTTGAAAACCCCAGACCCCTCACGTGTCTCAGTTATTGCTGGCTGCTCAGAGACAATGCTGCTGTCACCACTTGGACCCTGCAACAACAGCTCCTTGCAGACCGGGCCGATTGAAGCTGTGGGGGCCCCCACCACATCCCAAAGCCAAGTGCTAGTCCCTCATAGGTTGGATCGCTCACCTGGATAGTGACCTCTCCATCTCTTTTCTCCCAAAAACTTCAAGGAGGCTCCTGAACCTTAGGTCGGGGCTCAGAGTCTCCCTGTAGTGATGTCAATCAGGCACCTAAGTTAGAGGCAACAGTTGTGGGCCTCAGATGTGTTACAGGAGTTGTCACACTTCATTATGCTGTGGGCTGACTCCTCTGCTCACCCCCCAGCGGGGAGAAGCCGATCCAATTTGGGGGGCACCCTGAGCACACACTGGGACCGAGATAAGTCACTCCACAAGGTCTCGGTGTAGTGCCCCCGCTGGGCATGCAGTCACCTGAATGTGTAGGTGGGCCTCCGAAATGTCACTTCTTCTGAAATGACCAGATCTTTCCAGCGCTCCACAGGCTGCCCAAGGGGCAAAGTCAAGACCATGTGTGGCAGTCTACAGGTCATCTCTGGGCTCGTCCGCACCGACTTGTTGCCAAAAAGAGTCATCTGGTGTCAGAAATGGCACTCCACAAGCACCGGTAGCAGGTGTAGGGCAGCTTGCAGGATGCTGCAAGATTACAGGCATAGCAATGAAGCTAGGGGTAGTTACGTCCTGTTGGTCATATTGCTTTGCCACACGACCACCCCACTGGCCAACTTAGCCTCTCCTTTGGGAACCACAATAAATTCATCTCTAACAATGAAATTATAACAGTGACAAATCAGCCAACATATGCATATATTCATCTGAGATGATGATTTTATGTATATCAAAGAGGGGCTGTTTTAGTATCTATGTTCCAATGAAGTGCTCAATAAGTAGTCTAAATTAGGCTTTCTGTTTCTTAATATAAAATTGAACTGTGGGGGAATGCATTTCTGTGAACAAGAATGTTTTATAGAAAGTCATTTTTAAAATATATTTTAACTTAGAGTAGGTTTGCTGGATCAGCTGTATATCAATTTGCAATGGAGCCTGTAAAGACTGGAGATGATGAGTTGATTTTGTGCACCTCGTCTTCAATCTGTAACTCAAATTACTTTGACAAAGTTCATAGGATCGGCTGTGGTGGACACATAGTGTAAGCTGAAGTCTTTGAGCTTTCCATACCAGAATAAGCAACAGTGATATATATTTAGAATAGGGGATATGTTGGAAATGACCATCTTTTGTCTGGCATACCCCAAGAGTTTTGCCTTGACTGCTTTTGCTGGCTGTAGAACTCTGTGCACTTTGCCCCTGCTAACCAGATGTAATGTGCCTGTTCTTCCTCTTTCAACATGATACAACTGCCATATCCTTAATTGGCATAATTAACTTACCTAGTCCCTGATATGTGGTGCAAAATGTACCCAGGGCCTGTAAGTAAAATTTCACAAGTGGACTGCAACATCCATTGTGCTATTCACTGCAGTGACACTGTAAACATGACTGCAGGCCTACCATGTGTAGCTTGGCTGTGCAATTTTAAACTGTAAATTTGACCTGTCTAAATAACCTATTTGGACAGGCTTAAACCTTTGTTTTAAATATTAATAAGTCAACCCTAAGACGGCCTTACTGCCCATAAGTCAGGGTGCATGGTATTTAAAAGTAGGACATGTAAAAGTTTAATTTTAAACATGTCCTTACAGTGAAAATGCCCTGAAATCTATTTTCACTACAGCAGGTTCCTGTATTCCGTAGGAAAGCATTGAGAGACAATATTAAATTTAATTATGTCATCTGGAGCTAGGAAACATTTATGATTTATGAACTTACTCCCAGAACTGAGATAAAGGGCCTTCAGTGTGAGTAGGTGTCCGGTCCCTTTTAGCAGGATGAATATCTGGGCTGTGCCCGGGAACTTAATTTCAAAGAGGCCTACCTTGTCGCAGGCAAATCTTAAGGGACACCTGGTCAGAGGCCTTCTTTTACCCCACCATCCAGGCAGCGGCCAGGTCCAATGGGAAAGGAGGCATTCCCAAAACTGATTTAGAGTGCCCACATAGGAAGGGCTGCTCATTTCCCTGGCCACACTTCTAGGGTGACAAATGCAAAAAGAACAATTGATGGACTGAATGCTGCACAGTGTCAAACATTCACCCAAAGTACAGAGATCTGGGCCTAAATCCATCCTTTTTTTGCTGCCCATGCCTTTCCAGTTCAGACCCAGCCATATGCAAATCAGTCTTGACCCTGCTCCTCATGGGAACAGTCCAGCCCGAACTTCCAGGCCAGGTCCTCCCTGGACTGGAAACAAGATTTACTTCAGATGTTAAACATTCTCCTTTACATTAATCAATACATACAGTAATTTTTCCCCATTCCCAATACAGAAATACACCATAACCAGGCTAGGAATGAATCCACATGCTTTTCAAAGGCAGGACACTATTTGCAATGTCTTGGTGAAAATACATACACGTATACATCCATCTATCCAACGTTTCCAGGATGACTCAGACAGAAATGCCCAAACAACTGTCACTAACTATGGATTTGAGAATGCAGCTACTGCTCCATATTGTCAGTGTTGGACTTGCCCCTCTCTGCAGGATCACCCCCAAACTTTTTGTCTTATACCCTCCTGTTAGCTGAATTAATTGTCATTGACCTGAGGACTCTGTGCACTTTACCACTGCTAAACAGTGCTTAGGTGCTGGTGTTCACGCTCTAAGACATGGTAAAATTGGTTTACACCAAACTGGAATATTTAATTTACTTATAAGTCCCTAGTAAAGTGGTATACCATATACCTAGGGCTGGAAAATTAAATTCTACTAATAAGCCTGCAGCACTCATTGTGCCACTCACTTAAGTGACCCCTTAAAACATGCCTCAGGCCTTGCCTTTGCAGCCTGTGTGGAGTTTAAAACTGCCAATTTTACTTGACAAAATACACCTCTTGCCAAGCTTAAAACTCCCTTTTTCAGACATATATGTAACCCTTAGGGTATTCCCTAAACAGCCCATATGGCATGGTGCATTGTATTTAAAACGTTAAACATGTACTGTTATGTTTTGCATGTCCTGGTAGTGAAAAACTCCCAAATACATCTTTAATACTGGTCTATGTCTCCCATAGGATAACATTGAGTTGTTCTATTACATTTGACAAGTGATACCTTTTGTCTGGGAGCAGGTATAAATGCCATGCTTAGTGTCTTAGGAACTGTAATGTAAAATACAAATTAATAGTGAAGTTGGATTTTAAGTCACAATTCTGAAAATACCCCTTTCAGAAATTGGGATTTTCTTGTCCATTTGGTGCCTGAAGCCTGTTTCCTGGATCACATGACTAGGTGTAGTTGACAGTTGGCCTTTGTGCATTCCTCCCAGACAGCCACACAATGGAGGGCCTGAGTGTTAGCAGGATGGGCCATCCAAGCCGGATGAGTAGGGGGAGCTGTGCATAGCCCCACTTCGGGTTGAGCTAGCTGTGCACAGCCACTTTTGCATTCCAAACAAACAGCCTCAAAACACACACAAACAACTTCACAATAGCCCATTGTGACTGCAAACAGCCTGGGACCAGGGTAGGGAGGCGGGATGTGGCATATACTTCCCAGAAATTTCTTCCACTTCAATGCTGGCACCGGGCATAAAAATAGGACTTTCAGACCCACTTGTCAGTTTACTTCTGGACCTGCAGGAAAATCTCTCAGAGGACTAGCCTGCTGCATGTGGCCTGCCCTGTGCCCTCAGATAACTACCCTGCTGCTGGTGACAACTTTCCTGTTTGAACCCAAGACTTCCTGATTCCAAGGGCTAGTTGGCTGGCCTCCTGATCAGAGCGTCAGGGACAGAAAAGGCTCCAACCATTTTACACCCCTAGCTGGACCCAGCCTGAGTGAGTCCAAGTGGTGCCCCTCCAGCCCTGGACCCTTGGAAGTAGTATTGAAGGTTCCCAGATAGCCTAAGTCCAAAACTTGGGACTAAATCCAAAACGTGTTCTGAGAACCACGAGGATAGCATGACCTACCTGATCACTGATCGGATCCTCGCAGAATGTGTATTTGGCCTCGTGGAGCCCTTGTGGGCTGCAGCCTGCAGCTTTGTCCCACCGGAGATCTTTGACTTCTAAAAAGGAGACTAAGTCCAAATGTAGAAATCTTTACTTTGATCTCATCCAGCAGCTTTCCAACGATACCTCCTCCTCCTCGGACACCGCCGATTTCCTTGCCCTGCTGAACTTTACCTTTTTAGACTTTTTCTTAAAAAAAAATTCTTTTCAGGGCCTGATTTAGATATTGGCAGATGGGTTACTACATCACAACGGTGACAGTTTATCCCGTCCGCCGAATTATATAAATACCATAGGTTATAATGCGATTTATATTTTGGCAGATAGGATATCCATCACCATTGTGATGGAATAACCCATCTGCCAAGATATAAATCAGGCCCTAAGTCCTAACATAAGCAGAGATGAGGCCCAATCCACTTTGTGTATCTGACTGACGTTCCATTGTGGATGGCCATAACTTTTGACTTAGCCACGGTCTTGGGTGACTAGATGCCGGCAATTGACGCTTTGATCTTTTAGGTGCTATCTTTCACTTCAAACCTTAAAAATTCATAACTCATTTTATACTGCTTGGATTTTTGGCATTTCGGTGTCATATAATTTATTAAAATGTACTCAATTTTTCTCAATTGGTGTGGGATTTTTTTTGTTTTGTGTTTTCACTTTATTACTGTTTAAGTGCTGTATAAATACTTACACATTGCCTCTAAGTTAATCCTGACTCCTTTCATGCCATGCTACCATAGGGATGAGCAGAGGTTAATTTAGTGACTTTTCGAGGTTCACCCCAACAAGGATTGTGGCTGTTGCTTGAGAAGGGCTCACATGCCTCTCAACCAACAACCCAGTTTCTCACATTCATTGAGCAATGTTAAAAATTGGGTTGTTGGTTGACTGGGGTGCAAACCTTAGTCAAACAGCAGCCACAATTATAGTCAGGATAAGTGTCAGGCAAACCCCAAATTAACCTTTGCTCACCCTCTGGTGGCTTAGCACAGAGCAGTCAGGCTTAACTTAGAGGCAGTGTGTAAAGTATTTCTGCAGCACTTTACACAGTAAAACAGTGAACACACCACACAGAAAGATACCACACCAAGTTAGAAAAATAGTTCTCACTTTAATAAATAAAACAAGACCATAACAACATAAATCCATTAAGCAGAAATTGAAATATTGATTTTTAAATGTTTTAAGTAAAAATAATGCTGAGAAGCGTAAAGCGTTAAAACAGGATATCTGGTCGTGCCGGACCTGGGCAAAGTCAAAAGTTCAGGCTGACCGCGATGGAGTACGGGTCGGATACAGGGACCCAGGTAGGCCCGCTGAAGAAAACTACCTTAATCCGAGATTGCAGAGAGTTGCGTGTGTCCAGGTTGAGGATGCGTCGTGCAGCAGAGGCGATTTGCCGGTTACAAAATGCAGCGTGGCTGTGGTGCAAGACACTGATGCATCAATGTCAAGCACGCTGTACATTCGAGGCAATGCATTGGCTCCAATGAGTGGGAAAGTGGCATGCGTGTGAAGTTTCATTGTTGAGGATGCCGTTGATGGGGATGTGAGGACCTTGCTCCGGGAAAAGTATCATGCAGTGGCAATTCCGAATGTGATGCATTGAATCCAATCCACACAGCAGTGGAGATGTGTTTGTGCCGATCCATGCAGCAGCAGCGATATGCTGGTTCTGATCCATGCAGCAGGTGTGATGCTTCAATTTGGCAGAGGATGCATCAGTTCTGCTGGAGCAAACAGATGGCAGAGTCTAGGTGCAGAAGCAGGATGGTTGGAAGTCTTTTATGTCCCTGAGACTTCAGATCACAAGGTCAAAGATAGGCCTTTGAAGTGCACAGAGGTCCTGTCCTTCCTGACCTGGCTCCAGACTCACTACAGGGGGTATGCAGCCCTTTGTGTTGGGACAGGACACAGCCTATTCAGGTGTAAGTGAGGCTGGATCCAGCTCCTCCCTCCCATCCTCTCAGGATGCCCCTTGAAATCACAGTTAAGCTCCCATTGTGTGTGACTGCCTAGGGAGAATTCACCAAGCCCATCTGTCACCCACCCCAGACAAGTGATCAGCGAGAGCCAGCAGGCACCAAATGTCTACAATAAGACAATGACAACTTTTTAAAAGTGGTATTTTCAGAATTGCAATTTCAAATCCTACTTCACCATAAGTTGTTATTTTAAATTGTGATTACAAAGACACCAAACTTGAAATGTTTATCTCTTCCAGATTGTGAATTACACTTATAAGATGTAATAAGGTAATCCCAATGTTATCCTATGGGAGCAATAGGCCTTGCAGTAGTGAAAAGCGACTTTGTGAGTTTTTCACTACCAGGACATGTAAAATTTAATAGTACATGTCCTGCCTTTTAAATACACTGTACCCTGCCTTCTGGGTAGTCCAGGGCCTACCTTAAGGGTGACATATGTAAAAATAGGGAAGGTATTATCTTCCAGGTTGAAATGGCAGTGTATACTGCACACACAGGCTCTGCAATGGCAGGCCCGTAGCCATGGTTAGATGGCTACTTAAGTGGGTGGCACAGTAAGTGCTACATGCCCACTAGTAGCATTTAATTTACAGGCCCTGGGCACATGTAGTGTACTTTAATAGGGACTTACAAGTAAAATAAATATGCCAATTGGGGATGAGCCAATATTACCATGTTTAAGGGAGAGAGCACAAGCACTTTATCACTAGTTAGCAGTGGGAAAGTGCAGAGTCCTAAATCCAGCAAAAACAAGGTCAGAATATTGGAGGAGGTAGGAACAAAGTTGGAGGGAAGACCACCCTTAGGTCTTAGAAGCACCATCTCTTTACACAGGCAAATCTGGTTGTAGCTCAGAAAGATACAAAAAAAGTTAAAAAGCAGGGCACAGGTGATTCATGTGGATGAAACATTATTTGTATTTGCCCTATTCAGATTTTTTTCAATAGTTTAAGAATCGTTAGCATGTGCAGAAAATACTCACGCAGGGCAGAAATGGCAAGAATATATGAAATCCTTGTTGCACAATGCCATTTGGCAGCCGACCTCATGAGACTGGGCCCAAACAAGCTAGAACAGTAGACATGTGGATATTTAATATTGCCATAAAGTTAAAAAAGTCATGACACATCCCTAAATCACTTGCTTTTGACAGAATAAAAAAAAAATCACTAACACAGACGTGTCTGTACAGTATGGCGAGTAACATATATTATTCACACGGTTTTTGCATATTGTAGGATGTGGAAACATTGAATTTTGAAAAATAACTACTAAACAGAACCAAAATATTTACAGTATTTGGCCTAGAGCTGACATTAAATACGGTATCTTATATTTAGTTATTAGAAACATGGAAACAAAGGAGCACAATATCACAGGATTACAATGCCTATGCAGCACGTTCTTCATGTTATACCCAGAGACACTGAAAATATTTGATAGAGGAGGACCAAATTATGCGACATGGTTGACTAAATTAAGTAGAAAGAAAATGCAAATTATGAGGCTTAATGCATCATATTTTGTGATAGTATTACTTCATTATTTTGTCTTAATGCACAGGCAAACATTGTCTTGTCAAAAGTTTCAACTCATTAGTACCAATTTAAACCCCATATGCGGCAATAAGCAACAGAAAAGGGACCAGTCAACCTTTGCAATGGACTTTCAGCTGCGCAACAACAAGTGTTGATGCGTTTTTAGTAACTTTTGATCCATTTGAGCTAGAAACACATTTTGTCTGTTAAAATCTGCAGATTACGCAGCAAATGATGGGTTCTGTGGCAAATGTGGCTGTTAGAAATCAGGACCTGTTTGCAGTGCCCCCTCACTTTCTACCCCATTTGAGACCCCTGGAGGCTAGTTTTCCTACTCTGAGAGTGCCCTGGATTCTGCTGGGCAGGCCCAGGGCCAGTGCTATGTTGAAAACACAAGTGAAAACATACACATGCATTAAGGTACACTATGCATTAGGGTACACCTATGATTGGCAAGACCTACCCTATAAGTCTCTAGTAGATAATAAGGCAGGGGGATTAAAACTACCTTAAAGTCCCTAGTATATAATAGGGCATGTGTGTTTAGAGGCTAGCAGCCTTTGTTGTACTGTCATGTGGTTTGTGGCCTCATGGTCTGCATTGCTAAGTTGGCTTAGGCCTGGCTGCCCTGATGCCTTTTTGCACACGTTACTTTGTGACTTTGTTTTTCCAGCCTCTGCTTGTGCCCGGCTAATTTAGAACTGTCTGCCTTTCTGCCTTTCACCTTTTCTCCTGTTCCCTGTGGGTTTCGTCTGCACAACATGTACAAGGTCGAAAAACAATGTCCCTTGTTCTTGCTGATCTGGTCAGCCCCTCGCACTTAGACATAACACTGAATGCAGCTGCACTGGAGAAATTTGTGTGCTTTTAATATTGTGATTTCAATGTTGGAGACACTTGGAGAAAAACCTTTCCAGAGAGAAGAGCTGTGCTTGTCTGATGATGTAAACCTTGCATCTAGATATTGAGGTATGAGGGTCTGCCCGACAAAGCCCAGAGGTCTTCTATTTTTATAATAAACTAGCTAATAGCACGGGGAGGGTGGTATGGTCATTTAGCCCTATATCCACTGCTTTATGAAATGCTTTCCCCGTTTGTATTCTATGGAATTGTAACTATGCTTATTATTTTATCCTTATGCATTATGCTGATAGTACTGGCACATGTACTGTATCGTAGAGCACGATGGTGGAAATAAACATTTTAAACTATACTGTGTCTCTTATTACGCACGTTGTGGACAAGTATGAGTGAGTTATGAAAGGGTGTTCTTGCTCCCGCGAGTCCTGAGAGAGAGAGACTGTGTTCTGGGTTGTCTAATCATTGGTAGCTGCGCTGCTAATGAGACGCTATAGCTAGTCGGATTGGGATTGTGGGTACTAAGGTGCATGGTTGGTTCACCACTATACTCCGAGGTCCTATTATCCTGTGCATAGCTCTGTATATGTGCAGAATCCCTACAACATGGCGCCCAACATGGGGCTGCTTATCTGCGAGACGCTTGAGTAATACTTGTGCTTGTCCACAACACCCTTCGCAGACGCTTCCGGAAGCGTGTGTGAGGGTGATACCTCCTATATTGACGTTTTTATAGGTTCTTTCAAGCTTGAAGTTCTTAAAAGGTGTTTAAGTAAACCCTATATTGTGCTGCCTCATATTAGGTTGTCGATCATTCCTGGTCTTAATGGCTGTGAATGTAAATATACCGGCACATAGCCGTGCTGCGCTCCGGGCTCATTTATTGGCTTATGGAGTGCCAGACGCAGGTGTCTCACTCATCTTTGTGGTGCAGGCTGACCCGGCTCACCACTTTGAGGTGTTTTACTCTTGGGTCACTTTTCCGGCGGTGGACGGAGCAGACGATTTGTTCCATGAGTACGCTCTCACTGCCTTACCCGTTGCTTATCGGCCTTATCAGGCTCTTGAAGTACCACTTACGGCATGGCAACACTGTATTTGGTTTAATGGCGCCCTCCCACATCCGGTCACCCCGGTTCGTTTAGGCCCCCTATCAATAGACGGGGCCACTTGGCCAGTTTTGGCCGGGTATACCCCACATCCGTGTTATTTGACGCTTGCGGTTGCTGAACTGCGTGAATTGCATACGTCTTTGATACGTGTGCATAGAGCTTTAGTACAGTATGTTACAGGCAATGTTCAGGGAGTCCCTCCTGGAGTTGCGGTGCATCCAGCTGGACCGGGCGGTGTAACCATAAGTCCCGTCATGGTTAATTCGGTGATGGGCAAGCGCCCACAAAATAAGGATGATTTGCCTTATTGGCTTGCAGAAAAATTTGACCAGCTGGAGGCAGTTTGCTGAAAGACTTAATTCCCGAGTTGACAGAATGCAACAACTGGTCCCGTCATGGTTAATTCGGTGATGGGCAAGCGCCCACAAAATAAGGATGATTTGCCTTATTGGCTTGCAGAAAAATTTGACCAGCTGGAGGCAGTTTGCCGAAAGACTTAATTCCCGAGTTGACAGAATGCAACAACTGGGGCAAGGTTTTCGCAGCAGTGTATGCGAAGTGTTTCTGCACTCCTTCCATGACAGTTCTCCCCTCTGTAACTAAACGTGTGCAGGATGAGCATGGCCCTGAGGCGGCTGTGGAATTGGGGATGAGACTGGTGGGAGTGTTCGATGTAGTAACTGATTTGATCCTTGCGAACGTCAAGGGCGATGCAGTTAACTTTCAAGTAGCTAATGCTTTGGCTTTAGTCCCAGAACCGAACAGGCCATGCGAATTACCGAAAATTATTGCACAAGCCTATAAAACCATTGGCCGCAATAGTCTGGGAGTTAAGCCTTTTGCTAAAACGCAAGCTCAATCACAGCCACAACAAAAAACTCAGTCTGAGAAAGATGAGAGACCATTCTTTACTAAAAAGAACTGGAGGTTGAAGAAACAGGGTAAGCAACAGAAAAAACCAGGGTCGCGTGGCGCATCCCCGGTTTCCGTATCTTCTGAACGCACTTATGATTTGCGCGATAGAGCGAGAATTAAATCTCCAGAGAGATTTCAAGTCCCTGATCCGCGCTCTCCTCGTTCTTCACAGGCACCGTCGACCTCCCAGACAGGTGGAGGAGAACGCCAGGATAGAGGCAGGGGTCGAGAGGCTCCACAGGGACAAGACCAACCTCGACAACAAGTCCGAGGGAAACCAGAGGAATTTCCACGTTCTCGCCCACAGTTTCAGAAGAAGAAAGTTGCAGCTATAACAGCGAGGTATGCCACAGACGGTGAGAACAAGACTCCTGAATTGGACGTGGGCAGTGACGCTCCTAGACAGCGCCGCGGAAGTTACCATAGTGCGGGAGGCGCTACGTCCTCATGTGGAGGCGACAGCAACTGACATATTCATTACTGTCGAGACAGTTGACACCCGAGTGGCACCCCCTGACAGACTATTTAATATTGTCCTTCAACTTGAAGGTGACATACAGCGTGTTATTAAAGGGATTTTTGGGGAGAATCTGACCTCTTCTTACGATATTCTGTTGGCAGAGGCGGATTGGCCGCCCCCATTCATACTTGCTGCGCGTAGGGGGAGGAGGTAATCCTTCCGAGCTTTTCTCGTCATGTCCCCAAGGACAAAGCGGAGGCTCTCGCAGCTGAGTGGGCTGTGTCCCTGGCTCCGGCGTTATACCGCAACCACGTGGGCTGGGATGAAGACTCTCCCCCCCATGATATTCCTTTGCGGTCGCTGCCACAACCCCAATATCCCATCAAGCGGAAAGCTAAAGGTCCCGTTTCCGACATTCTGACACAGTTAGAATATCAAGGAGTAATTGAAACATGCGTATTACCCATGAATAATCCCCTTTTTGCGGTTTCTAAACCCGTTGGATCGTACCGCCTAGTTTTGGATTACCGACATTTGAACTCTCATTGTCAGACCTTTGCGGTGCAAAATACACACAGTTCTGTGCTTGTAGACAGTCTTGTTTGTAAAAAATATAAAACGACACTTGATTTATCCAATGGATTTTACACGCACAACTTGTCCCCGGAATGCAGCCAATGGAGCGCTTTCACTTCCGGTGGTAAACAATTCAAATTTTGGCGTTTACCCATGGGCTACAAGAACAGCCCGGGTGTATTCGCCGCCCGTGTTGTCTCTCTGTTGGACAGCATAGACCCAGATGCGTGTTCCTATGTCGACGATATCTATCTGACAGACGACGAATTATGGCCGCATCTTTCCCGAGTGGACCGCATTATTCTTGAATTTGCGGTCTTAGGATACAAATTTAATTTTGCCAAATCTCACATTGCTGAATTTACCGTTTTGTTTTTGGGCTATGAGCTCAACAATGAAGGTAAGGGCTTAGCTCCCCATTTCTTGGAGAAATGCGCACTTTTGTGCCCTCCTACCACTCTGAAGAAGCTTCAGTCTTTACTGGGTTTTCTGAACTTCGGGCGTACTTACATTCCTGAATATGCCCAGCGTATCAAGCCTCTTTATGCCTTGATACAACCTAACTTTTCGAAGTCATGCTGGCTTCCCGAGCATTCCTCTATACTGCAATCTTTGCAGTCAGATCTACTTGAATCTAAATTCTTGTTGACTCGTGATAACCACACAAACTTGGTGATTAGAATTGTTCCAGGAGCAGTGGGTTTCACGTACTTAACCTTTAACGAAGGTGACACAGTACTGATTGCATACAAGTCACATCTTTACACTTCCGCAGAAATGCGCTTTTCCTCTGTGGAGAAAGTTTTGGTGGTAACACCATATCCTGCCCTTGAGGCAGTGACAAAAGCAAGTGTCCCGAACTCTAAGGCTTTGCACCCCCGTTGGATACAATGGGCTACATCTCTGATGTCCCCGGATGTCACTTTTATCTTTGATTCCTCTCTTCAGACACAGGAGTTCTTGCAGTATGAATTTGTTCATCCTCCTCCTCTGTCCTTGCTACCGCTTGAGGAGTACGAATGTATTATCTATACCGATGGTTCGGCACAACCGGCCACGGGTTCCAAGCATGCTTATTCAGCAGCATGTGCTATTGTTGCAGGTACAATGGTGAACGGTGAGTTCAAATCGACTGTAGTGCACACTCAGGCACTAGGAGACAGTACTGCACAATTGGCCGTGCTGCGCGCTTTGGTGCTCGCACTTGAGTTCGCTAATCCAGACGTGACAACCCTTATTGTGTGCGATTCTTACTACTGTGTTCAATCGTTCAATGGCAATCTATTCTTTTGGTCGCAAAATGACTATAGAGAAGCAAAGGGCAGCACAATTAAGCATAAAATGCTTTGGGTTCGAGTGGCAGATCTGAAACAACGTCTGCCTCTCACACAGGTGATTCACACTCTTGGCCACCAGCGTGTGGGCGCACATGCTGTCGGTAACGGTTTGGCAGATGAAGCTGCCAAATCAGCAGTAGCCACGTGCACAGTTGCAGCAGTTACAAGATCCATGACTAAAATAGATAATGATATTTTGGCAGCTATTGCTGCGACAAAGGAAGGTACTAATTACCCACGGGGTTTCCCTTCCAAATACTCTTATCAAGTAGGTCCCGATCAGGTTCCTTACGTAAACATTCCAGACGTTGGAGATCGGCTGATTCCCAACGCGGACCGCAGACTTTCCTTGATAACTGCCGCACACGAAGGTTTGGCTTCGGCCCATGCTGGCATGTCTGCGACGGTTTCCATCTTGCAGCAGCGTTACTGGTGGCGTGGTTTATATAAACAGACCCGTACGTATGTGCTTTCTTGTGACGTTTGTCAGCAAATTAAACCTTCAACGGTTACACGACCACCACAAACACCGCTCTGCATTTCTAACAGACCTTTTGGGTGTGTTTACCTGGATCACTGCGGTCCCTTTTCTTCTGACACTGCATATAGGTACATCTTAGTTGCAGTGGACTCGTGCACACGTTTCATCTGGGTTTGGCCACAACGGAGTGCTGACGCTCGAAATGTCATAAGGGATTTGCGTGTCTTTGTGGGAATTTTTGCCTGTTGCACCTTCCATTCTGACCAAGGTCCAGCGTTCGCCTCTAAGGCGTACAAGGAGGCGATGGGGTCACTGGGGGTGCGGGTGAAATTTTCGTCTCCATATCGGCCTGAGGGCAATTCGATTGTTGAACGAATGAACTGTGACTTAAAGCAATCCTTGACAGCTAGAGTCTTAGGTACTGGCAGGAACTGGCTGGCCCACTTGTATACCGTACAACGTGCACTTAATAATCTCCCTAGAAGACCTCTGGGTGGGCGGACTCCATACGAAATGCTCTTTGGCATACGAATGTTTGTGCCCGACCTTGATGGTCTAGACATGGCAGCGCAATCCGCAATCTTTGATGTAGATAACCATTCTACTATGTTACAGGAGTTACAAGAAGCCCGAGACAAACTTGCAAACGAACATTTACCTTCAGCCGCAGACGTTGCGCTGCAGATTCCGGTTGCCGGCTGGCTTCCGAAGGTTGGAGATTTGGTCCGAGAGAAGGTGGAGAACAAAAAAGAATTTGGCCCCTCTTATCGTGCACCGGTTCCAGTCCTTGGCTTGAAGGGTACTCGTACAGTCATCTTACCACCGCTTCCTGGTCGCAAGGAGAACAGATACATCTCAGTGGAAAATGTCAAGCTACAACATCTGGCCGATCCTGAATAGTGTAACACCAGCGGTCTCTTGTCCAGCCATTTCCAGGACAAATGTTTGTGGCCCTCCAGCCCACACGGTCACTGATGTTGCCATTGAGATGGTAGATTTGCCTGATCGCCTGCTCAACTACCCGGATTCCCCCTGCAACAAGGAGACCGAGTATACCTACCCCGCCAACGAGTCGGTGGCTCACCTACCAACAATGCCACTGAGCCCAACCCGTTATTCCTTTGACTCGGATTCCACCTCAGCACTTATCCCGTCCCGATTCAGTATTTTTGTATCCTGGTTCAGAAACAATTTTTGATCCCACCCTGGACATACATCTGGTTGGTACTATTCCTGATTTTTCTATTCATGTCCATTGGCTTTTTGACAGTTTTCTTTCTACTCACTAATGGTCACTATTTACCAGAACGCTCTGCAGTGAACTGTGTCGCTGGAACTTTGGCTCCACATTCTTCTTCGCACATCATGAAGCGTGACCACACATTTGTGAACATTTCAGCTTTTCATTTTTGCTGATGGCATCGTATGGGATGCGGTAAATTTCCAAATTCATGGACTGTTAGAAATGGGGGTCTCTAGTTGGCAAGGGCTTGCACCTTTGTCCAAGTAGGGACCCTTCTTCCTAGTCAGGATAAGGGAGTTACACTCCTAAAATAACCCCTGCTCACCCCCTTGGTAGCTTGGCACGAGCAGTCAGGCTTATTCTAGAGGCAGTGTGTAAAGCATTTGCACATAACGGACACCACACCAGTTTAGAAAAATATCCAATATTTTTATATACTTAAAACAAGACCAATACGATAAAAATCCACAGTACAGTACTTTAAGAATCTCCAGTTATCACAGTGTCCACAGTTCCTTGATGTCGATAGCTCCGTCCAGGGCTATCACGGCGTCGTGAACAAACAAATCCAAACAGTTCTTGCTGACCGCGGCGTCGCGGGTCAGCTACAGTGTCGGGAAGACCCGCAAACAGTACCTTTCAGAAATGCAGGGCGTCGATGACCTCGCGGTGAGCTTCCGAACACACGGCGTCTGCAGGCGTCAGTTCCGGAGGTCGGTGCGGCGTCGTCGGGGCCCTCGAAGTCACACGCATTGCAGATCGATCTCCTCTCTGTTGAAGTCAGGAGCGCTGGCGTCGGCCGGCGTCGGGTGCTGCGGTGCAAAGTGCAGCGGTGAGGCGTGCGGTGCCCTCAGGTCGCGGTGCGAGCAGCGGCTCGGTGGCGGCGTCAGATGGCGTCGCCGGTGAAACCAGGGTCGCGGTGTGAGATGAAGGCGGTGCTCGTCACGGTGCTGGCAGGTCACGGTGCAGCAGCGGCGTCGTTGTAGCTGTAGTGTCGGCTGACGAACTGGAGTCGATGGCATCGGCGGGCCAAGGCTGCGGTGCGGGATGAGGGCGGTGCGTCATGTAACTTACGAGCGGTGCCCCCGAACCACGGTGCAAGCTGCGGTGTCGAGTCCGGCGTGGAGCGGCGGCGTCGGGGATACCACGGCGTCGTCGTGAAGTGAGGCGGTGCGGAGTGCGGTGCCCACAGGTCGCGGTGCGAGCAGCGGCTCAGTGGCGGCATCAGCAGGTGTCGTCGGTGATACCAGGGTCACGTGCGGCGTTGCGGCGGGGCCCTCTGCGGTGCCTTCGGGACACGGCGTCGGCAGCGGCGTCATAGACGGCGTCGGGCTTGAAGTCTTTGCTGTTCCTGAGACTTCTTGAACAGGGGGCAAGCTCTACCTCAAGCCCTTGGAGACACTCACAAAGTAGATTGCAGAAAGTTCAGTTCCAGTCCTTTCACTGCCCAAGACAGAAGCAGCCACTGCAGGCCAACACAGCAAAGCACACAGCAAAGTGGTAGTTCCTCCTCACAGCTTCTACAGCTCTTCTTCTTGGCAGTCTTCTTGATCCAAAAGAGTTCTAATTTTCTGGGGTTTGGGTCCCCCTTTTTATCCTCAATTTCTCTTTGTTCTCTGAGGGCAGAGAGGCCTTTGCCTCGTCCAAACCAGTTCTGGTCAGTCCTGGAGCACTTTGTTGACAAGTCTCCTTCTTTCCTTTTGCAGTGTAGGACAGGGACATCAGACACTCCCCAGGAGGTGGAGCCAGCATTGTGGAGGGAAGGCACAGCCCTATTCAGGTCCCAGGTGCAACTCCTCCCACCCATCTACATGTAGAGCTTGCTATTCAGCCCTGTGCTGACTCAACCTGTCTCCTGGCATCCCCCAGCCCCTGTCACTCACACTCCAGACAAGGAATACACAACCTAGCAGAGGCAGGCTTGGATGGTTAGACAAGAAAATACCCACTTTCTAAAAGTGGTATTTTCAAACACAGAATGTTAAAACCAACTTCACTAAAAGATGCATTTTATCATTCTGAGTCCAGACATACTAAACTCGAATTTCTACCATGTTCCCTGGGTCAGTTAGGATTATAAGCTGTAATAATCAAAACTGCCCATTCTGGCCTAGGGGGAACAGGTAGCCTTGCAATAGTGAAAAACGAAATAGGCTGTAATTCACTATCAGGACATGCCACACACACCAGGGCATGTCCTACCTTTCACATACAATGCACCCTGCCCACAGGGGTACCTTGGGCCTACCTTAGGGGTGACTAACATGTAGAAAAGGGAAGGTTTAGGGACTTGCAAGTGTGTGCACTTGCCAAGTCGACATGGCAGCCCCAGGCTGCACACAGGCTCTGCAATGGCAGGCCAGAGTTACACTTTACGGGCTGTTTGCGTGGGTGGCACAATCCAGTGCTGCAGCCCACCAACAGCATTTGATCTATAGACCCTGGCACTCTCAGTGCACTTTACAAGGGACTGACACATAAATCAAATAGGCCAAGCATGGAAACACCAATCCATAACACATTTTATACAGGAGCACTTTCCCACTGAACAGCAGTGAGGAAAGTGCGCAGAATCATTACACCAGCAAAAACAGAGTCAAAAACCAGGAGGTCAGAAAGCAAAAAGTCAGGGGAAACACGCCAAAAGATTCCAAGTCTAACACATGTCCCCTCCAGCTGAAAGTAGGGAGAACTACCCAACCCCATTGGAGTTCTCTTCACTAAGGCGGAAGAACCTGGACAGACCATCTGCATTGGCGTGTTCTGTACCAGGGCGGTGTTCCACTGTAAAGTTCATTCCCTGTAGGGAGATGGACCACCTCAGCAGTTTTGGATTTTCACCCCTCATTTGCATCAACCATCTGAGGGGCCTGTGGTCCGTCTGAACCCGGAAGTGAGTCCCAAACAGGTATGGTCTCAGCTTCTTCAGTGCCCAGACCACAGCAAAAGCTTCCCTTTCTATGGCACTCCACCTCTGTTCCCTGGGGAGTAGTCTCCTGCTAAGGAAGACTACAGGCTGATCCAGGCCCTCTTCATTCAGTTGTGAGAGCACCGCCCCCACACCATGCTCTGAAACGTCAGTCTGCACGACAAATTCCTTGGAGAAGTCAGGTGCCTTGAGCACGGGCGCCGTGCACATGGCTGCCTTCAGGGCATCATAAGCTTTCTGGCAGGACTCAGTCCAGATCACTTTCCTGGGCTGCTTCTTCGAAGTCAGATCTGTTAAGGGGGCAACGATGGTGCCATAGCCCTTAACAAATCTCCTATAGTAGCCGGTGAGACCTAAGAAGGCTCTCACCTCTGTCTGGGTCTTGGGGGGCTCCCAAGCCAGAATGGTGTCAATCTTGGGTTGTAGGGGCACCACCTGGCCGCTTCCTACCTGGTGTCCCAAGTACACCACAGAACCCTGCCCGATCTGGCACTTACTGGCCTTGATCATGAGGCCTGCACCCTGCAGAGCCCTCAACACTTTCTCAAGGTGCTGTAAATGTTCTTCCCAGCTGGAACTGAACACAGCAATGTCATCCAGGTAGGCGGCACTGAAATCCTCCAGTCCAGCCAACACCTGATTGACCAACTTCTGAAAGGTGGCAGGGGCATTTTTCAACCCAAAGGGCATCACCCGGAATTGGTAATGACCTTCTGGGGTTGAGAATGCTGATCTCTCCTTGGCCCCATCGGTTAAGGCAATCTGCCAGTACCCAGACGTTCTATCAAACGTGCTGAGGAACTGGGCAGCTCCCAACCGATCAATGAGCTCATCAGCTCTGGGGATGGGGTGCGTGTCAGTCCTGGTGACGGCATTGAGCCCACGGTAGTCCACACGAAACCGCAGTTCTGGAGTGGCACCGGGTGCAGCAGCCTTTGGGACCAAGACCACTGGGCTGGCCCAAGGACTGTTGGAGGGCTCAATCACCCCTAATGCCAACATCTTAGAGACCTCCTCCTTCATGCTGGCCCTGACCCGGTCAGTCAACCTGTAAATCTTGTGCTTCACAGGAGGGCTGTCACCAGTGTCCACGTCATGGGTACACCAGTGAGTAACACCGGGGGTCAGAGAGAACAGTGGGGCGAACTGTCCCAACAACTGGTGACAGTCCCCCTGCTGCTCCTGAGTCAGAGTAAGGGAGAGGATTACACCCTCCACTGACCCATCATGCTCCTTGGTAGACAGGAGGTCAGGGAGAGGCTCACTCTCCTCTTCCACCCCATCATCTGTCGCCAAGAGCATACTCACTTCAGACCTCTCGAAGTGGGGCTTGAGGCGGTTCACGTGAAGGACCCTCAAAGGGTTCCTTGGAGCCTGCAAATCCACCAGGTAGGTGACGTCACTTTTGCGCTCCACCACCTCATATGGCCCAGTCCACTTGTCCTGCAAGGCACAAGGTTCCACTGGGGCCATGACCCACACTTTTTGCCCAGGTTGAAATTCGACCAGAGTGGCATTCTGGTCATACCACCTCTTCATTTCTTCCTGACTTGCTTCTAGGTTCGCCTGAGCGAGTTTCCTGAAGCGGGCAGTTTGGTTTCTAAAGGCCAGCATGTAACTAAACACATTCTGGGGAGTTTTCCTGGGAGCTGCCTCCCAGCCTTCCTTTACCAAACTCAGAGGTCCTCTGACAGGGTGGCCATACAGGAGCTCAAAGGGGCTGTACCCAAGAGACTTCTGAGGCACCTCCCTGTATGCGAAGAGCAGGCATGGCAAGAGGACGTCCCACTTACGCCTCATGTGTTCTGTTAGACCCTTGATCATGCCTTTCAAGGTCTGGTTGAATCTATCCACCAGACCGTTTCCTTGTGGGTGGTAAGGAGTGGTGAACTTGTAGGTTACACCACACTCCTTCCACAGGGATGTCATATACTTGGATATGAAATTGGTCCCCCTGTCAGAAACCACCTCTCTGGGGAAGCCCACACGGGAAAAGATCCCCATTAACGCCCCGCCCACCACTGGCGCCGTCGTTGTCCTGAGAGGGATTGCCTCCGGGTACCGGGTAGCATGGTCCACCAAGACCAGGATGTACCTGTTGCCCATGGCTGTCTTGGGATCCAGTGGCCCCACAATATCCATCTCTACCCTTTCAAAGGGTGTTCCAACAACAGGAAAAGGTTGGAGAGGAGCTTTGACCTTCCTCCCACTCTTACCACTTGCCTGGCAAGTTTGGCAAGACCTACAGTGTGCATCTGACTGCCTTCGCATTTGGGGCCAAAAGAAGTGGGTGACAAGCCTGTCAAAGGTCTTGTCCTGCCCCAAATGTCCTGCCAAAGGCACGTCATGAGCCAGACCCAGTAGGAAGGTCATGAAGCGCTGGGGTACCACCAGCACACGGGCTGACCCAGGCTCAGCAACCTTAGGCTCACTGTATAGGAGACCATTCTCCCAGTAGATTAGATGTGACCCGGACTGATTACCAGCCGCCTGGTCTGCAGCCTGCCGCCACAGACCCTCCAGAGTAGGGCACTCGTTCTGCTCCCTGCAGAACTCCTCCCTGGTGGGACCCTCTTCTTGCTGCCAATGGGTCAGCTCAGAGATGTCTCCCAGTTCGGCTACCTGCTCCCCTGAAGGCACCGGGGCGTCGCCCTCGAGATCCGCCTCCTCCCGGTCCGTGGGAACTTCGGGGGCCGGTTTCCCGTGCCCCCTGCCCTTCCTCTTGGCAGGGACTTGGGCCATTGTTCCAGGCTCCAAGTCCTCTTGATCACCCTTTCTGGCTGCCATTGACCGAGTAGACACGCATGCCCACTCTGGCAACCCAAGCATCTCCATTTTTTTATTTTTTTTTATTTTATTTTATATTTTTTCACAGCACAGCAATTTAACTGAAGTTGTTACACAGAACATATATAACATAATTCAAAACATACTTTACAATATTATAATCATAGATCGGCGTCATGCAACATATTTACTAAGAGGCAGAATAAAACATATGAGCATGGGGATGCTCAACAAAAATACCTTTACAAGAGGTTATCCTTCCATCTATATATAGGGCCCCAGATGCGTTTGCCGCACAGCCTGCACTTTTTCCCCTTTCTTTCATAGATATCTTTTTCCAAATTAAAGGTGGATAACAGTCTGTTAAGCCAATATTGAAACGATGGAGGGTCTCTGTCAAGCCAGGCTGTAGCTATACAGATTCTCATTACAGACATTGCAACAAAAAGAAAACTCTTGTTCGTGTTATGCCTATCCTCATTATTAATTCGCAGCAGTATTAAAGATGGTGTCAGGGAAACTTTAATACCCGTAGATTTGTCCAGGAACTCCTCAATACTATTCCTTAATTTTTGCAGGTGGGGACAGGAAGCAAACATATGTACTATTTCTGCTTCCGTACTATCGCACCGAGGGCATCTAATTCCTGCCTGTCCCCCCCATTGTGCAATCCGTGCCAGTGTATAATACAAGGAGAATAATGTCTTATAGTGCTGAGCTTGTAGAGTGGCTGAACACAATAGAGTTTGACCCAGTTCTAGAGAATCCTTTACAGTAGCTTGTTCAATGTTGAGTTTATCCGCCCATTTTTCCCCATATTTCCCGAGATCATCAGGTTTCAGGGAGGATAGCTCAGCGTATAGCCTCCGAATGGTATAACCTTCCCCTTTCCTAATAGTGTCAATAATTTTGTTGTCCCTAAATTCAGCCCGTCCCCCTTTCTTACCACTGAAAAAGCTGCGGATTTGAAGATACTTGAAAAAGTTTATGTTACCGATACCATAACTCTTCTGCAGCTCTGAGAACTGTAGCATACCACTAGACCCCATTATATCCCCCAGCCTCTGTATCCCAGATCTTTCCCACTCTGCCATCGTTAAGTCTGCAAAAATTTCCCCTGGTAAAGTCGGGTTTTTAAATAATCGGGTATAGGCGTTCAGACGACCGAGACCAATTTTCTTACGAAATGCTCCCCAAATTTTATATGCGGCCTGCAACGTCTTAAATCGGGTTCTTTTGTAGTAGTTTGGGTCAGTAAATTTCAGTAAACAGCTCTGGGCATTTTCTCCAATAAGAAATGCATAAGAATCCGTTGAGCTGCCCCTGGACCCTTCCGATACAGCCTCTCCACCCAGTAGCCCCCGCATATACTGAAAGGCCGTGGCCCAGTAATATATTTTAAAATCCGGAATGGCCAACCCACCTCTTTCCCTTGGTAAGGACAGAAATCTTGCTGCCCTTCTTGTTTTCCCGTGGGCCCAGATAAATTTGTTCACTCGATACT
This sequence comes from Calotriton arnoldi, assembly GCA_963921515.1. Taxonomy (NCBI): domain Eukaryota; kingdom Metazoa; phylum Chordata; class Amphibia; order Caudata; family Salamandridae; genus Calotriton; species Calotriton arnoldi. The sequence continues at coordinate 230,426 of CAWUFW010007823.1, forward strand.
CTAACGTACTAAACCACTTTTTCTCAAACTCTAAAGGGATGGCCCTAAATAAGTCGAGGATTTTTGGAAAAAAAAAACATTTTCACAACATTGCAGCGTCCTACTAATGATAAATGAAGGTTATGTATCCTATCAAAATCCTTTTTTGCTTTGCTGTTTATTGGTGTCATATTTTTTTCAACAATATTCCCCAGATCTGCTGTAATTTCTATCCCTAGGTAAACAGCGGAGTCCGTGACTCGAGTGTCATCGCAGACTGCCACCATGTTCTTAACTATTTGAGTTTTTTGTTTATTCAAGGCATACCCTGACACCTGGCCAAAGTCCTGCGCTTCTGTTTCCATCGTACTCAATGCAGTGACGTGGTTAGGGGTGACCAGCGCAATGTCGTCTGCGTTCGCCAAGGTCTTACATTCAAGTGCGTGAAATCTCATAGGGGGAATGTCTTCGTTTGCCTCCATCTTCCGAATAAGAGGGTCGATATATATCGCAAAAAGTAGAGGCGAACAAGGACAGCCCTACCGAGTACCACGCTTAATTTCTAGAGGCGCCGTAAATCCCCCGTTGACTTTAAGTCGGGCTGTTGGGGAATCATACAAAGCCTGGATTGCTCTTATAAACCCATCCCCAATACCATATCATCTCATGACAGCCCAGAGGTAGCCCCAGGAGACCCGATCGAAAGCCTTTTCGGCATCCATGAACAGGACCGCCATGGGGTCTCCTGAAGCTTCCGCCGCATCAAAGAGGGTTATGACCTGGCGAATATGTTGCGTCGTGCCTCTACCCGGGATGAAGCCGTGTTGGGTTGGACTGACCATCCTGCTGATTATCTTCCCTAGCCTAGAGGCCAAAGCCTTAGAAAAAATCTTTGCGTCCCCATTCATAAGTGTGATTGGTCTATAAGACCCTGGCTCCCTAGGGGGTTTTCCCTTTTTAAGGAAAACCACTATATCCGCCCCTGCCCAAGAGCTTGGTGCTACGCCCCCATCCTGAACCTGCCTAATCATCCCAAGAAGGTCAGAGCCTATGACTTCAATGAACACTTTATAAAATTCTAGGGGGATTTGATCAGGTCCTGCCGCTTTGCCCGACGGTAGACTGGTCAAAGAATCTCTTCCGTTGTGAATGGGGCATCTAATGCCTCTCTATCTATTATATCTATGGGGTCTATGATAATTCTATCTAGGTAATTTTGTACTTCCAAAGGATCCTTGTCCTGATCTTCATAATATAACTTGCTATAGAAGCACCTGAAGGCTTCTCAGATCCCCACTGTGTCATTAACCACATCCCCAATTTCATCCAGGATCTCCCTGACTTCACCATCTGCCTCCTTTTGCCTTATGCGTATTGCCAGGGTGTGCCCAACCCTTTCACTGAGTTCATAGCATTGCTCTCTTTTTACCAGAAAGGTCGCGGCAGCCTTGGCCGCGAATCGATCTTGTGCTTCTGCTTTGGCGAGGGCCAGTCTAAGCAGGATACATATTATCTAGAGCTACCCCAGAGATGATTGCCTGACAAAGCTCCTCCTCTACCTCTCTAACTTTATTGCATTTTAACGTATCTAGCAGCCGATCTTGTTTCTGTCTAAACAGACAGTAGCTCAGAGTTTCCCCTCTCACTCCCGCTTTGAAAGTGTCCCAGACTACCCCCATGCTAGCAGTACCTCTATTAATGTCCCAGAATCCAGCCATCCATTCTTTCATATAGTTTATATATGTGGTGTCCTTCAAGAGCCCTCTCTCAAATGTCCAAGCTCTCACCGGTCTTTCCAACTCAGCCATATCTAGTGTTAAGACTATTGGGTTGTGATCTGAAACTACCCGGGGGAGTTTTTCTATCTGACACCGGGAGACCAAAGAATTAGAAACGAAGAAGTAGTCCAGCCTGACAACCAGCTTATGTGGAGCCGAATAGTATGTACTGCCAGGATCATCCGGTTTCAACGTATCCCAAAGATCGATCAGTGCGTTATTTTGTGCTAGGCTAGATACTGCTCTAAATACCTTTCTTTTCCGGCCCTGCTACCGGTCAGCTCCACCGTCCCAGAGCCCTCCCAAGCCATTAATATTAAAGTCCCCGCACATGATGACTAAGGGGGACCAACAGGGCAACTCTGAATCCAGAAATTCAAAAATATCGGGGTCGTCCTCAGTTGAGCCATACACCAAGCATATAGTAAAGGTCTCAGCCGGCAACACACACTCTATTAATACCCATCTACCCCATTTATCCTCAAGTCTCCGCCTTACTACTATATCTTTCCTTCTAGACAGTATAGCAACCCCTCTAGTTTTAGTCCCTTGCCTGGTATGCGCCAAAAGGTGGAAACCGAGCTGTTCCATGAGCATGCCTTTTGTACCCTCTATGTGCGTTTCTTGCACACATAAGAGATCTAGCTGCATTGATCGCAGCATTACTGCCACCCGCTGTCTTTTCCCCGGGTCATTCAACCCACTCACATTAATAGAGGCAATTCTTAACTCCATTTATCAGATTTGAGATCAAGTCCCATCCCATACTCTCTCAGCTTTATCTTAACATACAAGTTCTTAGCTCCCCATTTCTCTGCTTCCGCCATCTTATTACCAGTTCGCTGTTCGACGCTCATCCCTACCTTCCTGCTGTGCCGTGTTATCCTCCCCCCTCCCTGACTGTCCCTGCCACCCCCTCCCGCCCCAACCCTTCACCCGGCCCTCCACCCCCTCACAGGCAAATAGGTCAAGCATGACCTATATTTGGCAGCTGAGACCCGCAGCCTGCAGCTCGGCCACCCCCTGCTTCTTAAAATGTCACAATGCACAAGTTATTCAGTAAACATATTCATAAACCAAGTGTGGATTTCAGAACCATTCTGGTCTAACTGTTTCCTATATTACATCCCCGTGGAAAGAGAAAAGAGAAAGAAGAAGAAAAAGACCGTGGACCCCCCAGCCGAGTGTGCCCAGAATTGTGCATACAAATCCCACTACATGCAGTACATGAACCAAGATACCTTACAGGTCCCCCCCACCAATCGCACCGCCAAACACCACCAAACAGAGAAGACTACTCCCCGAGGGGGGTCCTGCCAATTACCTCTCTCTTCGGGACAATCACTGCTTTGGGGAACCAACCCCTCCTACAGTTGGGCAAAGAGTCAGGTAGCACCACCTGCCCCCTTCTTACTCTGAAGATCAGCCAAAAAAGATTGTGCTTTGATTTCAGAAAAGAACATGCGGACTTGGCCATTAGTTAAAACCTTTATGCGGGCAGGATACAAAAGGTAGGCCTCACTTCTTGCCTCCTGAAATGATTTTATCAATTGCCTGAGTCGCCACCTCCGCTCAACCGTGGCGTGGCAAAAATCAGGGCGGGCAAAAAATGTATTACCGTCAAATGTGCGTTTGGCCTCTGGCTTTGCTTTATCTATAATAGCCTGTCTGAGGAGGTAATTGCCAATATATACCAGCATAGCCCTGGGGTGTACCCCTTGACCGTCCGCCCCTCTTTTCTTTTGGGTCAAGGGGAACCGGTGTGCCCGCTGTACCTCAGCATCCCAGTTCCACTCTGCAAGGTCCGGAAAAGCACCCTTCAAGAGGGCCACCACATATGCCCTTGCATCCCTCCCCTCAACATTTTCGGCCAGGCCCAAAAGTCTAACATTGTTTCTTCTCTGCCTGTTCTCAAAGTCTTCGATCTTCCACTGAAGGTCTTCGGTAATCTTTTCCTGCGTGTCTTTGAAGGTCTGCCATTCGTTGACTTCGTCCTCAAGTCTGCCGGTCCAATCCTCCACCTGTGTAACCCTACTCTCCAGGCCTTCATAGAGCTTATTTATCTTCCGCAGAGAGCCTTGTAGCCTCTTGGTTGCCAACTGTGCCCTGCGGCTCTCTGACCTGGCCTCACCCTGCATTTGCTTCAGTGTGGCATATATCAATTCTATTGAGGAAGCTGGGGCAGAGGCAGGGGCAGAAGCTGTGGCTGTTGCGTTAGGGGTGACGTCCCCACTAAGGTCAGGCATTACTCCATCTTCCGGATACAGTTGGGTAGAGGCTGAATAGTCCCAGGTGAATCTATGGGCTACTACACCTTCGAGGACCGCCGGACTCCCTTTGCTCTTTGTTTTGGACCTTAATCTGATCCTCAACGCTGTTACCCTTGGTGCCTTCTGCACTGAAGAAGTCTCTACAGAGACAGAGTCATCTGAGAGGTTGTTTTCACTGGTAAGGGAAATGTCAGAGTCATCGTTCAAAGAGAAAAAACACTCGCCTTCTGGAGAACCAGCAGTATTTTTCGCCCCCCCCCCACCCCCTGAGGTGGGCGGCTCGTGGCTGTTCCGTGACGTTAGTTGGGGCCAGAGCTACCATTATACTGCCTGTGAGTTGCAAATATTGATCAGTTAGCTCGCTTGGATGGATTATAACAGGTTCTGGGGTGAAGGGGGTTTCAGTTATCATGTTTCCGTTGCTCGTTACTTTTTTAATAGTTACCTGTAGGTCTGACAATGTGCTATTGTCTGGTGGGATCGTCGCCTCTTCACTCGGCTCTTCTTGTCTGTGGGCCGATCTAGAGGGTGAACACAACATTGTATCCCTCTCCGGCGAGCGAGGAGCTGACAGAACTGACAGAGCGTCCTCGGCGTGTGTAATGATCTGAGCCTGTATTCCGACAGGAGCAGGAGCGATGTCTGACGTAAGGTTGGCGGTGAGTGGAAAATGCTCTGCCAGCGTTGGTTGCCGAAAAATACTGAGTAGAGCATTATTGGCGGTAACAGGATCCCCGCTATCCCGCTGTGTTACACCGGTGCTGGGTGCATCAACTTTCTTCTGTAGTGCACGCCGCTGCTGCTGCCCGAAACCACGTCCCGCCGCAGATGCTTGAGATTTCAGCGGCTCCTTGACGGAGTCTTTCGAATCTTTCAGACCTTTAGAGTCTTTCTGATGTTTATTTGTCCGGGCGGCCATCCTGCTCACTAAGGCTGACGAGCAAGATCTAATCCCGGAAAGATAATTGCCACGACTGATGCGGTTGGTGCGGCTGATGTAGACGATCCTGTGTGTCAGCGCCCTTCCCAGCACCGGCTTCAGATCGCGTGGCTGACCTCGCCGCTGGCAGTAACCACCCAGTGACCGGCATTCCGCTCGACAGACAATTATCTGCAAAAGGTAAGTGCAATGTGACAATGCCATCCGTATTATCTGTCCATCTAATCTCTGCAGGGAGGAGAGCTCAGGGCTGCTGCTGCCTGCTACAGCCTCTCAGCGGCCATCTTGCCTCTAACCCAAGCATCTCCAAGTGAGACTTGAGCTCAACATCCTTCCATAAGGACTGCTCCAGGCGTTACCTAGCAGACAATCTACAGGCATGGTAGGGCTCACAACCACCCTCAAGGGACCTGAGACCCCCCCCCATTCAAAGGGAACCTGCGCCACCATACACTGGCGCTCAGAGTTATCTACAGCAACTACTTGGTGGAATGCCCCTGGGACTACCTGCTTCTCAGAGACCAGGTGACACCGGACTGAGGTCACACTGGCTCCAGTATCTCTGAGAGCCTCTACCCTGTTCCCATTGATGGTCACCCAGGTGCTATATTTCTTTGTGTTAGGGGGCACCTGGTTTCCTGGGACCATTTCACTGTCCCCTAGTGAGACGAGGGTCATTTCTGCGGGATCCCCACCCTCCTGTGGGCACCCCTCCTCCCCAAGCGCTACACTAGCCAACACTTTGGACTGTCCACCGGTGGGTGGCTGTGTCCCCTTTGGGCACTTGGGGTCCCCCTTAAAGTGACCCACCTGGTCACATGCATAACACTTGCGGGGGCCGGTCTCAACAGGCTTCCCTGTAGAGACCCCTTTCTTCTTATCACCGGGGGCTGGGAACTTTTACCCTGGGTACTAGTTTGGTGCCCTTTAGAGAACTCCTGTGCTTTACCCTTGTCCCCCCGCCTTTCTGCTGGGGACCCTGCCCACCTTTGGCTGAGTCTCCCCCAAACGCTTTCTTGTGGTACTCACCCAGCGGTCCGCCTCAATAGCAAGCTTCCTGGGGTCAGTTAGCTTACTATCAACTAGGTGCTGGTGCAGATCTGCAAAACATAGACTAGACAAGTGCTCCCATGCAATCAAATTGTAGAGCCCCTGAAAATCTGTTACATTACGGCCCTTCACCCAACCATCCAGCGACCTACAGAACATATCCACACATTCCAACCAAGTGTTGGCCTCAGACTTTTTACTGGACCTAAACTGATCCCTGTACTTCTCAGGAGTGAGCCCATACCTAGTGAGGAGAGCGTCTTTCATGTCAGCATAGGTGAGGTCCTGCCCCTTACCCAAAGACGACTCGTACCCTTGAAACCACCTTTGTATGTCATCACCCTTTTTGTACTCTTTCCCTACATTCTTGGGGATGTGTACAATCCTGTCTGTGTGTGCTGAAGAATTGCTGCCACCATCTGAGCCGGTTCTACTTTTTAGCTCCAGCTCCTTAATCATTCTCGCATGATCTAGTATAATTTTCCTTTCCTCCATGGCTATTATTTTCTCTTCCCTCTCACTTTCTATTCTGAGTTTCTCCAATTCAAACCTCCTTACTTCCCGCCTGTCCTCCAGCTCCTCTGGGGACAAACTACTGCTGCCTGGCCTGGAGGGCTCCCCCCCTCCCAAAAGCACATCCACCCTAGGAACAAGCTCCTCCATCTCTCCAGTGAGATCACCAGATTGCCCACTGGCACCTCTGGCTGCTACCCAGGCCCTCAGCGCCTTTTGTAGCTCATCCTTCCTGGTGAGGCCTCTGACCTGGACTTTCAGGTTCTTGCAAATGGATTTTAACTCCTTGACATTGTAGGCTTCCAATCGATCCTCCTCAAAGGCAATTTCTACTGATGCAATTGATGATACTATAGATACAGGCATGTTGAAGTAGCAAGTTCAAACTGGCAAGATCAAAAATAGGCCAAAAAGAAAACGAACCTATATGTGGTACGTAATGGTCTGCGATATGGTAGTAGTGCACACCAATCACTGTAAGTCAAGTGCAAACACAAGTCCTATCCCCACCGCTGACAACCAATGTTAGAAATGGGGGTCTCTAGTTGGCAAGGGCTTGCACCTTTGTCCAAGTAGGGACCCTTCTTCCTAGTCAGGATAAGGGAGTTACACTCCTAAAATAACCCCAGCTCACCCCTTGGTAGCTTGGCACGAGCAGTCAGGCTTATTCTAGAGGTAGTGTGTAAAGCATTTGCACATAACCAACAGTAACACAGTGTAAGCACTACAAACGGACACCACACCAGTTTAGAAAAATATCCAATATTTTTATATAGTTAAAACAAGACCAATACGATAAAAATCCACAGTACAGTACTTTAAAAATCTTCAGTTATCACAGTGTCCTTACAAACAGTTCCTTGATGTCGATAGCTCCGTCCAGGGCTATCACGGCATCGTGAACAAACAAATCCAAACAGTTCTGGCTGACTGCGGCGTCGCGGGTCAGCTACGGTGTCGTGAAGACCCGCAAACAGTAACTTTCAGAAATGCAGGGCATCGATGACCTCGCGGTGAGCTTCCGAACACACGGCGTCCGCAGGTGTCGGTTCCGGAGGTCGGTGCGGCGTCGTCGGGGCGCTCGAAGTCACACGCGTTGCAGATCGATCTCCTCTCTGTTGAAGTCAGGAGCGCTGGCGTCGGCCGGCGTTGGGTGCTGCGGTGCGAAGTGCAGCGGTGCGGCGTGTGGTGCCCTCAGGTCGCGGTGCGAGCAGCGGCTCGGTGGCGGCGTCGGATGGCGTTGTCGGTGAGACCACGGTCGCGGTGTGAGATGAAGGCGGTGCTCGTCACGGTGCTGGCAGGTCACAGTGTAGCAGCGGTGTCGTCGTAGCTGCAGTGTCGGCTGACGAACTGGAGTCGATGGCACCGGCGTCGGTGGGCCATGGCTGCGGTGCGGGATGAGGGCGGTGCGTCGTGTTACTTACGAGCGGTGCCCCCAAACCACGGTGCAAGCAGTGGCGTCGAGTCTGGCGTGGAGCGGCGTCGTCGGGGATACCACGGTGTCATCGTGAAGTGAGGCGGTGCGGAGTGTGGTGCCCACAGGTCGCGGTGCGAGCAGCGGTTCGGTGGCGGCGTCAGCAGGCGTCGTCGGTGAGACCAGGGTCGCGGTGCGGCATTGCGGCGGGGCCCTCTGCGGTGCCTTCGGGACACGGCGTCGGCAGCGGCATCGTAGACGGCGTCGGGCTTGAAGTCTTTGCTGTTCCTGAGACTTCTTGAACAGGGGGCAAGCTCTACCTCAAGCCCTTGGAGACACTCACAAAGTAGATTGCAGAAAGTTCAGTTCCAGTCCTTTCACTGCCCAAGACAGAAGCAGCCACTGCAGGCCAACACAGCAAAGCACACAGCAAAGTGGTAGTTCCTCCTCACAGCTTCTCCAACTCTTCTTCTTGGCAGTCTTCTTGATCCAAAAGAGTTCTAATTTTCTGGGGTTTGGGTCCCCCTTTTTATCCTCAATTTCTCTTTGTTCTCTGAGGGCAGAGAGGCCTTTGCCTAGTCCAAACCAGTTCTGGTCAGTCCTGGAGCACTTTGTTGACAAGTCTCCTTCTTTCCTTTTGCAGTGTAGGCCAGGGACATCAGACACACCACAGGAGGTGGAGCAAGCATTGTGGAGGGAAGGCACAGCCCTATTCAGGTCCCAGGTGCAACTCCTCCCACCCATCTACATGTAGAGCTTGCTATTCAGCCCTGTGCTGACTCACCCTGTCTCCTGGCATCCCCCAGCCCCTGTCACTCACACTCCAGACAAGGAATACACAACCCAGCAGAGGCAGGCTTGGATGGTTAGACCAGAAAATACCCACGTTCTAAAAGTGGTATTTTCAAACACAGAATGTTAAAACCAACTTCACTAAAAGATGCATTTTATCATTCTTAGTCCAGGCATACTAAACTCGGATTTCTACCATGTTCCCTGGGTCAGTTAGGATTATAAGCTGTAATAAACAAAACTGCCCTTTCTGGCCTAGGGGGAACAGGTAGCCTTGCAATAGTGAAAAACGAAATAGGCTGTAATTCACTATCAGGACATGCCACACACACCAGGGCATGTCCTACCTTTCACATACAATGCACCCTGCCCACAGGGGTACCTTGGGCCTACCTTAGGGGTGACTAACATGTAGAAAAGGGAAGGTTTAGGGACTTGCAAGTGTGTGCACTTGCCAAGTCGATATGGAAGCCCCAGGCTGCACACAGGCTCTGCAATGGCAGGCCAGAGTTACACTTTACGGGCTGTTTGCGTGGGTGGCACAATCCAGTGCTGCAGCCCACCAACAGCATTTGATCTATAGGCCCTGGCACTCTCAGTGCACTTTACAAGGGACTGACACATAAATCAAATAGGCCAATCATGGAAACACCAATCCATAACACATTTTATACAGGAGCACTTGCACTTTCCCACTGGACAGCAGTGAGGAAAGTGCGCAGAATCATTACACCAGCAAAAACAGAGTCAAAAACCAGGAGGTCAGAAAGCAAAAAGTCAGGGGAAACACGCCAAAAGATGGCAAGTCTAACATGGACCAACCGAGATTATTAATGTACCAAATGTCCTTCGTTTTTCAATGGGTGATGTCGTTAAAAGTAATATTCATTCTGACGATTGGGATGTACATGCAGTTGAATCGTTATTTACTGATTTGAAATATTATGCTGCTTTTAATGCTGAAGATTTGTACATGAATTCTGCAAGTTATGCCGATTTATATTGTTACCAGCATTGGGGCAACCACTTTCTCCATAAACCAAGTACCCTTCGGGGTCCTTTTAATTACACCCAATGGGAGCATTGTCCGACCCCTTTGCCAGGTAGTTCCCAGACTCTTAGAAATAAGTTTACTTATTTTACAGACTTTGATAGATCAAACCCTGGGTCCTATTATTTTAAATTAAACACTTCTTCTACACAGAAGATCATGTTGACCAACACCAAGTTACTGTATTCGGGTTCCTTTTTGAACGCCTTAGCTGTGGGTGGGTATGAACATTGGTGGGACACCATTGACTTGAAATCTATTTGGGGCTCCAAATCATGGCAGGTACAAGGCACGGAAGCCTTGCACCATGCTTGCCTCATCCCGGCCCAAATGTTATTTTTAAATCATACCATCTATCAAACGACGTTTTGGGGTTTGGCTACTTCCAAACAATTAAATGCACCTTCCATTCCTGTATTGTCTTCCACTCCCAACGAGTGCTTGCCTTTCAATATTTCCCTTACAAATTTGCAAGCTTTGTTTCAGAACAATTCGTTTAATGTCTCCACGTTTGTTCAGTCACCCTGGTTGGCTTGGCCAACGGCAGCAAATGCCTGCCAACTGCGTTTTCATGACTCAGCTCCTGGTTACAAACAGGATAGGCCAGACCCGAGGTTTTCTGACTCTCGTACTGTTACGACATATTCTGTTGGTAAATTATGTAAACAGTGGTTGCAGCACTCTTCATTAGATTCTGTAAAACAGCATTTATCCCTCCTGTCAGGCAACATTGATCTGTCCGATTTTGTTCTGGGGCCTCGTGGCCCTCGACCTAAGAGATTCATTTATGAAACTTACAATGAACTCTGGAAGCTTTCGCAAATTGAAGCTGCTTCCCGTCTACGGGAAATAGATCAAGCTAATTTAGAAAAGGTGCTTGCTGTTGTTGACAATAGTATTAATACCCTGTCTTCCCGCATTTACACATTAGAGAATATTGTTTCCTCTGTTGTTGATATTGTACAAGATGATGTTTCTGTGTTATATCATGGTCAGAATCAATTGCGTTCAGTGATGCAGTTTGCATGGACTTTGCAAACACTTAAACTGGGTAAAGTTCCTTGGCATTTTTTGAACACCTCTGCCTTATTCTTGCCGTTTAATTTAACTGAAAAACAGCAATTCATGTCCATGAAGGATGCAACATACACTCTCTTACATATCAAAAAAATAGAGCCCTTACCATTCTCTGTGGCGGAAGTGGATTCTGCAGTGTGGCTAGTTCACGGGGTTATCGTTTTGCCTTTTTCTTTATTTGAGTTCAGTTCATGCATGAAACATTATCCTGTTGGCCGTTTTCAGCCTTTAGGCAGTGCCTTCTTGCATGAACTTTGGTCCCTTCCTTTCATGTACCGATGCCTTCGGGACGGTAAGGAGGTTTTTCTCACGGGTGAGTCATGTGATTCTACTGTGGGTCATTCCCTTATTTGCAAAAACATTAAATTGCACGGAGCTTGTAATGTTTTGGCTCCGAATCTTGCTTGTGTTTTAAAGGGCATTCCTGCTCCTGCTATATCTCCTACTTTCACTGTGCTTGCAAATGGTAGCTATATCCTTCTGAATAATCAGGACTGCTGTGGCATGCTGGCCGGCATACCCTACATTGTAACAGTTTCCCACAGGGTTGTCTGCTGCAAGAATGTGCTTTTTCCTCCCCCGCACGACATCATAGATAGTTCCATTTGGCCTTCCATTCCAACGTTGAAGGCGGATTTCAATAAATTGAGCAGAATAAAGGCGCTATTATTGAATCAGGAGGTTTTGCTCACTTCCGCACGGGAGACGTTTATCCTCCAGGTGGCTAGTACCCACAGTGAAATACAGGCCCTTTTGAACACAAACCTCCCACAACATTTCGGTGAGCTGATTCACCGTGTTTTCAATGCATCACGCACCGAAGGTCTTGTGCACTTTCTTAAAGTTGTGGGCTCTGGCCTTGTTACCTCCTTTCAGACTATCTTTGGTGTAATACGGGCTTTTATTCATTCCATTTTTTCCAGCGTCTTTGGCGGATTTCCGTTAATCCTCGCTTTGGCGGCTGGTATATTGCTTTTGGTCTGTTTGCTACGCAATGGCTGCACTTCCTGGGGGCCTCATTGACCAGGGCCGTCTCCGGATGCTCCGTGAACGCATCCTCATCGGATTCGGCATGCTCCCATTGGCGACACTTAGTGTGTCCTATCGACTTTCTTTTCGCTTTGCGTATTTCACTTGCATGCAACCTGTGATGTCTTGCATCAGATGTCCTTTCTCATGGTCTTTGGATTATTGCCTCTCCAATACGTCTCTGTCTGACCCGGATTTCGTCCGGTTGGTGGGTCCCTTAGAGGCCCATGAACGGGACTGTTCCGGTGATGGCTTGATGGCGCGTGCGGCTGCACTTGGAATTCTGGCGCAATGGGATGGCTGGGCGGCTGCTCAGACTCTCCTACAACTGAGTTATATGGAGTATCACACAAGTTGTCCCGCAATGCTGATCACTGCTCCCTCTTGTGAGGAACATGAATGCAGTTTTGATTTGTTGGACTGGATGGCGTCTCTTTTTTCTGACGATTCCAACGATGTCCTCTTGGAAGGTGTGGCGTTTTTCTGCACTTACACTCTATTGGATTAGGGGGCCTCCGCTTCTAGCGTCCTGCCTCCCTGAAAAAATTTTATTCTGCAAATTTTTTTTTCCTCTCTCCCATTCCTTGTCCTTCATTGGGGACTATTCCAATACAGACGTTTCCGTTCTGCTCCATCTATTTGAACTCTGTTTTCGCCAATGGACTGACCAGGGGAGGGTGTCATGTGGTTTGTGGCCTCGTGGTCTGCATTGCTAAGTTGGCTTAGGCCTGGCTGCCATGATGCCTTTTTGCGCACGTTACTTTGTGACTTTGTTCTTCCAGCCTCGTCTTGTGCCCGGCTAATTTAGAACTGTCTGCCTTTCACCTTTTCTCCTGTTCCCTGTGGGTTTCGTCTGCACAACATGTACAAGGTCGAAAAACAATGTACCTTGTTCTTGCTGATCTGGTCAGCCCCTCGCACTTAGACATAACACTGAATGCAGCTGCACTAGAGAAATTTGTGTGCTTTTAATATTGTGATTTCAATGTTGGAGATACTTGGAGAAAAACCTTTCCAGAGAGAAGAGCTGTGCTTGTCTGATTATGTAAACCTTGCATCTAGATATTGAGGTATGAGGGTCTGCCCGACAAAGCCCAGAGGTCTTCTATTTTTATAATAAACTAGCTAATAGCACGGGGAGGGTGGTATGGTCATTTAGCCCTATATCCACTGCTTTATGAAATGCTTTCCCCGTTTGTATTCTATGGAATTGTAACTATGCTTATTATTTTATCCTTATGCATTATGCTGATAGTACTGGCACGTGTACTGTATCTTAGAGCATGATAGTGGAAATAAACATTTTAAACTATACTGTGTCTCTTATTACGCACGTTGTGGACAAGTATGAGTGAGTTATGAAAGGGTGTTCTTGCTCCCGCGAGTCCTGAGAGAGAGAGACCGTGTTCTGGGTTGTCTAATCATTGGTAGCTGCGCTGCTAATGAGACGCTAAAGCTAGTCGGATTGGGATTGTGTGTACTAAGGTGCATGGTTGGTTCACCACTATACTCCGAGGTCCTATTATCCTGTGCATAGCTCTGTATATATGCAGAATCCCTACAACAGTACTTGCATGTGTGCACTGTTGAGAGCCGGAGTTCATTTTAAAAGCAGCCCTGTGTTGCAGCAGTGCTTTTAAAAGTGAATTGTGCCCAAACTTGACTTTGGTGGTAGGGGCACTTAAAAAGTGATAAATTACAATATTGTGGCATTCTGGGTACCCCCAGGGTCTCCCCAAGGTGTCCCAGGGGTGGGGGTCATGTCATTATAAGGAGGGCCCTTATGAAAGATGTTTTATATGACCTGGGTATGGAGAAATTGCACATTTCACTTTCCACATTGTAGTAAAGTCCCTCCTAAAATTGACTTTGGTGCTAGGAGCACTGTGGAGTGAGAATCTACACTATTCTTGCTTATTCAGGGCCCCTTATTTCTCCCCTAGGTGTCCCAGGGGTGGGGGGGCCATGTAACTATAAGCAGGGCCTTTATAAAATATGTTTATATGCCCTGTTGAAGGAGAAATTGTACATTTAATTTTCCCCATTGTAGATACCTAGTCCCATAGGATAACAATGCAATAGTTTATGAACGCATAACTATCGCTAGCAATTGAATTAAGATATCATTCAAGGACTTTGGAGAATGGTATTGATAAATACAGTAATATGCCATTGCTGAATTTATCCTAAATTATACAGAAAATAAGTTATATGACTTTTTTGTCTGTAAGCCAAAATTCAGCCTTCCTGCCCTCTTCCCTGAGTGGTCAGAGTTAACAGGATTAGCCGGGCTTCTTTGATGAAGTGATAAGTGGCTCACCCAGGGAGAGGCTATCAGGTGGAGAGAGCTCTGCTACACAGTAATGCCAGAGCAGGGGGGAAGGGTTGTAAAGCATGAAGCTTCAAAGGGAGATAGGACAGGCAGGGAATGCCAGGTCCATCTACCCACCAGCCCCTTTGACTCAGCCAGATGGGAGGCTTAAGGCAAGAATTTGTAGATGGTAGGGGGGAAAGCTATGGATATGAGAAATACTGGAGGCTGTTTTAACTAGTTCTTGCTCCTCTGCTGAGATTTCAGTCATATTGAATTTTGTAGGAATAGTACATACCTGGGAGAAGATTATGCCACACTTTGGAGCCATTGGTCATGATCTGGGTTGTTGCCCTGAACCACATTGGACAGCAGTGCTCTCCTGCTTGACCCCAGAGAACACTGAATAAATATGGGAGAGGTGCATAGCCTCTTAGTTCTGCTGCTTGAAACTAAGCGAAGAAGAAGGCTTGCCAAGCTGGATACTTGATTAGCACCATCAGGCCCTGCATTCTGACTGACTGCGCCTGCTGCATTATCTGGAACTACAGCTCTATAGATGTACCTTGCTTCAAGAGGATTAAAGAGTAGACTCCCTGCAAGCTACAGGTTAACAGAGCTCATCCGCATCATCACCACCAAGAATCCCATGCCTGGAGTGCATCCAGTGGATTTGTAAGGGTTTGTCCAGCTGCATTGTGGGAATTGTGGTCTCAACCTTCCAAGGGCGATCTTGGAGATTCCAGACCCTTGGATTGTGTTTTGGACACTTTGGACCCCCAAGATGAACTTCAGGGAGAAGTTCCAGAAGTTTGGAGAAGTTTGGAGCAACTTTGGAAAAAAGCTCCATAAGGGGACCAACTCAACCGCGAGAGTCAAGCCGGCCACCTTCAACCACGAGCCGGCCTGACCTGCTGGATCATCCCGCTGAAAAGCTCTGGAGGTCTGACATCCAGAGTTTAACCAGTAGCTCCCTCAAGAGCAAGCTAGGGAACCCTCACAGAATCCGGCCTGGTGAAGAGCATTGAGGGACCCTGGCGTAAAAAGCACCAGAAAAGTTTCTAAGTCCAAAGGTGAAATTCTGACCGAGGCCTACTGTGAGGGGTACCCAAGCGGGGCTCGACTGCGCTTGGCCTGAAACTTTGACTTTGTCCCGGACAAATGCGAGCAGATTTCCCAGGGTGGCACTATAGGTTTCTAAGTACTATATAGTGCTAAATCTTTACAAAATCATATCTCTGGTTCCCTACAATGTATTTTTGTCATTTTGGTGTAATTTTAAAGATAAAAATCTTAAATATATTTATAAATTGGTGTGGGATTTTTATTGTGTGTTGTGTTTTAATTATTTACTGAATTGGTGTTTTTAAATGCTTAACATACCTGTCTCCTAAGTTAAGCCTGCCTCCTTGCAGCCAAGCTACCGTAGGGTTGAGCATGGGGATAATTTATTAAGACCTGTACTGAGCCCTAGACTGTGTTTGTGGCCTTATTGTCAGTGGTAGATACACATTTGCCACTACCAATAACCCACTTACCAACAGTGGCAAATCTAAAACTATGCTGAAAAGACTGCAGCCACAGAATTGCATAATTCCGGTAGCCTAGTATATTTATTAATGTCATACACTCTCTGCAAGTTCAACAGCTTTCTTTAGTTATACCTTTTCTACCAGGGTCTTTGTTGAGTGTTTACCCTACATTCATAGGCTCCTCAGCGGCAATGGATGTGTTGGGTTTCCCTTCACAAATTGCTGTGTGCTTTATTATAATAAAGGCTCAGATTCTCAAAGTAATTTACGGCTGAAAATGGCTCCATTGATGCCTGAATGCTATCCACAAATGTGTGCATCAGACAAAAGTGGTACACCTACCATGCAGTTGTACACAATTACTATGTACATTTATGCAGTAGTATACTCACACAAGAGCTGGGGGTGGAAGGTTTAAGACGTGGGTTGCCTTGAGAATTTGTGAACGTACGCAATTGTGAGTTTTTGTGCATTTCAAACCTCCTGTCTGACCAGTGCTTAATTTCTAAAAATGTAAGTGACAGGGCCCTTTTTAGGAGGCCACTGCAGCCTACACCACCTGTTTGTTCCCCTTACCAGCGCTGCCAATCACAGTACCAACACAACTACCATTGCACTACAAGTGTGATAATTCAAACTAGTACAGGCCACTCAAGGCTATAAGAAAGGCATAAAAAATTAATTTTGAGTTATTATACACTCTTGTAGTGCTCATCTCAAAATTATTCAGACAGTGCCACTATGTGGTGGGCTGTCATTAGTGCTGGTGTTGACAATTAATTGTCAGTGTTAAGTCCAGGAATCCACCAGCTCAAATTAAGTATTGTCTCCAACAGCAGCAGCCGGTGCAGGTAAGCGCAGTGGGGTGGGGAGGGGCAGGGTGGGGCAGGGGATATGTCGACAGAGAACGGAAAAGGGGAAATTAAATAAATAAATAAATCCTATTCCGTCGTCTGTCGACATTCTCCGGCCCCACTGCCCCACCGCGCTTACCTGTACCGGCCGCTGCTGGTCTCCAACCACTTTCCGCCAAGCAAAAGGTCAAAGATTTACTCCAGTAAGACCCCCAAATTTCATGAAAGTGTAGAAGAAGCGAGTTCTACATGTGGAGAATGTGCATGACTGCATGGTGCTCCATTACCGAATGCAGGATTAAAGACTGTGTACAGCCCTACAACGGGAAAATAGCAAATGTCACTAGACATTTCCCAGCAGTATGATGGGAAACCTGTGACTAGGACAGCTTTCTACTGAATTCATAAGAGATGCACATACCATCATGTGCTAGGAATACACCTACGAGTGTAAATGGCCAACATTTTATGATGAATATGTGACGTATTTTAGGCCATTGACCAGTAGCATGGAAAAGTAACATAGAAAATGAATGTAATTAGCAGAAAACGTTAACATGAAGTACTCGTGTTGTGAAGCTGATCATAAGTCGCATACTAAATGTGCTTAATATAATCAAACCCTGGCACTCATATGTACAGTATCATAAGTATACAACTTTTATCAATAATAAAAATATATCAACATTAAAATAGTTTATTATTTCCTTGTAAAAAACTCCAGCCAACACGTGTTTCGTCGCTCGGGACAAGACACCCGCGACTTCTTCAGGGCTGGAAGACATACATAGAACAGAGTATAAGCCCATGCTAACGGGTACAATTGTTCCATTTAAAATAAGTGCCTTACATAAAATCCCAACAATATGCCGCAAACCAATCAGCATAGTATATACATGAATACCAGTGTACACAACATTAATCATCCCAAATGTTATAGCGTGTATCATAACCTTAAAAACAATCCACATCAAATAGAAACAATTGATATTGTTTGACGTGGTTCACCAACCTATATTTTCATCAAAACGTGTGGGGGGTGATAAAACGTGTGGGGGGTGATAAAAAGAGAAGATCCGAAGGTGGGAATAGAAAGGAAAAGGGTGCATAGCAAATCTGTATACAAGTTCATAAAGAAGAAGAGGATTCTCTGAAAGTTACATTCAATAACAAGCCTACCTTGATTTGACTGGCCCAATATTTCAAGCCTATAATATATATGAAATTGTATGTTAGGTGTGAACCCAACATTAGAAACTATATATCTATCTACAGGATATGATCAGTAAAACATACCTTCTGACTGGTTGTACTTCCGTCCCAGCCTAATTATGGCTGGGATATAGAATATAATAAATGAAGAGAGGTCCTAGCAATATCTGTAAAGTGAAAACCGCACATTAGAACAGAAAACCGAATAGTACTTATCGAAAAGGTAGCTATCATAAATACAAATTCGTATAGGAGAAAGACAAGTCAACTAAACTCCCAGTGTGGTCCATTTCAAGGTGATAGCTGCGTCTATCATAAACAAAATACATCCGATTTATTGATATAGTTCCTAAATATCATGTTTCATTCTAAATAAGAAATTGTATCTCCTATAGCAACAGAGGTATAGCATACGATAATGTAACGTCCAAACAGGGCCAAGGACCCGATAAAACCAATGACAGAGCGCCGTTTGAAGCCACCATAATAATAAATCAGTGCATTGGTGCCTAGTAATTAGAAAGACCCACAACCAATCCGAGTGTTAGTGGTATCTAACACTTACCAAAATAGCACGATTATATCAAGCTTCGTGCTTGAATCTTAAGCTGCGTATTCAACAGCCAGTGGCATTCTGCAAGATAAAGATAAAATACCCGCAATTTATGGTAAGAGCGATAGTAGCTTGTTATTAGAAGGCGATTACGTTCCTAATTATCTATCTACCTGTGTATTGCAGCATCCACGCATGAAACAGTCCTCGGCGCTGCAGTATGGCCGTCGTGAGTAAAGGCACCCGGAAGTATCCGGCTATAAGTAAATCACGTGGCTAGTACGCTCAGTACGTGAGCTACGAAGCCCAAAAATATCCGCCATATTGGGTGAGTGAAATTACCCGTGTCCCGGCTGCTAATTATAGCATTATGTTGTATCAGTGAGGGACTACACCTCTAAACGTCATATTTTAAAGATATTATAGATACTTACCACTCCTATCTTGAGAATCCATGTAACAAAAACTCCTAAATAAGTCACAGCATATAAGTCATGTAAAAACTGAATATCAACAGGAAACCCTATTCAAAAAATATCTAAGGGTTCTAAAAGCCTGACTCGTAACAATTATAAGCTCGTAGAAATGGATCCACGTGTCCAGATTTTGCTCTAGGTCAAAAGGACCTTCTTAATATTACATCAGAGAGATCCCCAAGATCGTTAAGAAGAAAAGACTCACTTGTATATACTCAGAGTATTAGTAACAAATATCGAAGGGGAATATGTTGATTACGTTGTAATTCAGCTGATGAGAAGGGGGAATATAAGATGTATGAGAGCAAGAACATAAAAGAGAGTAACAGAATCCAGTATTATATAAGTGCGTATAAAATAGTTTAACTTCACGTCAGACCTTATCATATCCCGAAAACAGACCATATGGTTAGGAGCATATCCTAATCAATGTCAAAATATCCAAAAGACATTTTTATTCCGATGTTATATTAATCCACTGCCATACATATGTGCATCAATCCCACAGATAAGAAGAAAAGACTCACTTGTCTATACTCAGAGTATTAGTAACAAATATCGAAGGGGAATATATTAATTACGTTGTAATTCAGCTGATGAAAAGGGGGAATATAAGATATATGAGAGCAAGAACATAAAAGAGAGTAACAGAATCCAGTATTATATAAGTGCGTATAATATAGTTTGGCTTCACGTCAGACCATATCATATCCTGAAAACAGACCATATGGTTAGGAGCATATCCTAATCAATGTCAAAATATCAAAAAGACATTTTTATTCCGATGTTATATTAATACGCTGCCATACATATGTGCATCAACATTGTCCTTCAATCATGTGGTCCGTCAGATGTATACACAATATATTCTAGTCAATTAGAAGTTGTAGGAATTATTAAACAACTTCTACCTAACATAATTCAATAAATACATCATAGTGGCAGGTTACATTATTGACATCATCATAAATGTGTTATGGTTTCTCATATAATAATTCAGTCCCCTAGGAAATAGTGTAGTTCATGATCTATATTCATCCTGTGTTCAACTGCTTGAAGCTTCATGATCCATAGGGCCTCCCTGCGTCTAAGAAAAAGTTCTTTATTACCGCCCCTCGGGTCCATATCTATCTGATCAATCCCACAGAAAGATAGCGTTTTATATGTCCCTTGTGCTTGGCATTCATTAATATGGGTTGCAGTGGTGTATCTGGGGTCATGATGTTTGATGGCCCTCAGGTGTTCATAAATTCTCTCTTTCAGTGCCCTGATGGTACTTCCTATATAGAAGTAACTACATTTGCATTTAATCATGTACACCACATAACGACTATTACAATTAATCATTTGTCTGATCTCGTATTGTTTGCCCAGATAACTCCGAAATGATTTAGTATTATTCATTGCCAAGGGGCAAATTTTACAATTGCCACATTTGTGGAAACCAATACATCTTTCAGTGAGCCAGTTAGATTTTGTGGTCTGTTTTGGATAGCTAGGACTAATCCACGATCTTATGTTCTTACCACGTCTATATGTAATGAGGGGTTGCGTTGTAATATATTCCCTCAATGATTTGTCATTATACAATATTCGCCAATGTTTTTTCATGCTGTTCCTAAGAGTTACTGATACCTCATTATAGTTGGTGATCAATCTGACTTTAGAAGGGGTTTTGTTCTTACATGGCCTGTCTTTGAGAATATCCACTCTCTTAGTTCGTGTAACCTTTTGTTCAGCTGCAATAATGGTTTGTTTATCATAACCTCTAGCAATGAATCGTTGTTGCATATCTTTTTACAGATACTGAAGTCCTCATCCTTACTACAATTCCTTTTTGCCCTAGTTAGTTCACCAGAAGGTATAGATTTTATTTGATGTTTAGGGTGTGAGCTACTTGCATGTAGTAACGCATTGCACGAGGTGGGTTTGCGGTAGAGTTTGCTCTGGATCTGGTTATTCTCTACGAATATAGTTAGGTCTAGAAATTCTATTTCTGTCATGCTCAGATTAGACGTAAATTGGACACCCATGTCATTAGAGTTAAGGTATTCACAGAATTCATTTAAATTCCCCATTGTGCCAGACCATATCATAATGCAGTCGTCGATGTAACGACCCCAATAAATGATGGATTCATTCCATGGAGTACCCCTAGGGCCCCAGATCCACTCCTCCTCAAACCAACCCATAAACAGATTGGCATACGAAGGAGAAAACCTGGCGCCCATGGCGACTCCCTGTATTTGTTTGTACCATTTGGTTTCAAATAAAAATACATTGTTCTTAAGAATTAGGTCAATCATAGTGAGGATCATTTCTGCATGTGCCCAATGTGTGTGGCCGGTCTTTTGCTCAAGTATTTTCTAATTGCTTTAATACCCAAGTCTGTTCTAATGTTGGTGTATAAAGCGGTGACGTTCAGTGTTGCTAGTATCATACCCTCCTCCCAGGGTACATCTGACAGTATACTCAGTATACTCAGAATATGCTTCGCATCCCTAATATATGCCGGTAGGTTCTTCACTATTGGTTGTAAAAATGCATCAACATATTGTGATATTTTTTCTGTGGGACCTCCCATACTGGATATTATAGGTCTACCCGGTGGAAATGACTGGTTTTTATGTACCTTTGGTAAGGTATAAATACATGGAAATCTTGGTTTATCCACCTTCATATATAGAAACTCATCCTGATTGATAAGCCCATTGTTGAACCATTCTCGTAGAAATGTGTAGAAACAATAAACTATTTTAATGTTGATATATTTTTATTATTGATAAAAGTTGTATACTTATGATACTGTACATATGAGTGCCAGGGTTTGATTATATTAATGTTGTACAGACCTGTGATCTGTACTGTGGTGGGTTGGATGATTACCTCCTCCCTGGGCACCTAACCATATACGTATTTAACCAAATATATACCGTTCAAAGAGAGCGCCATTACCATCCAGGGCACAATCATCCCAACTAGTATTTCCTACTAAATGTGCTTATTAATTATGTCATTTCATAAGTAGGCAGATATTAGTTGAAATTGCATTAATGTTATGTGGATTCGTAAAGCCTTCATGGTGCATTCTTATGTTAGCCGAAATTCGTAGGCCTGAAATGCAAGTCTCTGACAACTCTTGCTTTAGAATTAACAGTTTGAATTTCATGTGTGCTGTGGAATCTGTTCTTTCTCACGGTTTGTGTTGCAGGTGAAGAAGCGCTCATGTTAGATAGAATAAGGTCTGTATTTTATTAGCTAGGCAAGGAGAGAAGAAGTTACAATTGTGTGGCTTGAGTCGATAAAGGAAGGCTGTGTGTTCCATACAGGAGAAGGCCTGAGAACCAAGGACAAATTGTAGCGAGGAAGGTACACCGTAGATTATGGAAAAATACCTTCAGGACTGTACTCAGAGCGGATGGCGTGATTCAAAAAGCACCATGGGAGTGCTGCTACCTATGGATAACTGGTTGTTGGAATTAGGGATAGAGCCGCACTTCTGTCTTGCCTTCAGAGAGAGAGCATCTTAGAATAAGCTCTATCTTTGTAGCTTTATGCTACTTGACCCTTTGATCTTTGAGATCTTTGAGAGACTTCTTAGGAAGACTCCACATGCTGACACCTTTTATCCTTTCTGAAAATGCGAGATGTCACCTTAGGGTTAGAGGAGGGATACATTTAATGCTCTTCATTCACCAACCCTCGATGCGGGGAAACCTCCTCATTTTCTGTATTTTATTTCTTGACCTAATTGCGTTGTTTATGCTACACTGTCTAAATTGGATGCACAGATTTGGCTTCATGTTAATTCCTTTGTATTTCTATACTCTCGTGTTGAGGTGTCTTTATGTCCAGTTATTTTTGGCTCTGTAATAAAACAACCTAACCTGAAGTAGTTGTCCATGGGTTATTATGTGTCCGAGAGAGCTATTGTTTAATTGATTGTTTTCCTAACGACTTTCTCCCCTTTACACTTTCATGCTTCAAAAAAGAACCATCAGAGTGTGACTCTAGAACAGGTCTAGAACTTATGTGCCCGGCCCTTTCAGTTGGTAGCAGAGGATGATTCGCACATGTAGTAAGGGGAGAATCTAGAACTAATCTAGAATAGGTGGAACCTAAACCCCAAAGCCCCAAATTAGAGCCCAATGATTGAGAGCGGAAGGTGACGGAATCCAGTGGAGACCGACGGAGTCTGATGGTGCAGCGAAATCTGCAGTGGATGGAGGAGTGAGTATCAATAGGGTGCATGTGGTGTGTTAGATTGCGGGAATGGTTTGATGGTGTGAAGTCTTTCGGAGTTGGAGTGAGAGTCAAATGAATGTGGTTTTGGACCGGACGTGGTTCAAGGATTGAGATTTGAGTTACAGGTCCGATATGGCCTAAGATCCCAGGATATTAAAAGGTGTAGAAAACACTGAGATTCTGATTGTCTGACTGAAGAATTTAGGAGTTGTCTTGAGACATCATCGGCAGTTTCACCTAAGACAGGGAACCTAGTGTGAATGGGATGTATGGGAATAATCTAGCGGACCTTGTGTACAGCGGTTAACTATACTGATTCGGGTGATCCACAATGGTCGAAGGTCATTGTGCGTAAAGGTTCTTGAGTGGTTGAAATTCTATTGATCCTATTAGATAGCAGACAATTACAGACTTAAGATGACTGTGTGAGTGAATGTATACAGATAAATTGTGAAGGAGGGTGAGCTGCTGTGAGGAGTGAAAGTGACGTCAGAGTGTGTTGTGCTGTGATTGGTAAGTTGGTGTAACGCATTTGTTGGTAGTCATCGGGAAGTTTGTGGTTGAAAATGATTTTCCATCGTAACTTGGTAAACAGTAAATTGTAATTTGGAATCATGCAATGTTCTAGGGTGTTGCGGGACCTTTTCAGGGGTGGTGAGGGGGAGTGGGAGAAGAGGCGCCACCCGGAGATACTCTAGCACACTATATGGCGACAAACATTGGGCTCCACACTATAATTTGGCTTCAAAACTGGCATAAGATCACTGAAAAGGAGGGTGAATTGTCATTTCCATTTCAGTTGGATGCATTGAATCATCTCAGAGGAGCAATGTTTGTGCTGCGACCATTGCCTAGAGCAACACAGTTTGAAGCGTTAGATGCATGGATGCGTGCAGCTCATGCTAAGCAGAGGGAGAAATATCAAGGGAGAATGAGGAAAACTGTGAGGGGATACCAGGACGTGCAGTGGGATGCGAAGCTCAAGAAATGGAGTGTGGATACCATTCAGGGAGAAAGGTTGTACCCAGTATTGGTAGGAGATGGGGAGTCACCAGACAGGAGTAAAAGGACAAATGGGAGTGACAGTAGTGACAATGAAGACAGCTTGTTGGATGGGTTGTTTGCTGAGCGTCCTCCACCTTACAGTCCACAATCAGGCAAAGAGTGGCGAGGCTCGGAAAGTGCTGAGATTGTGGGAAGTGTAGCAGCTCAAGTGGGTCCTGATCCAGGAGTCGTTGGAAGGATATCAGCAGGAGTAAGGGGGACAGGAGGATCTGCTTTAGAGGTACAGAACAGAATGGTGTTTGGTGCTGCTGCGCTGTTGCCGGAAGCTCTTACAGTACCGGTTACCATTGGTCCTGTTGTTCTTGTTTACGACCCAAGTTCAGTGGCAAACCTTAGTAAGAGACAGTCCATACATGCTGAAGGGACTGGATTGGGAAGAACAGGGAGCACAAATGGGAATGGCACTTCCCTTGTGCCTATGTAATCTAGGACCCTATGGCAACTACTGCTGACCCTTCATTGGCTCCAGTACTATACGATCCACACCGATGGTAAGCACTAGTTCAGATCTGCGGATGTGGTAAGCCACTGGGAGAGGACTAAGTGGTGGGACTTTAGAAGCAAGCACAAGTCAGCGAACCTCTGAAATTCAGCATGTTCTTGACATTGCAGACTTGGAGTCCTGGTTGAGAGACCATAATAACAGTAAGGAGAGTCAGAGTAGCACGTCGAGTCAGGGTACCATCAAAGCCGCAATGAAGGCGAAGCTACTGGATGTAATGAGGCTGAAAGCTGAGGTAGACAAAATCATCAGTGGGAATCTACCTTTAGACAGAATAGAGACCTATGAGACAGATGATCTGTTGTTTGTAGTGAAGGATGTCACCCAAAGGGCAAGAGAAGCACATGAGAAGTTGTCGGAGCTGGCTCAGAGGTATGGAGTAGATTTGTCTCAAACGAAATTACTGCAGGGAAATCACATGCCTACTTACAGTGACAGTTAGAGAGTTAGAGGAAACGAGAGTGACGGGGTTGAAGACATACATCCGAGAAATGGTAATAGGAGTAAGGGCTGGATAAGTGGGAGGAGAGATGGTCAAAGAAGAAGTTTAAAAAATGGTGACAGGAGAGACACCACCTCCAGGAGGGGGAACGCAGGGGGTAGAGGCATATCTGTTACGGAAAGTGCCTAGTGGAGGGTATGTGCATGTTCCCTGGAGTTGGGGTGACCTTGCAGCTTTCACAAATGATTTCCCTAGGTTAAGGGAGAAGCCTGCTGAGTGGTATAAGCCAGTCAATCGCTTTGTTAAGATCTCAAAAGTATTGTGGATTGACTTGAAAACCATGTTCGAAATTGTGATTCCTAGTGATCTTTGGTCTGCTTGTTAGATAGCCATTGAGTGGCCTGCTGCTGGGCCAGAGAAGGATCCAGTAACTCATGGTCCTTCGCCATTGGTTATGAAGAAGTACGATAAGGTGATCACATGGTTGCAGTCCAAAATAGCCCCTCAAGACATTGATTGGGTTAAGATAGAACAAACGACACAGGAACCTAAGGAGTCAATAATGCTTATTATGAGAGGCTGGTGCAAGCCTTTAAGCAGTACAGTGGGTTAGATACGCTCAACCCTAAAGATCTGGGACAATTTGTATCCAAATTTGTGACTGGATTGAGGGTGGAGATCAGCCTCATGATCCAACAGCATCTAATTTGTTGGCAAAACAAATCAGTGGATGAAATCCTATGGTGCGCCAGATACTGCAGTGATGAGGTGGCATTTAAGCATCAGATGATAAAGGAGAAATTGATGCTGGTCCAAATTCAAAATGCCCAAACAGGAGAGCAGGTGCAGGCAAAAGTGGGAACTGTAGCTCGTGGTCAAGGGAATGTTCCAGGGGGTGTCTAAGTAACGTCAGTCGCTGGGTCGACGGGACAGGGAAGAGGAAGAGGTGTCTCCATAGATCCTAAGACCGGGATAGATTTTGCAACCCTGAA
Source organism: Calotriton arnoldi (assembly GCA_963921515.1). Taxonomy (NCBI): domain Eukaryota; kingdom Metazoa; phylum Chordata; class Amphibia; order Caudata; family Salamandridae; genus Calotriton; species Calotriton arnoldi. Next base: position 256,503 of record CAWUFW010007823.1, read on the forward strand.
GAAGACCACTGCCTGTCATTTTTGTCACAAGATCGGGCACTGGAAGCGCGAGTGTCATCTCACTCCTGCGAATCAAGTGCAGGAAGGAGATCTCGTGTGACTAGGCCAAGATCGCTTAATGCAGGAGGGAACCAGAATCAGTTGGCGCAAGTGCCTCAAGTTGTAAGAATCTTGCAGGGCAATCAAACTTATCACCAGATGGCTTTAATGGAAGCTCTGGATGGACTTGATCTGGACCCGTCCTTATAACGGTGCCTGAGGGGGGGAGAAAGACTGTACACTTGTCGCAGTCTTAGAGGTAGCCCCCAGTGGATCATATGTAGAAGCAGAAGTAGATGGTCATCCCATTACATTTTTGGTAGATACTGGTGCTACCCATTCCACTGTGAGATCCGCAGTAGCTCCAAAACTGCCCCTCTCGGTAAAATCGATCCAAGTTGTAAGAGTCTCTAACAAAAGAATGACAAACCCTTTGACAAAAGAGGTGTCGGTGAAAATCGGAACCTTTCAGGATCACCATCAGTTCCTGGTGTGTGATTCGAGTCCAGTCTGTTTGCTAGGGCGTGACCTGTTGTGCAAATTCAATTGTATCATCGACTGCACACCAAAAGGGATTGAATTGCAGACTAATGATGAGGTCATTGCTTTCAAATTGGCTAATCAGAATCATTATAAAGCCATATTTCCATTACTGACAGTGGAAGACATGCCGCTGGATTTGAGAGACACCGTCTCTCCAGTGGTATGGGACTTCTCAGGGAAGGAGATTGGATTGATTTGAGGAGTCGAGCCAGTCCACATACAAGTCAAGCCAAATGCAGAATTGTCAAGAATGCCTCAGTACAATCAGAAACCGTGGCAGGGATTACACCTGTAATTGAGTCTATGATTGCGCAGGGCATCGTAAAGGAGCCCATGGGAAGTCTGTGCAATTCTCCTATCATGAGATTGCAGAAGCAGAGTGGGAAATACTGCATTGTCCAAGACCTTAGAAAGGTAAACAGCATAGTGATTCCATGTTGTACCGTGGTACCGAATCCTTCTGTGATCCTATTTCAGATTCCTTGTGAAGCTGCATGGTTTGCAGTGATTGACCTCTGTCAGGCATTTTCTCCATTCCGTTGCATGAGGTGAGCCAATTTTTATTTGCTTTCCGTCTGGAGAATCGTGTCTTACATGGTGTTGTATCCCACAAGGGTATACTGATTGTCCATCCATATCCAAACAGGTCTTGAAAAAGAACTTTGGGAGCTTGATTCTGCCCTGAAACTCAGTGTTAGACCAGTACATCGATGACATCCTCATTGCATCTGAAACGCAGAAGGCTTGCAGAGATGATACTATCGCCTTACTAAACCATCTGGCTGTCAATGGACATAAGGTGTCTCTGAGTAAGCTTCAGTACTGTCTAAATAAAGTACAGTATTTGGGTCATTGAATTGAAATAGGAAAGAGGAAGGTGTCACCAGAAAGAGTAGAGGTGATCATGAAAATGAATCCTCCCAGTACCCAGAAAGAGGTCAGGATGTTCTTGGGAATGGTTGGCTACTGCCGACAATGGATTCCTAATTTCTCCTTAATGGCAAAGCCTTTACAGATGCTGACCCACAAGGTTATGTGTGACCTGGTACCTTGGGATAACAACTGTCTGCTTGCGTTCCTGGAGTTGAGAGAGTACCTGTGTCGCGCTCCAGCTTTAGGAATGCCTGATTACAACAAAGCATTCTCATTATTCTACCATGAGTGAGAAGTTTGTGCTCTATTTGTACTCACCCAGGCACATGGAGGTGCCCATAGACCAGTGGCCTATTTCTCAGCTACAATAGATCCTGTAGCTTCAGAATTGCCCGGATGTCTCAAATCTGTTGCTGCAACAGGTGTCAGTAATAAACCATGTGAGAGCATTGTGATGGGTCATCCTCTTAGAGTATGTTAGAAATGGGGATCTCTAGTTGGCAAGGGTTTGCACCTTTGTCCAAGTAGGGACCCTTCTACATAGTCAGGGTAAGGGACTTACACTCCTAAAATAACCCCTGCTCACCCCCTTGGTAGCTTGGCTCGAGCAGTCAGGCTTATCTCAGAGGCAGTGTATAAAGCATTTGCACATAACCAACAGTAATATAGTGACAACACTACAAAAGGACACCACACCAGTTTAGAAAAATATTTAATATTTTTATATATCCAAAACAAGACTAAAACGACAAGAATCCAACATACAATACTTTAAAAATATGCACTTTGCAAGAATACTAAAAAAACACAGTTCCTTGAAGTCGTCCGGTGCTACTGTGGTGCTGTAAACAACAGAATCCAACAGTTCCGTCTGACCGCGTCGGTCAGGGTTGTCAACAGACTCGTAAACAGTACCTTTTGTGTTGTGGCTGATACGTTGGTGCGGGCCGGTCGTGGCAACCATTGCAGTTGCAGTGTGAAGCGGAGCAGTGCCCTCAAGTCACGGTGCAGGCAGCGGCTCGGTGACGGTCATCCAACAGTGTCGGTGAGACCAGGGCTGCGGTGCGGAGTGAAGGCGGTGCTTGTTGCGGTGCTGACAGATCACGGTGCAGGCGACAAAGCCGGTTGCGGGAAACTGGTGTTGGTCGGTACGGACTGCGGTGTGGGACGGGGCGGTGCGTCATGTGACTTACGAGCGGTGCCCCCAAGCCATGATGCGGTCACGGAAATTACGGTCAGCGTGCAGCGACGGCATCAGTGGGACCAGGGTGGCGAAGTGAAGTGAGGCGGTGGGAGTGCGGTGCCAACAGGTCATGGTGCAAGCAGCGGCTCGGTGGCGGCGAGGGTCGTCGTCGTCGGTGAGACCAGGGTTTCAGTGCAAGATGCGGCGGTGCCCTCTGCGGTGTCTTCAGGACACGGAGCCAGTGATGGAGTCGGTGACGGAGTCGGTTGCTTTTCCCTTCTCTGTGACAACTGAAACAGCGGTTCCAGAAGCGGTACCCAGAGGTTGGTGAAGCCTTTGCAGTCCCTGAGACTTCAGAACAGGAGGCAAGCTCTACTTCAAGCCCTTGGAGATACTCAGCACAAGTAAAGAAAGTTCAGTCCAGTCCTTTCACTGCCCAAGGCAGAAGCAGCAACTGCAGGCCAACCCAACAAAGCAACAACACAGCAAAGGGGCAGTACTCCTCCTGGCAGCTCTTCTTCTTGGCACGTTCCTTGATTTCAGCGAGTTCTCTGAAGTCATGTATCTCCCTGAGACTCCCAACAGGTGGCAAGCTCTACTTAAAGTCCTTGGAGAAAACTCTAACAGCAGGATGATGAAAGTACACTCCAGTCCTTTCCCTGCCCAAGACAGAAGCAGCAAGCAGCAGGCCAACACAGCAGAGCACGCAGCAAAGTGGCAGTTCCTCTGTTGTATTCCGCTTTAGGTGTCCGTATATAGGTTTTCCTGAAACATGTCCTTATATAGGCACAATTCGCATTGCCCTTATATAGGCATAGAATCCCAGTCCTTATTTAGGCATTAACCGTGCACTCCAAATACAGGCATGGTCACCGACATCCGTCCACCCTAACGTCACAACGAGTTCTTAGAAACCAGAACCTTAAGCTCTCGGGAGTTCCCCTAGCACAGGATTATTGATTTCTCCAAGAACTCATCTATTATGTATGAACCGTTATACCTTAAGGGTTCATTCCTGACGTCTTCCTCTGTCCGACTTCACGTCAATGCTAACATTCCAAGGCACCTACCAGGTATAAATATACCTTCCCTTGCCCAAGCAAGTTAGAGGAGACCTCGACTTCAGAGGAGCCCGTATCCCGGCCTGATGCACTGAGAAGACGCTGTCATTCCTGCACGCAGAAGAATCCAGCTTCCACTGTTCTGACTCCCTTCGCGGGGTGTTAGAGTTCGAGTCCGGAAAGAGATTACCACCTCTCTCATTCTCAAGGTATGGAGCTGACTAGAACCTAGAGGGACTCTTGGCATACTAGACTTAACAGACTTTTAGTATACCATACTAGAGAATACTCCACCTACTTCTTACCTTTCCCTACACCTAGACTAGGTTAGGTACATTGGGGTAGAACTAGCTTAGAGACGCATCGTATGAGTACTCTCATTTTTAGCTCATGTTATTTATGTACGTGAATATATGCTAAAAGATAATGCTAGCGCAGTATTATTTATTTCTACTGCTTACGCTGTACATTATTTATCTTGCATACTGTCTTGTGATCATAACAGCATATATCTCTTACACGAGAAACAAGACTGTTCAATAAAACCTCTTTATTGAAACGCCCGTCTTTCCTTTCTGTGTAACTCTGTAGAAACTAAGCATGCACGATTGACTGAGTGAAACTGTTATCTATTGTTTCCACGATTCTGAGACGTGTTCCGATTCTAAAGGGAAACAAAGTGGTCATGTTTATGCGGTTGCCAGAATCTACTCCCTTCTTGTTCTCAAGGAGTTTCTAGTGGCCTCTGAGTTAGTTGGCACAAGTAATTAAGTTTAATATACTCGATAGGGACATACCGACCTCAGTCCTATGTCAAGCCTATAGGTTATATTATTCCAATGCGCAGAGCCTATTAGGGAAATAGGAACTACACTACATGGCGCCCAAACGTTTGGTAAGGCAGTAATTTAACGCTAGATACTGAGTAACTCAGTCGTGCTTTTCTCTCAGAGACCCCTACTCACATACTCCTTAAGACGTCTGGAGTGGGTAGGGTTAAATATCCGCCAAAACTAAATAGGACAAAAAAACTTATATATTAGTTGTTTGGTTTGTTCAACGTAGAAGGATACAGTGTTCCAAAATATTGTGCACCTTATCTTTTGTTTCCTTGAAACTTGTTCTACATTTGTCGAAAAACAAATGTCCATACACGGGGACATTAACCGGGAACGGTGTAGCTGCGGCTGAACCAGTCGTAACAGCTTTTAACATTACAGGTTTAAATGAAACCGAGGAGGGTGTTATAGACATCCATCCAAACTTAAGAAGAGCGATCACTCTAAAACTTATAAAACATGGCCTACCACCAAGAGGCGGTAGAGCAGTTTTCGTGATAGAGGCACACGAATCTTTTCAGACAGAGGTATTCTATTCATGGATAGTATTCCCTGAATCAAATTCAGTAACAAAACTGTTTCACTTCTACAAAGAAGATGAACAACCAGAGGAATATATTCATTTCGAGGATATTGAAATTCCACTAACATACCAGGAGCATCAGCTCTGGTTTAAAGGCGCCCTAAAACATCACAAAAACATTACCAGGCTTGGTCCACTTGGTAGACCAGGAGCAACATGGCCGATTCTAGCCGGCTACACACCTCATCCTGACATCGATATAATGTCAGACGAGGAATTATTTACTCAACTTACAGAGTTAATAAAAATCTACAGACAACTAGTCCAATATGTCAGGAGAACTTTCACAGTCCAACCACCATTAACCATTCCAAATCAAACCCCTCAACAGGGGAATACACTAAAATTTACACCACAGACTCTATACGCAGTCATGGGGAAAATGCCCACAAAATGTGAGCAAATTCCATTCTGGATAGCTAAAAAAATTACTCAAATCGAAGCAGTATTTCCAAATACTAGCCCTTATGAGAAACACAGAATACTAACAATCTGTTTACCAATGGGGATCACACCACAACTGGAAGAATGCACCACTTGGGGCTCAGTCTTTGCTGCCATCTATACTAAAACACATCGTGTTCCGTCAATCGCAGTAATACCAGATGTCCTGAAACAAATTCAAAATGAATATGGGGCAGAGCCTGCTCTGAATTTAGGTATGAAATTACTGAAAAACTTCGACCAGGTCTCAACAATAATATTATCTAATATTAAAGGGGAGGCAGCAGCAGTGGTGATCCGCCAACGATTAAGAGAATTCGATGTTACAGAACATCAAACAGAACTACCCAGAATAATAGAACAATCTTATGCAGAATTAGGCAGAGATAGTTTGGGTGGAAGACCATTGAAGCCAAAACTATCTGAAAGTCCTGAGAAGGACTCTATTAAACAAACTCCTACATCTTCTAAAAAGAAGTGGGAAACTAATAAACAAAATTCAAACGAGAAACGTTCTCAATCCCGAGGTAGGTCTCCTCAAAAGGAGCCCTCTGAAAGGAGGTATAACCTCAGGAATAGGGATAATTTAAAAAAGCCTGACAGGTATCAAGATACTGATACACGTTCCTCTCGTACCTTTCAGATCTCGTCACAGACATCGGAAAGAAGAGGACGGTCAGAACACAGAGAAGAACGCGTGAAATCGAAAGATGACAAACTCGTTCAGAAAAATAAATCAAAACCTCAATTCTCAAAAAAGAAGGTAGCAGGTCTGAAGATCAGACATGCCGAGGATACTGAGAACACAACTCAAGAACGGAGAATGGGCTCAGACAATGCTGGACAGTGCGGCAGAAGTCACAATAGCTCGCCAGAACCTGAAGGAACTTCTGGAGATAGTGGATTTGAATGAGTACATCACAGTTGAGACTGTAGACACCAGGGTTAGTACTCCACAAAAGTTATATGAAATAACACTCCGAATGGAGGGAGACATAGCAAGAAAGGTAAAAACACTCTTTTGGGAGAAACTTTCAAGGGGTTATGATATACTTCTAGCAGAAAAAGACTGGCCACCACAATTTTTCAGGGAGTGCCCACATGGTGAGGACATTATTATGCCTGCCTTCTCCAACCATATTCCAATTCATCTAAAATATACTTATGCCAGGAAATGGGCAGTTGCCCAGGCCCCAGCATTATATAAAAATCATGTAGGATGGGATGAGGACTCACCTCACCATAAAATACATCTAAAAAATTGATAGATAGCCATTGAGTGGCCTGCTGCTGGGCCAGAGAAGGATCCAGTAACTCAAGGTCCTTCGCCATTGGTTATGAAGAAGTACGATCAGGTGATCACATGGTTGCAGTCCAAAATAGCCCCTCAAGACACTGATTGGGTTAAGATAGAACAAACGATACAGGAACCTAAGGAGTCAATACATGCTTATTATGAGAGGCTGGTGCAAGCCTTTAAGCAGTACAGTTGGTTAGATACACTCAACCCTAAAGATATGGGACAATTGGTATCCAAATTTGTGACTGGATTGAGGGCGGAGATCAGCCTCATGATCCAACAGCATCTAATTTGTTGGCAAAACAAATCAGTGGATGAAATCCTATGGTGCGCCAGATACTGCAGTGATGAGGTGGCATTTAAGCATCAGATGATAAAGGAGAAATTGATGCTGGTCCAAATTCAAAATGCCCAAACAGGAGAGCAGGTGCAGGCAAAAGTGGGAACTGTAGCTCGTAGTCAAGGGAATGTTCCAGGAGGTGTCTAAGTAACATCAGTCGCTGGGTCGACGGGACAGGGAAGAGGAAGAGGTGTCTCCATAGATCCTAAGACCGGGATAGATTTTGCAACCCTGAAGAAGACGACTGCCTGTCATTTTTGTCACAAGATCGGGCACTTGAAGCGCGAGTGTCAACTCACTCCTGCGAATCAAGTGCAGGAAGGAGATCTCGTGTGACTAGGCCAAGATCGCTTAATGCATGAGGGAACCAGAATCAGTTGGCGCAAGTGCCTCAAGTTGTAAGAATCTTGCAGGGCAATCAAACTTATCACCAGATGGCTTTAATGGAAGCTCTGGATGGACTTGATCTGGACCTGTCCTTATAACGGTGCCTGAGGGGGGGAGAAAGACTGTACACTTGTCGCAGTCTTAGAGGTAGCCCCCAGTGGATCATACGTAGAAGCAGAAGTAGATGGTTATCCCATTACATTTTTGGTAGATACTGGTGCTACCCATTCTGCTGTGAGATCCGCAGTAGCTCCAAAACTGCCCCTCTCAGGAAAATCGATCCAAGTTGTAAGAGTCTCTAACAAAAGAATGACAAACCCTTTGACAAAAGAGGTGTCGGTGAAAATCGGAACCTTTCAGGATCACCATCAGTTCCTGGTGTGTGATTCGAATCCAGTGTGTTTGCTAGGGCGTGAACTGTTGTGCAAATTCAATTGTATCATCGACTGCACACCAAAAGGGATTGAATTGCAGACTAATTATGAGGACATTGCTTTCAAATTGGCTAATCAGAATCATTATAAAGACATATTTCCATTACTGACAGTGGAAGACATGCCGCTGGATTTGAGAGACACCGTCTCTCTAGTGGTATGGGACTTCTCAGGGAAGGAGATTGGATTGATATGAGGACTCGAGTCAGTCCACATACAAGTCAAGCCAAATGTAGAATTTCCAAGAATGCCTCAGTAGAATCAGAAACCGTGGCAGGGATTACACCTGTAATTGAGTCTATGATTGCGCAGGGCATCGTAAAGGAGCCCATGGGAAGTCTGTGCAATTCTCCTATCATGAGATTGCAGAAGCCGAGTGGGAAATACTGCATTGTCCAAGACCTTAGAAAGGTAAACAGCATAGTGATTCCATGTTGTACCGTGGTACCGAATCCTTCTGTGATCCTATTTCAGATTCCTTGCGAAGCTGCATGGTTTGCAGTGATTGACCTCTGTCAGGCATTTTCTCCATTCCGTTGCATGAGGTGAGCCAATTTTTATTTGCTTTCCGTCTGGAGAATCGTGTCTTACATGGTGTTGTATCCCACAAGGGTATACTGAATGTCCATCCATATCCAATCAGGTCTTGAAAAAGAACTTTGGGAGCTTGATTCTGCTCCTAAACTCAGTGTTAGACCAGTACATCGATGACATCCTCATTGCATCTGAAACGCGGAAGGCTTGCAGAGATGATACTATCGCCTTACTAAACCATCTGGCTGACAATGGACATAAGGTGTCTCTGAGTAAGCTTCAGTACTGTCTAAATAAAGTACAGTATTTGGGTCATTGAATTGAAATAGGAAAGAGGAAGGTGTCACCAGAAAGAGTAGAGGTGATCATGAAAATGAATCCTCCCAGTACCCAGAAAGAGGTCAGGATGTTCTTGGGAATGGTTGGCTACTGCCGACAATGGATTCCTAATTTCTCCTTAATGGCAAAGCCTTTACAGATGCTGACCCACAAGGTTATGTGTGACCTGGTACCTTGGGATAACAACTGTCTGCTTGCGTTCCTGGAGTTGAGAGAGTACCTGTGTTGCACTCCAGCTTTAGGAATGCCTGATTGCAACAAAGCATTCTCATTATTCTACCATGAGTGAGAAGTTTGTGCTCTATCTGTACTCACCCAGGCACATGGAGGTGCCCATAGACCAGTGGCCTATTTCTCAGCTACACTAGATCCTGTAGCTTCAGAGTGGCCCGGATGTCTCAAATCTGTTGCTGCAACAGGTGTCAGTAATAAACCATGTGAGAGCATTGTGATGGGTCATCCTCTTACAGTATGTTAGAAATGGGGATCTCTAGTTGGCAAGGGTTTGCACCTTTGTCCAAGTAGGGACCCTTCTACATAGTCAGGGTAAGGGACGTACACTCCTAAAATAACCCCTGCTCACCCCCTTGGTAGCTTGGCTCGAGCAGTCAGGCTTATCTCAGAGGCAGTGTATAAAGCATTTGCACATAACCAACAGTAATATAGTGATAACACTACAAAAGGATACCACACCAGTTTAGAAAAATATTTAATATTTTTATATATCCAAAACAAGACTAAAACGACAAGAATCCAACATGCAATACTTTAAAAATATGCACTTTGCAAGAATACTAAAAAACACAGTTCCTTGAAGTCGGTAACTACGTCCGGTGCTACCGCAGTGGTGTAAACAACAGAATCCAACAGTTCCGTCTGACCGCGTCGGTCAGGGGTGTCAACAGACTCGTAAACAGTACCTTTTGTGTTGTGGCTGACACATTGGTGCGGGCCGGTCATGGCAACCACTGCGGTTGCAGTGTGAAGCGGAGCAGTACCCTCAAGTCACGGTGCAGGCAGCGGCTCGGTGACGGTCATCCAAAAGTGTCGGTGAGACCAGGGCTGCGGTGCGGAGTGAAGGCAGTGCTTGTTGCGGTGCTGACAGATCACAGTGCAGGCGACAAAGCTGGTTGCGGGAAACTGGTGTTGGTCGGTACGGACTGCGGTGTGGGACGGGGCGGTGCGTCGTGTGACTTACGAGCGGTGCCCCCAAGCCATGATGCGGTCACGGAAATTACGGTCAGCGTGCAGCGACGGCATGAGTGGGACCAGGGTGGCGAAGTGAAGTGAGGCGGTGGGAGTGCGGTGCCAACAGGTCATGGTGCAAGCAGCGGCTCGGTGGCGGCGGCGGTTGTCGTCGTCGGTGAGACCAGGGTTTCAGTGCACGATGCGGCAGTGCCCTCTGCGGTGCCTTCAGAACATAGAGCCAGTGATGGAGTCGGTGACGGAGTCGGTTGCTTTTCCCTTCTCTGTGACAACTGAAACAGCGGTTCCAGAAGCGGTACCCAGAGGTTGGTGAAGCCTTTGCAGTCCCTGAGACTTCAGAACAGGAGGCAAGCTCTACTTCAAGCCCTTGGAGATACTCAGCACAAGTAAAGAAAGTTCAGTCCAGTCCTTTCACTGCCCAAGGCAGAAGCAGCAACTGCAGGCCAACCCAACAAAGCAACAACACAGCAAAGGGGCAGTACTCCTCCTGGCAGCTCTTCTTCTTGGCACGTTCCTTGATTTCAGCGAGTTCTCTGAAGTCATGTATCTCCCTGAGACTCCCAACAGGTGGCAAGCTCTACTTAAAGTCCTTGGAGAAAACTCTAACAGCAGGATGATGAAAGTACACTCCAGTCCTTTCCCTGCCCAAGACAGAAGCAGCAAGCAGCAGGCCAACACAGCAGAGCACGCAGCAAAGTGGCAGTTCCTCTGTTGTATTCCGCTTTAGGTGTCCGTATATAGGTTTTCCTGAAACATGTCCTTATATAAGCACAATTCGCATTGCCCTTATATAGGCATAGAATCCCAGTCCTTATTTAGGCATTAACCGTGCACTCCAAATACAGGCATGGTCACTGACATCCGTCCACCCTAACTTCACAACGAGTTCTTAGAAACCAGACCCTTAAGCTCTTGGAGGTTCCCCTAGCACAGGATTATTGATTTCTCCAAGAACTCATCTATTATGTATGACCCGTTATACCTTAAGGGTTCATTCCTGACGTCTTCCTCTGTCCGACTTCACGTCAATGCTAACATTCCAAGGCACCTACCAGGTATAAATATACCTTCCCTTGCCCAAGCAAGTTAGAGGAGACCTCGACTTCAGAGGAGCCCGTATCCCGGCCTGACGCACTGAGAAGACACTGTCATTCCTGCACGCAGAATAATCCAGCTTCCAGTGTTCTGACTCCCTTCGCGGGGTGTTAGAGTTCGAGTCCGGAAAGAGATTCCCACCTCTCTCATTCTCAAGGTATGGAGCTGACTAGAACCTAGAGGGACTCTTGGCATACTAGACTTAACAGACTCTTAGTTTACCATACTAGAGAATACTCCACCTACTTCTTACCTTTCCCTACACCTAGACTATGTTAGGTACATTGGGGTAGAACTAGCTTAGAGACGCATCGTATGAGTACTCGCATTTTTAGCTCATGTTATTTATGTACGTGAATATATGCTAAAAGATAATGCTAGCGCAGTATTATTTATTTCTACTGCTTACACTGTACATTATTTATCTTGCATACTGTCTTGTGATCATAACAGCACATATCTCTTACAGGAGAAACAAGACTGTTCAATAAAACCTCTTTATTGAAACGCCTGTCTTTCCTTTCTGTGTAACTCTGTAGAAACTAAGCATGCACGATTGACTGAGTGAAACTGTTATCTATTGTTTCCACGATTCTGAGACGTGTTCCGATTCTAAAGGGAAACAAAGTGGTCATGTTTATGCGGTTGCCAGAAACTACTCCCTTCTTGTTCTCAAGGAGTTTCTAGTGGCCTTTGAGTTAGCTGGCACAAGTAATTAAGTTTAATATACTCGATAGGAACATACCGACCCCAGTCCTATGTCAAGCCTATAGGTTATATTATTCCAATGCGCAGAGCCTATTAGGGAAATAGGAACTACACTACATGGCGCCCAAACGTTTGGTAAGGCAGTAATTTAACGCTAGATACTGAGTAACTCAGTCGTGCTTTTCTCTCAGAGACCCCTACTCACATACTCCATAAGACGTCTGGAGTGGGTAGGGTTAAATATCCGCCAAAACTAAATAGAACAAAAAAACCTATATATTAGTTGTTTGGTTTGTTCAACGTTGAAGGATACAGTGTTCCAAAATATTGTGCACCTTATCTTTTGTTTCCTTGAAACTTGTTCTACATTTTTCAAAAAACAAATGTCCATACATGGGGACAATAACACCGGGAACGGTGTAGCTGCGGCTGAACCAGTCGTAACAGCTTTTAACATTACAGGTTTAAACGAAACCTAGGAGGGTGTTATAGACATCCATCCAAACTTAAGAAGAGCGATCACTCTAAAACTTATAAAACATGGCCTACCACCAAGAGGCGGTAGAGCAGTTTTCGTGATAGAGGCACACGAATCTTTTCAGACAGAGGTATTCTATTCATGGATAGTATTCCCTGAATCAAATTCAGTAACAAAACTGTTTCACTTCTACAAAGAAGATGAACAACCAGAGGAATATATTCATTTCGAGGATATTGAAATTCCACTAACATACCAGGAGCATCAGCTCTGGTTTAAAGCGCCCTAAAACATCACAAAAACATTACCAGGCTCGGTCCACTAGGTAGACCAGGAGCAACATGGCCGATTCTAGCCGGCTACACACCTCATCCTGACATCGATATAATGTCAGACGAGGAATTACTTACTCAACTTACAGAGTTAATAAAAATCTACAGACAACTAGTCCAATATGTCAGGCGGACTTTCACAGTCCAACCACCATTAACCATTCCAAATCAAACCCCTCAACAGGGGAATACACTAAAATTTACACCACAGACTCTATACGCAGTCATGGGGAAAATGCCCACAAAACGTGAGCAAATTCCATTCTGGATAGGTCCAAAAATTACTCAAATCGAAGCAGTATTTCCAAATACTAGCCCTTATGAGAAACACAGAATACTAACAATCTGTTTACCAATGGGGATCACACCACAACTGGAAGACTGCACCACTTGGGGCTCAGTCTTTGCTGCCATCTATACTAAAACACATGGTGTTCCGTCAATCGCAGTAATACCAGATGTCCTGAAACAAATTCAAAATGAATACGGGGCAGAGCCTGCACTGAATTTAGGTATGAAATTAGTGAAAAACTTCGACCAGGTCTCAACAATAATATTATCTAATATTAAAGGGAGGCAGCAGCAGTGGCGATCCGCCAACGATTAAGGGAATTCGATGTTACAGAACATCAAACAGAACTACCCAGAATAATAGAACAATCTTATGCAGAATTAGGCAGAGATAGTTTGGGTGGAAGACCATTGAAGCCAAAACTATCTGAAAGTCCTGAGAAGGACTCTATTAAACAAACTCCTACATCTTCTAAAAAGAAGTGGGAAACTAATAAACAAAATTCAAACGAGAAACGTTCTCAATCCCGAGGTAGGTCTCCTCAAAAGGAGCCCTCTGAAAGGAGGTATAACCTCAGGAATAGGGATAATTTAAAAAAGCCCGACAGGTATCAAGATACTGATACACGTTCCTCTCGTACCTTTCAGATCTCGTCACAGACATCGGAAAGAAGAGGACGGTCAGAACATAGAGAAGAAGGCGTGAAATCGAAAGACGACAAACACGTTCAGAAAAATAAATCAAAACCTCAATTCTCAAAAAAGAAGGTAGCAGGTCTGAAGATCAGACATGCCGAGGATACTGAGAACACAACTCAAGAACGGAGAATGGGCTCAGACAATGCTGGACAGTGCGGCAGAAGTCACAATAGCTCGCCAGAACCTGAAGGAACTTCTGGAGATAGTGGACTTGAATGAGTACATCACAGTTTAGACTGTAGACAGTAGACACCAGGGTTAGTACTCCACAAAAGTTATATGAAATAACACTCCGAATGGAGGGAGACATAGCAAGAAAGGTAAAAACACTCTTTTGGGAGAAACTTTCAAGGGGTTATGATATACTTCTAGCAGAAAAAGACTGGCCACCACAATTTGTCAGGGAGTGCCCACATGGTGAGGACATTATTATGCCTGCCTTCTCCAACCATATTCCAATTCATCTAAAATATACTTATTCCAGAAAATGGGCAGTTGCCCAGGCCCCAGCATTATATAAAAATCATGTAGGATGGGATGAGGACTCACCTCACCATAAAATACATCTAAAAAATTAACCTACTGCACAAAGGCAGTACCTAATAAAGCAAGAAGCTAAAAAACAGGTCAGGGAGATCTTAGATCAACTTGAATACCAAGGGGTGATTGAAACATGCACCTCTTCAATGAACAATCCTTTGTTTCCTGTCTCCAAACGAGAAAATACATATCGTCTAGTTTTGGATTACAGACACTTAAATACTTGTTCTAAAACATTTGCAGTGCAAAATGCACATAGTACAGCATTAATGAATAACATTGTGCGTAAAAAATATAAAACCACATTGGACATCTCAAATTGTTTCTTTTGTCAGAACATAGCACCTGAAAGCAGGTACTTGACAGCTTTCTCAATAATGGGGACCCAGCGTCAATTTTGTCGACTCCCACAAGGGTTCAAGAACAGCCCGGGGTTATTCTCAGCGAGGGTAACAGAGTTACTACAAATTTATGATAATGAGGCATTGTCATATGTCGATGACATCTATTTGACAGACGATGACCTAGATAGGCACTTGAACAGGGTGAGTACCACTATATTGGGCTTCGCCTCTGAGGGCTATAAGTTCAACTTTAAAAAATCCAGAATTGCCCATCTCAATGTCCTTTTCCTAGGATATGAGCTTTCAAGTGAAGGAAAGAGCTTGGCAGCCAACTTTTTAGAAAGGTGTGCGCTGCTCCAACCTCCAAAAACGCTGAAAAATTTACAATCCATCCTGAGTTTCCTAAATTTTGGAAGAACTTACATTCTAAATTATGCAGAAAGGGTTAAACGTCTCTACGCATTAATAAAACCTGATTTTTCAATCAAAAATTGGACACAGGATCACACAGAAATCTTGCGTTCACTCCAAGCTAACATGTTAGCAACAAATCACTTACAAACATGCGTAAGTCAACGCAACTTAGTGATCCGAATAATTTCGGGTCAATGCGGATTCACCTACTTAACATTTAATGAGGGTGAAAAAGTACCAATAGCATACAAATCACATTTGTATACACAAGCAGAAATGCGCTTCACTTCAACAGAAAAAATACTGACAGCAGTTCAAACCGCTGTAGCAAAAGAAAGAGCTCTAGCCCAAGGGAAACGCATTACTGTCGTAACCCCAGTACCGACTTTAGAGGCGGTAACTAAAGCGAGCATTCCAGATGCTAAAGCATTACATCCTAGATGGATACAATGGGTTAATTCTCTTGCTGCAACAGATGTTGAATATGTTTTTGATCCTGATTTAAAAACAGAAGCGTTTCTGCAATATGAACATGAATGTCCTCTGCCCACTGAAATTCTGCCTCTAGATCAATATGAATTCATAATTTACACTGACGGATCCGCACAACCCGCTACAGGGAGTAAGCAAGCTTACAGTGCAGCGTGCGCAATCGTTAAAGGTTGCATGCGCGATGGTAACTTCAGAGCAATGGTCACTAAAACTGAATCTCTAGGAGATTGCACAGCTCAGCGAGCTGAACTACAAGCATTCAAACTGGCACTTGAAAGTACAGATCGCAAATTCCCCACACTCATAGTGTGCGATTCTTTCTACTGTGTTCAGTCGTATAATGAATATATACAAAATTGGCTTGAAAATGGGTTCAAAGATGCAAAAGGTGGCACAATAAAGCATAAAACGCTTTGGGAACAAGTAGTTCAGTTAAAAAACGAACTACCAAAGGCTCACGTGATACACATGCTGAGTCATCAACGTGATGGCGTTCACGTTGCAGGGAATTCATTGGCTGACGAAGCCGCAAAGGTGGCTGTTCAGACAGCTTCCGTAGCTGCGATCACTCGTTCAAAAACGAGAATAGACAGTGAGATAATGTTGGCTGTCAATGCTACGAGCAAAGGCAGCGGTGCAGCGTTACCAAAAAAGTTTCCACTCAAGTACTCTTATGTAATTGATGCGAACATTGTTCCTTTTGCTCGAATCCCTGGAGTGGGGGATAGGGTAATTCCAAACAAGGAACGTAGATTAGGACTAATCCTAGCAGCACATGAAGGGATAGCCTCTGCCCATGCAGGTATTTCTGCAACAGTATCTTTACTGAAACAAAGATATTGGTGGCCTGGCATTAGAAAACAGACCAAGAACTATGTTCTAGAATGTGAAACATGCCAACAGATGAAAGTCTCCACAGTGAAACGTCCTACGCAGACACCCCTGTTAATTTCAGACAAACCATTAGCTTGTGTTTACCTGGACCACTGCGGTCCCTTGCAAAGGGACGGTAACTATAAATATATAATGGTCGCAGTGGATTCTTGCTCTGGGTTCCTATGGATATGGCCTCAGCGCTCGGCGGATGCTCGAACTGTTATAAAAGATTTGCGAGTCTTTTTCGGCACATACGCAATAGGCACGCTACATTCTGACCAGGGCCCTGCGTTTAGCTCTCGGGCTTACAAAGAAGCCATGGCCAGTTTGGGCGTTGCATTGCGGTACTCCTCTCCGTTTCATCCTGTGGGAAATTCTGTTGTGGAAAGGAAAAACCGGGACATAAAGCAGTCTATAACAGCTAGGGCATTAGGTTCGGGTGATGGGTGGGTCAAACATCTTTATGGGGTCCAACGCTCATTAAATAATTTGCCAAGAAGTTCTCTAGGGGGGGTCACTCCATATGAGGTCCTATTTGGGACAAGAATGTGGGTTCCTGATCTCAAATGTAAAGGCACAGTGGTGGAAAATAAACCCTTTGATATCAAAGATCGTTTGGCTGTTTCACAGGATCTAAATGAACTAAGATCGAAACAAAGCAACGTGTTCCTGCAGCCAACCACCACTGGGGAAAAACCGGCAGTCCCAACAAGGCCTGTCTGGATTCCAAAAGTTGGGGATCTAGTCAGAGAGAAGATTGCGGACAAGAAGGAATTTGGACCTTCTTACAGACAACCAGTACCTGTCCTAGCCGTACACGGAACAAGAACAGTACTTCTGCCGCCCCTTGCTGGAAAAAAAGAGAAAAGATTTGTGTCCATCGACCTCATCAAACCACAGTATGTGGCCAATACTAAATAGTAGGCCTCGTGGACTCTGACCTAGTAGCAGACGCACTCCTACTATCCAAGAGGTTCAGACTGAAAGACTGATAACCATCGAGAATTCAGCAGTAACAGATGAAGGACTGAGCAACAATGCTATGGAACTCATCCCTCTTGAAACTCAAGTAACAGTTCGTCCAAATACACCTGTCTACACCAATGTAACAAGTGATCAACTGGTTCCAGCGATTTCAACAAATTCTGATGCAATTCCAACAATTGACAGAACTGCTTCTGGCTATTTCATTAACTTTGATACGTTTTCTGAGGATCTGAGTGAGCATGAAACGACGCCAGCATCAAAAACTTTCAAACAGCAAGTACAAGACTTTTTTCATTTTTTGAGAAAGACTTATCTGGTTTCACCATGGATTGAACTATGGATCATTTCTGGAATATTTTTCTTTCTGCTTTGGCTAGCTTTGGTTATGACTATGAGCGTGCTCATAAATGGCAGATACATCCATTTGGACATTGAAAGTAAAAATGTGAACGTACTTTTGAAACCACACAAATAATCCCATCGTGAAGCAAGAGACTTGTCAGCAGTAAACATCACAGCCATTCCTATACAGGATGGCATAGTGTGGGACAAAGTAGATTTCGATATCTTCGGCCCTACGGAACTTTTGAACATTCCACATTTATTTAAGTGTTCACTAAGTGATTTTGTTTCATCCAGTACCTATTCTGATGATTGGGACTTTGAAACTGTAAATGATATGATGTTTGACCTAGAAAGGTCTGCCCCATTTTCTAATAATGAATATTTAGAGGGTTCATCAGACTATGAACAGTTGTATTGGTATAACCACTATGGTCATCACTTTTTGCATAAATCTGCAACACCTAGAAATGTGTTTATATTTAACCAATGGGAGCATTGTCCTACACCACCAAAAGGTAGTTCAAAAACATTTGCTAAAAAGTTTCACTATTTTTCAGGGTATAATACATCTGACCCAGAAACATTTTACTATAAAAATGTAAACAAAACAGGACAGAAAATCATGTTAACAAATACAAAACAGATTTACTCTGCAGCATTTATTGCCCAACTGTCTAGACATGGTTTCAACTTGTGGAAAGACACAAAAGACACAAAATCTGTCTGGGGTACTAAAGATTGGCAAGTGCAGGGGATAGAAGCTTTGTTTAGAGCATGTATCATCCCTCAGCAAATTATGTTTTTGAATGACACTGTGCAACAAACGTCTTGCCTTGGTTTAGCCAAGATCAAAGACATGAAAACACCTTCTGTACCAACACCTTCCAGTAATAACAATACACAGGCAGTGGTTACAGTTGACACAATACTACAAATCAACAGAACAAATCCTGATTGGAGAAAATGGTTGATCTAGCCCACAGACACAAACATCTGTCAAGAATGATTCCTGAATAAAACACAGGGGTTTACTATTCATAGGCCAGACCCACGATACGTCCAAAGACAACATCCGGGGGTAGTAACAACATACAGTGTAGGAAAATTATGCCTCGATTTGCTACAAAAATCTACACTTAAGGATGTGAAACAACACTTATCTTTACTTAAAGAAGACGCAGACCTTAGGGAATTCTTGCTAGGACCAAGAAAACCGTGTCAAAAACGTTTCATATATGCCGGCATCTATGCTGCTTATAATGAAGCATGGAAGGTTACACAGGCAGAGGCCGCAGAACGAATACGTGAACTTGATCGTATTAACTTAGAGAAAACTCTCACTGTAGTCGACAATGGGTTAACAACTTTGTCATCCAGAATGTATTCATTGGACAACATTGTATCCTCTGCTATTGACATACTGGAACAAGATTTAGCCATGTTACAACAAGGCCAATCTCAGTTACGTTCTATTATGTTATTAAGCTGGACGCTGCAATCTTTGCGTGCGGGCTATGTGCCTTGACGTTTTATCAACACGTCGGCTCTGTTTGCAGAATACAATCTAACTGACAAACAGATCGAACTGGCACAAAGAGGAGCAAAGTATACAGTGCTGAGCATTGAAAAACCGGAAAAATTACCATTCACAGTGGCAGAAAAACCAGCTACAGAATGGCTTATTCATGGCAAAATCACTCTGCCTGTCACTACTTTTCAGTTTCAGTATTGCCTCAAACAAATGCAAGCAGGCAAATATGAAAGGTTGGGTAAAGAATACATCAAGACATCCTGGAATTTACCTTACACATACAGATGTTGGAGTGGGGATCGTGAAGTGTTTCTAAGCTGTACACACTGTGAAAGTGCACTAAGCGGTTCACTCATTTGTCAGGAGATTTCTTTACACGGGGCTTGTAATGGTTCTGTGGCAAATTTGTCCTGCCACCAGCAGGGTACACCAGCAACTGTGATTAATCCAACGTTTGGCCAACTTCCTAATGGGAGTTACCTCATGTTGAATGATCAGAGTTGCTGTGGCATGTTGCCAGGCATCACATATCTGGTAACGGTCGACTCCAGGGTCACTTGCTGTATGCAAGTATTGTTTGCCCCAATAGACACAGTCAGGGAGTCGCCTTTGTGGCCTTCGTTCAATGTCTCTTTTATACAATTTGATACTTTAAGCAGAATGAAAGCCATGCTTATACAACAAACCGTGGCTTTGACCTCGGCCAAAGAAATCTATGATTTGCAAGTTGCAAGGACTTCAGCTGAGATACAGGCTTTAATTCGTACAAACTGCCCTATACATTTCGTAGAAATGATGGGACGTATCTTTAACATGTCTGATACGAGCGGAATTGTACATGTATTTAAGACCATCTGTTCTGGACTATTAGCACCTTTCCTGGTAGTCCTCGGAATCATCCCAAACTTCGGTGTTTGGTGGTGTGCCATTAATTCTTTCACTTGTTGCAGGAATCCTATTTCTATTCCTACTATTACGCTATGGCAAGCCTATTCGCCAACATCACTCCGAGCGATGTGGAGAAAGCTCTCCTTGAACGAAAGTGCCGTGAGCGAATAGTGCAGCTTTTGGGCATGCTTGTTTCCGGTCCAGGGAAGACATGGCTTTGCAGTTCGGGCTGGACTGTTCCCATGAGGCACAGGGTCAGACTGATTTGCATATGGCCATGTCTGAACTGGGGTGGTGGATTGAGCTAAAGAATGATGATGGATTAAACCCAGATCAGTTGACTGGGGGTGAGTGTTTGATTTGTTCAAAGCGCTCTGTCCATCATCCCCTTTGATATCGCTTTGTTCGCCCTAAGTTGGCAGGGTATGCCCAGACGTGGGTCCCTTGCTCACTTTGCTATTGGATTCAAGCTAGCCTGGCTGATGACGGCTGAATAGCCAGAAACCGGTCCCAGGATGCTTGTTTCCGGTCCAGGGAAGACATGGCTTGGCAGTTCGGGCAAATCAAACACTCACCCCCCAGTCGCATGAGGCACAGGGTCAGACTGATTTGCATATGGCCATGTCTGAACTGGGGTGGTGGAGTGAGCTAAAGAATGATGATGGATTAAATCCAGATCAGTTGACTAGGGGTGAGTGTTTGATTTGTTCAAGCGCTCCGTCCATCATCCCCTTTGGTATCGCTTTGTTCGCCCTAAGTTGACAGGGTATGCCCAGACGTGGGTCCTTGCTCACTTTGCCACTGGATTCAAGCTAGCCTAACTGATGACGGCTGAATAGCCAGAATCCAGTCCCAGGATGCTTGTTTCCGGTCCAGGGAAGACATGGCTTGGCAGTTCGGGCTGGACTGTTCCCATGAGGCACAGGGTCAGACTGATTTGAATATGGCCATGTCTGAACTGGGGTGGTGGAGTGAGCTAAAGAATGATGATGGATTAAACCCAGATCAGTTGACTGGGGGTGAGTGTTTGATTTGTTCAAGTGCTCAGTCCATCATCCCCTTTGGTATCGCTTTGTTCGCCCTAAGTTGGCAGGGTATGCCCAAAAGTGGGTCCCTTGCTCACTTTGCCACTGGATTCAAGCTAGCCTGGCTGATGACGGCTGAATAGCCAGAAACCGGTCCCAGGATGCTTGTTTCCGGTCCCAGGATGCTTGTTTCCGGTCCAGGGAAGACATGGCTTGGCAGTTCGGGCTGGACTGTTCCCATGAGGCACAGGGTCAGACTGATTTGCATATTGCCATGTCTGAACTGGGGTGGTGGAGTGAGCTAAAGAATGATGATGGATTAAACCCAGATCAGTTAACTGGGGGTGAGTGTTTGATTTGTTCAAGCGCTCCGTCCAACATCCCCTTTGGTATCGCTTTGTTCACCCTAAGTTGGCAGGGTATGCCCAGACATGGGTCCCTTGCTCACTTTGCCACTGGATTCAAGCTAGCCTGGCTGATGACGGCTGAATAGCCAGAAACCAGTCCCAGGATGCTTGTTTCCAGTCCAGGGAAGACATGGCTTGGCAGTTTGGGCTGGACTGTTCCCATGAGGCACAGGGTCAGACTGATTTGCATATGGCCATGTCTGAACTGGGGTGGTGGAGTGAGCTAAAGAATGATGATGGATTAAACCCAGATCAGTTGACTGGGGGGTGAGTGTTTGATTTGTTCAAGCGCTCCGTCCATCATCCCCTTTGGTATCGCTTTGTTCGCCCAAAGTTGGCAGGGTATGCCCAGACGTGGGTCCCTTGCTCACTTTGCCACTGGATTCAAGCTAGCCTGGCTGATGACGGCTGAATAGCCAGAAACCGGTCCCAGGATGCTTGTTTCCGATCCAGGGAAGACATGGCTTGGCAGTTTGGGCTGGACTGTTCCCATGAGGCACAGGGTCAGACTGATTTGCATATGGCCATGTCTGAACAGGGGTGGTGGAGTGAGCTAAAGAATGATGATGGATTAAACCCAGATCAGTTGACTGGGGGTGAGTGTTTGATTCGTTCAAGCACTCCGTCCATCATCCCCTTTGGTATCGCTTTGTTTGCCCTAAGTTGGCAGGGTATGCCCAGACGTGGGTCCCTTGCTCACTTTGCCACTGGATTCAAGCTAGCCTGGCTGATGACGGCTGAATAGGCAGAAACCGGTCCGAGGATGCTTGTTTCGGGTCCAGGGAAGACATGGCTTGGCAGTTCGGGCTGGACTGTTCCCATGAGGCACAGGGTCAGACTGATTTGCATATGGCCATGTCTGACCTGGGGTGGTGGAGTGAGCTAAAGAATGATGATGGATTAAACCCAGATCAGTTGACTGGGGGTGAGTGTTTGATTTGTTCAAGCGCTCTCTCCATCATCCCCTTTGGTATCGCTTTGTTCGCCCTAAGTTGTCAGTGTATGCCCAGACGTGGGTCCCTTGCTCACTTTGCCATTGGATTCAAGCTAGCCTGGCTGATGACGGCTGAATAGCCAGAAACCGGTCCGAGGATGCTTGTTTCCGGTCCAGGGAAGACATGGCTTGGCAGTTCAAGCTGGACTGTTCCCATAAGGCAGAGGGTCAGACTGATTTGCATATGACGATGTCTGAACTGGGGTGGTGGAGTGAGCTAAAGAATGATGATGGATTAAACCCAGATCAGTTGACTGGGGGTGAGTGTTTGATTTGTTCAAGCGCTCCGTCCATCATCCCCTTTGGTATCGCTTTGTTCGCCCTAAGTTGGCAGGGTATGCCCAGACGTGGGTCCCTTGCTCACTTTGCCACTGGATTTGAGCTAGCCTGGCTGATGACGGCTGAATAGCCAGAATCCAGTCCCAGGATGCTTGTTTCCGGTCCAGGGAAGACATGGCTTGGCAGTTCGGGCAAGACTGTTCCCATGAGGCACAGGGTCAGACTGATTTGCATATGGCCATGTCTGAACTGGGGTGGTGGAGTGAGCTAAAGTATGATGATGGATTAAACCCAGATCAGTTGACTGGGGGTGAGTGTTTGATTTGTTCAAGCGCTCCGTCCATCATCCCCTTTGGTATCGCTTTGTTCGCCCTAAGTAGGGAGGGTATGCCCAGACGTGGGTCCCTTGCTCACTTTGCCACTGGATTCGAGCTAGCCTGGTTGATGACGGCTGAATAGCCAGAAACCGGTCCCAGGATGCTTGTTTCCGGTCCAGGGAAGACACGGCTTGGCAGTTCGGGCTGGACTGTTCCCATGAGGCACAGGGTCAGACTGATTTGCATATGGCCATGTCTGAACCGGGGGGTGGAGGGAGCTAAAGAATGATGATGGATTAAACCCAGATCAGTTGACTGGGGGTGAGTGTTTGATTTGTTCAAGTGCTCCGTCCATCATCCCCTTTGGTATTGCTTTGTTCGCCCTAACTTGGCAGGGTATGCCCAGACGTGGGTCCCTTGCTCACTTTGCCACTGGATTCAAGCTAGCCTGGCTGATGATGGCTGAATAGCCAGAAACCGGTCCCAGGATGCTTGTTTCCGGTCCAGGGAAGACATGGCTTGGCAGTTCGGGCTGGACTGTTCCCAAGAGGCACAGGGTCAGACTGATTTGCATATGGCCATGTGTGAACTGGGGTGGTGGAGTGAGCTATAGAATGATGATGGATTAAACCCAGATCAGTTGACTGGGGGTGAGTGTTTGATTTGCTCAAGCTCTCCGTCCATCATCCCTTTTGGTATCGCTTTGTTTGCCCTAAGTTGGCAGGGTATGCCCAGACGTGGGTCCCTTGCTCACTTTGCCACTGGATTCAAGCTAGCCTGGCTGATGACGGCTGAATAGCCAGAAACCGGTCCCAGGATGCTTGTTTCCGATCCAGGGAAGACATGGCTTGGCAGTTTGGGCTGGACTGTTCCCATGAGGCACAGGGTCAGACTGATTTGCATATGGCCATGTCTGAACAGGGGTGGTGGAGTGAGCTAAAGAATGATGATGGATTAAACCCAGATCAGTTGACTGGGGGTGAGTGTTTGATTCGCTCAAGCACTCCGTCCATCATCCCCTTTGGTATCGCTTTGTTTGCCCTAAGTTGGCAGGGTATGCCCAGACGTGGGTCCCTTGCTCACTTTGCCACTGGATTCAAGCTAGCCTGGCTGATGATGGCTGAATAGGCAGAAACCGGTCCGAGGATGCTTGTTTCCGGTCCAGGGAAGACATGGCTTGGCAGTTCGGGCTGGACTGTTCCCATGAGGCACAGGGTCAGACTGATTTGCATATGGCCATGTCTGACCTGGGGTGGTGGAGTGAGCTAAAGAATGATGATGGATTAAACCCAGATCAGTTGCCTGGGGGTGAGTGTTTGATTTGTTCAAGCGCTCTCTCCATCATCCCCTTTGGTATCGCTTTGTTCGCCCTAAGTTGGCAGTGTATGCCCAGACGTGGGTCCCTTGCTCACTTTGCCATTGGATTCAAGCTAGCCTGGCTGATGATGGCTGAATAGCCAGAAACCGGTCCGAGGATGCTTGTTTCCGGTCCAGGGAAGACATGGCTTGGCAGTTCAAGCTGGACTGTTCCCATAAGGCAGAGGGTCAGACTGATTTGCATATGACGATGTCTGAACTGGGGTGGTGGAGTGAGCTAAAGAATGATGATGGATTAAACCCAGATCAGTTGACTGGGGGTGAGTGTTTGATTTGTTCAAGCGCTCCGTCCATCATCCCCTTTGGTATCGCTTTGTTCGCCCTAAGTAGGGAGGGTATGCCCAGACGTGGGTCCCTTGCTCACTTTGCCACTGGATTCGAGCTAGCCTGGTTGATGACGGCTGAATAGCCAGAAACCGGTCCCAGGATGCTTGTTTCCGGTCCAGGGAAGACACGGCTTGGCAGTTCGGGCTGGACTGTTCCCATGAGGCACAGGGTCAGACTGATTTGCATATGGCCATGTCTGAACCGGGGGGGTGGAGGGAGCTAAAGAATGATGATGGATTAAACCCAGATCAGTTGACTGGGGGTGAGTGTTTGATTTGTTCAAGCGCTCCATCCATCATACCCTTTGGTATCGCTTTGTTCGCCCTAAGTTGGCAGGGTATGCCCTGACGTGGGTCCTTTGCTCACTTTGCCACTGTACTCAAGCTAGCTTGGCTGATGATGGTTGAATAGCCAGAAACCGGTCCCAGGATGCTTCTTTCCGGTCCAGGGAAGGCATGGCTTGGCAGTTCGGGCTGGACTGTTCCCATGAGGCACAGGGTCAGACTGATTTGCATATGGCCATGTCTGAACTGGGGTGGTGGAGTGAGCTAAAGAATGATGATGGATTAAACCCAGATCAGTTGACTGGGGGTGAGTGTTTGATTTGTTCAAGCGCTACGTCCATCATCCCCTTTGGTATCGCTTTGTTCTCCCTAAGTTGGCAGTGTATGCCCAGACGTGGGTCCCTTGCTCACTTTGCCACTGGATTCAAGCTAGCCTGGCTGATGACGGCTGAATAGCCAGAAACCGGTCCCAGGATGCTTGTTTCTGGTCCAGGGAAGACATGGCTTGGCAGTTCGGGCTGGACTGTTCCCATGAGGCACAGGGTCAGACTGATTTGCATATGGCCATGTCTGAACTGGGGTGGTGGAGTGAGCTAAAGAATGATGATCGATTGAAGCCAGATCAGTTGACTGGGGGTGAGTGTTTGATTTGTTCAAGTGCTCCGTCCATCATCCCCTTTGGTATCGCTTTGTTCGCCCTAAGTTGGCAGGGTGTGCCCAGACGTGGGTCCCTTACTCACTTTGCCACTGGATTCAAGCTAGCCTGGCTGATGACAGCTGAATAGCCAGAAACCGGTCCCAGGATGCTTGTTTCCGGTCCAGGGTAGACATGGCTTGGCAGTTCGGGCTGGACTGTTCCCAAGAGGCACAGGGTCAGTCTGATTTGCATATGGCCATGTCTGAACTGGGTTGGTGGAGTGAGCTAAAGAATGATGATGGATTAAACCCAGATCAGTTGACTGGGGGTGAGTGTCTGATTTGTTCAAGCGCTCCGTCCATCATCCCCTTTGGTATCGCTTTGTTCGCCCAAAGTTGGCAGGGTATGCCCAGACGTGGGTCCCTTGCTCACTTTGCCACTGGATTCAAGCTAGCCTGGCTGATGACGGCTGAATAGCCAGAAACCGGTCCCAGGATGCTTGTTTCCGATCCAGGGAAGACATGGCTTGGCAGTTTGGGCTGGACTGTTCCCATGAGGCACAGGGTCAGACTGATTTGCATATGGCCATGTCTTAACAGGGGTGGTGGAGTGAGCTAAAGAATGATGATGGATTAAACCCAGATCAGTTGACTGGGGGTGAGTGTTTGATTCGCTCAAGCACTCCGTCCATCATCCCCTTTGGTATCGCTTTGTTTGCCCTAAGTTGGCAGGGTATGCCCAGACGTGGGTCCCTTGCTCACTTTGCCACTGGATTCAAGCTAGCCTGGCTGATGACGGCTGAATAGGCAGAAACCGGTCCGAGGATGCTTGTTTCCGGTCCAGGGAAGACATGGCTTGGCAGTTCGGGCTGGACTGTTCCCATGAGGCACAGGGTCAGACTGATTTGCATATGGCCATGTCTGACCTGGGGTGGTGGAGTGAGCTAAAGAATGATGATGGATTAAACCCAGATCAGTTGACTGGGGGTGAGTGTTTGATTTGTTCAAGCGCTCTCTCCATCATCCCCTTTGGTATCGCTTTGTTCGCACTAAGTTGGCAGTGTATGCCCAGACGTGTGTCCCTTGCTCACTTTGCCATTGGATTCAAGCTAGCCTGGCTGATGACGGCTGAATAGCCAGAAACCGGTCCGAGGATGCTTGTTTCCGGTCCAGGGAAGACATGGCTTGGCAGTTCAAGCTGGACTGTTCCCATAAGGCAGAGGGTCAGACTGATTTGCATATGACGATGTCTGAACTGGGGTGGTGGAGTGAGCTAAAGAATGATGATGGATTAAACCCAGATCAGTTGACTGGGGGTGAGTGTTTGATTTGTTCAAGCGCTCCGTCCATCATCCCCTTTGGTATCGCTTTGTTCGCCCTAAGTTGGCAGGGTATGCCCAGACGTGGGTCCCTTGCTCACTTTGCCACTGGATTTGAGCTAGCCTGGCTGATGACGGCTGAATAGCCAGAATCCAGTCCCAGGATGCTTGTTTCCGGTCCAGGGAAGACATGGCTTGGCAGTTCGGGCAGGACTGTTCCCATGAGGCACAGGGTCAGACTGATTTGCATATGGCCATGTCTGAACTGGGGTGGTGGAGTGAGCTAAAGAATGATGATGGATTAAACCCAGATCAGTTGACTGGGGGTGAGTGTTTGATTTGTTCAAGCGCTCCGTCCATCATCCCCTTTGGTATCGCTTTGTTCGCCCTAAGTAGGGAGGGTATGCCCAGACGTGGGTCCCTTGCTCACTTTGCCACTGGATTCGAGCTAGCCTGGTTGATGACGGCTGAATAGCCAGAAACCGGTCCCAGGATGCTTGTTTCCGGTCCAGGGAAGACACGGCTTGGCAGTTCGGGCTGGACTGTTCCCATGAGGCACAGGGTCAGACTGATTTGCATATGGCCATGTCTGAACCGGGGGGGTGGAGGGAGCTAAAGAATGATGATGGATTAAACCCAGATCAGTTGACTGGGGGTGAGTGTTTGATTTGCTCAAGTGCTCCGTCCATCATCCCCTTTGGTATCACTTTGTTCGCCCTAACTTGGCAGGGTATGCCCAGACGTGGGTCCCTTGCTCACTTTGCCACTGGATTCAAACTAGCCTGGCTGATGACGGCTGAATAGCCAGAAACCGGTCCCAGGATGCTTGTTTCCGGTCCAGGGAAGACATGGCTTGGCAGTTCGGGCTGGACTGTTCCCATGAGGCACAGGGTCAGACTGATTTGCATATGGCCATGTCTGAACTGGGGTGGTGGAGTGAGCTAAAGAATGATGATGGATTAAACCCAGATCAGTTGACTGGGGGTGAGTGTTTGATTTGTTCAAGCGCTCCGTCCATCATCCCCTTTGGTATCGCTTTGTTCGCCCTAAGTTGGCAGGGTATGCCCAGACGTGGGTCCCTTGCTCACTTTGCCACTGGATTCAAGCTAGCCTGGCTGATGACGGCTGAATAGCCAGAAACCGGTCCCAGGATGCTTGTTTCCGGTCCAGGGAAGACATGGCTTGGCAGTTCGGGCTGGACTGTTCCCATGAGGCACAGGGTCAGACTGATTTGCATATGGCCATGTCTGAACTGGGGTGGTGGAGTGAGCTAAAGAATGATGATGGATTAAACCCAGATCAGTTGACTGGGGGTGAGTGTTTGATTTGCTCAAGCGCTCCGTCCATCATCCCCTTTGGTATCGCTTTGTTCGCCCTAAGTTGGCAGGGTATGCCCAGACGTGGGTCCCTTGCTCACTTTGCCACTGGATTCAAGCTAGCCTGGCTGATGATGGCTGAATAGCCAGAAACCGGTCCCAGGATGCTTGTTTCCGGTCCAGGGAAGACATGGCTTGGCAGTTCGGGCTGGACTGTTCCCATGAGGCACAGGGTCAGACTGATTTGCATATGGCCATGTCTGAACTGGGGTGGTGGAGTGAGCTAAAGAATGATGATGGATTAAACCCAGATCAGTTGACTGGGGGTGAGTGTTTGATTTGTTCAAGCGCTCCGTCCATCATCCCCTTTGGTATCGCTTTGTTCGCCCTAAGTTGGCAGGGTATGCCCAGACGTGGGTCCCTTGCTCACTTTGCCACTGGATTTAAGCTAGCCTGGCTGATGACGGCTGAATAGCCAGAATCCAGTCCCAGGATGCTTGTTTCCGGTCCAGGGAAGACATGGCTTGGCAGTTCGGGCAGGACTGTTCCCATGAGGCACAGGGTCAGACTGATTTGCATATGGCCATGTCTGAACTGGGGTGGTGGAGTGAGCTAAAGAATGATGATGGATTAAACCCAGATCAGTTGACTGGGGGTGAGTGTTTGATTTGTTCAAGCGCTCCGTCCATCATCCCCTTTGGTATCGCTTTGTTCGCCCTAAGTAGGCAGGGTATGCCCAGACGTGGGTCCCTTGCTCACTTTGCCACTGGATTCGAGCTAGCCTGGTTGATGACGGCTGAATAGCCAGAAACCGGTCCCAGGATGCTTGTTTCCGGTCCAGGGAAGACACGGCTTGGCAGTTCGGGCTGGACTGTTCCCATGAGGCACAGGGTCAGACTGATTTGCATATGGCCATGTCTGAACCGGGGGGTGGAGGGAGCTAAAGAATGATGATGGATTAAACCCAGATCAGTTGACTGGGGGTGAGTGTTTGATTTGTTCAAGTGCTCCGTCCATCATCCCCTTTGGTATTGCTTTGTTCGCCCTAACTTGGCAGGGTATGCCCAGACGTGGGTCCCTTGCTCACTTTGCCACTGGATTCAAGCTAGCCTGGCTGATGATGGCTGAATAGCCAGAAACCGGTCCCAGGATGCTTGTTTCCGGTCCAGGGAAGACATGGCTTGGCAGTTCGGGCTGGACTGTTCCCAAGAGGCACAGGGTCAGACTGATTTGCATATGGCCATGTGTGAACTGGGGTGGTGGAGTGAGCTATAGAATGATGATGGATTAAACCCAGATCAGTTGACTGGGGGTGAGTGTTTGATTTGCTCAAGCTCTCCGTCCATCATCCCTTTTGGTATCGCTTTGTTTGCCCTAAGTTGGCAGGGTATGCCCAGACGTGGGTCCCTTGCTCACTTTGCCACTGGATTCAAGCTAGCCTGGCTGATGACGGCTGAATAGCCAGAAACCGGTCCCAGGATGCTTGTTTCCGATCCAGGGAAGACATGGCTTGGCAGTTTGGGCTGGACTGTTCCCATGAGGCACAGGGTCAGACTGATTTGCATATGGCCATGTCTGAACAGGGGTGGTGGAGTGAGCTAAAGAATGATGATGGATTAAACCAAGATCAGTTGACTGGGGGTGAGTGTTTGATTCGTTCAAGCACTCCGTCCATCATCCCCTTTGGTATCGCTTTGTTTGCCCTAAGTTGGCAGGGTATGCCCAGACGTGGGTCCCTTGCTCACTTTGCCACTGGATTCAAGCTAGCCTGGCTGATGATGGCTGAATAGGCAGAAACCGGTCCGAGGATGCTTGTTTCCGGTCCAGGGAAGACATGGCTTGGCAGTTCGGGCTGGACTGTTACCATGAGGCACAGGGTCAGACTGATTTGCATATGGCCATGTCTGACCTGGGGTGGTGGAGTGAGCTAAAGAATGATGATGGATTAAACCCAGATCAGTTGACTGGGGGTGAGTGTTTGATTTGTTCAAGCGCTCTCTCCATCATCCCCTTTGGTATCGCTTTGTTCGCCCTAAGTTGGCAGTGTATGCCCAGACGTGGGTCCCTTGCTCACTTTGCCATTGGATTCAAGCTAGCCTGGCTGATGATGGCTGAATAGCCAGAAACCCGTCCGAGGATGCTTGTTTCCGGTCCAGGGAAGACATGGCTTGGCAGTTCAAGCTGGACTGTTCCCATAAGGCAGAGTGTCAGACTGATTTGCATATGACGATGTCTGAACTGGGGTGGTGGAGTGAGCTAAAGAATGATGATGGATTAAACCCAGATCAGTTGACTGGGGGTGAGTGTTTGATTTGTTCAAGCGCTCCGTCCATCATCCCCTTTGGTATCGCTTTGTTCGCCCTAAGTAGGCAGGGTATGCCCAGACGTGGGTCCCTTGCTCACTTTGCCACTGGATTCGAGCTAGCCTGGTTGATGACGGCTGAATAGCCAGAAACCGGTCCCAGGATGCTTGTTTCCGGTCCAGGGAAGACACGGCTTGGCAGTTCGGGCTGGACTGTTCCCATGAGGCACAGGGTCAGACTGATTTGCATATGGCCATGTCTGAACCGGGGGGGTGGAGGGAGCTAAAGAATGATGATGGATTAAACCCAGATCAGTTGACTGGGGGTGAGTGTTTGATTTGTTCAAGCGCTCCATCCATCATACCCTTTGGTATCGCTTTGTTCGCCCTAAGTTGGCAGGGTATGCCCTGACGTGGGTCCCTTGCTCACTTTGCCACTGTACTCAAGCTAGCTTGGCTGATGATGGTTGAATAGCCAGAAACCGGTCCCAGGATGCTTCTTTCCGGTCCAGGGAAGGCATGGCTTGGCAGTTCGGGCTGGACTGTTCCCATGAGGCACAGGGTCAGACTGATTTGCATATGGCCATGTCTGAACTGGGGTGGTGGAGTGAGCTAAAGAATGATGATGGATTAAACCCAGATCAGTTGACTGGGGGTGAGTGTTTGATTTGTTCAAGCGCTACGTCCATCATCCCCTTTGGTATCGCTTTGTTCTCCCTAAGTTGGCAGTGTATGCCCAGACGTGGGTCCCTTGCTCACTTTGCCACTGGATTCAAGCTAGCCTGGCTGATGACGGCTGAATAGCCAGAAACCGGTCCCAGGATGCTTGTTTCTGGTCCAGGGAAGACATGGCTTGGCAGTTCGGGCTGGACTGTTCCCATGAGGCACAGGGTCAGACTGATTTGCATATGGCCATGTCTGAACTGGGGTGGTGGAGTGAGCTAAAGAATGATGATCGATTGAAGCCAGATCAGTTGACTGGGGGTGAGTGTTTGATTTGTTCAAGTGCTCCGTCCATCATCCCCTTTGGTATCGCTTTGTTCGCCCTAAGTTGGCAGGGTGTGCCCAGACGTGGGTCCCTTGCTCACTTTGCCACTGGATTCAAGCTAGCCTGGCTGATGACAGCTGAATAGCCAGAAACCGGTCCCAGGATGCTTGTTTCCGGTCCAGGGTAGACATGGCTTGGCAGTTCGGGCTGGACTGTTCCCAAGAGGCACAGGGTCAGTCTGATTTGCATATGGCCATGTCTGAACTGGGTTGGTGGAGTGAGCTAAAGAATGATGATGGATTAAACCCAGATCAGTTGACTGGGGGTGAGTGTCTGATTTGTTCAAGCGCTCCGTCCATCATCCCCTTTGGTATCGCTTTGTTCGCCCGAAGTTGGCAAGGTATGCCCAGACGTGGGTCCCTTGCTCACTTTGCCACTGGATTCAAGCTAGCCTGGCTGATGACGGCTGAATAGCCAGAATCCGGTCCCAGGATGCTTGATTCCGGTCCAGGGAAGACATGGCTTCGCAGTTTGTGCTGGACTGTTCCCATGAGGCACAGGGTCAGACTGATTTGCATATGGCCATGTCTGAACTGGGGTGGTGGAGTAAGCTAAAGAATGATGATGGATTAACCCAGATCAGTTGACTGGGACTGAGTGTTTGATTTGTTCAAGCGCTCCGTCCATCATCCCCTTTGGTATCGCTTTGTTTGCCCTAAGTTGGCAGGGTATGCCCAGACGTGGGTCCCTTGCTCACTTTGCCACTGGATTCAAGCTAGCCTGGCTGATGACGGCTGAATAGCCAGAAACCGGTCCGAGGATGCTTGTTTCCAGTCCAGGGAAGACATGGCTTGGCAGTTCGGGCTGGACTGTTCCCATAAGGCACAGGGTCAGATTGATTTGCATATGGCCATGTCTGAACTGGGGTGGTGGAGTGAGCTAAAGAATGATGATGGATTAAACCCAGATCAGTTGACTGGGGGTGAGTGTTTGATTTGTTCAAGCGCTTCGTCCATCATCCCCTTTGGTATCGCTTTGTTCGCCCTAAGTTGGCAGGGTATGCCCAGACGTGGGTCCCTTGCTCACTTTGCCACTGGATTCAAGCTAGCCTGGCTGATGATGGCTGAATAGCCAGAAACCGGTCCCAGGATGCTTGTTTCCGGTCCAGGGAAGACATGGCTTGGCAGTTCGGGCTGGACTGTTCCCATGAGGCACAGGGTCAGACTGATTTGCATATGGCCATGTCTGAACTGGGGTGGTGGAGTGAGCTAAAGAATGATGATGGATTAAATCCAGATCAGTTGACTGGGGGTGAGTGTTTGATTTGTTCAAGCGCTCCGTCCATCATCCCCTTTGGTATCACTTTGTTCGCCCTAAGTTGCCAGGGTATGCCCAGACGTGGGTCCCTTGCTCACTTTGCCGCTGTATTTAAGCTAGCCTGGCTGATGACGGCTGAATAGCCAGAAACCGGTCCGAGGATGCTTGTTTCCGGTCCAGGGAAGACATGCCTTGGCAGTTCGGGCTGGACTGTTCCCATGAGGCACAGGGTCAGACTGATTTGCATATGGCCATGTCTGAACTGGGGTGGTGGAGTGAGCTAAAGAATGATGATGGATTAAACCCAGATCAGTTGACTGGGGGTGAGTGTTTGATTTGTTCAAGCGCTCTCTCCATCATCCCCTTTGGTATCGCTTTGTTCGCCCTAAGTTGGCAGTGTATGCCCAGACGTGGGTCCCTTGCTCACTTTGCCATTGGATTCAAGCTAGCCTGGCTGATGATGGCTGAATAGTCAGAAACCGGTCCCAGGATGCTTGTTTCCGGTTCAGGGAAGACATGGCTTGGCAGTTCAAGCTGGACTGTTCCCATGAGGCAGAGGGTCAGACTGATTTGCATATGACGATATCTGAACTGGGGTGGTGGAGTGAGCTAAAGAATGATGATGGATTAAACCCAGATCAGTTGACTGAGGGTGAGTGTTTGATTTGTTCAAGCGCTCCGTCCATCATCCCCTTTGGTATCGCTTTGTTCGCCCTAAGTTGGCAGGGTATGCCCAGACGTGGGTCCCTTGCTCACTTTGCCACTGGATTTGAGCTAGCCTGGCTGATGACGGCTGAATAGCCAGAATCCGGTCCCAGGATGCTTGATTCCGGTCCACGGAAGACATGGCTTGGCAGTTCGGGCTGGACTGTTCCCATGAGGCACAGGGTCAGACTGATTTGCATATGGCCATGTCTGAACTGGGGTGGTGGAGTGAGCTAAAGAATGATGATGGATTAAACCCAGATCAGTTGACTGGGGGTGAGTGTTTGATTTGTTCAAGCGCTCCGTCCATCATCCCCTTTGGTATCGCTTTGTTCGCCCTAAGTAGGGAGGGTATGCCCAGACGTGGGTCCCTTGCTCACTTTGCCACTGGATTCGAGCAAGCCTGGTTGATGACGGCTGAATAGCCACAAACCGGTCCCAGGATGCTTGTTTCCGGTCCAGGGAAGACACGGCTTGGCAGTTCGGGCTGGACTGTTCCCATGAGGCACAGGGTCAGACTGATTTGCATATGGCCATGTCTGAACTGGGGGGGTGGAGTGAGCTAAAGAATGATGATGGATTAAACACAGATCAGTTGACTGAGGGTGAGTGTTTGATTTGTTCAAGTGCTCCGTCCATCATCCACTTTGGTATTGCTTTGTTCGCCCTAACTTGGCAGGGTATGCCCAGACGTGGGTCCCTTGCTCACTTTGCCACTGGATTCAAGCTAGCCTGGCTGATGATGGCTGAATAGCCAGAAACCGGTCCCAGGTTGCTTGTTTCCGGTCCAGGGAAGACATGGCTTGGCAGTTCGGGCTGGACTGTTCCCAAGACGCACAGGGTCAGACTGATTTGCATATGGCCATGTCTGAACTGGGGTGGTGGAGTGAGCTAAAGAATGATGATGGATTCAACCCAGATCAGTTGACTGGGGGTGAGGGTTTGATTTGTTCAAGCGCTCCGTACATCATCCCCTTTGGTATCGCTTTGTTCGCCCTAAGTTGGCAGGGTATGCCCAGACATGCGTCCCTTGCTCACTTTGCCACTGGATTCAAGCTAGCCTGGCTGATGACGGCTGAATAGCCAGAAACCGGTCCCAGGATGCTTGTTTCCGGTCCAGGGAAGACATGGCTTGGCAGTTTGGGCTGGACTGTTCCCATGAGGCACAGGGTCAGACTGATTTGCATATGGCCATGTCTGAACTGGGGTGGTGGAGTGAGCTAAAGAATGATGATGGATTAAACCCAGATCAGTTGACTGGGGGTGAGTGTTTGATTCGTTCAAGCTCTCCGTCCATCATCCCCTTTGGTATCGCTTTGTATGCCCTAAGTTGGCAGGGTATGCCCAGACGTCGGTCCCTTGCTCACTTTGCCACTGGATTCAAGCTAGACTGGCTGATGACGGCTGAATAGCCAGAAACCGGTCCGAGGATGCTTGTTTCCGGTCCAGGGAAGACATGGCTTGGCAGTTCGGGCTGGACTGTTCCCATGAGGCACAGGGTCAGACTGATTTGCATATGGCCATGTCTGAACTGGGGTGGTGGAGTGAGCTAAAGAATGATGATGGATTAAACCCAGATCAGTTGACTGGGGGTGAGTGTTTGATTTGTTCAAGCGCTCCATCCATCATACCCTTTGGTATCGCTTTGTTCGCCCTAAGTTGGCAGGGTATGCCCTGACGTGGGTCCTTTGCTCACTTTGCCACTGGATTCAAGCTAGCTTGGCTGATGATGGTTGAATAGCCAGAAACCGGTCCCAGGATGCTTCTTTCCGGTCCAGGGAAGACATGGCTTGGCAGTTCGGGCTGGACTGTTCCCATGAGGCACAGGGTCAGACTGATTTGCATATGGCCATGTCTGAACTGGGGTGGTGGAGTGAGCTAAAGAATGATGATGGATTAAACCCAGATCAGTTGACTGGGGGTGAGTGTTTTATTTGTTCAAGCGCTCCGTCCATCATCCCCTTTGGTATCGCTTTGTTCTCCCTAAGTTGGCAGTGTATGCCCAGACGTGGGTCCCTTGCTCACTTTGCCACTGGATTCAAGCTAGCCTGGCTGATGACGGCTGAATAGCCAGAAACCGGTCCCAGGATGCTTGTTTCCGGTCCAGGGAAGACATGGCTTGGCAGTTCGGGCTGGACTGTTCCCAAGAGGCACAGGGTCAGTATGATTTGCATATGGCCATGTCTGAACTGGGTTGGTGGAGTGAGCTAAAGAATGATGATGGATTAAACTCAGATCAGTTGACTGGGGGTGAGTGTCTGATTTGTTCAAGCGCTCCGTCCATCATCCCCTTTGGTATCGCTTTGTTCGCCCGAAGTTGGCAGGGTATGCCCAGACGTGGGTCCCTTGCTCACTTTGCCACTGGATTCAAGCTAGCCTGGCTGATGACGGCTGAATAGCCAGAAACCGGTCCCAGGATGCTTGTTTCCGGTCCAGGGAAGACATGGCTTCGCAGTTTGGGCTGGACTGTTCCCATGAGGCACAGGGTCAGACTGATTTGCATATGGCCATGTCTGAACTGGGGTGGTGGAGTGAGCTAAAGAATGATGATGGATTAACCCAGATCAGTTGACTGGGGCTGAGTGTTTGATTTGTTCAAGCGCTCCGTCCATCATCCCCTTTGGTATCGCTTTGTTTGCCCTAAGTTGGCAGGGTATGCCCAGAAGTAGGTCCTTTGCTCACTTTTCCACTGGATTCAAGCTAGCCTGGCTGATGACGGCTGAATAGCCAGAAACCGGTCCGAGGATGCTTGTTTCCAGTCCAGGGAAGACATGGCTTGGCAGTTCGGGCTGGACTGTTCCCATAAGGCACAGGGTCAGACTGATTTGCATATAGCCATATCTGAACTGGGGTGGTGGAGTGAGCTAAAGAATGATGATGGATTAAACACAGATCAGTTGACGGGGGGTGAGTGTTTGATTTGTTCAAGCGCTCCGTCCATCATCCCCTTTGGTATCGCTTTGTTCGCCCTAAGTTGGCAGGGTATGCCCAGACGTGGGTCCCTTGCTCACTTTGCCACTGGATTCAAGCTAGCCTGGCTGATGATGGCTGAATAGCCAGAAACCGGTCCCAGGATGCTTCTTTCCGGTCCAGGGAAGACATGACTTGGCAGTTCGGGCTGGACTGTTCCCATGAGGCACGGGTTCTGACTGATTTGCATATGGCCGTGTCTGAACTGGGGTGGTGGAGTGAGCTAAAGAATGATGATGCATTAAATCCAGATCAGTTGACTGGGGGTGAGTGTTTGATTTGTTCAAGCGCTCCGTCCATCATCCCCTTTGGTATCGCTTTGTTCGCCCTAAGTTGGCAGGGTATGCCCAGACGTGGGTCCCTTGCTCACTTTGCCACTGTATTTAAGCTAGCCTGGCTGATGACGGCTGAATAGTCAGAATCTGGTCCCAGGACGCTTGTTTCCGGTCCAGGGAAGACATGGCTTGGCAGTTCGGGCTGGACTGTTCCCATGAGGCACAGGCTGAGACTGATTTGCATATGGCCATATCTGAACTGGGGTGGTGGAGTGAGCTAAAGAATGATGATGGATTAACCCAGATCAGTTGACTGGGGCTGAGTGTTTGATTTGTTCAAGCACTCCGTCCATCATCCCCTTTGGTATCGCTTTGTTTGCCCTAAGTTGGCAGGGTATGCCCAGAAGTGGGTCCTTTGCTCACGTTGCCACTGGATTCAAGCTAGCCTGGCTGATGACGGCTGAATAGCCAGAATCTGGTCCGAGGATGCTTGTTTCCAGTCCAGGGAAGACATGGCTTGGCAGTTCGGGCTGGACTGTTCCCATGAGGCACAGGGTCAGACTGATTTGCATATGGCAATGTCTGAACTGGGGTGGTGGAGTGAGCTAAAGAATTATGATGGATTAAAACCAGATCAGTTGACTGGGGGTGAGTGTTTGATTTGTTCAAGTGCTCCGTCCAACATCCCCTTTGGTATTGCTTTGTTCGCCCTAAGTTGGTAGGGTATGCCCAAACGTGGGTCCCTTGCTCACTTTGCCACTGGATTCAAGCTAGCCTGGCTGATGACGGCTGAATATCCAGAAACCGGTCCCAGGATGCTTGTTTCCGGTCCAGGGAACACATGGCTTGGCAGTTCGGGCTGGACTGTTCCCATGAGGCACAGGGTCAGACTGATTTGCATATGGCCATGTCTGAACTGGGGTGGTGGAGTGAGCTAAAGAATGATGATGGATTAAACCCAGATCAGTTGACTGGGGGTGAGTGTTTGATTTGTTCAAGTGCTCCGTCCATCATCCCCTTTGGTATCGCTTTGTTCGCCCTAAGTTGGCAGGGTATGCCCAGACGTGGGTCCCTTGCTCACTTTGCCACTGGATTCAAGCTAGCCTGGCTGATGATGTCTGAATAGCCAGAAACCGGTCCCAGGATGCTTCTTTCCGGTCCAGGGAAGACATGGCTTGGCAGTTCGGGCTGGACTGTTCCCATGAGGCACAGGGTGAGACTGATTTGCATATGGCCATATCTGAACTGGGGTGGTGGAGTGAGCTAAAGAATGATGATGGATTAAACCCAGATCAGTTGACTGGGGGTGAGTGTTTGATTTGTTCAAGCGCTCCGTCCATCATCCCCTTTGGTATCGCTTTGTTCGCCCTAAGTTGGCAGGGTATGCCCAGACGTGGGTCCCTTGCCCACTTTGCCACTGGATTCAAGCTAGCCTGGCTGATGACGGCTGAATAGCCAGAAACCGGTCCCAGGATGCCTGTTTCCGGTCCAGGGAAGACATGGCTTGGCAGTTCGGGCTGGACTGTTCCCATGAGGCACAGGGTCAGACTGATTTGCATATGGCAATGTCTGAACTGGGGTGGTGGAGTGAGCTAAAGAATTATGATGGATTAAACCCAGATCAGTTGACTGGGGGTGAGTGTTTGATTTGTTCAAGTGCTCCGTCCATCATCCCCTTTGGTATTGCTTTGTTCGCCCTAAGTTGGTAGGGAATACCCAAACGTGGGTCCCTTGCTCACTTTGCCACTGGATTCAAACTAGGCTGGCTGATGACGGCTGAATAGCCAGAAACCGGTCCCAGGATGCTTGTTTCTGGTCCAGGGAAGACATGGCTTGGCAGTTCGGGCTGGACTGTTCCCATGAGGCACAGGGTCAGACTGATTTTCATATGGCCATGTCTGAACTGGGGTGGTGGAGTGAGCTAAAGAATGATGATGGATTAAACCCAGATCAGTTGACTGGGGGTGAGTGTTTGATTTGTTCAAGTGCTCCGTCCATCATCCCCTTTGGTATCGCTTTGTTCGCCCTAAGTTGGCAGGGTATGCCCAGACGTGGGTCCCTTGCTCACTTTGCCACTGGATTCAAGCTAGCCTGGCTGATGACGGCTGAATAGCCAGAAATCGGTCCCAGGATGCTTGTTTCCGGTCCAGGGAAGACATGGCTTGGCAGTTCGGGCTGGACTGTTCCCAAGAGGCACAGGGTCAGACTGATTTGCATATGGCCAATGTCTGAACTGGGGTGGTGGAGTGAGCTAAAGAATGATGATGGATTAAACCCAGATCAGTTGACTGGGGGTGAGTGTTTGATTTGTTCAAGCACTCCGTCCATCATCCCCTTTGGTATCGCTTTGTTCGCCCTAAGTTGGCAGGGTATGCCCAGACGTGGGTCCCTTGCTCACTTTGCCACTGGATTCAAGCTAGCCTGGCTGATGATGGCTGAATAGCCAGAAACTGGTCCAAGGATGCTTCTTTCAGGTCCAGGGAAGACATGGCTTGGCAGTTCGGGCTTGACTGTTCCCATGAGGCACAGGGTCAGACTGATTTGCATATGGCCATGTCTGAACTGGGGTGGTGGAGTGAGCTAAAGAATGATGATGGATTAAATCCAGATCAGTTGACTGGGGTTGAGTGTTTGATTTGTTCAAGCGCTCGGTCCATCATCCCCTTTGGTATCGCTTTGTTCGCCCTAAGTTGGCAGGGTATGCCCAGACGTGGGTCCCTTGCTCACTTTGCCACTGGATTTAAGCTAGCCTGGCTGATGACGGCTGAATAGTCAGAATCTGGTCCCAGGATGCTTGTTTCCGGTCCAGGGAAGACATGGCTTGGCAGTTCGGGCTGGACTGTTCCCATGAGGCACAGGGTCAGACTGATTTGCATATGGCCATGTCTGAACTGGGGTGGTGAAGTGAGCCAAAGAATGATGATGGATTAAACCCAGATCAGTTGACTGGGGGTGAGTGTTTGATTTTTTCAAGCGCTCTGTCCATCATCCCCTTTGGTATCGCTTTGTTCGCCCTAAGTTCGCAGGGTATGCCCAAACGTGGGTCCCTTGCTCACTTTGCCACTGGATTCAAGCTAGCCTGGCTGATGACGGCTGAATAGCCAGAAACCGGTCCCAGGATGCTTGTTTCCGGTCCAGGGAAGACATGGCTTGGCAGTT
Source organism: Calotriton arnoldi (assembly GCA_963921515.1). Taxonomy (NCBI): domain Eukaryota; kingdom Metazoa; phylum Chordata; class Amphibia; order Caudata; family Salamandridae; genus Calotriton; species Calotriton arnoldi. The sequence continues at coordinate 296,625 of CAWUFW010007823.1, forward strand.
CGGGCTGGACTGTTCCCATGAGGCACAGGTTCAGACTGATTTGCATATGGCCATGTCTGAACTGGGGTGGTGGAGTGAGCTAAAGAATGATGATGGATTAAACCCAGATCAGTTGACTGGGGGTGAGTGTTTGATTTGTTCAAGTGCTCCGTCCATCATCCCCTTTGGTATCGCTTTGTTCGCCCTAAGTTGGCAGGGTATGCCCAGACGTGGGTCCCTTGCTCACTTTGCCACTGGATTCAAGCTAGCCTGGCTGATGACGGCTGAATAGCCAGAAACCGGTCCCAGGATGCTTGTTTCCGGTCCAGGGAAGACATGGCTTGGCAGTTCGGGCTGGACTGTTCCCAAGAGGCACAGGGTCAGACTGATTTGCATATGGCCATGTCTGAACTGGGGTGGTGGAGTGAGCTAAAGAATGATGATGGATTAAACCCAGATCAGTTGACTGGGGGTGAGTGTTTGATTTGTTCAAGCGCTCCGTCCATCATCCCCTTTGGTATCGCTTTGTTCGCCCTAAGTTGGCAGGGTATGCCCAGACGTGGGTCCCTTGCTCACTTTGTCACTGGATTCAAGCTAGCCTGGCTGATGACGGCTGAATAGCCAGAAACCGGTCCCAGGATGCTTGTTTCTGGTCCAGGGAAGACATGGCTTGGCAGTTCGGGCTGGACTGTTCCCTTGAGGCACAGGGTCAGACTGATTTGCATATGGCCATGTCTGAACTGGGGTGGTGGAGTGAGCTAAAGAATGATGATGGATTAAACCCAGATCAGTTGACTGGGGGGGGAGTGTTTGATTTGTTCAAGCGCTCCGTCCATCATCCCCTTTGGTATCGCTATATCATGTTATAAGCAAAACTCCCATTCTACTGTATGTTACAGATAGTCTTTCCATAGTGAAAAATGAATTTCACTATAATTCTCTAACAGGACATGCCACACGCATCAGTACATGTCCTACCTTTAACATACACAGCACCCTGCCCACAGGGGTACCTTGGGCCTACCTTAGGGGTGACTTATATGTAAGAAAAGTGGGTGCACTTGCCAGGTCGACATGGCAGTTACAAACTGCGCGCAGACACTGCAGTGGCAGGTCTGAGTTGCATTTACAGGCTGTTCATGTGGGTGGCACAATCAGTGCTGCAGGCCCACCAGCAGCATTTGATGTACAGGCCCTGGGCACACACCGTGCCCTGTACTAGGGACTTACCAGTAAATCAAAAATGCCAATCATGGAAACAACAATCCATAACATAATTTAAAGGGAGAGCATATGCACTTTAGCACTGAACAGAAGTGGTAAAAAGCCCAGAGTCCTAAAACCAACAAAAACAGGGTCAAAAACAGGAGGCTAAAAAGCAAAAATTCTGGGGGTAAACCAGCTGAAAAAGCCAAGTCTAGCATAATATATGTACCACATTCAGTTGAGCTCCTGATGACGAGAACCAAAATACAGCATTTGACAAATAACAGGCTGACAAGCTTTGAGCAAGTGTTACTCGCTGCTGAGAACGTCACACTAAAGCGTTGTTCTGTGTCAAAATCCTGCTACTTAGTTGCCTGTTCCAAATGCTGATGGGGAAGAATGTGAAGACCATGACTGTCTGGATGTCACTGAGCTTGGCACAAAGCCGAGACTTGACACTGTTGATGAGCCATTGTCTGATCCCAATCAAGTCTTTTTTGTAGATGGTTTCTGAACAGATCTGAGTCACCATCTATACCTTTGCGATAGCCAGTATGGTTTTGGTGTGGTTCATGACTTTGGACAGCTATGGTCGCAGAGACGGTTCTTGACGTCATCAGGTTCCCCGATCAGGAACGGGGAGTATGTGAGACAACTGCTGGTAGCTTTGCAATTGCCAAGGGAAGTGGCTGTCGTTAAGTGCGCAGCCCATGGAAGGGGAGATGATTTTGATACCATAGGGAATAGGTACGCAGATGAAGTTGCACGTTTCTGTGTTACTCATGCATGTGTTTTCAATGGGGAATATACTGGCGAGAGTACAGAGAAGACCGAACTCAGCATGATGCTAGCTGTTGCTGACACATGGGATGAAATGAGACGTTTGCAAATGGAAGCCACAGACAAGGAACAAGCAGGCTGGATTAAAGCAGGTTGTGAGAAAGGGGAAAATGACATTTGGGTGTCAGTTGATTGCAGGGAGGTATTGCCAGATTGTCTGTTACTTGTAATGGCAAGGCAAATTCATGGAGCAGCTCATATAGGAAGGGATGTGATGGTGAGATTGTTCAGACAGACTTGGTTCAATCACATTGGCAGATCAGGGGAGTCCCTTCAATCGGATGCAAATGGATTTTGTTGAGATGCCTGTGTTTAATGGGTTGAGATATATCCTGGTTGTTGTGTGCATCTTTTCTCGATGGGTTGAAGTTTATCTACTAGAATGTGAGATAGTCTCACAGTAACAAAGTTATTGTTGAGGGAACTCATTCCTAGATTCGGATTTCCAACTACATTGCAATCGGATAGAGGTATACACTTCCACAATGTAGTCACAAAGTTGTTGTGCACCACCTTGAGTGTGGATCAAAGACTGCATTGTAGTTACAGGCCGGAGGCACCAGGAATGGTGGAGCAGATCAACTGTACCTTGAAAGCGAGGCTGGCTAAAGTGTGTGCCTCGACATCTCTGAAGTGGCTTGATGCGTTGCCTTTGGTGCTAATGAGTTTGTGCAGCATTCCTGACAGAAGAACTGGGTTGTCAACTCATGAGTTACTGCTGGGAAGAGCAATGCATTCACCTGATGTGCCTGCCACTGCATTAGTGAACATCACAGATGATTTGGTCCTTGACTACTGTAAAGGATTGGCTGATGTGGTTCGTTCTGTGTCTCATCAGGTTGAAGTCGCGAATGCACAGACATCAAAAGACCACTGCCATCACCTGAGCTCAGGAAATTGGGTTCTCATCAGAAAACACGTGAGAAAAAACTGTCTTGACTCTCGTAGTGTGGACCATATCAAGTGATACTAGTGGCTAACACTGATGTGAAGTGTGGCGGAATACCGAACTGGGTCCACGGTTCCCATACCCAAAGAGTCACAGGTCCTTCAGATGAAACAGTTACTCTCCCAGAAGTAGTTCCAGCTATGACCGAGAGGTCACCAGAGGGGACAAGCCAAGCTGTAGAGGTACCTGAAGAAGCTGGATACACACCATATCGATCTGAGGGGGGTCAAGTTCCACAAGACCCTGGTATAGATTCTGAGGGAGACAGTAACATTGAGAGTGGTATGGAGTCTGACTCAGTAGAAGAGACTAGTGTGACAAATGGTTGTGTGCAGTTAAGGAAGATGGACGCTGCAGATGAAACGTGGCCTGTGAGACAAAGGAGAAGAAATCTGAGACTTGTATCCAAAAGAGAACTTGCACCAATAGATGAACCTTCAGAGTCTGAACTGAGTGAAACTGAGCAAACCACACAAGGTACTAGAAGGTCCAGGAGAGCTTGAGTGTCGTGTCAGAGATATTCCTCTCCTGAGTGGACTTATCTCGTTACAAATGCCGGGGAGAGCGAGGTCCGAGATTTCAAAACTGGTTGTCGAGATTTTGCTGAGAATTCCTGGAATTGGAGCAAATGTACTTCTGTCATTGACTGTACCGTTTCCAAGGTTGAGTGGCTTACGGACTATGATTTTGGAATACATCAAATTCCCAAGCTTTGGAGCACCACAGTCTCCTCAAGAGATTGCAGCATTGAGAGCTGAACTGTTACATCAAGTTATTAAGGAGATTGGCTCTGATCTCAAAAGGGATGTAAATTGAACTTTGAACTGTGAATAAGTTGCTTAAAAGAAGATAACCTAGGCCCAAGTGGAAGAAGAATAAAAATAGGGACTTTCATCTAGAAGAAGAAAGAGGGCTAGGGAAGTCTTCCAAGCTGTGAAAATACTGTACAAGAGACTGTTTAAAAGAATTTTCCAAGGCCTCAAAAAAAGTTGCTCAAAGACTTTGTTACACGTAAATAAGAGGTGGAGAAAAGAGACTTTGCGTGTTGATCCTCTCATGAACTGAATCCAAGCTTCTTTAAAAATGGAGTCTAGAAATACAAATCGTAGGCACAAATGCATCATAGGGACACTCATTGTAGGAGTAATTGTAGTAATAGCTGTAGTCTTTACTGAGTCCATTTTAAGTGCACGCAAAGGTGAGGAACATGGAGTGAGGGTATATTGGGCATCCACACCTACCACTGCTGTCTCAAAGGAGGGTACATTAGGATCTGAAAAAGGCTTATTAGAACAAACTAGTCACTTTCTTCATGTAGATTTATCCAAGGGTGATTATACACTGAATGCTTGTGATAAGTTGTTGTAGGAGTATGTTGACACTGTGGAAGTGAGAGATTGTTATGTGTGCAAGCAATTACCTGCTTCGGATGAGGAAGGAATTTGCTATCACCACCTACTCTTGGCGTATGGTATTAGTTGTAGTTCACTCCTTAGTGTGTTTCATGGAATAGACCATTATGAGTACTACTTCTCAAATTATGATGTGGTACTCTCAGAAATACCAGTCTATAAACACTTGAACAAATATGATTATTATAAGCAAATAGAGAGAATGGAAAATTACTTCACACCAACAGTAACATTAGACACCGCTTACGCACATAGACATAACTTAACTTGCATATTAACAGACATAGAAAATAAATTCATGGATCAAGTAGAAGATAGGCGTAGGGGATCAGTTGTTAAATCTGATAACAAGGACAAGAATTCTGAGTGGACCCAGGAGCAGTTAGCTCAAAAGGCTAAGGGAAGTTCTGGTCCTATATCTTTGGATTGGGAACAATGAGGCAAGCTTTGCATACGCCAAGTTCAGAGCCATTATCATACTGTATTTGTGGGACAGAAAGTGTATGATCATATCTTCAATGGTCCTTAGAAGACGTTTCTGCAAGAATCAGTGAGAATGGTGCCAGGAGTGTATTTTGTGTGTGGAAAGAATGGATATGTTCGGCCTCCGAGCAAATGGTATGATACTTGTTATGTGGTAGTTGTGTTTCCAAAGATATGCCATGTGGAGGATTTGGAGGGTTTGGAAAGAAAAGCAAACAGTAAAGAAAAACGAGGACTGAATTCTGCTGAAATTGTGGGAGACATATTTGGAGAAATGATACCTAGTCTGGGAGTGGTATTGCATGACATCAAGATTAGGAGGCTGTCTACTATCGTGGATAAGTTGTCTGTTAACACAGCTCAGTCTTTGCTAGTCATAGATGGGGAAATAGTCTTGATAAGGGCGATGGTGATGCAGAACCATTTTCTTTAGATGTGTTACTGGCAAAAGAAGGCGGGGTCTGATGAATGCCAACAGTGTTGTACTTATATTCCTGATAGAAGTAAAAATCTGAGGGGCATATCAACAACATCATTGATATACATCATGAGATACAAGATCTCGCAGCTGGAGGAGTTTGGGATAAGATTGGGAAACGATTTGGTGCAGTTGAAAGTTGGTTTGCAAACCTAGGAAGTAGAATCTTTGGATACATCTTGAAGTCGATAATTGTTGTGATCTGTGCTATTATCTTGGTAGAGATAAGGGTAAACAAGCGACACAAGGCGAGGCAAGTGGAGAACTCCTTAAGGGAAAGAGAGAGAAAAGTGGAAAGACTGCAGGATAATTATTACGAGAATTTGAATCGATTGGAGTCTAGACAGAGGAAATTAGCTAGGACATCTGTTTAGATCGGTCTACTCTGCAGGGATATTCTGGAGTATTTTATGATGACTCAATACAATTAAAGGGGGGAATGATAGAGTGGAAATCTCATTTCATTTGTAGGGGTGCATCATAATCACGTGTAGAGCGTACCCGCATATAATCATTTATTGTATTAACATGAAGTGTCAGAATTGTGAAATATATTAACATGAATATGTGACGTATTTTAGGCCATTGACCAGTATCATGGAAAAGTAACATAGAAAATGAATGTATCAGCAGAAAACGTTAACATGAAGAAATTGTATTGTGAAGCTGATGATAATTTGCGTATTAAATGTGCTTATTAATTGTCATTTCATAAGTAGGCAGTTAAAATTGCATTACATTTATGTGGATTCGTAAAGAATTCATGGTGCATTCTTATATTAGCCGAAATTCGTAGGCCTGAAATGCAAGTCCCTGAAAACTCTCACTTTAGAATTAACAGTTTGAATTTCATGTGTGCTGTGGAATCTGTTCTGTCTCACGTTTTGTGTTGCAGGTGAAGAAGCACTTTTGTTAGACAGAATAAGGTCTTTGTTTTATAAGCTAGGCAAGGAGAGAAGAAGTTACAATTGTGTGGCTTGAGTTGATAAAGGAAGGCTGTGCGCTCCACAGAGGAGAAGGCCTGGGAACCAAGGACAAACTGTAGTGAGGAAGGTACACCGTCGACCGTGGAAAAATACCTTCAGGACTGTACTCAGAGCGGATGTGATGATTCGAAATGCACCATGGGAGTGCTACCTGTGGATAACTGGTTGTTGGAATTATGGATAGAGACCCATTTCTTACTTGCCTTCAGAGAGAGAGCATCTTAGAACAAGCTCTGTCTTGGTATCTTCATGCTACTTGACCCGTTGTTCATGGAGAGACTTCTTAAGAAGACTCTAAGTGCTGACACCTTTTACCCTTTCTGAAAATGCACAATTAGGGATGTCACCTTAGTATTGGAGTTGGGGTAGATTTAATGCTCATCATTCACCAACCCTCGATGCAGGGAAACTTGGACTCATGATTCCTGATTTTCTGTATCTTGCCTCTTGAACTAATTGTGTTGTTTATGCTACACTCGTCTAAATTGATTGCACAGATTCGGCTTATGCTAATTTGTTTGTATTTCTATACCCTTGTGTTGAAATGTCTTTATGTCCAGTTATTTTTGGCTCTGTAATAAAACAACCTAACCTGAAGAAGTTGTCCTTGGGTTATTATGGATCAGAGAGAGCTGTTGTTTAATTGATTGTTTTCGTAACAACTTTCTCCCATTTACATTTTCATGCTGTGAAAAATAACCATCCGAGTGTGAATTTAGAACAGGTCTAGAACTTATGGGACCTTTCAGGATCTTCTCTACAAAAAAGTGGCAAACATGGACATGCTTATTAATCAACATTTATGCTAAAGTTTGCAGAGCACGTGTTAAAATGTGACTTCATGTTCATTTTCTCCCCTTTGAATTGCTACACTATATAAAGATGTATGCAAATGATTAATTAAAACCGACAATTATCTCATACCTGGGTGTAATGGGCGATCCATGCATCTGGAGTTCGTTCACCAATCCCGTATGTAAAATTCTCCTCTTGTTTATACCAGGTTTTAATTACGTATTCCCATGGGGCGGGATAACTTGTCTTGTACATTATTTCACCGCAAGCAGTTGCTAAAATAGAGAAAGGACACAAAACAAGAATGGTATGAAAGCTGTATGCTAGACACACTCGTGCCAGCCCTACTTACTGGTTTAGGTGGTATCCTAATGATTTTGCACCCCATTTTCAAGGACTGCTGCCAGCCTGTGATTTTATCTCAACAATAGGGCTAATTCACAAATATTTTGCTGCTACAGACTCTTGTAGCACTTCCGGCTTACTCCCGGCAGTCGCCCACCCCAGACACTAACCCAATTTCTTACTCACACTATTCTGAAAGATCACAACCATGAGATATTTCTATGTGAGAAGACCCTGACATAATGGCTGTTTTTTACCTGTCTCGTTCACCATTCCCCATTACCTCCAGTGAAGTCCTTGAATTGGGTGGATGCTTTTCACACAATTGCCCCAGTTTTTGGAGCATCTCCTCTTGGTCATGTCTAAGACTCCCAAGACCTCTACACCAGCAATTAGAGGCTGTTACAGAAGAGGCCACCATCAGGATCCTGTCCTGTTCCATTTGCTACTGATCAGCTGGCCATGTCAGGAAAAAGACCGCTTGCAGCTTGTTCTGGCCCTGTAGTCAAACAGAAGGTCAGCTAACTGAACTTGGAGTACACTTCTTAGTCCTGGGTACAGGTAGGAGCAGTTCCAGTTCTTCACCTCACCACACAAGTCTATTTCTCTTCTGTTCTTCCACAGGCACAGAGAGTGTTCTAATGAGCTGTGGGTGAGGTGCCAGCTCTGTAGGTTTCACTAGCCAGTGAATGAGGGTGATACCTGGACAAAAATGGTCCCCTGGGCGCTTTTTACATCAAAAGGTCCAATTGATGGATCTGAATATGTGTAGGTCTTTAAGACCTAAACACAATTTAATTTAACCTAGAGAAATCACTTGAAAAATCCATACAGGGAAATCCACAAGAGACAAGGTTCAAATAACAAACCATGAAGGTTTATTTAAGTTTAAAAATCATTATAGAAGCCAAAAAGATATACGGTTAATCAATCAATTCAAAATATTTCTAAAGCAAATAAGTACAAAATATCAATGGCAACACAATGTAAGCTGTAATGTATTAAATTGCCAGTACCGAATACGGCCTAGCACAAAACAAAATAATTGTCAAGGACCATTTTTCACAAGTACTGCTCAATAAAGGAGAGAAGAAATTCAAAATGTTCTAAGTGCAGATTGATAAACAGAATAACATGGAGTCTGCTCTCTAAGAGGGCCAGATGAACACCACGCTCGTTTCCCAAATAGAGAATTTTTATACACTTTTAGTCCGAGATACTGTAATACTCGCCGGCTACACTGACGGAACACCGGACGGTGCAGTTACTTTGGAATTGGTTAACTATAGGCCTATCATAGCTCTTAATACGATTACGTGTTCTTACCATCGTTGTTTGAAAAATGAGCACTCTTTTGAGACACTTGGGGGCATATTAGCAAGACCGGCGATAAAATTATCGCCGTTTTAGCGGCAGGAAACTGCCGCTAAAACGGCGATAATGGGCTTGCTAATATGCGTTATAGAATCCAATAGAAGCCCAGGTTAGATGTGCAGGACATCTAACCTGGGCTTCTATTGAATTCTATAACGCATATTAGCAAGCGCATTATCGCCGCTTTAGCGGCAGTTTCCTGCCGCTAAAACGGCGATAATTTTATCGCCGGTCTTGCTAATATGCCCCTTGGTTCTGGAACTTTTTTACTGCTGTTAAGGAAGGATTGTTATTTAAACAACTTTCGTCCTCGGGGCTCCGAGGAACGCGTGTAATTTTTGCGACATGTACTAGTGGAAAGTTTTTATTTTGTCAAATCCTTCTGAGCCTTGAAAAAGTCATCAAACGATGAAACACTTGTTGGCTGTATCCATCTTTGGACTACAACTCTGATTGTTTTAACTTGAAAATTAAAGTATTTGGAAATACAGACCCAAACAGTGTCTTATATTTGGACTTTGATCAATGTGTGAATAAGTTGCTGTTTCTTTGCGGACAAACATAGGGGCATATTAGCAAGAACCTGCGAAAATTATCGCAAACCTTGCTTAGCGCGCGTTTTTTTATCGCCGGCTATCGCCGGATATTACCGCGGAAATAACATGCTATTAGCAAGGTTTATCTCCATTGCGATAAGATATCCAGCGATAGCGGCGAAACCCTGCATTAACGCGAGAAATCCAGCGATAAAATCCTAGCGCTAAGGCTGGGGACTTAACCTTAGAATCCACCTCCCATTGACTATTATTGTTAAGTCATGTTTTTACCAGTTCAAAAAAGAAGCGCTAATCGGGGTTAGCGCGCGTTTTTTTATCGCTTCGCGGGTATTGCTAATAGGCGATAGATATGTTAGCGACTGTTTTCTGTCGCTTTTAGTTGGGAACGCCTCCTTTGCATGTCATTAGCGATAAATATCGCTGACATGCAAAGCGGCACCCAAACCAGTCGCTAACGCCTAAAAGCTGTCGCTAACACCTGTTAGCGACAGCTTGCTGATAGGGTGATAAAAATATTGCCGCTTTAGCGGGAAAATGTCCTGCTAAAGCGGCGATAGAGCCCTTGATAATATGCCCCATAGTGACCTATCGGGTTAACAGACCAAGATTTCTTTATTATGTGGTGCTCTGGACATATTATTAAATTTTGAATATCAGAAGGTTTCTTTAGATATTGGTCAACACTAGGTGGTGGCATAGTGTTATTTGTCCTTGTCAGCACACACTTTCCTTTGACCTTGCTGTTTTACTCACCCTGAATTTGTAATGTGCTAGTTGAGCTGTTTGACCACTGCCACCTACTTTTGTAGCATGTACCATTTTACCCATTAAAAAATCAATTCTAGGTGGTAAAACCTGTTTTTTGTAGTTATGATATTTATACATACCTCACAATGTTTTACCACTGCCACCTACTTTTGTTTATAAGAGAAACTGTATAGTCACTGTCGTTTGATCAAGAAAGGTACATTACAAAAAGCCAACTTTACAACAGAAAACACATCATAGGATAAAATCACATTTAGTTGGCATCTAATGAATAATGCTTTATTACGTTTTACAGAGAAAACAATAACACATTTAAAAATATAAGCAGAACCTCAGTTTGCTCGAAAGAAGTTATCTTCACTCGCATACAGTTGTAATTCTGCTCTCTCCAGGAACAATGTGAACAGAGAATTATATATTTTAAAAAGGTTACAGTGCAAGCAAACCAGTAAAGCTGACTGAATTCCTTACACTTAATCAAGTAATGAAGTTCACATTTGAGCTCTTTCATGCACAAGCAGGAAGGCAGAAATAAGTTAGCGTCAGGCACTGTGCCTTGCACGCATGTAAAATGTGCAGTTTGAAAACACGAATAGGCCACGCTCATGTCGCCTTAATAAACTTAATTATTAAACACAATAAGATCATTATATTTGCATCTCATTACTATTAATTTAAAGAGCAGAATCATCAGTTGTGGAATCTTGCCTTGCAGCAAGCTATCCCATTTTGCACTATTCTGATGCAAATCCAACATGGCGGATTTCTTCTGCCCCTGAAGGGGGCATATATGCCACCCAGGGATGTGTTTGAGAAATGAGAAGTTTCATACTTTTCAGATATACCAAACTGGTTTTTAAGCTAGCTCCCTCCCCACACAGGCCTGGTACCAAGCTGACTACTGAGGTCCAATGGAACAAAATGCTTCTCTTCTCCAGGTCTCCCTTTACCTTTAACTTGAATGGGCATGCCTTACACGCAGGTCTTCCTGTGAAAAAGGCCTAAGCCATTGTCAGCAGCCAAATGGTAATTAGCCTACTGGAGGGTCAGGCAGGTTAAAATGTGACTTTTTAAAAGTCGCATTTTCTAAATGTTTATTAAAAATCCAGCTTCACTGTTGAATTGGATTTTTGATAAATGCAACAAATAGTGATTGAATTATTCAAGTTGCTTGTCCCAGATAGGAGATAGCAGATAGCAGGATTGTGATACTATTCTAAAGTCCATTTGTTCTCCTAGGACAGATACAGACCTTTACAGTGAAAAAAATGTTGTTGGGGGCTTTTGGGGGTTAGTCACTGTAGGTACATGACATTTATTACCTGCATGCACCACTTCTAAATACTATGGGCCATATTATCAAGAACGGCGCAAACATTATTGCCGCTTTAGCGGCAGGAAACTGCCGCTAAAGCGGCGATAAGGGGCTTGATAATATGCCCTAGAGAATTCCAATAGAAGCCCAGGTTCTGGTGTCAAGGACATCAAACCTGGGCTTCTATTGGAATTCTATAGGGCATATTATCAAGCCCCTTATCGCCGCTTTAGCGGCAGTTTCCTGCCGCTAATGTGGCGATAATGTTTGCGCCATTCTTGATAATATGGCCCTACACATCCTAACCTGTGGGCTACAAGGCCTACTTATGGGGGACTTATTTAATATTTAAAGGTAGGGTTCTTTCTTGACAAAATGTTTTTTTGGCAGATTTGCCTGCTTGGCTAAAGGCTGCAGGAGTCAGGCTACAGAGGTAGGACTGAAGCCATGTTTCCTTTGCTAGCCGAGTGGATGGACAACCTGTGATATAGTCCACAGGTGACTTTTATCTTTTCCATGCCATCAGTTTATTTCTTGCACCATATACTATGGTTTTACTGATGAAGTTAAATATGCCAATTAGGAGTTAACCAATGTTACCATATTTAAGAGTTCAGAGCACATGCATTGGGTACTGTACAGCAGTACCCTAATTTGCAGAGTTAAAAAAAACAGCAGCATCAGTCTAAATACAAAATGGTGGTGACCACGCAAAAAGAGGTACTTTATAACAGTCAATCAAAGCCCTTTGCAAAAATTAGAAAGTAGATCTTCCAGTCCAAGAATTATAGTTGAATTTTAAATGAAACAGTTAAAGAAATTTATAAGAATTAGACACTTAAACACTCTACTTTTGTTGTGTGCGCATGGGTCTCGGAGCCCCGGTCTCTTACTCAGAAGTTTGCTTCTTCTGCTAAATGCCAAAGGCTGTAAATAGTGGCAGTGACAAAACACTTTGCAGTCAAATGTTGAGCTAATAATAAATGGGGAAGTTTTTACAACAGGTACTGTTGGTGTTGCTTGTTTACATGGAAAGGCAGAGAAGGTACTTTATTTACCAATCCTGATCCAGTACACTGAATTCTCCATCCTGACTCATAGGTGCACACACATAACTCCGCGGATGATGACAGCTTTTCCTCCATAAAGTGATATGTTTTTGTAAAGTTCAGGACAAACAGAGGTTTTACAGGTCTATCTCTTCTGCCTTGTAGCGTATCTAGGCAAACTATATTATATTTTAGGTCAAGGCAAAGCTTTCATTGTGACATTCCTGAAATTATCTTTGATTGCAGGATCAATGCTTTTAAGGAAATATGAAGTATTTGAAACTGATTTTTACAAAACTGCACATTATTGCACATCTCCCCCGTCCTCAAGGACCTTAAATGGCTTCCCATCGAAGGCAGATCCATCTACAAGACCGCCTGCATTACGCACAAAGCCCTCCATCAACACACCCCATTGTATCTCTCTGATAAACTCCACAAAGCTGGCTGCTCTAGAGAAATGAGGAGCACCAACGCCCTTCTCATTGTCTCCCCCTTGTTTAACAAGAAATCTACACAGTCACGCTCTTTCTCCGGTAATGCGCCTACCATCTGGAACTCACTCCCTAAAGACCTACGTTGCAACCCCTCCTACCACAGCTTCAAAAAGGACCTCAAGCTGCATCTTCTCAACAGATTCTGGGGGCCTTAATCCTGCTCACCCAACTTAGATTATTATCGAATCCCTGACTATTTGAGGCTCCCTTGACTGATTGCCTGTCCCACTCCCCCCCCCCTCTCATTCACACATATTCAACTACCTCCCTTTCTATTTTCTCTTGTAGTCACCCCTTACCCCTTCATTCTAACACCTTTCCCATCATCCTCCTCAGCACCACCCCCCTTCACACCTGCCACCACCCCATTTCTAACCATCCTTTACTAGTTTTATTATCCAATTCTTGTTTTTGCCCAAAGGTATTCTTTATTTACAACCACATGTAATATTTACAACGTGTATAATGTTATAATTGTCTTGTATTTTTATCTCTTTATACAAATGTTACTTTGTAATTTTTTTCACCCTGACCTTGTAAAGCGCTCTGATACCCTCGGGTCTAGCCAGCGCTATATAAAACCTTTTAAATAAAATAAAATAAATAAATTGTTTTGTTTGGAAATGTCGAATGTTTATCAGTTTGCACAGACTTGCTTCCGTGGCCACAACAGGCATTAGACCTAGCTAACCGGTGCCCATTACCCTTGCTTGTGTCAGCCATATGCATGCACATTTTTGTGCAAGAACAAATTTGACAAAAAGCTCAGAGAGGTTGATCCTAACCTAAAGCCCTCTTTCCATGTGCCTGCACACCTTCGAAGGTCAATCTCACTTGGAAAACTAGCAATTCTGGCAAATATTTAAGTATTCCTTTAGAACTATTGCTTTTTGGTCAACTTATTAAAGTAAATTGTGCTGTAAAATGTACCATTTTAGCCATTAAAAAATCAATTCTAGGCAGTAGAACCCCCTATTGGTAGTTGTGATATCAATACATGCATCCACGATATTTTGGCTGTCAGTATTTTGCTGTTGATATTCTACCATGCAACCTAGTGTAGGCTTGAGAATACCTGGCTTGAAGGTATGGAAATACCTATAACTTTAGTGATAGCATGGGTTTGGAAGGTTTACAGCTGCAGACACCCTTAGTACATCTGGCCCCAAATGATTAGTTTAACCTTGGTGACAGCTTTACTCTCTGAAGTTGGAGTCTGTGGCAACCTGGGGGAGGATGTGGCATCTGTGGCGACCCAGGGGAGGATGTGCGAAGCGGCCAGAGCTGCCGACTCGGGAGCTGGGGATCTGGGTTGGAGTCTTGGGGTCTGCGCAGCATCCTGTATTCTGAGCAAATCATTTAATCTCCCCGTGTCCATGGACAGCTCCTGAATACCCTCACAGGTGATAAGCCGCACTACATAAATCTACAAACTTAAACTTTAAACTTAAACCCCACTTAGTTCTGCATATTTATGGAGTCTTATAGGTAAAATAGATATTCTTGATAATATTGTAAGACACCCGGATTTTTGCAAAATGTAATCACATTTAGAAAGACTTCTAAACATCTGTGCCTGATATTTGGATCTGTTGTTGTCACACAACATTGTAGTGTTCATTTGAATAATCACAGAAAAATGGAAGCTAAAACATGTCCACTGGGGCTTACCCCCCTGGTCACAGAGTGAAACACAGTCCTGCACCACCAGGCTGGAGATGTTGCATCAATATTGCTCACCTTCTGAAAATCTGTATAGAAATCACTAGCGAATAAAATGTGCTTCAATGTCAGAGGAAAGACCCAGAGAGGACAAACAGATGACAGTATCTTATCCAACTGTTACCCTTACAGGCTACACCACAAGTGAAGACACTTCAACACTAACATGTTCCTACTCTGATGGCTCTGTACTGTTCGTCCATTCTTCACTGGCCATTTGTGTTGCAGTGGATTCGAAATGGACAGAAACAAACACAAACTCAACAGTGATCATTCCAAACCGGTGATCCAATGGATTACAAACATAACATTGACTAGAGGAAATAACATTCTATAACTGTTTTTTAAAGAGAAAGGGCCTGATTTAGAGTTCGGCAGATAGGTTACTCCATCACAAACATGACGGATATCCCGCCGCTGTATTACAAGTGTATTTACTGCACTTGTAATGTGGCAGACGGGATATCCGCCATGTTTGTGATGGAGTAACCACCCCTCAAACTTCAAATCAGGCCGTAAATCATTGAGAGTGGTGGAATGTAGCAGAACAAAGCAAACACAATACGAAACAACATAGAGCAAGTCCAGAAGTTGTGGGCAAACCTAAAATTATTACAAGAAAAAATATTATGTTTTTTAAGGTGTCTAATATCATTAATTTGAGCCGGTGGTTTCCAGTGCTAGGCACCGGCACTTTATTGTTAACACCGGCACTTATGAAAGCCTGCCACATGGCGGCGCTGTTGGTGTAACTCTGTGATGAGCACAACCATATTTGTTTAATAATTCAATATACATTAAAATTGACTAATATCTGCGACCAAAAAATATTAGAATAGCTAGGGTGTCAGGTATTAGTCACTTTTAATGTATAATAAAAGTGTGAATTGTCACACTTATAGAAGTGCGATGGTTAGTAATTGTGTTGTTATTGTAATTGGCAGCACTGTTAAGGGCAATGGATGGTGTGATCTGCAGTGGCCTCCTGACAAGAGCCCTGGCACTTATTTTTTTAGAAATTAAGCACTGCATATTATTATATGCAAGTTTCTAAGTGGGCCCACAAAATACTTCTGGGTACGTCAACTGAAATACTTAGTTATTTGCTAGGGATGCATTGGTTCCAACACTAGGTATTTGTGGATCAGGTATATTGTGAATTATTTTAACCATTTAAGCAAAATGCACTTTAGGCATTTTAAGCAAAACTAACTTGGGTATGTTCTAAATAAATACTTTGTAGTTTGTTATAAATGTTCATAGGGTACAGTCATGGGCACAAAACATTTAAGTGCATCCTTATAACTTAAAATTGTATGATTTATGTATTCATTTATTTGCTAATTTTAGGGGTTCTTTGTTCCTCCTGGTATTTTTGGAGTGCCACTTAGTGCAACAGTTTGGGGCAGGAAACAAAAAAAGTTAATAAAAAGAGTGAATATAAACCAGCACTCAAAAATCATTGTGCACCTGCTTACCATCCCTAACACAATTCAAGTTGGTAAGTGGAGACACTGACCTTAGGAATATATTAAAATGAGAA
The DNA here is from genome assembly GCA_963921515.1 of Calotriton arnoldi. NCBI lineage: Eukaryota > Metazoa > Chordata > Amphibia > Caudata > Salamandridae > Calotriton > Calotriton arnoldi. Next base: position 312,923 of record CAWUFW010007823.1, read on the forward strand.
ACAGACAGACACAGGTATAATCAACACAGAACAGAGCAGCTAGCACGGAGTAGATGTTGAAATGCGGCTAAAACAGAAGCAATGCTTTCTAATATTGAATCAATATTTAACAAGATTTAACAATACCATTACGTGTCCTTTGTGCTTGAGGACTGTGGTTAAAGATGCATTTTCGAACCCAGATTTCCGCAAAAGTTGCAGCTTCTTCATTCCATGTCTAAGTAAAAAAACAATTACAATTGTCATTTTTATTCCTTTGTGTTATTTTGTGGGAAAACAATTCAAATTATTCAACAGGACGGTCTTGTTCCACCAACTGGACAAGTAAATGAAACAAGCTATTCAAATCCTATAACATAAATAATGCTTCTGCAGTTCAATAAGACCCCTTATCAACCACTTTTTAATTGTTGACAGTGTATACATTTTCAAACAAGAATAGCAATTCAAGAATATTTATATAATCATTAGTCACTTCACAGCACAAACTCAGGGGCATATTAGCAAGGGCTTTATCGCCGCTTTAGCGGCACTTTTTGCCGCTAAAGCGGCGATTTTTTTATCGCCCTATCAGCAAGCTGTCGCTAACAGGTGTTAGCGACAGCTTTCTGGCGAAAGCGGCCCGTTTTCCCATTGCCTTGCATGCCAGCGATAATTATCGCTAATGACATGCAAAGTAGGCGTTCCCAACTAAAAGCGACTGAAAACAGTCGCTAACACAACTTCCCCCTATTAGCAACGCAGGCGAAGCGATAAAAAAATTTGCGCTAAGCGCGAATATCGCTAGAATTTAACACCTGCTAAAAACATGACTTACCTGTTTGTTGTATGGGAGGTGGATTGTCAGGCTAAGTCCACCAAGGCGTTAATGCGTGAATATCGCTGGATTTCCAGCAATATTCACACATTTCGCCGCTATCGCTGGATATTTTATCGCATTGGAGATAAACGTTGCTAATAGCGTGTTATCTCCGCGATAATATCCAGCAATAGGCGGCGATTAAAAAAAACGCGCTAAGCACGGTTTGCGATAATTATCGCAAGTTGTTGCTAATATCCCCCTCAGTACCTTGTAATTCCCACCAGGGCCGATTTAGCACTGGTGGGGCCTTGCGCGACAATGTTTGTTGGCGCCCCCCCAATGACCACCTCCGCCACGGATTCCCTCACTACCTCCATTTGATAGTGTCCCTCAAGTCTCCCTAACCACTGTCTCTTAGATTCATTTAGTATTATTGCACCACTCATACCAGTTTAAGATGTCAGAACACTTTACTTCGCACACGCATTGCACAGAGACCATCAATCACCTGAGTGTAAATCAGTATATAGGAAATGTTACATAAGACAGAGGCCTACAAGGAGTAGGAGTGACATTTCATCCATGCTGGTAGGCAGTATAGTTTAAGAGTCCTTGGACTGGAAAAGCACATATTCAGAATTTAAAATGTAACACCAGTTAGGGGTTTTCTTTAATAATAATAATTGATTTCTACCCAAATGAACCCCTTTTGCAATATTAGGACAACGAAAGACTTGGCAAAAAATATATAGCTCTAATATTTTCCTTGCAGTTTGCATGCAGCTCTTTGATGGCAGTTAATAGCTCGCTGCTCTATATTAGGATTTTAACTTATAAACTGCAAGTAACAAAAGGATCTCTGACAAAAGTGGTAATTCATTGACCTATTTATATTATATGCACTTTGTGATGTGAATGGGACACTTTCTTTGCAGCAGGCATATTAACCCTCTGTGCTATGATGAGTCAAAACATACAGCTCCGGTCTCTCTCCAGGAAGAACATTAATCACCGGAGATGCCATTTTTATGGATGCCTGAAAATTGCTGGGACAATGTACGCGGCATCAGGTGCTTTTAAAACTAAGAACATGGTGCCCCCAGCCCAAGTCAGCACCCGGTGCGGTGGCACCGATCGAACTGCCCTAGAGCCAGCCTTGATTCCCACTTACCTCGGCGACAAATCAGTGTTTTACTGTCATGTTATATAAAGCTATCTTGAAGATTTGGAAACCATCCTTCCTTTCAACTCACTATTCCTGCACTCCAAAAAGGAGCAGACACATTTTCTGAGGCCTTCATTGGGCTACTGCTCAAGGTCATTCTCAGTAGCTTGGTGTTTAAGGCCCAGGATTAACGAATCAACAAATTCCAGATGTGGTAATTGTGAGCACAGACATGCTAGTGGGCTCATCAGCCAGGTATAGCTTGGTCGCAGGGCACAGTTAGCACGGCTCCCACATCTGGGCATTCCATTTTCAATTAGGGTGATACATCAAACACACAAAAAATGATGGGAGAAGGCTTATAATTTGTCTAACCACTGACAAGTGCTCGGGTAGCATCCTAACGCATCATTGTTTTGCTCACCATGCCACCTCAGTTTGGACTCATCTAAATGCAAATTAGCCTTGACCTTGCTCGTCCTGGGAACAGTCCATTCTGAACTAACAGCAGTGGCGGCTGGTGACTTTGAAAATGGTGTGGCGTAAAACAATTGTCGTACTGCACTGTAGTGAGCGAACGTAGCGAGTGTACCTGAACCACCTATGGGTGGTTTGGGGGGGTTCTCCCCCCGAGAAAATTTTGAAAAAAGAGTGGGCAAATGGTGCATTTTCAAGCAAATTTGAGAAAGCAGGAAGGTTAATAAAGCAATTGTGAATCTGTTCTAACGAAGACAGTGACTGGCAAAACTGTCTATCGCTTGTTCTGCTGACATCCTAGGCGCGCAAAAAGAAACCAATATACTATTGGGTGTAAGGTTAGGTTTGTGCCTAAAACAAGAATATAATCATGCACACATTGACAGATGCCCCAGTGATTTACGGCACGAAAAGGGCGGGTGCACACACTGCCAACCCTTTCAACTATGCACAAAGTCCACACAATGCCTCCCCCCTGCATTTGCCCTGCGCCTCGTGACATCACAGTGATGTTACATCATAAGCGTTCCATTAACAGGATTCTGCTTCTGCTTATGAGCAGTAGAACACTCCACACATTTTTAGGGCCGGCCTTGAAAATAAGCGCTAGCTGTCACACCAGACTATTATTTTTCCAAAAAATTATGCAGAGTAGAGGGGCTTTGGTCTGTGGACCTATAAGTGTGTTAAATTGTGGTTTACCTTTTGCTCCCACCCACCACAACATACTGCCTAGGTTAACCCACTTTACCCATTAGCTCCCCTCACTTTGACTGACTGCACAAAGGCTCTGCACATTATTTGAATTCGCCTAAAAACAGTTCATTTCTCTTATGTGACGAAACTGGCTTAAAGTATTTTATTTTGTTTATATTAACTTTAAATACCAGCTGTTTATTTTGCCTGTGCATGTGGTGCCCAATTAGATGCCATTTGCTTGCAATAAATAAAATGTAGTAAAATAACCACTGCACCTGCTTGTGAAGGCCAGACGTATTAGCTTTGCCCGTGTGTGCAATGTATGTCCTCAGCTGTGTCAAACACTTTATAATTTTTGCATTTTAAAAAGGGCATTAGAGAGGGATATGTGTCATGTCTGGAATGCCGGATGGGCTCTCCTTTAGCTCAAAACTGAGCGACAGAACTAGGGCTGGCCCTGAGCCAGATATTCGGCTATAGCCACGTGCAGCTCACCCACAATATGTACCTGATCACAAGGATCCATCTCAAAGAGACTGCTCTGCCATCATGCCTAGACACTTCCATGCTGGAACTTGATGAGGGTCGAATGCATGACACCCATTTGCCAACCTGCCTTGGGTAGATGAGATTATGCACCTTTTGACCTCTGAAGATGTCACCGTGTTGACAGCTTACCCCACCCTAAACCTTTAAATAACCTCCTATTTGCTGCTGAGACAGTAGGGGACAGGGCAAGACGTGACACTACAGAACGAGAATAGGGCTCGTACAGTCTGGTTTGCATTTGCTGCCTCTGCCATCATGACCCCTTAGGTCAGCAGTGGCAACCTCGTGAATGATGTTCATGGTCGTGTAAGCCTGATCATTCTCTGGGAGTCTTGCCACTCTTACCCCACACTGTTTCTTACTATTTAGGTATCCATACCATGGCGGGGGTAAATCATCAGCTGCTGTTCCACCCAACAAAAGACACACAATTGATGGACGGAATGCAGAACAAATCAAAACATTCACCATCAGTCAAAAGATCTGGGATAAATCCATCATTCTTTTGCTCACCATGCCACCCCAGTTTAGACATGGCCATATGCAAATCAGTCTTGACCCTGTGCCTCATGAGAACAGTCCAGCCCAAACTGCCAAGCCAGGTCCTCCCTGGACCGGAAACAAGCATCCTGTTCCCATTGGGCGCAGGGTCAAGACTGATATGCATATGGCTGGGTCCAAACTGGAATGGCATGGTGAGCAAACAAAACGATGGATTTAGGCCCAGATATCTGTACTGGGGTGAATGTATGACATTGTTCTGCATTCTGTCCATCAATTGTTCTTTTTGCATTTGTCACCCCGAGTGGGACGGGTATGCCCAGACTTGGGTCCTGTGCTCTCCATGCCACTGGAGCAAGCTATCCCGGCTGATGAGGGCTGAAAGCCCGAAACCGGTCCGAGGATGCTTGTTTCCAGTCCAGGGAGGACCTGGCCTGGCAGTTCGGGCTGGACTGTTCCCATTGGGCGCAGGGTCAAGACTGATTTGCATATGGGTGGGTCCAAACTGGAATGGCATGGTGAGCAAAAAAAACGATGGATTTAGGCCCAGATCTCTGTACTGGGGTGAATGCATGACATTGTTCTGCATTTAGTCCATCAATTGTTCTTTTTGCATTTGTCACCCCGAGTGGGACGGGTATGCCCAGACGTGGGTCCCGTGCTCTCCATGCCACTGGAGTCAAGCTATCCTGGCTGATGAGGGCTGAAAGTCCGAAACCGGTCCTAGCATGCTTGTTTCCAGTCCAGGGAGGACCTGGCCTGGCAGTTCGGGCTGGACTGTTCCCATTGGGAGCAGGGTCAAGACTGATTTGCATATGGCTGTGCTCTTTATCACTAGAGTAACAATGCCGTTTTGTTTACTAGTCCACTTTGATGCCCCCGTGCTGCTGATCACCCCAAACTGATCAACACCCCCTACTCAAGTCGAGCACCCGTGAGGTTGACTATTTTCATCCCTGCTACACCCATACTCACTCAGTCGCGGCCGGCAAGACGGGGGCGGGTTTGTTCGCGTGGGGGGAAGCGGGACGGTAATCTAAATAAAATTAAAAACTTACCTTCCTCCCACTGCTTCCTCCGGGTCACGCGCCACCACCTCAGCTCCTGCTGTTCCCGGCCAGGACCGCGTTTACTAGACAGCCTCCCTCCCGCGCCCCTAAGCCAATCACAACGCTGCAATGGCAGTGTTGTGATTGGGGCGGCGCAGCGGACGGCACCCAGCCGGGCGCCTGTAGGCCAGGGAGCCATTTTTTCTATGTAGGCTGCATGCAGCCTACATAGAGAAAAAGAGAGAGTGCGCAACTGCGCATGACTGGTTTGGTCGGCCCTGGGGCCGAACAAACAGTCAGCACCCAAGACAGTGGGCTAGCCATGCCTCCCCTGCACTCGAGCAGGAACGCCCACCCGCTCGCCCCCAACCAGGCACTTCAGGCACTTCTGCTTTCTCGCCGTGCGAGAAGCAGAAACATGAAATGGTAGTTTTACCATTTCATGTTTCTGCTTCTCGCACTGCGAGAAAGCAGTGGGGCGACGCCCCTACGCCCCAATGGAGGAGCCGCCACTGACCAACAGGCCAAGTCCTCACTGAACCGGAACATAAGCAGTCGCGTACCAGTTTCACCCTGATAAGAGCTCATCAGCCAAGTATAGCTTGTTCCAGTGGCACTGTGAGCAGGGGACCCATGTATGGGCTGGACTTTATTGTATTGTATTCTTGACTTTCAAAATGTTCTTGCTTGAGCTTAACACATACAACTCTGCAGATTGCCTTCTGCCAGGGTCAGACTGGGACATAAAATAGGCCCTGTTCACAAAAATAAAAGTGGTCTCCATTAGCGAATCAGATAGCTAAAAAGTCTCCCACATTTTCAAATAGTGTCAGTTTCTAATTTGTAAAGACACTGTATAAGTGTTTTGCAAGGTATGGGAGACTGTATACATCTGTGCTTGCTGCAGGCAATTTGTGGTAATATCAGGGAATCAACAGTGAAAAGTGAAAAACGGCACGTAGACTATAAAACAGGCCCACAAATGGCCCAAAAACTGTCCACATACTGACCTGTTAGACCAGCCCTTTGGGCTTGCCAAAATTCCCTATAGGCCAGTTCAACCCTTCTTGCTGCTTGTACCATGAAGGGGTTGAACAGAATTCATCTAGCAACTGTGTTTTGACCTAACCATACTGTATTTATTAAGTTAGCAGGGGTCACTATCTCTGAAATTATTAACCCAATTTCAGACATAACACCTTTTTAAATGCATCCATAGATGGAAAGTCCAAAAAATCATTATACCAAAATGAAAAGTGAAACAAACCTTTTCAAGGAGTAAACAGAGGTCCCATGGGTCACTGCCTGCTCCTAAAAAGCATTTTTGGCAACGTTTTCCAAGAGAAAGGGCTCAGTTCACAAATGGTTTACCATAAATTTTGATTTGGTAGGAAAATATTAATGGTTTGCAATAGGATTTCAGTCACAAAAAATTAATGTATTCCTTACGGCTTTGGTACTTGGAAGAGTCGCCCTAAACACGTTCCTTCCAAAAAAAACGATTCCTTAAAGTTTACTTAATACATTTAGCGATTCGGAAAACCTTTTACGAATTGTTAATTTGCTTTAGTACATTACAAAAAGAATTTTAGAGGTTGCAAACCCTCAGATTTACTAAATCTGTGGGTTTGCAACCGCTGGGACTCTTTGTACCTCTGGCCCCTAGATCTTAAAGCCGATCATTATAGGCCCTAATCACCTGACCATTTTCGTGTCATCAAACACAACTTTGAGACTTTTATGCTTATGTAATGATCACCTACTTCCCCCTCACTCCTTAAATCTTGTTGAGGTGAACAGCTTCAAACTCCTTATCACAATTGCTCAGGGACATCAACAATGTACTTCATTGCAAGAAGTAAACAAACTAGGTTTGAACATAGCCAGTCTGCTTACTACACAAATCTTGTGCAGGCCCTTAAGGCTATTTATGATATTAGTAGCTTACAAGATGTACACAGTTTACAAACTTTAATTAATCCACTATAGCTGTATTTTCACTGTTTTTCTAGTACTCTTTGCAAGCCTATGATATTTAATGTTTAGCACTCTGTATCCAATCTAAAAAATAAAAATGTATAGCAACTTGAATCCCGAAAGCATTATCTAACATACAAAACCTTTCTAGGCAATCAACATTTACCAAAACAACACTGCATCATGCCATCCTCCTAACCATCTCAAACGTGTTCTACTGATATGACTTCAAGTTTTAAAAACAGAGTATTTCTTTTGTAACGGGACCAACCCTGATTTGCACATAGCTGACCTCTGTCTAAGTGGCATAGTAGGTGAAATATGATGGGCAGTGATGCAGCACTAAAGATTCACCAGTGGCTGAAATTAAACCATTTGTTCCATCACATTGTGTGATGTTGCACTCGCCATGCTAAACTGGTCTGGGAATGCTTGTGCTTGATCTGGAGGGACCTAGCCAGCAGTCCATGCTGCACTGTAGCTATTGGAGCAGGTCCAAGACAGTTTTTCATAGAGCTGGTGTCTGTCAGTCATGGCATAGTCGTTGAAAAACTATGGACTGGAATCCAGTTCTGAGAGATCATTAGTTGCTGAGATTAAATGAATCATTCTTTCTAACACCTTGTTTTTATTGCAGTTGACACTCAGGCACTGTACACTGCATCCTAACTATGACTGGTTGAACTGCTCACTAAAAGTAGAAAAATTGAAGGCCAACCAGGCAAAAAGACAGTGATGTAGATCTTATAGTGAGGATTGCCATTTGATTTGTAAACATATATATATAAGTAATGATCGTCTACAAAGTCAAAAATGTCAAGTCAAAATCCAATTTTTTTAGCAAAGCAGATTAAAAAGGCAGGTCTTCTGTCACAAAAACTGTTACTATTATTGAAGTCATTCCTTGATCCAAATTATTTGCAATTCCATATATATCTCTCAAGAGTTTTGTCAGACGAATTCAGAATCTTCCAATCCAAAGTTGAAACCAAACACCCAGATATAGAAGTAGCTCAGGCCCTAATACTTAGGACTTGCTAGGTGGGGCATCATACGTGAAATGGGCATGCTTCAGCCTCCTTTCTAGACAGGCAGTAGAGTCAGGCTTATGACTGATTAATTCAGCCAACCAAATAGACACTCTGTCAGCCTTTGTGCAAAAATGCTATAACCATTTTTTAACACAGAATTGGATCTGCAATCCTTCTATATGGATATCCCAACCACTTTATTAATGAAAAGATCTTTCACCGGCAAAGAGGTTGATAACTATTAACCAGATATATTGTTCCCTGCACTGGGCACAACCTTTAAAAAACTGGTGGACACAGAACTCTGGCTTCAGAATAGGAACGGGGACAGAGACAGCACTCACCCTAGCATCTAAGAAGATATGGGATAAACTAGATGACGGTTGTTAGTAATTGGGTATTTGGATGGCTGGGGTGTATGCCTTGGTCAAGCAGAAACCACAATCCTAGTGAGGATAAGGTACAGGCAGACCTCAAACTAACCTGTGCTCACCTTCTGGTAGCTTGGCACAGAGCAGTCAGGCTTAACTTAGAAGCAGTGTGTAAAGTATTTGCACAACACTTCAAGCAGTAAAACAGTGAAAACACCACACAAAATGATTCCACAACTGTTAAGAAAAATAGATCTTAATTTGATAAATAAAACAAGACCAAAATGACAAAAATCTAGTAAAACCAGAGATATTGAATTTGAAAGTTTATAGTGAAAATAGGGTCAAAAAGCACAAAATGCTATTGGGGATATCTGGTGGTGCCTGACCAGGACAAAGTCAGATGTTCAAGCCAACTGTGATGGAGCACGGGCCCGCTACAGGGACGCATTTAGGCCCGCTGAGCAGGTTATCTTAAATCTGGGTTACGGAGTGTTGCATGGATCCTCGTCGAAGATGGTTTGTGCAGCTGAGGCAATGTGTTGGTTACGAGATGTGACAAGGTTGTGGTGCGAGGCCCTGCTGCGTTGAGTGGAGGATCCCATCGACGGGACTTGTGATGCAAAGACCGGTGTCAGGGATGTGATGTCGAGGCGATGCATCGGTTACGATGAGCGGTGAAGCTGCAATACAGAGTTACGTCGTCGAAGCTGCTGTTGATTAGAGATACGATGAGCTGCGCCAGGGAACGCGTTGTGCAGCTGCAGTTCCGAAGGAGATGCGTCGGTCCCAAGATGCGGGTTGTGGCAATGCAAGTCTTGTGAGATGGGTCCAATCCACGCAGCAGTGGTAATGCATCATTTCTGCTCATGGATGTTCCTCTTAGCCAAGGAAATGCGTTGGGTCTGTTCAGGAATGCATCGGTCAGCAGAGAAGATGCATTAGTTTCGCTGGCAAGCACCTTAGGCACACTTCCAAGGGCTCCAGGACTAGGGTGGCACCACTTGGCAGGGTAAACTCACAGATGGCAGAGTCCAGGTGCAAGTGGGTGTAGGCCTGTTATAACCTTAAGGCTGCAGATCAGGAGGTCAGCCAACTAGCCCTTGGAGTCACTCTGGGTTCTGGGTTCAAGAGATGCAGGTCCAGTACTTCTCACCCAGGCAAGAGGGCAGCAGATCAGCACAGCAAAGTAGGAGTCCAGCAGAGTGTAGTACAGCAGTCTTTCTTCCTGGCAGAGTATCCACAGGTCTAGAAGTGTACTGACGTGGTAGTGTCTGAGGTTCAGTTCTTATACCCAATGGGGCCTTTGAAGTGGGGGGAGACTTCAAAGACATGCCTTTGAAGTGCACAGATGCCCTCCCTTCCTGCCCAGGCTCCAGACTCACTACAGGGGCGTATGCAGCCCTTTGTGTGTAGATCGGACACAGCCTATTCAGCTGTAAGAGAAGGTGTACCCAGCTGCTCCCTCCCATCCTGCCAGAGATGGTCCATTGAGACACACCTAAGCGCCCATTGTGTGTGGCTGTCGAACCTCCAACTACATTCCAGTCATGTGATCTGAGACAGGCTACAGGCATCATATGGCTAAAGCAAGAAAATGCTAAATTTCTAAAGGTGTCATTTTCAGAATTACAATTTAAAATCAAACTTCACCATAAGTTTGGATTTTAAATTGTGTTTCCAGAGACATTAGACTTGAAGGGTTTATCTCTTCACAATTGGAAATTACACATATAAAATCTGATAAGGTAATCCCAATGTTATCCTATGGGGAAGATAGGCCATGCAGAAGCAAAAAACAAATTTGACAGTTTTTCACTACCAGGACATGTAAAAGATAAACATACATGCAATGCCTTTTAAATACATTGCACCCTGCCCTTTGGGTTATCCAGGGCCTACTTTAGGGGTGACTTATATGTATCAATCAATCAATATTAACTTTATTTCGCATAACAAAATGCATAAAAGTACATAAAAATTCATTGCGAACTATTAATATATTTCTACAAACAATATTGTACAGATGACCACGTTATATCAAATCAGACATCATTTCAGTAAATAATTTAAGAGGTTTTACATAGCTATTTAAAAATATAAAATATTATAAAATAATGAGAGATTGTAATGATGGTGATGTACTCCTATAAGGAATACCAACCCTTACCAATAGGGCTAATTAGCGTGTATCCTATGCAATTTGGTCAACTAAATATTGTGTAGGAGCAGGGGAAGATAAACTTATCTCCCCTTTTAAGACACAGACAATTGGGCCGTCTTTATCTGCTGTCGATTAAATCACGGTAACTTTATATTAACAGTCTTCCTAGTTTTTAAAACAGCTTGTAAAAAGGACGCCATCATAAAACATACAAAGGGTGTTTCTAACTGTAACAAAACTAAAACAGCCGAGGAATAATTACACAAAGTGAGCTTACGCAGTAGATGGACAATAAACCTTTTCCTCCCCGTCGCATATAAGGCACAGAAACACAAAAAGTGGGAACTAGTTTGTTTAGATGAGGCGTCACATGGACATGCTGGTAAATGGTTTAGTGAATATGTGTTTTCCGGAAAGCCCAACATCAGAGGAACGTAGTTTAGTCTTAATCTTGTCAGCAAATAACAGTGCTGGGGATTACCAACAAGAGATAGATAAGAGGAATTGCCACATAACACGGGAGGTGAGGCCAGGTAAGTAATTACTGTGCTTTTTAATTTAGTCCTCTCCCATCTGGTCTGTTCACTTTTCACTATGAAGAGCTCTTTCAGTCTTGATTTGGGGTAAGAATCACAGCTTCTAGGATTTTTATATAAATCCTCCAGGCCCATAGAAGTAATTGTCTGTCTTACATATGTTAACCAAGGAATAGTTACAGCACAATCAAGTTACATGATATCAGCTATGATGTGCTGGTTAAGATGGACCGTATCCCTTTTCCAGATTGAAAGCCACAGCAGTAGCGGTGCCATTTTGATCGTATTGCTAATGTAAGGCAGGCCCAATTCCTTATGAGCAATATAATTGCTACAGGTACCTGGGATTGACAAAAGCCTTTTAGCGAACTTATCCTCGATGAATTGTAGTTAAATTAAATATGCCAATAGGGGATGAAGCAATACTACCATGTTTAGGGGAGAGAGCATAAGCACTTTAGCACTGGTTAGCCGTGGTAAAGTGTGCAGAGTACTAATACCAGGAAAAATAAGGTCAGAAAAGTGGAGAAGGAAGACAAAAATTTGGAGATAAGACCATCCTAAGGCTGCCTGGTCTTAAAAAGGTTGCATGGTAGCAATGTTCTTCCTAGACTTCTCGGATGTTTTTAATATGGTTGACCATAATATTATGATCAGCGGCCTCAGAGAGGTAGGAATTGTGGAAACTATTTTAATATGGTTTGAATCCTTTTGAAGGATAAGGTACAAGCAGTCTTATTTAAAGGGCAGAGTCATCACAGTGCGGGTGCCCCAGGACTCCCCTCTTTCGTCTTTGACTTTTAATCTGTTTGTGTAACTATTATCAAACATAATCCTGCCATTTGAATGCTAGCCAGATCATTGTACAGCATGTGACTAAGGCTTTGGGTACTGCGACTCACTTGCATACTAGAAAGATAGCCAAAAGACAAACCCTTGCATTTGGGTAGCATAAAGACCAATGGAAAAATTACATTCAGCCAAAAAGTAAGGAATCTTCTGCTACTAAATCAATATTTGTGGCTATGAAATTGGAAGGCATCCTTATTATCCATCCCAGGACTAATGCTGTCTGTGGGGCCGGCTTCCAATGATTGCAAATTTTAAGGAGGACACTTCCTTTCCTTCTCAATGAATCTCGCACAAATAATGTAGCAGCCTGCAGAAAGCAAAATTACAAAGAGTGCAAAATGTGGTTGATCTATCTACGGAGGAAATTTGAACATGACTTAGTTGTGCAGTAGATGCACAGAAGTCTTAATGCTTATGCCTGATTCACAAAGTTGTTTATCAAACAAAGAAAAACTGCCTAGCGATTTTATTAATGGAATATAGACCAGCCTAGGCACTTCACATGGCAGGCAAGTTGAAGGTTCCTTTACGTTTCCAGGAGCAAACCATGAAAGCAGTTGCCTATCCATCTCACACAGATTACGGGCCTTCTGGTTTTCAGGATATGTTTAAAAATCCACTTATTTTGTTAAATTCCTCTGTGGTGGACACTTTAAGGGCCTGATTTCGAGTCTTGAAGTGGCGGTCCACTGTCTACCGCATTATGACTTTGAAAGTCGTTGCGGCGGAGGACCACCGGCTGCCTCAGGGAACAGTCGTTCCCTGGCAGTGGCGCAGCTGTGTCACAATGTAAGATACTCGGCGGGACTAGCCCAGTCCCGCTGAGCATATTACAACTTCCACCATAGCCAGCCCCGCCATGAAAATGCTGGCGGTGGAGGAAAAAAGGGGGTCCTACAGGGTCCCCATGGCCAACCTGCCATGGAGATACATTCAGGGGGGCACAACATGTGCGCCCCTGTCTGTATTCCCCCAAAGTTCCAGCACAGCATGGACGTCACCATCCATGCCGTGCTGGAACTTTTTTTGCCGTTCCCATTGTGGTGCCATGGGAAAGGTGAAAGACCATCCACCGTACATGAGTTCAGCTCGTAATACGACAGGCAGTCCTTGCGCGGGTTTGGTACAGCTGTGCCGGCAGAGAACCGGCGCAACTGCGCCAAACTCGTAATCAGCCCCTAAAATCTGTGTCTTAGTGATTGCAAACCTTTGGTGTTGGTGTGCTGTATAAGAAATAAAACCAAAATCAAATCAAATCTTTACAGGCCTCATCAGAAGTGTCCCTCTTGCTTCATTATATGCTCACAAAAGTTACTAAACTAGCCTGTGCTTAACCCTTTGGTAACTTCACATAAAAGCAGTCAGGCTTAATTTAGAGGTAATGTATTTATGAAGCACACAAGCAGTAATAAAGTGCTACACAAGAAAAATCCCAAACCAATTTAGAAAAATTGAAAAGATTTGAATAAATAAAATGATACTAGAACACAAATCCAATCAGTAGACCTGCAATATTGAATTTCAAAGTTTTAGGTAAGTATGGCGCCTAAGAGCACAATGCACCAATTATGGGTATCAGGTTGCACTGGACCTGGACAAAGTCACAAGTTCATGCCGACGCGATATAGCGCAGGCAAGGCACAGGACCAAGTTTGATAGTTGTACCTTATGTTCTTGGTGCTAGATCTTCATGATGTGCTTTGTGAGACTTTGCGTCGGTTCTGATGAGGCTTTCCTCTGTGTGCCGAGGCTTTCCATGGCTTTGCATTGCTCAGCATCAATTCCAATGAACTTTGAAGCTGTACTTTAAGGCTTTGTGGGGCTTTACCTCGCTCTGCGTCAGTTCCGATGAATCTTTTAGCTGTGCAGCCGGACTTTGTGGGTCTTCCCGTTGGGTCGAATTTGAAGGGACCTTCTGTTAAGCCAGAAAGTCTTCTCTATGATGCTAGTCAAGGGTCCAGGTTCTAGTAGGCACTTCTTGGGTATAAGCAACTCACTCCAGCATTGGCCAGAGGTGCGCTGACAGGTCCAGAGCAGATCAGCTGGGCTGTTGCAGGGAGGACTCTAACTTATTGTGGCTCAGAACAATATGTCAGCCAATCGCCCCTTGGAGTCACTGAGGTTAGCCTGGGATGAAGGAAGCAGGCCCAGTATTCCTTTTCACAGAGCAAGACAGGCCTGAAGCAGCAGGGCAGTCCTCTGGGAAACAAGACAGGCCTCAAGAAGCTGGGCAGTCCTCTGGTAGCAGCAGGGTAGTCCTCTGAGGAGCAAGGCAGGTCCCAAGCAGCAGGGCATTCCACTGGGGAGCAAGGCAGTTCTTGTTCTCTAATGACCACAGGTACAGGATTGTATTGAAGAGTGGCTCAGAGGGTCCAACATGTATACCTGGTGTCAGCCTTTAAAGTTGGGGGACATCCTGACTGTCCCAAATGTGGGTCTGGAAGCTCTTCCCTTCCCCTGCCAAGGCTCCAAGACATCTGGGGTGACAAAATACTAGTTTCAGGCTCCTTTGTGTGTGCGGGAGGCAAGCCCTTTGAAATATAAGTGGGGCAGGGAACAGTTCTGCCCACAACCATCCTGGCAAGATGGCACATACAGTCAACACAGAAACCCCCTTTGTCTCACTGTCTGGGAGTAATACAAAAAGACCAATGGCTAAGTTATTCACAGTTATGTGACCCAGAACAATGGCAATATGCACCAAATTGTTAGGGCAAGAAAATGGCAACTTTCTAAATGAGGCATTTTCAGAATTTTGCCTTAAAATCTGACTTTATCATTAAAGAGGATTTGAAATTACAATCCATTTGAGTCCAAACATGATATTTCTACCTGCTCCCTATTAAAGGTTACAGCTTAATAATTGTAATAATCTAACCCAATGTTATCAAATGGGATAGGCAGGCTTCACAGTAGTGAAAAAAATATATAGGAGTTCTTATCCACCAAGACATGTAAAATCTAAAAACACGTCCTTTTTAGATACAGGGAACCTGCCCTATGGTCCTTTTGGGCCTACCTTAGAGGTGACTTATATGTAGTAAAGAGGAAGATTTAGGCCTGTCATAACATTTATTTTGCCCTGTCGAAATGGATATTTTAAAAATACACTACAGGCTACAGTGGTAGGCCTTAGACATGTTTTAAAGGCTTTCTTACGTGGGTGGCGCAAGGAGTGCTGCAGGCCCACTAGTAGCATTTAATATACAGGACTTGGGTCTATGTAGTACCATATACAAAGGGACCTGCAAAGTAAATCCAGTATGCCTACCAGGTGTAGGCCAATATTTCCTTCTTGCAGGGAGAGAGCACAAGAACTTTAGCACTGGTTAGGAGTGGTAAAGAGCACAGTGTCCTAATGCCAACAAATACAAAATTCAGAAAACAGAAGGGGTGAAGGCAAAAAGGTTGAGGGTGACCCTGCAGAGAGATCCAAGTTCAACACCCAATTTCTTACGCAGACCAATTTATTTGCTGAAGAGCACATAGTGTTGAAAGAAGCTGGACTGAGAACAAAACTTAAAAGCACTAGTCGACTTAGTTGTAGCTTATACATTATTTATAGCTATGCATACAGTGGGCACTATTATGGCATGTGATAGGATCACTTGATTGCATATCAACAATAGGTTACAGAAAGAATAAATATGCTTAGTAGGATGCAAGAGGGCTATGCTCCATTAGTCTAAAATTTTGCTAAAAGTACCAGACAGGGCTGCCCACCTTTCACATTAATTTTTTAACCTATATATTGAACCTCTAGCTCAAATACTTAGGGATTATTTGGGTTGTCACATTTACATATGGAGCTATGAGAAACATTGCTTTATGTGCAGATGGTATTTTACTATTATTTGCAGAACATCCTGTCCATTAAGGAACAACAGTTATCAGTGAGTTTATGCAAAAGAGTAAGTACAAGATGAAAGTAGATAAGTCAGAGTTAATGGTCTAGAAATTTAGATAACGTCCTTCCTGTATAGCTTAGAAAATACATTCTTGGTAATTTTAGGTACAAAGGGATAGAACAATTGGTCAAGGAAAATCTAATGACGATGAATCAGGTTGAATGTGCATAACAGAAAAAAGCCAGAATACATACTTCTAATAGTATTAATAAACAATGAAAATATGCTAATGTGGGATGAGAACCCCGTAAGCCAATATTTAGGTCTGTACACCAATATTCATGACATCCCAAAATCTTCCAAACGTCCCCATTTATCTTAGGAGGTTCCACTATCGGGTCGATCTTGCATAAAGAACACTTCACCCAACATCAGTTTAGCAAAATAACATAACAAGTCATTAAGACCACTCAATACGTAAGTTCTAGATCAGGAAAATTTGGAGGGCTATATTAGAAAATCCTTAAAACTCAAGCGATACAGAATAATGCCATGAAGGTTCAGACTACAAAGGTATACAGAATGGTCAAAAAGTCAATAATTTATTAAAAATGTCCAATGAGCAGCAACATCAAATGCCATCGGACAGCATTCCCAATAGAATGGTAAAGTCTGCAAGGAAAATCTGTCTCATACTCAAAATCAAGGGGTTTTATACAAAATCCTTGCATAGAAAATTAGCTAAAAGCACAGATTCAGCATGGTATGATCCATGTACCATTTCTTTTGGCAAATCAGAATACACAACACCAATGGCATTATTTGTTAACACTATCGCATTTTTCTAAGTAACGATGATGCTCACCATTGATACAGCCTTCTGGTGAAGTTTGATCATAACTTGCAACATCTAACAAAAGCTATTCATGAACATGTGAAATTAACTCTGCCATGGTAACACAGTGGAAGAAACCTTGAAAGTGACAATTTTCCTAGTACACTAGAAGCTTCATTTAATAGGTCTTTGTATTAATGTTGAGCAAAAAACATATTACATCAAACATCTTTGCATTTGCATAGTCTGTGGCGAGAGAAAATGCACAGAAGAACCTAATGGGAGGGAGTGAATGCAGGAGTGAAAACACAGAGACAGAAATACCATTTATTTTAACTAACATGGCGTTTCTCTAAAATGTGGTATGACCACATTTAGCAAGCAGGGCACCCGCCATGCAAGACACTTTTGTCACTAATCTTTGTTGGTCCATTCCTGCCTCTGCACCCATACAAAAAACCCTACAGGACTTTTTTAAATTAGCTGATGGGGGTGGATCAAATGGGCTGAGGCATCACACGTTCAGGTGATGAAGGACCAGGATTTGAAGATGATATTGTGGGTTCGGTTCAGGAGAATACTTGTTCAGACTTGTCTAGTAGTTCTTCTGGGTCAGGTAGTGACAAACAGATGGAGAAGAAGATGGTGGAGCAGGGGGCTGGGCCGGAAAGCCAGAAGCTGTGCAGGTCAGAGGCTGCCCCTGCGGTTTAGGCTGCTCAAGAGACTATCTTGGCTATCTCAACTGATATCTTTTGTATTTTTCATGTAGGCACTGGTGCACGGGTGATAGCTTCATGTCATTTGACTTTCAAAAAGCCCTTGAAGCCTTCTTTTTGCTTTCAGATCTTTCTGAGGTAGAGGGCTCCACCCCGATGAGGACTGTGGATCTGATTCTGGCTCTGCTCAGGGTAGCGATTCTGCCTCTCAGACTTCTTTAGCAATCTCAGTGCCAATTAAAGACTCTAATGGATGGGTATGTGTCCCAAATAAAAACAAGAAGCGGGCCAAGGAGAGGTCTGCTAAGGGGCATTAGGGAAATGACAGGAGTTCTGTTGACAGGCTTTTACTGGGAACAGGTCAGTGTAAAGAGTTGTACTATTGTTCTCAGTGTTTTATCTTTACTGTGTATAAAGTTTGTTCTCATTCTACGTGATGTAATTGGAACTTACTAGGTCACTGTTCCAGAGATTCTAGATCTTTAGTTAAGCTATGTCATATTACTTGCTGTATGCCTGCGGGAGCTGTCGTGGGTCTGTACTACTGGAATAAAGAACTCTTCTAAAGAAACCATTTAAGGCTTTCTCATCTTTACTAGAAGCCCACTTCTTACATTTATTGGCGACGATTTATTTTTTCCTATTCCACGGACCCACCGACCATCTGGATTATTTATTCTATCTTTGGAAACTACCACACTCTTGAATTCAGCAGAATATATTCGTGTGTAGCACCTCAAGATTGCTTGCATGCTCCTGTCAAGAAATCTACAAAAACGGCACTAAACGGATCTTCTGGCATTTAACTGTGAGTTATTTCTACTCTTAACGGTTTACCTGCATCGGTTGGGCCTTCTTTTCTTCCGATCTGACTTTGCATTCTACAGCGCCCGATCGAACTGCCAGCATCCACCATTGTTGTGCCACGTCATTTCAGCATTCTTCTTTACTGCTTGTGCCCAACTTCACCAAGAAAATCCACGTCCTGCACGTTTGCACGCACACGTCGTGGCGTCAGCTGTGGCCATTTTCGGACTTTGGGATACTCCTCATTACATACCTGTGTATGTACAGCGCTCGATGTGGCTGTTGTCTGTCATTTATTTCAGTGACAGGCACACGTTTTGCAATTTCCTCTATTGCTTGTTTCCATAGCAACTACCAAGCACATACAAGCAAACATTTTGTATTAAAAAAAAAAAAGAGCTCGTCTTTTCAATGCTCGTTTTTTTCAGTGTTTCTTACCATCATTTCCTCTACTTGGATGTTTTACAGCGCTTACTTCTCCAGCCTCACAACTCTTGTTTCAACAAGTACTTCAACAACTTCATCGCGTTATACAAGGTTTATTTAACTTGCTACTGTTGAAATCAATTTATTTTAGATTTTTCTTGCTTTTTAGAACTAATCCTTTCAATATGTCTTCTTCTTCAAACAATGTCATGCAACCGCCTCCTTTTCTACAAAACCCAGGCAAGCCTCTTACGCCTTGGCATAAATGGTATAGGGTTTTTGATAATTACTTGGAAGCCATTGACGCGACTAATTACTCTGCTTCAAGAAAAAGAGCTCTTTTGTTTAACCATTTAGGCAGCGCTGGTCAAGAAGTTTTCGACAATCTGCCCATTTTTCCAGCACCATCTGGTGATGAGACATGGAATGTCTTTTCAGAAGCTTTAGCACGCATGGGCAAACATTATGTGGACGAACCATCTGTCATGGTTGAAAGACATATGTTTTTCAAACGCAAACAAACACAAGATGAATCCATTGAAGATTACTTGGCTGTGTTACGCGTTTTGGCTTCTAAATGTCTATTTGGTACTAACTTGGATATCTCTTTGCGTGACCAGTTAGTTTTTAACTGTTTTAATAAAAAAATTCAGGAGCGCATTCTTACATGCAAAAATCCTTCACTAGAAGAAGTAATGGACATTGCACGTAGTATCGAACGTTCTGTTATTTCTTCAAAGATCATAACACAAGATTCTGTTTGCAAACCTGCAGAAGGTACTAGCGTTATGCAGATTACTTCTGGTAAATCAGCAGAGACTGATGTTAATGTTGTTTCTACTAGACCTAAAGTTAACAAAAGTTTTGAAAAAAAGGTAGTATGCTATAGATGTGGTTCACAATATCACTTGGGTAACTATGCGAATTGTCCTGCACAAGGTAAAAAGTGTGTTACTTGCAAAAAAATTGGACATTTCTACACTGTTTGCAGGTCTACTAAACAAAAGGTAGAATCAATTTTCTCAAAGTTGAAGAGGAGGAATTATGTGATGCCATGAGCAATGCATTATCTACAATTGAAATTAACACTTTAAGTAATGATGCTAAACGATGTAAAGGGCCTTTGTGTTATGTGTCCATTGGCTCTGTTGATATAAATGTCATGGCTGACTCTGGCTCTCCTATCACAATACTAGATGAAAGAACCTTTAACAAATTCTGGTCCAAAGTTTTACTCAAACCTACCGATGTTAATCCTAAAGCATTCGGAGAATATGATATTATTATGTCTGGTTATTTTTCTGACTCAATCAGATTCAAAGGGAGAGAGATTTTTACCAAGATTTATGTGGCACTTAATGGTCGTGATATCTTGGGTTGGCAAGATCAGGCAAATTTAGGTATCATATTGAAACCTGGTCATCCGGAACCTGTTGTTTTAGGAGATTTACCGATTCTCTCTGTTGATCGTAATCAGGTATGTGTTCCCCAACCTACTGGTAATAGTGATTTGATCTTAAGTAATTTGCTTTCTAAATTTTCCAATGTGTTTAGCAATAGAGTAGGTTTGGTTAAAGGGTTCCAACACTCCATTAAATTAAAAAAACGTCACTCCAGTTATTCAGAAGGTCAGACCAGTTCCTCTATCTGCCAGAGATGATTTAAAAAATTATTAGATGACATGTGTCAACAAGATATCATTACACCAGTGGAATCTTCAGAATGGGTTTCCGCCATTGTCGTTGCACGCAAACGTTCTGGGGATATCCGTCTATGTGCGGATTTAAGAGCACTTAATCGCAATATAGTAGTAGATTGTCATCCCCTACCCAGGATTCAAGAGATGCTGGCCATGCTTGGTGGGAGTAAGTTCTTTACTACTATCGACTTACGCTCTGCTTACCACCAGGTTCCCCTTTCCAAAGAATCGCAATTGTTGACCACGTTTATCACTCCTTTTGGAGTCTACATGTACAAGCGGATGCCTTTCGGTTTGGCATCCGCTGCAAGTGTTTTTCAAAGATTAATGGACCAAATGTTTGCTAATCACAAAGGAATCCAAGCATTTCAGGATGATATACTTATTCATTCTGAGACATTGGAATCACAATATGCCCTTCTTGAAAAGGTATTAGAAAAACTAGAATTGTTTGGCATGACTGTTAACAAAAACAAATGCATGTTTATTTCTCAAGAAGTTGACTATTTGGGACACAACATTTCTATTGAAGGCATAAAACCTAAGTTGTCCTTACTCACTGCTATTAAGGATGCACCAAAACCTTTAGATAAAGACTCATTAAGGGCGTTTTTAGGTCTTAGTGAATATTATGCCCGGTTTGTGCAGGGGTATGCCATTATTGTGCAACCGCTCAGGAATCTTTTAAAAAAAATGCTAAATATATTTGGTCTGAGGAATCTCAATTTTCGTTTGATTCTGTGAAGAAATTAATTTTGGAAGCTCCTGCCATCAGACCCTTTACGCATGGTGAGTTGTGCATACTAACTGTTGACGCTAGTTCCAAAGGGTTGGGAGCGGTACTTAGCCAAATAATCAATGGACAGGAAAGCACAGTAGCGTTTGCTTCAAGAACTCTAAGCGGTGCAGAAGTAAACTCTGGCACCATAGAACGAGAAGCTTTGGCGTGTTCATGGGCGGTGGAAAAATTTAAGATGTACATTTGGGGCTCTAGGTTCCAGTTATTTACTGACCATAAACCTCTCATCTACATGCTTGGTGACAGTTGTTCAAACAAAGCTTCGTCTAGACTCATCAGATTACTGGCAAGATTACAGGAATTTAATTTTGATATCAAGTATATTCCTGGAGGCAAGAATATCAGAGCTGATTGCCTTTCGCGCATGCCATTAATGAGGAGTTATTTAGATGATTCTAGTAAGCATGATGAGTGTGAATGTGTTTTTTCCATTTCTGACTTAATGCATAGTGTTAAATTTTCGGAAAAAGAATGGTTTGAGAGTTGTGATAAGGACTTGTGTTTAAATAGAGTAAAGAAATTTTTAGTCAATGGTTGGCCATGTGACAGAAGCATGTCCATTGAAGATAGATGTTTTGCCCAAGTGGCTTCTGAACTATCTTTAGTTAATGATATTTTGGTTAGGGAAGACAAATTTGTTCCACCCGAGGGTTTGAGAAGCAAAATTGTCTCCCTAGCCCACGAAGGGCACTTAGGTATCTCTAGCACGGTTCGCAAAATTAAAGAAACTTATTGGTGGCCTGGGATTGATGGACAAGTCAAATCCTTTGTGGATAAATGTCCTGAGTGTTTATGCTCAGATAAACATTGGCGCACTACTAATGCTCCTTTGTCCCCTGTGGAATGGCCTAAAGGTCCATGGCAGAAGTTAGGATTGGATTTTTCTGGTCCATTCAACCTGCTTGGCTCAGATAACAGGTTTCTTATTGTAGTCATTGACTATTTCTCAAAGTGGCTCTACTTTTCCTTTGTCAAAAGTGCGGATTCCAGCTCTGTCATTTCTTTCTTACGCAAAGTATTTTTGATAGAAGGATTGCCTAGGGAGATCATTACTGATAATGGGAGTCATTTTGTTTCAGATGAGTTTGAAAAATTTTTGGGAGAGAATGCTGTTAAACATATTTTAGCACCTTTATATAGCCCTTCTTCTAATGGTCTTGTAGAAAGAGCTAACAAATTGATGAAAGAAGGAGTACAAACAGCCATAGCAAACAAGTTGGACATTTTCAAGTATGTGAGTCACAAAGTGTGGAATTATAATATTACTCCTCATTCCACCACTGGTGTTTCCCCGTATGTTTTGCTTCGAGGTAGGAAACCCATTTCGCTTTTAAATCCCTCTTGGTTAATAGATAGAGTTGATACAGCACATAATTTGGATTTGCAGAAAGTAAGAGAATATGTGCAAAAGAAACAAGTTCTGTACAAAAAAAATTATGACAAACGGATGCATGTCAAAGAAACTCTTTTAGCTCCTGGTGACTGGGTTCTCATTAGGAAGCCTGTTAAGGTTTGTAAAGGACAGTCCAAATTCACAGAACCTGTCAAAGTACTCAAAGTTTCTAAAATGGCAGTTTTATTACAAGATCGTGGATGGTGGAACCGCAATGCTTTAATTCGATTGAGTCCTGAACAAGCCAAAATCATTCACCATAGAGTCAAAATACAATCTGATTCTGATTGGTTTGATTTTGGTGATCTTACAGATGTACACAATTCTGGTGATGTCAGTGTTTGTCCTTCTGTTTCTTTAAGGGACAGAGGCGATGGCAGTGTTATCTCTTCTTCAGGGAATGTGACTGATGTTAATGATGGTGGTACTAGTGGGTCTGGAGATTGCAGACAACTAAGGAGTAGTTGTCGTGTTAGAACTGCTCCTTTTCGATCAAATGATTTTGTGTATTATTAATACTTATTTTCTTATTTATTTATTTGTATTATAAGATGGGGGTGTGTAAAGAGTTGTACTATTGTTCTCAGTGTTTTATCTTTACTGTCTATAAAGTTTGTTCTCATTCTACGTGATGTAATTGGAACTTACTAGGTCACTGTTCCAGAGATTCTAGATCTTTAGTTAAGCTATGTCATATTACTTGCTGTATGCCTGCGGGAGCTGTCGTGGGTCTGTACTACTGGAATAAAGAACTCTTCTAAAGAAACCATTTAAGGCTTTCTCATCTTTACTAGAAGCCCACTTCTTACAGTCAGGCAGGGGAGCAGGTGCTCAATGATACAATAGAGGACCATGTCTGGGATTCTGATGCCACAGAATAGATCCACACAATACCCCCAGAGCTGAGCTCAATCTGAATGACTGTGGTGTCTCTATGAGTAAGGCTGATGCATCTGGGGCACTGTAGTTGCTACATCTATATTACACAAACTCCTCTCAGAGGCTGGTGGTTAAATGGAAACTCCATTAGAACCTAAACCCACTCAGAGCGGGGATGCTCTCCCCTCACCCACTCTGGCTTCCATCTATAAGTTGCTGCAGGTCCATGGGGAAAACCATAGGAAGGACTCACTCTTTCTAAAAACTGTACATCTTAAGACACAAGTGGACCTATATAAAATGACAAAGACCATGAACATACTTCAGGGCAGGTTGAAGGCTATGAAAAACCATTCAACTCAATTGCTAACAACAGTACAGCAAACTCAGGTTGGAGAGCATGAGATAAAGTTTAAGAGCATTGTGTATCAGGTGGATGACATGGAAAATCAT
The DNA here is from genome assembly GCA_963921515.1 of Calotriton arnoldi. NCBI lineage: Eukaryota > Metazoa > Chordata > Amphibia > Caudata > Salamandridae > Calotriton > Calotriton arnoldi. The sequence continues at coordinate 336,951 of CAWUFW010007823.1, forward strand.
ACATGTCAGAATAACCTGAAGGTCAGGAATGCGATGACATGAGGGGTTATATAGTCCAACTATTTAGGCAAGCATTCCAACAACGTAATGATTTGGACATTGACAGTCAGGTGCAGAGGCTGCACTGATTACCCTATTGAAAGCCAATCAAGGGGAGAGCCCTGCAGTACCCTCGTGCAATTCAAATTTACAGGGGCATCTATATTTCCATAAATTGATCGACCAGCATGCTTACCCAATCAGTCCTATCAAATCCTGTGGGGAGGAGTTTTGTGTGCATTCAGACTTCTGCCATGAGATGGTGGAGAGCAAATGGCAGCTTTGAGAGTTGTCTCCCGCTTTCTTTAAAGTGGGGGCCTCCGGCTTTCTCTTGGAGCTAGTCAATCTCAGGCTCTCCTATCAGGGACAAACATATTTTTGCCTTGCTGAACTTAATTATAGTGCGGTTATAAAGGACAAGGGAACCCAATCAGATTGGTCAGGGACCTTGGGTAGTCATGAGTTTTAAACACAGTGGTCCCTAGACAAGGACAATGGATTTTTCTGAAAAATGAATATAGAACCAGAATCAGCGCTATATTTGAAGCTGTCCAGCTGGACAGATATATTTTTAATTCTGAGAATGTAAAATTGAAACAATGAAAGTGGGACATAAGCCTGCGTCCTACTTGGTGTACATACAAAAAAAAAAGACAAAAAATAAACAGGAAAGCTCAGGCAGAGCGGTTAGCTTGCATGTTATACATTTGATTTGGTGCAAGCAGCAATATTGTGAGACACCGTTACACATAAATAATATGCATTGGTAAAGTGTTTAAGGAGTACATATGGACGACGACGTTTCAATCCCGTTTGAGCAATATTGGGATCATCATCAGGACATTGTGTTTACATTCCTGAGTAAAGGATGCCGTAGACTAGAATTGGTGCGTACCGCATCTGCGGTTACACTGCCGTGCAGCTTCAGGGTGGTCTGTGGACCGTAATTGATTGGGCGAGAGCCACGTTCTCAGTAAGGATGTCTGAAGAAACCGATGTGCAAAAACCTTAGCCTAATATGGGTAAGGCCAGAATATAGATGCACCGCATCCGTGGAGTGCCACTTAAACAGATGGCTTCAATGAACCGGGTGATACGTAGCGCTGGAGGTAAAGGAGCGTCTTCAAAGCAAGTCAGCCAGAACATGCGGATGCATCCGCGTATCCTGGCAGTCATTCTTTTGCTCACCACACCACCCCAGTTTGGACCCAGCCATATGCAAATTAGTCTTGACCCTGTTCCTTGTGGGAAAAGTCAGGCCCGAACTGCCAAGCCAGGTCCTCCCTGGACCGGAAACAAGCCTCGTGGGACCGGTTTCAGGGCATCACCCTTCATCAGCCAGGCTAGCTTGAATCCAGTGGTGTAGTGAGCACGGGACCCACGTCTGGGCATACCCTTCCCACTTAGGGCAACATATGCAAAAGAAACAATTGATGGATGGAGTGCTGGACAATGCAAACATTCACCCCCAGTCACAAGGATCTGGGTTTAATCCATCATTTTTTACTTTACTTTACTTTATTTGAGTTTTATATAGCGCTGGCTAGACCCGGAGGTATCAGAGCGCTTTACATAAGGATCCAACACAGATTACATCAGTTACAAGTTACATCAGTTACAGGAAAACATTTCAAGAGCATTGGGAGACGAAGTAAATGGAGATTAGAAAGGGGAAGGGGTGGGGGTGGGGAGAAAGGAGTAGGAGGGAGAAAGGATGTAGATAGGATGGATGGAGAGACGAAGGAGAGTCTGCCCAAAGTCTGGCTGGGTAGGTGACGGCCGAGGGGTAAGTCCACAGCCCATCTCCTCTATAGCTATCAGGTAGCTCCACCGGGCATCAGTCAAGCGGCTAGGTCTCAATGAGAAAACAATTAGAGAGCAAAGAGGAGGGATAAATGGAGCGTAAAGGAGAGAGTGGGTGGAGTAAAGGGGTAGGAGGGAGAGTACGACGGAGAGACGAAATAGGGTCTTGTCCAGTGTCTGGCTGGGTAGGTGAGGGCCGAAGGGGTAGTCCGCAGCCCATCTCCTCTATAGCTATCAAGTAGCTCCACCAGGCATCGGCCAAAAAGCTAGGTCTCCACGGACAGAGGTAGGTTCACAGATACAGTATCCTGAAGGGTAGGTCAGATGGGGGATGTGGTCGAGGTCTGGTCAAAGTCAGTTTTTTTCTCAGAGGAGTAGCACAACATGGTAGGGAACACTGTGACAGCCATCTTGGGGTCAGGCAAGGGATACTGACCTTGGAGTTAGTAACAGCCGGTTCACATTTTATTCTTTCACTCGAGGGGGGGGGGTTTGTTGTGGGGGGGTTTTGTTGTGCAAGGGCGTAGGTTTGGGAGTGCCTCGAAGACTCGGGAGCCCTCCGCGGTGGTAATCAGGAATGGTCCTCGCCGCCATCTTCAGGTCAGGCACAGCCCAGAGAGAGCTTCTCGGTGAGCAAAAATGGTCAAAAACAGCAGTGGGTAAGAGTGGCTTAAAAGGCAGCTGAGCCACGAATCTGGGTAGCTGCCCTAGTCTGCAGATAGTTAATTTGTGGAACTTTTCCGGTCACGCTAGGCTAAGGTTAATTCCTTGGGTTTTTTTAATTTAATTTTTTTAATTATTAATTTAATTTAATTTTTTTAAATTTAATTTTTGTTAATTTCTTTTGCTCACCACACCACCTCAGTTTGGACCCAGCCATATGCAAATCAGACTTGGCCCTGTTCCTTGTGGGAACAGTCCAGCCCGAACTGCCAAGCCAAGACATCCCTGGACCGGAAACAAGCATCCTGGGACCGGTTTCATTCCAGGGAGTACCTGGACTGGCAGTTCGGGCTGGACTGTTCCAATTGGGCACAGGGTCAAGACTGATTTGCATATGGCTGGGTTCTAACTGGAATGGCATGGTGAGCAAAAAAACTATGGATTTAGGCCCAGATCTCTGTACTGGGGTGAATGTATGACATTGTTCTGCATTCTGTCCATCAATTGTTGTTTTTGAATTTGTCACCCAGAGTGGGATGGGTATGCCCAGACGTGAGTACAGTGCTCTCCATGCCACTGGAGTCAAGCTATCCTGGCAAATGAGGGTTGAAACCCCAAAACCGGTCCTAGGATGCTTGGTTCCAGTCCAGGGAGGTCCTGGTCTGGTAGTTCGGGCTGGACTGTTCCAATTGGGCACAGGGTCAAGACTGATTTGCATATGGCTGGGTTCAAACTGGAATGGCATGGTGAGCAAAAAAAACGATGGATTTAGGCCCAGATCTATATACTGGGCTGAATGTATGACATTGTTCTGCATTCTGTCCATCAATTGTTCTTTTTGCATTTGTCACCCCGAGTGGGACGGGTATACCCTGACGTGGGTCCCGTGCTTTCCATGCGACTGGAGTCAAGTTATCCTGGCTGATGAGGGGTGATACCCTGAAACTGGTCCTAGGATGCTTGGTTCCAGTCCAGGGAGGACCTGGCCTGGCAGTTCGGGCTGGACTGTTCCCATTGGGCACAGGGTCAAGACTGATTTGCATATGGCTGTGTTCAAACTGGAATGGCATGGTGAGCACAAAAACGATGGATTTAGGCCCAGATCTCTCTACTGGGGTGAATGTATGACATTGTTCTGCATTCTGTCCATCAATTGTTCTTTTTGCATTTGTCACCCCGAGTGGGACGGGTATTCCCAGACATGGGTCCCGTCCTCTCCATGCCACTGGAGTCAAGCTATCCTGGATGATGAGGGGTGAAACTCCGAAACCGGTCCTAGGATGCTTGGTTCCAGTCCAGGGAGGACCTGGCCGGCAGCTCGGGCTGGACTGTTCCCATTAGGCACAGGGTAAAGACTGATTTGCATATGGCTGGGTTTAAACTGGAATGGCATGGTGATCAAAAAAACGATGGATTTAGGCCCAGATCTCTGTACTGGGGTGAATGTATGACATTGTTCTGCATTCTGTCCATCAATTGTTCTTTTTGCATTTGTCACCCGAGTGGGATGGCTATGCACAGACATGGGTCCTGTGCTCTCTATGCCACTGGAGTGAAGCTATCATGGCTGATGAGGGGTGATAGTCCGAAACCGGTCCTAGGATGCTTGGTTCCAGTCCAGGGAGGACCTGGCCTGGCAGTTCAGGCTGGACTGTTCCCATTGGGCACAGGGTCAAGACTGATTTGCATATGGCTGGGTTCAAACTGGAATGGCATGGTGAGCAAAAAAACGATGGCTTTAGGCCCAGATTTCTTTACTGGGGTGACTGTATGCCATTGTTCTGCATTCTGTCCATCAATTGTTCTTTTTGCATTTGTCACCCCAAGTGGGACGGGTATGCCCAGACTTGGGTCCTGTGTTCTCCATGCCACTGGTATCAAGCTATCCTGGCTAATGAGGGGAGAAACCCTGAAACCGGTCCTAGGATGCTTGGTTCCAGTCCGGGGAGGACCTGGCCTGGCAGTTCAGGCTGGACTGTTCCCATTGGGCACAGGGTCAAGACTGATTTGCATATGGCTGGGTTCATACTGGAATGGCATGGTGAGCAAAAACACTATGGATTTAGGCCCAGATCTCTGTACTGGGGTGAATGTATGCCATTGTTCTGCATTCTGTCCATCAATTGTTCTTTTTGCATTTGTCACCCCGAGTGGGACGGGTATGCCCAGACTTGGGTCCTGTGCTCTCCATGCCACTGGAGTCAAGCTATCCTGGCTGATACGGGGTGAAACCCCGAAACCAGTCCTAGGATGCTTGGTTCCAGGCCAAGGAGGACCTGGCCTGGCAGTTCGGGCTGGACTATTCCCATTGGGCACAGGGTCAAGACTGATTTGCATATGGCTCGGTTCAAACTGGAATGGCAAAAAAACGATGGATTTAGGCCCAGATCTCTGTACTGGGGTGAATGTATGACATTGTTCTTCGTTCTGTCCATCACTTGTTCTATTTGCATTTGTCACCCCGAGTGGGACGGGTATGCCCAGATGTGGGTCCTGTGCTCTCCATGCCTCTGGCGTCAAGCTATCCTGGCTGATGAGGGGTGAAACCCTGAACCCGGTCCTAGGATGCTTGGTTCCAGTCCAGGGAGGACCTAGCCTGGCAGTTCAGGCTGGACTGTTCCCATGGGGCACAGGGTCAAGACTGAATTGCATATGGTTGGGTTTAAACTGGAATAGCACGGTGATCAAAAAAAAAATGAATTTAGGCCCAGATCTCTGTACTGGGGTGAATGTATGACATTGTTCTGCATTCTGTCCATCAGTTGTTCTTTTTGCGTTTGTGATCCCGAGTGGGACGGGTCTGCCCAGACGTGGGTCCCGTGCTCTCATTGCCACTGGAGTCAAGCTATCCTGGCTGATGAGGGGTTAAACCCCGCAACCGGTCCTAGAATGCTTGGTTCCAGTCGAAGGAGGACCTGGCCTGGCAGTTCGGGCTGGACTGTTCCCATTGGGCACACTGTCAAGACTGATTTGCATATGGCTGGGTTTAAACTGGAATGGCATGGTGATCAAAAAAACGATGGATTTAGGCCCAGATCTCTGTACTGGGGTGAATGTATGACATGGTTCTGCATTCTGTCCATCAATTGTTCTTTTTGCATTTGTCATCCCGAGTGGGACGGGTATGCCCAGACGTGGGTCCCGTGCTCTCCATGCCACTGGAGTCAAGCTATCCTGCTGATGAGGGTTGAAACCCCGAAACCGGTCCTAGGATGCATAGTTCCAGTCCAGGGAGGACCTGGCCTGGCAGTTTTGGCTGGACTGTTCCCATTGGGCACAGGGTCAAGACTGATTTGCATATGGCTGGTTCAAACTAGAATGGAATGGTGAGCAAAAAAACGATGGATTTAGGCCCAGATCTCTGTACTGGGGTGAATGTATGACATTGTTCTGTATTCTGACCATCAATTGTTCTTTTTGCAATTGTCACCCCGAGTGGGGCGGGTATGTCCAGACGTGGGTCCTGTGCTCTCCATGCCACTGGAGTCAAGCTATCCTGGCTGATGAGGGGTGATACCCCGAAACTGGTCCTAAGATGCTTGGTTACATTCCAGGGAGGACCTGGCCTGGAAGTTCGGGCTGGACTGTTCCCACTGGGCACAGGGTCAAGACTGATTTGAATATGGCTGGGTTCAAACTGGAATGGCATGGTGAGCAAAAACACTATGGACTTAGGCCCAGATCACTGTACTGGGGTGAATGTATGCCATTGTTCTGCGTTCTGTCCATCAATTGTTCTTTTTGCATTTGTCACCCCTAGTGCGACGGGTATGCCCAGAATTGGGTCCCGTGCTCTCCATGCACTGGTGTCAAGCTATCCTGGCTGATGAGGGGTGAAACCCTGAAACCGGTCCTAGGATGATTCGTTCCAGTCCAGGGAGGACCTGGCCTGGCAGTTCGGTCTGGACTGTTCCCATTGGGCACAGGGTCAAGACTGATTTGCAAGTGGCTGTGTTCAAACTGGAATGGCATGGTGAGAAAAAAAATGATGGATTTAGGCCCAGATCTCTGTACTGGGGTGAATGTATGACATTTTTCTTCGTTCTGTCCATCAATTGTTCTTTTTGCATTTGTCACCCCGAGTGGGACGGGTATGCCCAGATGTGGGTCCTGTGAACTCCATGCCGCTGGTGTCAAGCTATCCTGTCTGATGAGGGGTGAAACCCCGAACCCGGTCCTAGGATGCTTGGTTCCAGTCCAGGAGGCCCTAGCCTGGCAGTTCAGGCTGGACTGTTCCCATGGGGCACAGGGTCAAGACTGATTTGCATATTGCTGGGTTCAAACTGGAATGGCATGGTGAGCAAAAAAACGATGGCTTTAGGCCCAGATCTCTGTATTGTGGTGAATGTATGTCATTGTTCTGCATACTGTCCATCAATTGTTCTTTTTGCATTTGTCATCCGAGTGGGACGGGTATGCTCAGATGTGGGTCCCGTGCTCTCCATGCCACTGGAGTCAAGCTATCCTGGCTGATAAGGGGTGAAACCCTGAAACCAGTCCTAGGATGATTGGTTCCAGTCCAGGGAGGACCTGGCCTGGCAGTTCGGGCTGGACTGTCCCCATTGGGCACAGGGCCAAGACTGATTTGCATATGGCTGGGTTCAACATGGAATGGCATGGTGACCAAAAAAACGATGGATTTAGGCCCAGATCTCTGTACTGGGGTGAATGTATGACATTCTTCTGCATTCTGTCCATCAATTGTTCTTTTTGCATTTGTCACTCCGAGTGGGACGGGTATTCCCAGACATGGGTCCCATGCTCTCCATGCCACTGGAGTCAAGTTATCCTGGATGATGAGGGGTGAAACTCCGAAACCGGTCCTAAGATGCTTGGTTCCAGTCCAGGGAGGACCTGGCATGGCAGTTCGAGCTGGACTGTTCCCATTGGGCACAGGGTGAAGACTGATTTGCATATGGCTGGGTTCAAACTAGAATGGAATGGTGAGCAAAAAAACGATGGATTTAGGCCCAGATCTCTGTACTGGGGTGAATGTATGACATTGTTCCGCATTCTGACCATCAATTGTTCTTTTTGCATTTGTCACCCCGAGTGGGACGGGTATGCCCAGACTTGGGTCCTGTTCTCTCCATGCCACTGGTATCAAGCTATCCTGGCTGATGAGGGGAGAAACCCTGAAACCGGTCCTAGGATGCTTCGTTCCAGTCCGGGGAGAACCTGGCCTGGCAGTTCAGGCTGGACTGTTCCCATTGGGCACAGGGTCAAGACTGATTTGCATATGTCTGGGTTCAAACTGGAATGGCATGGTGAGCAAAAACACTATGGATTTAGGCCCAGATGTCTGTACTGGGGTGAATGTATGACATTGTTCTGCATTCTGTCCATAAATTGTTCTTTTTGCATGTGTCACCCCGAGTGGGACGGGTATGCCCAGACGTGGGTCCTGTGCTCTCCATGCCACTGGAGTCAAGCTATCCTGGCTGATACGGGGTAAAACCCCGAAACCAGTCCTAGGATGCTTGGTTCCAGGCCAAGGAGGACCTGGCCTGGCAGTTCGGGCTGGACTATTCCCATTGGGCACAGGGTCAAGACTGATTTGCATATGGCTGGGTTCAAACTGGAATGGCAAAAAAACGATGGATTTAGGCCCAGATCTCTGTACTGGGGTGAATGTATGACATTGTTCTTCGTTCTGTCCATCACTTGTTCTATTTGCATTTGTCACCCCGAGTGGGACTGGTATGCCCAGATGTGGGTCCTGTGCTCTCCATGCCTCTGGCGTCAAGCTATCCTGGCTGATGAGGGGTGAAACCCTGAACCCGGTCCTAGGATGCTTGGTTCCAGTCCAGGGAGGACCTAGCCTGGCAGTTCAGGCTGGACTGTTCCCATGGGGCACAGGGTCAAGACTGAATTGCATATGGTTGGGTTTAAACTGGAACAACACGGTGATAAAAAAAAAATGAATTTAGGCCCAGATCTCTGTACTGGGGTGAATGTATGACATTGTTCTGCATTCTGTCCATCAATTGTTCTTTTTGCATTTGTGATCCCGAGTGGGACAGGTCTGCCCAGACGTGGGTCCCGTGCTCTCATTGCCACTGGAGTCAAGCTATCCTGGCTGATGAGGGGTTAAACCCCGCAACCGGTCCTAGAATGCTTGGTTCCAGTCGAAGGAGGACCTGGCCTGGCAGTTCGGGCTGGACTGTTCCCATTGGGCACAGTGTCAAGACTGATTTGCATATGGCCGGGTTTAAACTGGAATGGCATGGTGATCAAAAAAACGATGGATTTAGGCCCAGATCTCTGTACTGGGGTGAATGTATGACATGGTTCTGCATTCTGCCCATCAATTGTTCTTTTTGCATTTGTCATCCGAGTGGGACGGGTATGCCCAGACGTGGGTCCCGTGCTCTCCATGCCACTGGAGTCAAGCTATCCTGCTGATGAGGGTTGAAACCCCGAAACCGGTCCTAGGTTGCATGGTTCCAGTCCAGGGAGGACCTGGCCTGGCAGTTTTGGCTGGACTGTTCCCATTGGGCACAGGGTCAAGACTGATTTGCATATGGCTGGTTCAAACTAGAATGGAATGGTGAGCAAAAAAACGATGGATTTAGGCCCAGATCTCTGTACTGGGGTGAATGTATGACATTGTTCTGCATTCTGACCATCAATTGTTCTTTTTGCAATTGTCACCCCGAGTGGGGCGGGTATGTCCAGACGTGGGTCCTGTGCTCTCCATGCCACTGGAGTCAAGCTATCCTGACTGATGAGGGGTGAAACCCCGAAACTGGTCCTAAGATGCTTGGTTAAATTCCAGGGAGGACCTGTCCTGGAAGTTCGGGCTGGACTGTTCCCACTGGGCACAGGGTCAAGACTGATTTGAATATGGCTGGGTTCAAACTGGAATGGCATGGTGAGCAAAAACACTATGGACTTAGGCCCAGATCACTGTACTGGGGTGAATGTATGCCATTGTTCTGCGTTCTGTCCATTAATTGTTCTTTTTGCATATGTCACCCCGAGTGGGATGGGTATGCCCAGAATTGGGTCCCGTGCTCTCCATGCCACTGGTGTCAAGCTATCCTGGCTGATGAGGGGTGAAACCCTGAAACCGGTACTAGGATGATTGGTTCCAGTCCAGGGAGGATCTGGCCTGGCAGTTCGGGCTGGACTGTTCCCATTGGGCACAGGGTCAAGACTGATTTGCATGTGGCTGTGTTCAAACTGGAATGGCATGGTGAGAAAAAAAACGATGGATTTAGGCCCAGATCTCTGTACTGGGGTGAATGTATGACATTGTTCTTCGTTCTGTCCATCAATTGTTCTTTTTGCATTTGTCACCCCGAGTGGGACGGGTATGCCCAGATGTGGGTCCTGTGCTCTCCATGCCGCTGGTGTCAAGCTAACCTGGCTGATGAGGGGTGAAACCCTGAACCCGGTCCTAGGATGCTTGGTTCCAGTCCAGGAGGCCCTAGCCTGGCAGTTCAGGCTGGACTGTTCCCATGGGGCACAGGGTCAAGACTGAATTGCATATGGCTGGGTTTAAACTGGAATGGCATGGTGATCAAAAAAACGATGAATTTAGGCCCAGATCTCTGTACTGCGGTGAATATATGACATTGTTCTGCATTCTGTCCATCAATTGTTCTTTTTGCATTTGTCACCCCGAGTGGGACAGGTATGCCCAGACATGGATCCCGTACTCTCCATGCCACTGGAGTCAAGCTATCCTGGCTGATGAGGGGTGAAACCCCGAAACTGGTCCTAGGATGCTTGGTTCCAGTCCAGGGAGGACCTAGCCTGGCAGTTCGGGCTAGACTGTTCCCATGGGGCACAGGGTTAAGACTGAATTGCATATGGCTGGGTTTAAACTGGAATGGCATTGTGATAAAAAAAACGATGAATTTAGGCCCAGATCTCTGTACTGGGGTGAATGTATGACATTGTTCTGCATTCTGTCCATCAATTGTTCTTTTTTGCATTTGTCACCCCGAGTGGGACAGGTATGCCCAGATGTGGGTCCTGTGCTCTCCATGCCGCTGGTGTCAAGCTATCCTGGCTGATGAGGGGTGAAACCCCGAAACCGGTCCTAGGATGCTTGGTTCCAGTCCAGGGAGTACCTGGCCTGGCAGTTCAGGCTGGACTGTTTCCATTGGGCACAGGGTCAAGACTGATTTGCATATTGCTGGGTTCAAACTGGAATGGCATGGTGAGCAAAAAAACGATGGCTTTAGGCCCAGATCTCTGTACTGGGGTGAATGTATGTCATTGTTCTGCATACTGTCCATCAATTGTTCTTTTTGCATTTGTCATCCGAGTGGGACGGGTATGCTCAGATGTGGGTCCCTTGCTCTCCATGCCACTGGAGTCAAGCTATCCTGGCTGATAAGGGGTAAAACCCTGAAACCAGTCCTAGGATGCTTGGTTCCAGTCCAGGGAGGACCTGGCCTGGCAGTTCGGGCTGGACTGTCCCCATTGGGCACAGGGTCAAGACTGATTTGCATATGGCTGGGTACAACATGGAATGGCATGGTGACCAAAAAACGATGGATTTTGGCCCAGATCTCTGTACTGGGGTGAATGTATGACATTCTTCTGCATTCTGTCCATCAATTGTTCTTTTTGCATTTGTCACTCCGAGTGGGACGGGTATTCCCAGACATGGGTCCCGTGCTCTCCATGCCACTGGAGTCAAGCTATCCTGGATGATGAGGGGTGAAACTCCGAAACCGGTCCTAAGATGCTTGGTTCCAGTCCAGGGAGGACCTGGCATGGCAGTTCGAGCTGGACTGTTCCCATTGGGCACAGGGTGAAGACTGATTTGCATATGGCTGGGTTCAAACTAGAATGGAATGGTGAGCAAAAAAACGATGGATTTAGGCCCAGATCTCTGTACTGGGGTGAATGTATGACATTGTTCCGCAATTGTTCTTTTTGCATTTGTCACCCCGAGTGGGACGGGTATGCCCAGACTTGGGTCCTGTTCTTTCCATGCCACTGGTATCAAGCTATCCTGGCTGATGAGGGGAGAAACCCTGAAACCGGTCCTAGGATGCTTCGTTCCAGTCCGGGGAGGACCTGGCCTGGCAGTTCGGACTGGACTGTTCCCATTGGGCACAGGGTCAAGACTGATTTGCATATGGCTGGATTTAAACTGGAATGGCATGGTGATTAAGAAAACGATGGATTTAGGCCCAGATCTCTCTACTGGGGTGAATGTATGACATTGTTCTGCATTCTGTCCATCAATTGTTCTTTTTGCATTTGTCACCCCGAGTGGGACTGGTATACCCAGACGTGGGTCCTGTGCTCTCCATGCCGCTGGTGTCAAGCTATCCTGTCTGATGAGGGGTGAAACCCTGAACCTGGTCCTAGGATGCTTGGCTCCAGTCCAGGGAGGACCTAGCCTGGCAGTTCAGGCTGGACTGTTCCCATGGGGCACAGGGTCAAGACTGAATTGCATATGGCTGGGTTTAAACTGGAATGGCATGGTGATCAAAAAAACAATGAATTTAGGCCCAGATCTCTGTACTGGGGTGAATGTATGACGTGGTTCTGCATTCTGTATATCAATTGTTCTTTTTGCATTTGTCATCCCGAGTGGGACGGGTATGCCCAGACGTGGGTCCCGTGCTCTCCATGCCACTGGAGTCAAGCTATCCTGCTGATGAGGGTTGAAACCCCGAAACCGGTCCTAGGATGCATGGTTCCAGTCCAGGGCGGACCTGGCCTGGCAGTTTTGGCTGGACTGTTCCCATTGGGCACAGGGTCAAGACTGATTTGCATATGGCTGGTTCAAACTAGAATGGAATGGTGAGCAAAAAAACGATGGACTTAGGCCCAGATCACTGTACTGGGGTGAATGTATGCCATTGTTCTGCGTTCTGTCCATCAATTGTTCTTTTTGCATTTGTCACCCCTAGTGGGACGGGTATGCCCAGAATTGGGTCCCGTGCTCTCCATGCCACTGGTGTCAAGCTATCCTGGCTGATGAGGGGTGAAACCCTGAAACCGGTCCTAGGATGATTGGTTCCAGTCCAGGGAGGACCTGGCCTGGCAGTTCGGGCTGGACTGTTCCCATTGGGCACAGGGTCAAGACTGATTTGCATGTGGCTGTGTTCAAACTGGAATGGCATGGTGAGAAAAAAAACGATGGATTTAGGCCCAGATCTCTGTACTGGGGTGAATGTATGACATTTTTCTTCGTTCTGTCCATCAATTGTTCTTTTTGCATTCGTCACCCCGAGTGGGACGGGTATGCCCAGATGTGGGTCCTGTGAACTCCATGCCGCTGGTGTCAGGCTATCCTGTCTGATGAGGGGTGAAACCCCGAACCCGGTCCTAGGATGCTTGGTTCCAGTCCAGGAGGCCCTAGCCTGGCAGTTCAGGCTGGACTGTTCCCATGGGGCACAGGGTCAAGAATGAATTGCATATGGCTGGGTTTAAACTGGAATGGCATGGTGATCAAAAAACGATGAATTTAGGCCAAGATCTCTGTACTGGGGTGAATGTATGACATTGTTCTGCATTCTGTCCATCAATTGTTCTTTTTGCATTTGTCACCCCGAGTGGGACAGGTATGCCCAGATGTGGGTCCTGTGCTCTCCATGCCGCTGGTGTCAAGCTATCCTGGCTGATGAGGGGTGAAACCCCGAAACCGGTCCTAGGATGCTTGGTTCCAGTCCAGGGAGTACCTGGCCTGGCAGTTCAGGCTGGACTGTTTCCATTGGGCACAGGGTCAAGACTGATTTGCATATTGCTGGGTTCAAACTGGAATGGCATGGTGAGCAAAAAAACGATGGCTTTAGGCCCAGATCTCTGTACTGGGGTGAATGTATGTCATTGTTCTGCATACTGTCCATCAATTGTTCTTTTTGCATTTGTCATCCGAGTGGGACGGGTATGCTCAGATGTGGGTCCCGTGATCTCCATGCAACTGGAGTCAAGCTATCCTGGCTGATAAGGGGTGAAACCCTGAAACCAGTCCTAGGATGCTTGGTTCCAGTCCAGGGAGGACCTGGCCTGGCAGTTTGAGCTGGACTGTTCCCATTGGGCACAGGGTGAAGACTGATTTGCATGTGGCTGGGTTCAAACTAGAATGGAATGGTGAGCAAAAAAACAATGGATTTAGGCCCAGATCTCTGTACTGGGGTGAATGTATGACATTGTTCCGCATTCTGACCATCAATTGTTCTTTTTGCATTTGTCACCCCGAGTGGGACGGGTATGCCCAGACTTGGGTCCTGTTCTCTCCATGCCACTGGTATCAAGCTATCCTGGCTGATGAGGGGAGAAACCCTGAAACCGGTCCTAGGATGCTTCGTTCCAGTCCGGGGAGGACCTGGCCTGGCAGTTCAGGCTGGACTGTTCCCATTGGGCACAGGGTCAAGACTGATTTGCATATGGCTGGGTTCAAACTGGAATGGCATGGTGAGCAAAAACACTATGGATTTAGGCCCAGATCTCTGTACTGGGGTGAATGTATGACATTGTTCTGCATTCTGTCCATAAATTGTTCTTTTTGCATGTGTCACCCCGAGTGGGACGGGTATGCCCAGACGTGGGTCCTGTGCTCTCCATGCCACTGGAGTCAAGCTATCCTGGCTGATACGGGGTGAAACCCCGAAACCAGTCCTAGGATGCTTGGTTCCAGGCCAAGGAGGACCTGGCCTGGCAGTTCGGGCTGGACTATTCCCATTGGGCACAGGGTCAAGACTGATTTGCATATGGCTGGGTTCAAACTGGAATGGCAAAAAAACGATGGATTTAGGCCCAGATCTCTGTACTGCGGTGAATGTATGACATTGTTCTTCGTTCTGTCCATCACTTGTTCTATTTGCATTTGTCACCCCGAGTGGGACGGGTATGCCCAGATGTGGGTCCTGTGCTCTCCATGCCTCTGGCGTCAAGCTATCCTGGCTGATGAGGGGTGAAACCCTGAACCCGGTCCTAGGATGCTTGGTTCCATTCCAGGGAGGACCTAGCCTGGCAGTTCAGGCTGGACTGTTCCCATGGGGCACAGGGTCAAGACTGAATTGCATATGGCTGGATTTAAACTGGAATGGCATGGTGATTAAGAAAACGACGGATTTAGGCCCAGATCTCTCTACTGGGGTGAATGTATGACATTGTTCTGCATTCTGTCCATCAATTGTTCTTTTTGCATTTGTCACCCAGAGTGGGACTGGTATACCCAGACGTGGGTTCTGTGCTCTCCATGCCACTGGAGTCAAGCTATCCTGGCTGATACGGGGTGAAACCCCGAAACTGGTCCTAGGACGCTTGGTTCCAGTCCAAGGAGGACCTGGCCTGGCAGTTCGGGCTGGACTATTCCAATTGGGCACAGGGTCAAGACTGATTTGCATATGGCTGGGTTCAAACTGGAATGGCATAGTGAGCAAAAAAACGATGGATTTAGGCCCAGATCTCTGTACTGGGGTGAATGTATGACATTGTTCTTCGTTCTGTCCAGCACTTGTTCTTTTTGCATTTGTCACCCGAGTGGGACGGGTATGCCCAGATGTGGGTCCTGTGCTCTCCATGCCGCTGGTGTCAAGCTATCCTGTCTGATGAGGGGTGAAACCCTGAACCTGGTCCTAGGATGCTTGGCTCCAGTCCAGGGAGGACCTAGCCTGGCAGTTCAGGCTGGACTGTTCCAATGGGGCACAGGGTCAAGACTGAATTGCATATGGCTGGGTTTAAACTGGAATGGCATGGTGATCAAAAAAACAATGAATTTAGGCCCAGATCTCTGTACTGGGGTGAATGTATGACATTGTTCTGCATTCTGTCCATCACTTGTTCTTTTTGCATTTGTCACCCCGAGTGGGACGGTTCTGCCCAGACGTGAGTCCCGTGCTCTCCATGCCACTGGAGTCAAGCTATCCTGGCTGATACGGGGTGAAACCCCGAAACCAGTCCTAGGATGCTTGGTTCCAGGCCAAGGAGGACCTGGCCTGGCAGTTCGGGCTGGACTATTCCCATTGGGCACAGGGTCAAGACTGATTTGCATATGGCTGGGTTCAAACTGGAATGGCATGGTGAGCAAAAAAACGATGGATTTAGGCCCAGATCTCTGCACTGGGGTGAATGTATGACATTGTTCTTCGTTCTGTCCATCAATTGTTCTTTTTGCATTTGTCACCCCGAGTGGGACGGGTATGCCCAGATCCGGGTCCTGTGCTCTCCATGCCGCTGGTGTCAAGCTATCCTGGCTGATGAGGGTGAAACCCGAACCCGGTCCTAGGATGCTTTTGTTGCAGTCCAGGAAGGCCCTAGCCTGGCAGTTCAGGCTGGACTGTTCCCATGGGGCACAGGGTTAAGACTGAATTGCATATGGCTGGGTTTAAACTGGAATGGCATTGTGATCAAAAAAACAATGAATTTAGTCCCAGATCTCTGTACTGGGGTGAATGTATGACATTGTTCTGCATTCTGTCCATCAATTGTTCTTTTTGCATTTGTCACCCCGAGTGGGGCAGGTAGGCCCAGATGTGGGTCCTGTGCTCTCCATGCCGCTGGTTTCAAGCTATCCTGGCTGATGAGGGGTGAAACCCCGAAACCGGTCCTAGGATGCTTGGTTCCAGTCCAGGGAGTACCTGGCCTGGCAGTTCACGCTGGACTGTTCCCATTGGGCACATGGTCAAGACTGATTTGCATATGGCTGGGTTCAAACTGGAATGGCATAGTGAGCAAAAAAACGATGGCTTTAGGCCCAGATCTCTGTACTGGGGTGAATGTATGACATTGTTCTGCATACTGTCCATCAATTGTTCTTTTTTGCATTTGTCACCCCGAGTGGGACGGGTATGCCCAGACGTGGGTCCTGTGCTCTCCATGGCACTGGAGTCAAGCTATCCTGGCTGATGAGGGGTGAAAACCCGAAACCGGTCCTAGGATGCTTGGTTCCAGTCGAAGGAGGACCTGGCCTGGCAGTTCGGGCTGGACTGTTCCCATTGGGCACAGTGTCAAGACTGATTTGCATATGGCTGGGTTCAAATTGGAATGGCATGGTGAGCAAACAAACGATGGATTTAGACCCAGATCTCTGTACTGGGGGTGAATGTATGACATTGTTCTTCGTTCTGTCCATCAATTGTTCTTTTTGCATTTGTCACCCTGAGTGGGACGGGTATGCCCAGATGTGGGTCCTGTGCGCTCGATGCCGCTGGTGTCAAGCTATCCTGGCTGATGAGGGGTGAAACCCCGAAACCGGTCCTAGGATGCTTCGTTCCAGTCCAGGGAGTACCTGGCCTGGCAGTTCAGGCTGGACTGTTCCCATTGGGCACATGGTCAAGACTGATTTGCATATGGCTGGGTTCAAACTGGAATGGCATAGTGAGCAAAAAAACGATGGCTTTAGGCCCAGATCTCTGTACTGGGGTGAATGTATGACATTGTTCCGCATTCTGACCATCAATTGTTCTTTTTGCATTTGTCACCCCGAGTGGGACGGGTATGCCCAGACTTGGGTCCTGTTCTCTCCATGCCACTGGTATCAAGCTATCCTGGCTGATGAGGGAGAAACCCTGAAACCGGTCCTAGGATGCTTCGTTCCAGTCCGGGGAGAACCTGGCCTGGCAGTTCAGGCTGGACTGTTCCCATTGGGCACAGGGTCAAGAATGATTTGCATATGTCTGGGTTCAAACTGGAATGGCATGGTGAGCAAAAACACTATGGATTTAGGCCCAGATGTCTGTACTGGGGTGAATGTATGACATTGTTCTGCATTCTGTCCATAAATTGTTCTTTTTGCATGTGTCACCCCGAGTGGGACGGGTATGCCCAGACGTGGGTCCTGTGCTCTCCATGCCACTGGAGTCAAGCTATCCTGGCTGATACGGGGTGAAACCCCGAAACCAGTCCTAGGATGCTTGGTTCCAGGCCAAGGAGGACCTGGCCTGGCAGTTCGGGCTGGACTATTCCCATTGGGCACAGGGTCAAGACTGATTTGCATATGGCTGGGTTCAAACTGGAATAGCAAAAAAACGATGGATTTAGGCCCAGATCTCTGTACTGGGGTGAATGTATGACATTGTTCTTCGTTCTGTCCATCACTTGTTCTATTTGCATTTGTCACCCCGAGTGGGACTGGTATGCCCAGATGTGGGTCCTGTGCTCTCCATGCCTCTGGCGTCAAGCTATCCTGGCTGATGAGGGGTGAAACCCTGAACCCGGTCCTAGGATGCTTGGTTCCAGTCCAGGGAGGACCTAGCCTGGCAGTTCAGGCTGGACTGTTCCCATGGGGCACAGGTTCAAGACTGAATTGCATATGGTTGGGTTTAAACTGGAACAACACGGTGATCAAAAAAAATGAATTTAGGCCCAGATCTCTGTACTGGGGTGAATGTATGACATTGTTCTGCATTCTGTCCATCAATTGTTCTTTTTGCATTTGTGATCCCGAGTGGGACAGGTCTGCCCAGACGTGGGTCCCGTGCTCTCATTGCCACTGGAGTCAAGCTATCCTGGCTGATGAGGGGTTAAACCCCGCAACCGGTCCTAGAATGCTTGGTTCCAGTCGAAGGAGGACCTGGCCTGGCAGTTCGGGCTGGACTGTTCCCATTGGGCACAGTGTCAAGACTGATTTGCATATGGCCGGGTTTAAACTGGAATGGCATGGTGATCAAAAAAACGATGGATTTAGGCCCAGATCTCTGTACTGGGGTGAATGTATGACATGGTTCTGCATTCTGCCCATCAATTGTTCTTTTTGCATTTGTCATCCCGAGTGGGACGGGTATGCCCAGACGTGGGTCCCGTGCTCTCCATGCCACTGGAGTCAAGCTATCCTGCTGATGAGGGTTGAAACCCCGAAACCGGTCCTAGGATGCATGGTTCCAGTCCAGGGAGGACCTGGCCTGGCAGTTTTGGCTGGACTGTTCCCATTGGGCACAGGGTCAAGACTGATTTGCATATGGCTGGTTCAAACTAGAATGGAATGGTGAGCAAAAAAACGATGGATTTAGGCCCAGATCTCTGTACTGGGGTGAATGTATGACATTGTTCTGCATTCTGACCATCAATTGTTCTTTTTGCAATTGTCACCCCGAGTGGGGCGGGTATGTCCAGACGTGGGTCCTGTGCTCTCCATGCCACTGGAGTCAAGCTATCCTGACTGATGAGGGGTGAAACCCCGAAACTGGTCCTAAGATGCTTGGTTAAATTCCAGGGAGGACCTGGCCTGGAAGTTCGGGCTGGACTGTTCCCACTGGGCACAGGGTCAAGACTGATTTGAATATGGCTGGGTTCAAACTGGAATGGCATGGTGAGCAAAAACACTATGGACTTAGGCCCAGATCACTGTACTGGGGTGAATGTATGCCATTGTTCTGCGTTCTGTCCATTAATTGTTCTTTTTGCATATGTCACCCCGAGTGGGATGGGTATGCCCAGAATTGGGTCCCGTGCTCTCCATGCCACTGGTGTCAATCTATCCTGGCTGATGAGGGGTGAAACCCTGAAACCGGTACTAGGATGATTGGTTCCAGTCCAGGGAGGATCTGGCCTGGCAGTTCGGGCTGGACTGTTCCCATTGGGCACAGGGTCAAGACTGATTTGCATGTGGCTGTGTTCAAACTGGAATGGCATGGTGAGAAAAAAAACGATGGATTTAGGCCCAGATCTCTGTACTGGGGTGAATGTATGACATTGTTCTTCGTTCTGTCCATCAATTGTTCTTTTTGCATTTGTCACCCCGAGTGGGACGGGTATGCCCAGATGTGGGTCCTGTGCTCTCCATGCCGCTGGTGTCAAGCTAACCTGGCTGATGAGGGTGAAACCCTGAACCCGGTCCTAGGATGCTTGGTTCCAGTCCAGGAGGCCCTAGCCTGGCAGTTCAGGCTGGACTGTTCCCATGGGGCACAGGGTCAAGACTGAATTGCATATGGCTGGGTTTAAACTGGAATGGCATGGTGATCAAAAAAACGATGAATTTAGGCCCAGATCTCTGTACTGCGGTGAATATATGACATTGTTCTGCATTCTGTCCATCAATTGTTCTTTTTGCATTTGTCACCGCGAGTGGGACAGGTATGCCCAGACATGGATCCCGTACTCTCCATGCCACTGGAGTCAAGCTACCCTGGCTGATGAGGGGTGAAACCCCGAAACTGGTCCTAGGATGCTTGGTTCCAGTCCAGGGAGGACCTAGCCTGGCAGTTCGGGCTAGACTGTTCCCATGGGGCACAGGGTTAAGACTGAATTGCATATGGCTGGGTTTAAACTGAAATGGCATTGTGATAAAAAAAACGATGAATTTAGGCCCAGATCTCTGTACTGGGGTGAATGTATGACATTGTTCTGCATTCTGTCCATCAATTGTTCTTTTTTGCATTTGTCACCCCGAGTGGGACAGGTATGCCCAGATGTGGGTCCTGTGCTCTCCATGCCGCTGGTGTCAAGCTATCCTGGCTGATGAGGGGTGAAACCCCGAAACCGGTCCTAGGATGCTTGGTTCCAGTCCAGGGAGTACCTGGCCTGGCAGTTCAGGCTGGACTGTTCCCATTGGGCACAGGGTCAAGACTGATTTGCATATTGCTGGGTTCAAACTGGAATGGCATGGTGAGCAAAAAAACGATGGCTTTAGGCCCATATCTCTGTACTGGGGTGAATGTATGTGATTGTTCTGCATACTGTCCATCAATTGTTCTTTTTGCATTTGTCATCCGAGTGGGACGGGTATGCTCAGATGTGGGTCCCGTGCTCTCCATGCCACTGGAGTCAAGCTATCCTGGCTGATAAGGGGTAAAACCCTGAAACCAGTCCTAGGATGCTTGGTTCCAGTCCAGGGAGGACCTGGCCTGGCAGTTCGGGCTGGACTGTCCCCATTGGGCACAGGGTCAAGACTGATTTGCATATGGCTGGGTACAACATGGAATGGCATGGTGACCAAAAAAACGATGGATTTTGGCCCAGATCTCTGTACTGGGGTGAATGTATGACATTCTTCTGCATTCTGTCCATCAATTGTTCTTTTTGCATTTGTCACTCCGAGTGGGACGGGTATTCCCAGACATGGGTCCCGTGCTCTCCATGCCACTGGAGTCAAGCTATCCTGGATGATGAGGGGTGAAACTCCGAAACCGGTCCTAAGATGCTTGGTTCCAGTCCAGGGAGGACCTGGCATGGCAGTTCGAGCTGGACTGTTGCCATTGGGCACATGGTGAAGACTGATTTGCATATGGCTGGGTTCAAACTAGAATGGAATGGTGAGCAAAAACGATGGATTTAGGCCCAGATCTCTGTACTGGGGTGAATGTATGACATTGTTCACGCAATTGTTCTTTTTGCATTTGTCACCCCGAGTGGGACGGGTATGCCCAGACTTGGGTCCTGTTCTTTCCATGCCACTGGTATCAAGCTATCCTGGCTGATGAGGGGAGAAACCCTGAAACCGGTCCTAGGATGCTTGTTCCAGTCCGGGGAGGACCTGGCCTGGCAGTTCGGACTGGACTGTTCCCATTGGGCACAGGATCAAGACTGATTTGCATATGGCTGGATTTAAACTGGAATGGCATGGTGATTAAGAAAACGATGGATTTAGGCCCAGATCTCTCTACTGGGGTGAATGTATGACATTGTTCTGCATTCTGTCCATCAATTGTTCTTTTTGCATTTGTCACCCCGAGTGGGACTGGTATACCCAGACGTGGGTCCTGTGCTCTCCATGCCGCTGGTGTCAAGCTATCCTGCTGATGAGGGTTGAAACCCCGAAACCGGTCCTAGGATGCATGGTTCCAGTCCAGGGCGGACCTGGCCTGGCAGTTTTGGCTGGACTGTTCCCATTGGGCACAGGGTCAAGACTGATTTGCATATGGCTGGTTCAAACTAGAATGGAATGGTGAGCAAAAAACGATGGACTTAGGCCCAGATCACTGTACTGGGGTGAATGTATGCCATTGTTCTGCGTTCTGTCCATCAATTGTTCTTTTTGCATTTGTCACCCCTGAGTGGGACGGGTATGCCCAGAAGTGGGTCCCGTGCTCTCCATGCCACTGGTGTCAAGCTATCCTGGCTGATGAGGGGTGAAACCCTGAAACCGGTCCTAGGATGATTGGTTCCAGTCCAGGGAGGACCTGGCCTGGCAGTTCGGGCTGGACTGTTCCCATTGGGCACAGGGTCAAGACTGCTTTGCATGTGGCTGTGTTCAAACTGGAATGGCATGGTGAGAAAAAAAACGATGGATTTAGGCCCAGATCTCTGTACTGGGGTGAATGTATGACATTGTTCTTCGTTCTGTCCATCAATTGTTCTTTTTGCATTCGTCACCCCGAGTGGGACGGGTATGCCCAGATGTGGGTCCTGTGAACTCCATGCCGCTGGTGTCAGGCTATCCTGTCTGATGAGGGGTGAAACCCCGAACCCGGTCCTAGGATGCTTGGTTCCAGTCCAGGAGGCCCTAGCCTGGCAGTTCAGGCTGGACTGTTCCCATGGGGCACAGGGTCAAGAATGAATTGCATATGGCTGGGTTTAAACTGGAATGGCATGGTGATCAAAAAAACGATGAATTTAGGCCAAGATCTCTGTACTGGGGTGAATGTATGACATTGTTCTGCATTCTGTCCATCAATTGTTCTTTTTGCATTTGTCACCCCGAGTGGGACAGGTATGCCCAGATGTGGGTCCTGTGCTCTCCATGCCGCTGGTGTCAAGCTATCCTGGCTGATGAGGGGTGAAACCCCGAAACCGGTCCTAGGTTGCTAGGTTCCAGTCCAGGGAGTACCTGGCCTGGCAGTTCAGGCTGGACTGTTCCCATTGGGCACAGGGTCAAGACTGATTTGCATATTGCTGGGTTCAAACTGGAATGGCATGGTGAGCAAAAAAACGATGGCTTTAGGCCCAGATCTCTGTATTGGGGTGAATGTATGTCATTGTTCTGCATACTGTCCATCAATTGTTCTTTTTGCATTTGTCATCCGAGTGGGACGGGTATGCTCAGATGTGGGTCCCGTGCTCTCCATGCAACTGGAGTCAAGCTATCTTGGCTGATAAGGGGTGAAACCCTGAAACCAGTCCTAGGATGCTTGGTTCCAGTCCAGGGAGGACCTGGCCTGGCAGTTCGGGCTGGACTGTCCCCATTGGGCACAGGGCCAAGACTGATTTGCATATGGCTGGGTTCAACATGGAATGGCATGGTGACCAAAAAAACGATGGATTTAGGCCCAGATCTCTGTACTGGGGTGAATGTATGACATTCTTCTGCATTCTGTCCATCAATTGTTCTTTTTGCATTTGTCACTCCGAGTGGGACGGGTATTCCCAGACATGGGTCCCATGCTCTCCATGCCACTGGAGTCAAGCTATCCTGGATGATGAGGGGTGAAACTCCGAAACCGGTCCTAAGATGCTTGGTTCCAGTCCAGGGAGGACCTGGCATGGCAGTTTGAGCTGGACTGTTCCCATTGGGCACAGGGTGAAGACTGATTTGCATGTGGCTGGGTTCAAACTAGAATGGAATGGTGAGCAAAAAAACGATGGATTTAGGCCCAGATCTCTGTACTCGGGTGAATGTATGACATTGTTCCGCATTCTGACCATCAATTGTTCTTTTTGCATTTGTCACCCCGAGTGGGACGGGTATGCCCAGACTTGGGTCCTGTTCTCTCCATGCCACTGGTATCAAGCTATCCTGGCTGATGAGGGGAGAAACCCTGAAACTGGTCCTAGGATGCTTCGTTCCAGTCCGGGGAGGACCTGGCCTGGCAGTTCAGGCTGGACTGTTCCCATTGGGCACAGGGTCAAGACTGATTTGCATATGACTGGGTTCAAACTGGAATGGCATGGTGAGCAAAAACACTATGGATTTAGGCCCAGATCTCTGTACTGGGGTGAATGTATGACATTGTTCTGCATTCTGTCCATAAATTGTTCTTTTTGCATGTGTCACCCCGAGTGGGACGGGTATGCCCAGACGTGGGTCCTGTGCTCTCCATGCCACTGGAGTCAACTTATCCTGGCTGATACGGGGTGAAACCCCGAAACCAGTCCTAGGATGCTTGGTTCCAGGCCAAGGAGGACCTGGCCTGGCAGTTCGGGCTGGACTATTCCCATTGGGCACAGGGTCAAGACTGATTTGCATATGGCTGGGTTCGAACTGGAATGGCAAAAAAACGATGGATTTAGGCCCAGATCTCTGTACTGCGGTGAATGTATGACATTGTTCTTCGTTCTGTCCATCACTTGTTCTATTTGCATTTGTCACCCCGAGTGGGACGGGTATGCCCAGATGTGGGTCCTGTGCTCTCCATGCCTCTGGCGTCAAGCTATCCTGGCTGATGAGGGGTGAAACCCTGAACCCGGTCCTAGGATGCTTGGTACCAGTCCAGGGAGGACCTAGCCTGGCAGTTCAGGCTGGACTGTTCCCATGGGGCACAGGGTCAAGACTGAATTGCATATGGCTGGATTTAAACTGGAATGGCATGGTGATTAAGAAAACGACGGATTTAGGCCCAGATCTCTCTACTGGGGTGAATGTATGACATTGTTCTACATTCTGTCCATCAATTGTTCTTTTTGCATTTGTCACCCCGAGTGGGACTGGTATACCCAGACGTGGGTTCTGTGCTCTCCATGCCACTGGAGTCAAGCTATCCTGGCTGATACGGGGTGAAACCCCGAAACTGGTCCTAGGATGCTTGGTTCCAGTCCAAGGAGGACCTGGCCTGGCAGTTCGGGCTGGACTATTCCAATTGGGCACAGGGTCAAGACTGATTTGCATATGGCTGGGTTCAAACTGGAATGGCATAGTGAGCAAAAAAACGATGGATTTAGGCCCAGATCTCTGTACTGGGGTGAATGTATGACATTGTTCTTCGTTCTGTCCAGCACTTGTTCTTTTTGCATTTGTCACCCGAGTGGGACGGGTATGCCCAGATGTGGGTCCTGTGCTCTCCATGCCGCTGGTGTCAAGCTATCCTGTCTGATGAGGGGTGAAACCCTGAACCTGGTCCTAGGATGCTTGGCTCCAGTCCAGGGAGGACCTAGCCTGGCAGTTCAGGCTGGACTGTTCCAATGGGGCACAGGGTCAAGACTGAATTGCATATGGCTGGGTTTAAACTGGAATGGCATGGTGATCAAAAAAACAATGAATTTAGGCCCAGATCTCTGTACTGGGGTGAATGTATGACATTGTTCTGCATTCTGTCCATCACTTGTTCTTTTTGCATTTGTCACCCCGAGTGGGACGGGTCTGCCCAGACGTGAGTCCTGTGCTCTCCATGCCACTGGAGTCAAGCTATCCTGGCTGATGAGGGGTTAAACTCCGCAACCGGTCCTAGGAGGCTTGGTTCCAGTCGAAGGAGGACCTGGCCTGGCAGTTCGGGCTGGACTGTTCCCATTGGGCACAGTGTCAAGACTGATTTGCATATGGCTGGGTTTAAACTGGAATGGCATGGTGATCAAAAAAACGATGGATTTAGGCCCAGATCTCTGTACTGGGGTGAATGTATGACATTGTTCTGCATTCTATCTATCAATTGTTCTTTTTGCATTTGTCATCCCGAGTGGGACGGGTATGCCCAGACGTGGGTCCCGTGCTCTCCATACCACTGGAGTCAAGCTATCTTGCTGATGAGGGTTGAAACCCCGAAACCGGTCCTAGGATGCATGGTTCCAGTCCAGGGAGGACCTGGCCTGGCAGTTCGGGCTGCACTGTTCCCATTGGGCACAGGGTCAAGACTTATTTGCATATGGCTTGTTCAAACTAGAATGGAATGGTGAGCAAAAAAACGATTGATTTAGGCCCAGATCTCTGTACTGGGGTGAATGTATGACATTGTTCCGCATTCTGACCATCAATTGTTCTTTTTGCAATTGTCACCCCGAGTGGGGCGGGTATGCCCAGACGTGGGTCCTGTGCTCTCCATGCCACTGTAGTCAAGCTATCCTGGCTGATGAGGGGTGATACCCCGAAACTGGTCCAAGGATGCTTGGTTCCAGTCCAAGGAGGATCTGGCCTGGCAGTTTGGGCTGGACTGGTCCCACTGGGCACAGGGTCAAGACTGATTTGCATATGGCTGGGTTCAAACTGGAATGGCATGGTGAGCAAAAAAACGATGGATTTAGGCCCAGATCTCTGTACTGGGGTGAATGTATGACATTGTTCTTCGTTCTGTCCATCAATTGTTCTTTTTGCATTTGTCACCCCGAGTGGGACGGGTATGCCCAGATCCGGGTCCTGTGCTCTCCATGCCGCTGGTGTCAAGCTATCCTGGCTGATGAGGGGTGAAACCCCGAACCCGGTCCTAGGATGCTTTTGTTGCAGTCCAGGAAGGCCCTAGCCTGGCAGTTCAGGCTGGACTGTTCCCATGGGGCACAGGGTTAAGACTGAATTGCATATGGCTGGGTTTAAACTGGAATGGCATTGTGATCAAAAAAACAATGAATTTAGGCCCAGATCTCTGTACTGGGGTGAATGTATGACATTGTTCTGCATTCTGTCCATCAATTGTTCTTTTTGCATTTGTCACCCCGAGTGGGACAGGTAGGCCCAGATGTGGGTCCTGTGCTCTCCATGCCGCTGGTTTCAAGCTATCCTGGCTGATGAGGGGTGAAACCCCGAAACCGGTCCTAGGATGCTTGGTTCCAGTCCAGGGAGTACCTGGCCTGGCAGTTCAGGCTGGACTGTTCCCATTGGGCACATGGTCAAGACTGATTTGCATATGGCTGGGTTCAAACTGGAATGGCATAGTGAGCAAAAAAACGATGGCTTTAGGCCCAGATCTCTGTACTGGGGTGAATGTATGACATTGTTCTGCATACTGTCCATCAATTGTTCTTTTTTGCATTTGTCACCCCGAGTGGGACGGGTATGCCCAGACGTGTGTCCTGTGCTCTCCATGCCACTGGAGTCAAGCTATCCTGGCTGATGAGGGGTGAAAACCCGAAACCGGTCCTAGGATGCTTGGTTCCAGTCGAAGGAGGACCTGGCCTGGCAGTTCGGGCTGGACTGTTCCCATTGGGCACAGTGTCAAGACTGATTTGCATATGGCTGGGTTCAAATTGGAATGGCATGGTGAGCAAACAAACGATGGATTTAGACCCAGATCTCTGTACTGCGGGTGAATGTATGACATTGTTCTTCGTTCTGTCCATCAATTGTTCTTTTTGCATTTGTCACCCTGAGTGGGACGGGTATGCCCAGATGTGGGTCCTGTGCGCTCGATGCCGCTGGTGTCAAGCTATCCTGGCTGATGAGGGGTGAAACCCCGAAACCGGTCCTAGGATGCTTGGTTCCAGACCAGGGAGGACCTAGCCTGGCAGTTCGGGCTGGACTGTTCCCATGGGGCACAGGGTTAAGATTCAATTGCATATGGCTGGGTTTAAACTGGAATGGCATTGTGATAAAAAAACGATGAATTTAGGCCCAGATCTCTGTACTGGGGAGAATATATGACATTGTTCTGTATTCTGTCCATCAATTGTTCTTTTGCATTTGTCACCCCGAGTGGGACAGGTATGCCCAGATGTGGGTCCCGTACTCTCCATGCCTCTGGAGTCAAGCTATCCTGGCTGATGACGGTTGAAACCCTGAAACCGGTCCTAGGATGCTTGGTTCCAGACCAGGGAGGACCTGGCCTGGCAGTTGGGGCTGGACTGTTCCCATTGGGCACAGGTTCAAGACTGATTTGCATATGGCTGGGTTCAAACTGGAATGGCATGATGAGCAAAAAAATGATGGCTTTAGGCCCAGATCTCTGTACTGAGGTGAATGTATGACATTGTTCTGCATTCTGTCCATCAATTGTTCTTTTTGCATTTGTCACCCCGAGTGGGACGTGTATGCCCAGACGTGGGTTCCGTTCTCTCCATGCCACTGGAGTCAAGCTATCCTGGCTGATGAGGGGTGAAACCCCGAAACCGGTCCTAGGATGCTTGGTTCCAGTCCAGGGAGGACCTGGCCTGGCAGTTCAGGCTGGACTGTTCCCATTGGGCACATGGTCAAGACTGATTTGCATATGGCTGGGTTCAAACTGGAATGGCATAGTGAGCAAAAAAACGATGGCTTTAGGCCCAGATCTCTGTACTGGGGTGAATGTATGACATTGTTCTGCATTCTGTCCATCAATTGTTCTTTTTGCATTTGTCACCCCGAGTGGGACAGGTAGGCCCAGATGTGGGTCCTGTGCTCTCCATGCCGCTGGTTTCAAGCTATCCTGGCTGATGAGGGGTGAAACCCCGAAACCGGTCCTAGGATGCTTGGTTCCAGTCCAGGGAGTACCTGGCCTGGCAGTTCAGGCTGGACTGTTCCCATTGGGCACATGGTCAAGACTGATTTGCATATGGCTGGGTTCAAACTGGAATGGCATAGTGAGCAAAAAACGATGGCTTTAGGCCCAGATCTCTGTACTGGGGTGAATGTATGACATTGTTCTGCATACTGTCCATCAATTGTTCTTTTTGCATTTGTCACCCCGAGTGGGACGGGTATGCCCAGACGTGTGTCCTGTGCTCTCCATGCCACTGGAGTCAAGCTATCCTGGCTGATGAGGGGTGAAACCCGAAACCGGTCCTAGGATGCTTGGTTCCAGTCGAAGGAGGACCTGGCCTGGCAGTTCGGGCTGGACTGTTCCCATTGGGCACAGTGTCAAGACTGATTTGCATATGGCTGGGTTCAAATTGGAATGGCATGGTGAGCAAACAAACGATGGATTTAGACCCAGATCTCTGTACTGGGGGTGAATGTATGACATTGTTCTTCGTTCTGTCCATCAATTGTTCTTTTGCATTTGTCACCCTGAGTGGGACGGGTATGCCCAGATGTGGGTCCTGTGCGCTCGATGCCGCTGGTGTCAAGCTATCCTGGCTGATGAGGGGTGAAACCCGAAACCGGTCCTAGGATGCTTGGTTCCAGACCAGGGAGGACCTAGCCTGGCAGTTCGGGCTGGACTGTTCCCATGGGGCACAGGGTTAAGATTCAATTGCATATGGCTGGGTTTAAACTGGAATGGCATTGTGATAAAAAAAAAACGATGAATTTAGGCCCAGATCTCTGTACTGGGGAGAATATATGACATTGTTCTGTATTCTGTCCATCAATTGTTCTTTTGCATTTGTCACCCCGAGTGGGACAGGTATGCCCAGATGTGGGTCCCGTACTCTCCATGCCACTGGAGTCAAGCTATCCTGGCTGATGACGGTTGAAACCCTGAAACCGGTCCTAGGATGCTTGGTTCCAGACCAGGGAGGACCTGGCCTGGCAGTTGGGGCTGGACTGTTCCCATTGGGCACAGGTTCAAGACTGATTTGCATATGGCTGGGTTCAAACTGGAATGGCATGATGAGCAAAAAAATGATGGCTTTAGGCCCAGATCTCTGTACTGAGGTGAATGTATGACATTGTTCTGCATTCTGTCCATCAATTGTTCTTTTTGCATTTGTCACCCCGAGTGGGACGTGTATGCCCAGACGTGGGTTCCGTTCTCTCCATGCCACTGGAGTCAAGCTATCCTGGCTGATGAGGGTGAAACCCCGAAACCGGTCCTAGGATGCTTGGTTCCAGTCCAGGGAGGACCTGGCCTGGCAGTTCGGGCTGGACTGTTTCCATTAGGGACAGGGTCAAGACTGATTTGCCTATGGCTGGGTTCAAACTGGAACGGCATGGTGAGCAAAAAAACAATGGATTTAGGCCCAGATCTCTGTACTGGGGTGAATGTCCATCAATTGTTATTTTTTTGCATTGTCAACCAAGGCAGTTCAGGATTCTCTTAGATAAAACTGATTTAATTTATTGTTGGCTGTGTTTATGTGCATCTTTAATCTGTATTATTTATGGTTTGTTTAATCGAATTGGTGGTAATGGTACATGGTTCTGCTTTTTCTGCTCTGCCTGCTCCTGTTTTTTTTGTATTTCTGACTTTCTTCTTTCTTCTTTCTCTCTTCTTAACTTGTAGTGCTACCAGGAGGTGGATGACATCTCATGGCTTGTTGGGGAATTGTCTTTTGATCAGCGACTATTCAAAATCTTTTGCAATTGTATGTTGGGGTAAGGTAGGGATGGACAGGGGAGGGAATATCCTTATTTCCTTTGGGAAAGTGGGATAGGTTTGGAATTTTGAGAGGGCTCTTGTTTGGGGGTGGGTGTGGACAGGTTGGCAGGGTCTTTTGATTGAAGGTTTTTCCTTCCTGCGTCATGTTTAACACGTGTTTTTCAAACATTAGGTAAAAGGCAAATGTTGATGGTAAATATTCTGTCATACGTAGAGATCTGATTTCAGTAATGGCTGAGAACAGTAGTTTGGGCAACCAGGATATTCATCCTTAGCTAGAATGTGAACTGTTTATGAAAAACTGCTAAGCTTAGGTATGTCATGGAAGAGCTAATTACACTTGAATCACAGCTCTTATACCTACCGGAGACTCATTCAGGGCCGGACTGGCCATAGCGGGCACCAGGCATTTTACTGGTGGGCTGGAAGGGTGGGGGCTGGTTTTTTACCCCTGGGGGCCGGTTTTGTTACTGGTTTTGTAGCTAGGCACTAGCACCCCGGCCCCTTTCGGTAGCACCCCTCCACAGGGTCGGTCGAGACGGTTGCACCCTCCCACCGGGTTGGTCGTGGCAGAATTGCCAGGGCTGGTTTCTGTTCCCAGTCTGGTCTTGGACTCATTAAAGCTTGCAAGAGGCTAATAAACTGGAGAATCTGGGCTATAAAATACTTGCTGCCTCCCGCTGTGAAGGCTAGCAAGTAGCAGCAAGTGGTCAGCGAGTAAAGTCAAGATTCAGAAAGGGGATCGCTGGCTCATAGCTCATATAATGAAAGACAATTTTCAGTTCCTATCTGTGTGCCGTATGCTCCTAACACGGACCACCCCTCAATATTTACCTATCTTCTTTTAGAATTGAGCAAATGGAAGGACCCAATCATAATCTGCGAGGATTTCAACTTAATATTTGAGTCGAGCCTAGATTCCACTTCTCAGATAGAGTTGGCTTAAAGTTGTATGAGGGTTTCACGGTCTGCCCTTTAGCAAGTTATTGATTCAGATGCTCTTCAGGACGTGTGGCAGGCTTGTCGGCGGTTCAGGTCAGGCTTTAGATTTAATTACACTTCGCATGAATTTATGTCGACGATTGACAAGGTTTTAGCTAGTCGTTCTATTATTACCACACTCAGGATCATGCAGCACCCACCGATCACCTCTGACCACAGAGCTCTTTCATTGTTTGCCAGACAGAATCTTATTGCCAGAGAGACCAGGCCCTCCATGTGGTCATTAGGCAGCAAATTATTAAGAGATGTTGAGTATTAACTCTATGACTTTTTGCCTGAAAGAATTATTTTATTTAATGACTAGTCGGCATCCTCCTACTATTGTATGGGATACGCTGAAACCTATGATTCGGAGACAGACTCTTAGTTACACAATACATTGGGATCCCGTTAAAAAAAGCATTGGAGTCCTTAATCTGAGCTATGCTTATGAAGCTGGAAAAAGCATATTCTAAATGCCTGGCTAACTGACATGTAGAGAAAGCAGAGTTGATATTTGAACAGCTAACGTCCATACGGATGGTGATTCTCAGAAGGATCTGGGACTGAGCTTATCAAAAATGGCAGTCTAGCCAGGCATATTCCTTCGAGAATAGCAGAGAATTAAGGTACATACTTGCTCACCAGTTTCGAAAGCGTAATTCTAAGGACATTATCTCTAGCATCAGGAGTCGTCCTTCGGGCCAGGTTGTGACTGGTATAGCAGAGATTTCGTCCATCTTTCATGAATTCTATGCAGCTCTATATTCCAAGGATATACAGACCTCATCAGAAGGAGTGTCTGAGTACCTGAAGGAGGTGATCCGGCTTATGCTGAGAGCCTTCCTGCAGAAGCCACTAGGCGCAACAATTATGCTGACTGAGACAAGGCAAGCTCTATTCCAATTGGTGTCTGGTAATTTGCCTCTAGACTCAATTCCTACCAAGCTTTATTAGGTATTTTCTGATAGAGTTAGCCATTGTTGTGTGGAGGTAGTCATTTCTCCCTCTTCTTATCTTCAACACCGGCATCCTGGGGAGGAAGTGTATATTGTAGTGTTTTTGAAAAAAAGGTAACAAATCCCTTAATTGTGGCTCATACTGGCCATTCTCATCAATGAACTAGGATACCCATGATATATACCTGGGTGCTTGCTAATTGGCGCTCATCTGTTATTTCTTCCTTGGTGGACCAAGCGCAGAACAAGTTTATCCCTACACATGATACTTCCGCCAATATTAATGTAACTATATCAGCCTTGGAGTTTGTGGAAGAACAGCGTATGTCTGCCGGGATGATCCTGTTGTACGCTGAGATCTTGTGGTCAGTTATGACCCAGATGGGGCTGGGCGGAAATTTTGTATCTGCTGTCAAGTCTCTCTATTGCTCATTGATGGCCGAATTCTGCGCAGGGTCGGCATGTCTGACAAGATTAGCATTAATAGAGGTGCGAGACAGGGATGACCCCTGTACCCCCTGATTTTCTCTTATAAATTGAACCATACATTCAGAAGCATATAGATGCAGACTGCATACCCCCATTGAAGCTTAACAAGTTTCATGCCAAAGTCCTTGCAGATGTTGATGATTGTGCCACTCCAACTCTTTCCCCATCCCTCCCTAATATTGAAAGTATTGCAAACCAATTCAGAAAAGTCTCTGGTTATAAGCTAAATATGGAAAAATCTCAGGTTATTACAAGCCTCATGCTGGAGCCCCCGGACTCTCAATATGTTAAAATGGCTGCATATGTGGGCGCAGGATTACGTCTGCCATTTGGAATAGGGTGAGTCTTAATTATGATACTTTGTCCATAGATTCCTTAGCTTTGTTCAGGAATTGGGATCAACTTCATTTGGGCACTATAGTTAGATGTAACCTAATCAAAATGGTTATTGTACCACATTTCTTTAAGTCTATTTCGAGCTATTCTACGGTTCGTCTCAAAAATAGTTTTTGAAATGGTTGAAATCCGCTGGCAGCTATTTACATGGCACTATAAATAACCTTTTTGCGCTATTCTCTACTTGCAGCTCCCACTGGATATGGGCGGTATTGCACTCCCTTCATTATGGCTTTATTTCATTTCCTCCTTTACTTACAGACTTTTGACCATAATGGGTTTACGTTGCTGGCAATTGGCACCCCTCTCCCCAGATTACCTCCTCTTTCAGTATGTGCATCAGCCCTTCCAAGGGATTATTGATGCAATCTATTTCAAACATACCATATTTCAAACTGTGGTCATCTTTTATAAAGCCTGCTCACACATTTGGGCCTGCTATAACATTTTCAGGTTTAATTGTTTTACACCATTAGGGGCTAGCCTCAATTTACCATAGATTATCCATGATGATTACACCCAGTTCTGGCGGTCCGTAGGCATGGGAAGTATCAGCCAACTGTTTTTCAAGGGTACTCTTCTCTCACTTGAGGAGTTTCAGAGGTCTTTGGGTGTGCACAGGCAGATTTTTTTCATATCTTCAGCTCACACACTGTCTAATTCATCAGCCAGCTAATGAGCTTTCCATGGAGGTGAATCTGTTTATGCACTGCTTCTGCAGAAGACTTAAACACGGGTGTATAGGTATATTATATCGGATTCTTATGAGTAATAGACCACGGGAACATTATTTTGACTGACTGGTGACCAAGTGGTCTAAACAACTGGCTCTTCATGCCTCTCTGGAAGACATCAGGCTTTGTAATCAGTTGGCTCAGAAGTCTCTATATGCATCTTTCCTGAAAATTCACTCATTCAAAGTTCCCCGTGATATGTTTTATACACATTAATATTTATTCAAAATGGGCTGCAGGGAGACTTCTTTGTTCGCTGTCAGCTAGATGATTCAAGAAGGCAATTGTATCAAGATTACAAACCTCTCTTGTCTTAGATGCAATAAGGGCATCCTCAAACTCTCCAGAACATTCCTCGAAATTTGAATAAAAATTGAACGACTTTCTATATACTTTTGTGGGATCCTATCACACATGAGAATTTGTATGAGACCTGTATTTCAAAAATTGAAACGCGAAGAGGAACTGGCTGTCCTCATGTAAAGGAATTGAGAAGAACGCTTGGCATAAGTCAATGACTGTATAACATTCTGCATCTGATAGAATTTGACTCAAAATCACTGCTGGATACAGTACCACAGGACAACATGCTATGACAATTTTATTTATCTTATGGAGATCTTGCACGAATCTCCATTTCTCACTAGGCTTCTTTATTCTCATCACAGGAGAGTTACAAGGAATACCAAGTACCTCCAGGAGAATTTCTTCCTCAATCATTTTTCCAATTACTGGCTTTATTCCCACTTCTGCTTCTCCTGTAAGTTTAGTTCTATGGAAAATTGCATCTGGTTCTCACTTTTATTTGAACTGGCTCAGCACATTTTATCTGACTAATCTTTCTTCCAAAGAAATCTCATACCTCATCCTTGACAGTATATCTTAAACCAGAAGACAGGTCCTCCGAATTTTAGTCTTTTGTGATTTTATTTTAAAACCTGAGTCATCATCCGGTGTGCAACAAATCACACAATTCATTTTACATAACAAGTCTCTTCCAAGCAGATTCACAGGACTTGATTCTCACAAAATGAATGTATGCTTACTTAGCAATTGTAACTGGGACATCTGCTGTAACCTGATTCACAATGTGTTTATTACAGATACCTACAATTTGTACTTCTTTTCCTAAGAGGGGTAGGTGTGGGGCTTCCACTGATGAACTGTAGAATGGGTAGCACCATAACAATCAAAAATAGAATGGAATAGCAATTGACTTCACCGTCAACACATGGGCCACTTTGGTCTACCTCTAAAATTTCTGCAAGTATGCAATCCTCCTCCCCCTCAGGCATCTTCATTGTGAATGGCTCCCTGCTGAGTCATCATTCAGAATCAATGAATTCTGTTGGTATCCTGCACTATATGGAATTTTGTTTCTCGTGTTATGTTGCATCACTGGAGCAGAAGGCATTTGCATTCGTATTGATTTCTGACTTTGTGAACCCTGTTCAGAATGTTGAAAATTGGGACAATCATATTTGTCTGCATCAGCATCTGAGGAACACCATCACCGAGAATTGGCCTTTTGACAACACTCCTGCTTCCACTGCCCGATTTTTCCACAGTAGTGACAAGCAGTGTATCTTTTCCTCATTTCAATATTCACATTTATTCCATGATTGCTCACCATTCCTCTCCCACCTCCTTGCACCTGCACCTGGACCACTCCATTTCCTGTAGCAGTCATTGCTGTTCCAGCCATTTGATTCATTCCAGACCGAACATAATTCACATTTGAGCCCATCTGATTCCACGATCTTTTGCAAATTGCTTTGTCTGAGCAATCGTAAGTGTCTCCTTAAACTTTTTCTGCTTTGCATCTAAGTAATCTCTATTTTACTAAGCCAGCTTCAAGATCTCATCTATATTCTTTGTCTGCTAACACAATTAACTTTGCTGTAAATGGTTACTAAGCTCTGGTCTGAAAATCTTTACTCAATTAATATCTTTTTCAGGCACTCTCTTTTGAGATATTCGATTACCCGTCGACATTTAGTAGCTAACTCCTCAGCAGGAACAACTCTAACTGGTTCCACATTTCGCCAAGTAACCGCTGCATTGCACTCTGTCCACAAATCAGTAGAAACCATGATTTCAAATAATAAATTCAAATCAGTCCACAGCATTTGTGATAAGCTTATCAACCTATACACCTCTTCATACCATTTCCCTTGATCCTCTCGCAATTTAGGAAAGTTTGTGGTGAAAGCATAAAGATAAGCCCTCATCCATGCCACATGCACAAAATTCCCTCCATGTGCTTCTCTCAGAGGAAAGCCAGAACCATTACTGTCCCAACTTCTGAATCACTTGCTGGTCCCCTTGCCTCTGCTCACTTTGCTTTCTTTTTACTCGCTGTCCCTTTTTTCCATCTTTCTTTGTATTTCTTCAATTTACTCCAAAGCCTTGTTTTCTCAATCAAATCTTTAATATGAGCTGATAAAGTAATCACACCCATTTATTTGATTTCATCATGTGCAAAACCCATTTTTTCATTTTAACATTTTTCATTTTGCTAATGTTCACTTCATATTCATCAGCTAACTCGTCTAACTTTAAAAGTGCTTCATTTGTTTATCTGGCTGCTTCTTTGATTAAATATCTCATTTCATTAGCATTGTATGACAACAGCCTGTTTTAATCACTGTTTCTCCTGTAACATTTGAACAAATTAAATGTTCAAAATGCCACTGTTTATAGCCTTTGGAAGCTCCTCGAACACCACCATTCTTTCAGATGAGTCAATCTGAACCTGAGTAACAGGTTAGGCATCCGCATTAGTACCTGGCATTGCTGGTGCCGCAGCTGTAGGAGCTTGTATAGTTGAACTAAAACTAGCACCAGAACCAGTACCACCTGTTCCTGCCTTTGCTGCTGTAGCAGTATGTGGAGGAGGTCTAGACTTCAAATGCTCATTAAAAAAATGGTTCTCTTCAGCAAAATGATCATTCTGTTTCGTTTCCCCTTTCACCGCTCTTTGGTACTCTGTCTCATTACCTATAGCAGGATAAACTCCTACTCCATCCATCACATCCTCCGTCCGGCTTTTTTCCCCCAGTCGATCCCACTTCATTTAGATCAACTGTTTAAATGATGACTTCACCTGTTTTGACATTTCCTTGCTATTTTTCTCTGTCTCATTTATTTAGTGCCTCAAACTGCATAAGTCTGGGCATCAGCTTCATGAGACTCATATGTCTAAGGAAATCCAACTTTTTAATGTCAAAGGTACATTCTAAACAAAACTGTAAGTCTTTATTTGTAGCAATGTAAATATGCCGCTGGAGATCCTAGTACAAGTATAATACACAATATCTGCCATAATTTTACATGCTGGCATTCCCTTATCAGATATTTTATTACCATCTTAGTCAGGCATAGGAGAATCTTTAGGCTTTTCAAAACATTCCTGTGGCATCTGCTGGTGCAGATGTCTTATCTTTCTATTGTTATATGATGTATTTACTTAGTGATCTGTTATTGGTTATGACAGTGTTCTGCTTTGGAACTTTGTAATGTTATGCTTTCAAGTTTGTGCTAGTTACTTTGGATCTTCTGGGTTCTTTGCATCTATGAAGTTGGTTCTTCTGCTCTTCAATAAATTCTTCTTTGATACTACCACATGTGATCTCACGTTGATTATCACATTTTTGGTGACGAGTTAGTGACTTTGTCTGGATGTATTTTGGTGGGCATGCTTTCAAGGTATTGTTGACGATTGTACTTTTATTTTAGGGCCCAGGAATCCTGCTTTCCCTTGTTCCCAGTTTGTACCAAACTTTATTGTCAGTGCCTTGTGTTCCGGCGCTACATTTATCATTCGGATTTGTTTTTTTTGCAATACAACTGAGCTCACCGCGTCAAATGCTCACGTGCCATATTATGTGAAGCATATTTGAAGGAGGTGTTG
Organism: Calotriton arnoldi; assembly: GCA_963921515.1. Classification (NCBI taxonomy): domain Eukaryota; kingdom Metazoa; phylum Chordata; class Amphibia; order Caudata; family Salamandridae; genus Calotriton; species Calotriton arnoldi. The sequence continues at coordinate 373,876 of CAWUFW010007823.1, forward strand.
AGTAGCACTGCGGGCGTGAGTCAGGATAGAGAGATAATTCGCTTCCAGCCGCGTGCCACGTGAGCGCTGTTACTGTGGAGCTAAGGATAAGAGCAGCATGGCCCAGCGTGTGCTCCAAGTAAAGAAAAAGGAATACGTAGGAGTCGCGCTCACCTTGTCCAGGCATGCATACTGCCTTTAATTTCTGCCTGCATTGAGAAGAGCATCTAACTGTGCACGATGATCAGCTCTTTTCTAATATAAAAAGGATTACATTGAGTCTAGCAGTTATTGGGTCATGCAGGGTACAAGCAATGCGTAGCTACAAGCACTTTACCTTGCCTGAAGTGGACGCCCATTCTCTGAGATTGCATTGTTTCTGGGAAGACTGTCACTTCCGATCCTAGAGCTGCTATTTTAGTCTACGTTGCTATCCCCTCAGTGCCACCTGCTGGTCAGTGATTAGCACATTTTAAAATCAATTTAGAATACTTCTGTGCCATCGCTGATCTCATTGTTTTTCCTACAGTGATTGCTACACTCTAGGCATTTGCCATTCACATCATAATTTACAATGATTAGTACACTTTATCTTGAATTGGGGTTTGCTTCCCACTGATCTTCAGTAATTTGTCAACAATAGTTCTTCCCTGTACTTTATAAAACTCTTTGGTGATCTCTTTTCATTTTTGTTTTCTCTTATATGTTACTTTATTTGTAAATTAGTTTTTATCCATCTGCAAGCAGTCACACCTCCTAGTCCTTTCCTGCAGAATCCTGGAGAACCACCTTTAAAATGGTGTTTGTGGTTCAGGTCATTTAATGCTTATTTAGGTGCCATAGATGGTTTAAATTTAAACCTGATCACAAATGCAATTTGTTATATTACTATTTGCGTGATGAGGGTCAGAATGTTTTTGACCACTTACCATAATATGTTTGTGGCGAGGATGAAGAATTTGATGTATTTGAGATGGCTGTTAAGCAATTGGAAATCTGTTTTGAAGGAAAGCTGAATCTAGTGCGTTGACACAAGTTCTTCACCTGTGTACAAGCTCCCAATTAATTCATTGATTTTTATGCCACAGCATTGAAAATGTTGGCTGTGTATTGTGAATTTGAAGGTTTCACTTCTCAACTTATATGCGATCAGATTGTTTCCAGATGTTACTCCAAGAAAATACAGCAAAGGTTACTAGCTTGTAAGAATCCATCACTTGATGAAACAATTAGCATCGGAAAAAGTATTGAATCATCTTTAGAAGATTCCAAACAATTGGGTCAAGAAAACTCTCAAAACTGTATTGCGCTTAATGCCAGACCTCACGAGCCTCGCTCTACGCTACTACAGCATACTCCCGGTACTGCTATTACGCCGCATCTCATTTTTAAAACACTTGCACTTTGGTACATGCTGCTTTTAAAGTAATCCGATTTTAATTGTGCATCTCTTTAGCTCTTACCTCTCTGTCGCCATCCAAGTACTCCTCCCTGGTCCAACACGGGCTCGCCCGATGAGTGGAGGGAGGCTGTGCTGACGGACGCGACCAGAGGCATTTCCGGCGGCGCCCGGAAACGAGGGGGACGGTCTAGTGGCCAGAATCCCTATTTAGTTCATGGCTGGCGAGACGCGTAGCGGGCGCGCCACCGACGCGCCAAAGGCGCGCCTAAGGGAAGCCCGTCTGCGCCTGCCGGCACCTGGATGTCGCCAGGAGCCGGGACCCCTGCTAGTTCTACCTCAAATATTTGTAATGCAGTGAGTACACGGCGTTCTTATACACGGGACGAACTGCTGCCATATAATCTTTGTGAGTTCCTGACACACTCACATATTCTACCAGAAGGCCCTTTCTCATGTAAGGCTTGCAGATTCCAATGCACCGCTTCCCTACACACTCTGTCTCATGGGCCCTCTCCTGAACAGAGCAAAGAATCTGGGCCTTCCGGGAAAATCTCATATAGTCGCGTCCAGACCCTACCCACCAACACTGGCTGGAACGGTTTCCTAGCCAATGTCAGATCCCTCCCTAAACATGCGGTAAACATATGGGATCTCCCGATTGAAAATGATCCTCACATTGGGTTTCTCACTGAAACTTGGATCAAACCCTCCTCTAACCCCTCTATTGCAATAGCTCTCCCGGAGGATTATCGAATTCAAAAACTCGACAGGACAGGACGGGCAGGGGGTGGTATAGCCTTAATATATAAGGAAGTCATATCTATCTCTATATTAGATCAGATGTGCACGGACGATATAGAATGCCTAGTCTTCAGACTGGACCTGCACCCTCAACACAGCTGGAAAGGGGCTCTTGTTTATAGACCCCCAGGCCCGCTACTAGATTTTACTAGCAAACTAATGGAATTCATTTCCCCACATGTCATTTCCACTCGTAACTTCCTACTTCTGGGGGATTTTAACATCCATAGCGAGAATGTCCCTAACCTCGACACCACAGCTTGCCTAAAAGACCTGGCCACAATCGATCTCCGGAAGATCAACAACGCCCCTACCCATTTGGCAGGACACACTTTAGATCTCATTTTAACTAACTCCACGAATATCGTCTGTGGGGAAACGCACCCTCTGACTTGGTCAGACCACTCTCTAGTGAATTTCCAACTTATGAGTCCTAGAAATCCCTCCACCCCCGTATCACATGCCGCACGTTGGTACAGACCTTGGCACAAACTGAAGCCCAACCAATTCCTGACCCCATTTTGCTCCTGGAACACCAAAACTAACACTCATAGTGTGGAGGAACAGCTAGCTCATTTCAATTCCATTGTACTAACCACCATAGACAACGTAGCCCCTCTGAAGCCTCAGACACACCCACTAAAACACACTCCCACTAGCTGGTACTCCACTGTCCTACAAGCTGAAAAGAGCCAATGTAAAAAATTGGAACGGAAATGGCGACGCTCGCACAGTGCGCAAGACAGAGAGAAATTTAAAGTCGCATTATCCATCTATCATAAAAATATTAAATCCGCTCGCAAGCTACACATCACTCATCAGCTGGAGCAAGCTGGGAATAATTCTAGGACCCTTTACCAGATCCTGAAGTCCTACACCAATCCCAGGGCTTGCGAAACTGCAGAAACTTCCTCTCAGTCGCTTTGCGACAATATAGCTTCCTTTCTTACCCAGAAAATCGAAGCCATCTACCATAAAATCACCTCATCCAATGAAATTTCATTGCACCCTAATACAGCATATCCTACCTCCCTTGACAACCCCTCGCAGCTCCTCTGCTTCCCCTCACTCACTCCGGTAGAGGTTGAGTGTCTCCTTACCAAAATTAAATCTGGATCCCCTTTAGATATTATTCCCGCAAAAATCTCATCCAGACTATCCGCACAGTTAGCCATACCCATCTGTACCATTCTTAATAGTTCCTTGAGGGTTGGCAGACCCCCATCAGAATGGAAAGCAGCTCAAGTTGTACCCATCCGAAAAACTCCTAAGACCCCGCCACTGAGCTGTCCAATTACCGCCCCATTTCTTTGCTCCCCCTTCAAAGCAAACTTATTGAAAAACACATAAACAGACATTTGTCTGATTTTATTGAAACCTCTCAATGCCTTGATGTCTCCCAGTCAGGTTTCCGGGCCAAGCATAGTACTGAGTCCGCCTTAATTGAGGTAACAGACAACATCAGAATGGCCCTGGATAATGGTCAGGCAGCACTGCTGGTGCTGCTTGACTTATCGGCGGCGTTTGACACCACCTCGCACCATATCCTACTGGAGAGACTTCAGGGCATTGGAGTACAGGGGGTTGCACTAAAATGGTTGACTGACTTCCTTACCGACAGAACCCAGACAGTCACATTGGGAACTTGTAGATCCAACACCACTAAAGTTACCAAGGGGGTACCGCAGGGCTCCTGTCTGAGCCCGACTCTCTTCAACATTTATGTTACCCCCTTGGCCAAACTTATGAGGAACTTAGGGTTTAGTCCCATCTCTTACGCGGACGACACCCAACTCCTCCTCACCTTCGATAAAACTAACCCCGATATACACCTCATCTTCTCTGAGGGCATGAAGACCATTGCAGCCTGGATGAGGACCAACTTCCTCCAACTGAATGCCGAGAAATCGGAAATTATGCTGTTTGGAGGAGCAGCCATAAGTTGGACTCCCAGGTGGTGGCCGGAGGAGTTGGGCGCGGCTCCCTCTCCCAAAGAAGTAGCCAAGAATCTAGGATTCTGAATCTACCACAATCTCACATTCGATGCCCACGCCACAACCATTGCTGGCACTTGCTACCATACACTCAGCTTACTCAGAAGAGTCTTCCCTCTGCTTCCTTCCTCGACAAAAAAAACATGGATGCAAGCCCTGGTATTAAGCCGCCTGGACTATTGTAATGCACTACTAGCTTCGGCTAATGAGGCCTCCTTAAACAAGCTACAAGTTGTACAGAATATGGCTGCCCGACTAGTAGCCAACGCCCCTCCCAGAACGGCTTCCATCCCACTTCTTAATAAACTCCACTGGCTCCCTGTGAGAAAGCGGGTTAAATTTAAGATTGGCTGCATTGTCTATAAAGCCCTTAATGGTCAGGGGCCTTCGTATTTGTCTGACAAATTAATCAGGTACACCCCCTGCGTACCCTTAGATCAGGGTCCAAGTTACTTCTGTGCACTCCCAGAATTAAAAAGGCTCGCAAGGGGGGCAAAGCATTTTCCCATCTTGCCCCTACTTTCTGCCCCTCCAGCTTCGCGATTGTCAGAGCCTCACTCTATTCAGGAAGCTTTTAAAAACCTTTCTTTTTTGAATCCCCGGGTCTGGCTGTAGCACACCGTCCTAAGCGCAGAAATACCCCTTATGGGGTGATTCAGCGCTATAGAAATGTATAAATAAATAAAATAAATTGCAACAGAAGATTCTCAGGTCAATTCACGTAACATTCAGTCATCCTCACAATACCCAGGTGTCAATCTCATCAGAGGCAAAGGTCCAGTACACAGTTCAAAAAGACCTACTTGTTACAGGTGTGGATCATTATCTCACCTGTCAAATTTTAGGAATTGCCCAGCTATCAGACAAGAATGCTGGAAATGTAAAAAGTGGGACATTTTGGGAAAGTTTGTAGAGGTGGAAAAAGGGTGGGAGTAAGGAGTGTTCAAGATCAGGCTTTGGATAAAGTGGTGGATATTAGCAACAAATTTGAGGAGTTGGTACTTTCTGTGCACTGTGTTAAGATTGGGAGTGTGCATAGTAACATTAAATACAAGAATGCACATATACCTATTCTGAATGATGGCATTTTATTTCCATTATTGCTTGACTCTAGAGCAAGAATAGCAATAATTTTCATTTATACATTTTTGGGGGGGGGGGAGTTTTATATAGCGCAAACTTGACCTGAAGGTATCGGAGCACTTTACATGAGGACCATTTGCGTTGCAGACAGACATATTCATTTTTTTTGTTAGGCACAGGAGATTAAGTGATTTGCCCAGAATCACAAGATATTGAGTGTCCCTGCCGAGACTTGGGCAGATAAAGTTCTACTACCTCCTGATGTTATTACCACTGCATTTGAAGGTAGCAGGATTGACTTAGTTGGCTATTTTTGGGAAGATATCATTTTTGAGATCAAAACTATTAAAGGAAAATTTGATGTAGCCCATAAAGGCATTAATGTTGTAGGGTGGTGGCACCCAAATGATTTCAGCCGAATGATTAGACGGGGCCACAAACATCCTGTCACACTCATCAATCAACGTGAATTGGAAAGACAAATTTGAAAGTGTATTTCAACACAAGGTGGGAGGGTCAAGAACTTTGTGCATAACATCAAGGTCACGGAGGGTGTAATACCTGTTAATTATAAATTGTGCAATGTACCACATTGTGTTAGAGGTGAACTGTCTCAAATTGTAAGGGAAATGCAAGATGATGGAATCATTGAACCTGTGGATGCTTTGTTGTGGCTTTCTCCAGTAGTCCTAGCAACAAAAACATCTGGAAGTTATGTTTGTGTGTTGATTTAAGATCTGTCAACATTGCCATTTGGGTAGAAAGTTTTGCACTGCCAAGTATAGAAGACTTGATTAATACTGTAGATCAGTCCAAATGGTTCTCAAAACTGGATCTGCGACCAGCATATCATCAAGAAGTGCTAGATGAAAAATTGCGTCATCTCATAGCTTTTGTTCCACCTGATGGAACATTCTAGTTTTGTCGCATGCCTCTTGGGCTGGCCTCAGCTATATCTGTTTTTCAGAAAGCCATGTCAAAATTGTTTGAGAAGGTTCAAAATGAAGTCATTTTTCCAGATGACATTTTGATATTTGCTAATACCAACGAAATGCATGACAAGTGTGTGGGAAAAGTATTAACTATTTTGGAATCAAATGGGGTCATCATTAGAAATGACAGATACATTTTTGGAGTAAATGAAATTGAGTATTTTGGCCATGTTTTGGCTTCAGAGGGTGTTAAACATAAACCAAGCATTGTAGAAGGAATTGGGAACACTCCCATCCCGATAACAAAGACCAGCTTAAATTGTTTTTAGGTCTTTGTGAGTTTTACGTGAAATGTATTAATAATTTTGCTAATATGACAGAATGTTTTAGGTCATTATTGGAGAAGAATGCAAACTTTGAGTGGTCATCTGACTGTCAAAAATGAGTTGATTGTATTTAACAGAGTATAGTGGCTGCTCCCTCCCTTCAATCTTATGTTGAAGGTCATGAAATATTTGTGACAGGGAATGCTAGTGCATACGACATGGGAGCTGTGTTGTCACAATTAGAAAGGGGCAAAGAAGGTGTTAGAACCGGGATTCCCTAGTTGGCTGAGGTAGGTACCTTAGGGCAAGTAGGGACCCTCGCTTCCACGTCAGGGAAAGGAAGGACACCTTCTCAGATAGTCCCAGCTCACCCCCTTGGTAGCTTGGCACAAGCAGCCAGGCTCATCTTCAAGGCTAATATGTAGAGTATTTGCAAACACACTCTCAGTGACCCAATGGTGACATCACAAAAGGACTCCACACGAGTTTCGTAGAAAAACAAGTATATGTTTATATAAAAAGATATACGATGAGACCACACGATAAAAATCCAACATATGCATATTTGTAATATTCCTCCTGGCCGGTTATTGGGCCAGCCAGCCCTTGTAGGGTCTGGCCGTATCAATGAGCAATTCTAGGTGATCCAATGCAATCCTATTGCAATGCTATGCAGTTCGTAAAGCAAGAATCATGCACTTTGCAATGTAAAAATAATGCAGTTCGTTATGCAACAATCCAGCAGTTCGTAATGCCAAAATGCAACAATCAGGCAGTTCGTAATGCAAACTAATGCGATGCGTAATGCAACAATCAGGCAGTTCGTTATGCAAAACTAATGCAATTCATAATACAACAATCAGGCAGTTCGTTATGCAAACACAATGCAATGCGCAATGTAACAATCAGGTGGTTCATAATGCAAACTAAGGCGATGCGTAATGCAACAATCAGGCAGTTCGTTATGCAACCACAATGCAATGCACAATGTAACGATCAGGCAGTTCGTAATTGTTGGACTTGGCCCTTTTTGGCAAGTTCACCCCTAAACTTTTTGCCTTTTCTGGGACTTGGTGTTGGTGGTTTTAGGCCTCTGGGCACTTTTGCACTGTGGTCCAGTGGAAAGTGCGTGCACTCTCTGTGTACATTGGTGAGATTGGCCTGCTCTCCCATAGGAATGCATTGGGAATTCCCTGATCAGTGTGTGTCAGTGGTAATTCATGGTATGGGAGGAGCAGAGTGGTCGAGTTTGGTATGTATGAAATTGTAAGAATAAATGCTGCGCAATGGTGTGCGCAGATTTATTATGACTATGGGAGAAATGCCACCTTTAGAAGTTGGCATTTCTGTGTGCTATGTGTCTGCCTGCCTGATGTGAATTGCATGTCTGGCTTGTGAGTGACAGGGGCTGGGTGGTGTGTGTGGCTCCAGGAGGGGCAGGGTGAGTCAGCGCTGGGCTGAATAGGACATCTGTGCTGGGAGTAGTGGGAGGAGTAATCCCCTGACTCTGAATAGGAGTGTGCCTGCCCTGTACAATGCTGGCTCCGCCCCCTGTGGTGTGTCTGATCACCTAGCCCCCACCTGACAAAGGGGAAGAGGAGCTTGCAAAACAAAGTGCTCCAATTCCCCCCTGAACCAGTTGCGTCTGGTTCCCCCATGCCCTGCACTGCAGACAAAGAAAATGTTGGTATAAGTAGAGGGGCTGTGACCCCATGAATTTGTTCTTGTGCTTGTTCTTGAATCTGCGGGGGCGTGCTGCTGCTGGGGCCCAGGAGGGCTTGCCTCCCTGGGCCCAGCATGGCCCTCTTGATCCCTAAAGGAACTTTTTGCTTGGACCTTTTATTGCTGTGGATCCTCCAGGACCTTAGAGGAGCTTGTTCTGCTTGTAGCGCCCTGTGGGCGCTTTTATTGGAATCTACTGGCCCCTGAATAGAGGAGAGAGCGTGGGCTGCACAGCGCGGCGCTGCCCATCCCTTTAGAGGGAATCCCAGCATGAGGGATTCCCCCATGATACTGGCTGAAGCGTGTGCCCACCCCGCATGTTTGTGCACTGAGCGGGTGCCCACCCCGCATTTTGCTTTTATTAATTAGTGGGAGCCCACCCCGCTTTATATTTTAAATTACGAGGGAGCCTACCCCTCATTGCCGCCAAGAGAAGGAGAAGTCGCCAAAAGAAACTGCCGGGCCGCTGCCGAATGCGACCCGGAAGTCAGGCAACCTTGCCTGAGGCGTGGGCGGGGCCAGCACGGGAAGCTGAGGCCGGAGAGGAAGTACCGGCCGGAGATCTGTCCGGAGCCTCGCAGGCTCCATGTAGAAGTCCCGGGTCCCAGGAGGGGGCCCGGGTGAAGTGAGGAGAGGTGTGGCAGCTGATCGGCGGGGCTCCCGTGAGTGAGGGAGAGCCCCGCGGCCGCCCGAAGAGGACACGGGAGGAGTCCAGCAGACCCCGGTGAGTGGGGATTGCCTTTCCGATCCCGAGAGCCGGTGAATGATGGCTCTTTGTTGTTGGTGCCTGTTCGAGGCACAGAGTCTGAGCGGTCCCGCCAGGACAGCGGGCCGCTCCAACGTTGCTGGCATATTTGTTTAGATAGGGCCCAGAGGGGCCCGTGCCTTCCCGTTTGGCCATTCTCACAGCTGCCCTGCCTGACAGAGGGCAGCTGCACCAACGAGGGGGCATGTTTGTTTTAGGGGCCCATAAAATCCCTGTGGGCCAGTAGTGCCCGTGCCCTCCAGTTTTGGCGATGATCCCAGCTGTCCTGCGAGAGCGCAGGCAGCTGCAATGATGGGGGCAGAGTTAATTAGAGAGCCCCAGTGGGGCCCCGAGGGCACAGTCGCGCCAGGGCTCATTTGATGTTCACAGCTGCACGGCAATTAGCGTCAGCTGCACCGTTTAGGTCTGCACAATGGCGCACCTTGTGATGTTGCTGCAGTGGCAGCCACAAGCCCTGACTTTGCTGGACATAGGGCATTTGAGCCCCCTTTGAGAAGGCCAGTTGGCCAGGGGGACTGTTAGGTTGATAAGGCGCCAGGCCCTAATGTGATTTAGGTGGTGCTAGGAAATGTGATTCATGTCCTGAGAGTTATGCACCGTGATTTCTGCCTCTACTGTGGTTTATGTTATGAGGCTTTGCATAATGTATTTATGCTTGTGAGGTTAGTGTCTAATACGATTAGACTTATGAGATGATTGCATAATGTGTTTATGCTGGTGAGGTTGGCGCAGAATATATTTCACGCCTAATGTGATACTGTGCATAATATGGTTTGTGTTACAGGATGATGCCGAGTACAGTGTTTGCCAGTAATTACTGGTTGTGTTCTACGTTTATGATATGTCCTACATTTACTAAGTTCACTTTGTGATGGTTCTGACAGTGGTCCAGATGGCCCTGTCAGGTGTAAATAATCCCTTGTAGATATTACCTAGTTCCAGGTGGCACAATGTATATTATGTGATTACTATTCTAATGTGTTATGAGAACACAAAGGCTATTTTTGATATAACCTTGTGTGGAGTTCCTTTTGTGGTGTGCCTGGTATGTTGTTGCTGTGTGCGTGTTGCGCAAACGCTTTACACATTGCCTCCAGGATAGGCCTGACTGCTCATGCCAAGCTACCAAGGGGGTGAGCAGGGGTTATCTTCGGCGTGTAACTCCCTTGCCCTGACTAGAGTGGTGGTCTCTGCCTGGCTTTGGCGCAAGCCTTAGCCAACCAGAGATCCCATTTCTAACAGTAATGCAAACTAACGCGATGCGTAATGCAACAATCAAGCAGTTCACTATGCAAACACAATGCAATGCGCAATGTAACAATCAGGTAGTTCGTAATGCAGAAGCAATGCGCAAGGCATTTCGGCACCGATCACAGTGCTTTAGACAGTCTCTCTGCCTCTTGTACTGACTCGCGGTCAGCTTCCGCCAACATATGCCCCCAACACGGGTATGGTGTAAACCAAAGTACAGCTCCACACTCCGGCCCCGGTACTGCCACTCCTTGGCACATACAGGCCGCGATACGAGCTTGAGCAGCGGCTCGTGCTGCAAGAATGGGAGAGGCCGAGAGCGTCCCTCTCCGAGCCCGCACCCCGCCCCAGGCGGCGACACACGTTACCTGGGGGGTGCGACCTTGCTCTCCTCTCCTCCTCTCGCGACTTGGGCCTCCGATGCGACTTGGTTGATTCCGGGCCGATGGCGATATCGAAGATCACAGGCTGCAACAGGGCACACGCACACCTCGTCGCTGAGACTCACTTGAGCTTCGGGTGTGCACGGTCACAGGGCAATCCTCATGAGGGTCTCAGGCTGCACGAAGCACACACACACAGCATCGCTGAGACTCCCTCGAGCTCCGGGCGCACACGATCACAGGGCAATCCTCACGAAGGTCTCAGGCTGCACGAAGCACACGCACACAGCGTCGCTGAGACTCACTTGGACTCCTGGTGCCCATGATCACAGGGCACTTCTTACGAGGGTCTCAGGCTGCAAAAAGCACGCGCACACAGCGTCGCTGAGACACACTTGAACTTCGGGTGTGCACGATCACAGGGCAATCTTCACGAAGGTCTCAGGCTGCACAAAGCACATGCACACAGCGTCGCTGAGACTCACTTGGACTCCAGGTGCACACGATCACAGTACAATCCTCACGAAGGGCTCAGGCTGCAAAAAGCACACGCACAGTGTCGCTGAGACACTTCTGGAAACTTTTGTGTTCCTGAATTTCCACAACAGGGAGCCAGCTCTCCTCGGGCCCTTGGGGTTACGTTACTTCAGGACACAGCACAGCAAAGTCCTTTCAAGCAGGGGGACACAGCACACAGCAAAGTCCCTTTAGCCTCTCCTTGGTTAAAGCAGCAAACTGCAGGCCAGCCCCAGAACACACAGCAAGGGTCAGTCCTTTCCTTCAGTCTATTCAGCTGTTTCTTCCTTGGCAGAGGTTCCTCTTGACCACAAAGTAGGTTCAATCCTTTACAGTCTTGAACAGTTCCATTCCAAAGTCCAGGGGTTTCAGCTCTCATAGTTATACCCCTAAATGTCTTTGAAGTCTTTGTGTTCAGGGGGGCACTGACCCCTGTCCAAACCAGTTCTGGGTGTCACCCTGCCAGTGACACCTTCTGGCTTTGATAGTAGGGGTCTGGATCCTTAATCACTCAGCAGGAGATGGAGCCATTATTTTATGGCAGCAACCCAGGCCTCATCACCTCCAGGGGCTACTCCTCCCCCCTTCACTCCAGATGCAGGTCAGCCTGTTGCTGCCTCACCTCCTCCCCTGGGTCAAGACATTCCCCAGAGCCTATCACATTTAAATCCAGACAGTCAATCCACAACCAGGCAGAGACACACAGAAATGTTAGAGCACAAAAACCCAGCCACTTCTAAAAGAGTGGTTTCTAAACACGCAATTCAAAAACCACCTTTACAAAAAGATGTGTTGCTAAATTGTGAGTTCAGGCACACTAAACTTCACCTCTCCATCTTAAGCCTTTGGGAAGATAGGCTGCAAACATATCACACAGCCTTCCCCATTCAGTCCTATGGGCAAGATGGCCTTTCAACAGTGAAAAACAAAATGGAGAAATTTCACTGTTAGGACTTGGTACACACCTTAGTACATGTCCTACCTTTCACCTACACTGCACCCTGCCGAGGGGGGTACCCTGGATCTACCATAGGGGTGTCGGATGTGCATAGAAAGCGTAAGGCCTGGCAAGTGGGTGCACTTCTCAGGACAACATGGCAGTTTAACAAACTGCACGCAGGCACTGCAGTGGCAGGCCTGAGATCTCTCCTTAAGGCTACTTGTGTGGGTGGCACAATTAGTACTGCAGGCCCACTAGTAGCATTTGCATTACTAGCCCTGGCACACATAGTGCACTTTACTAGGGACTTTACTAGTAAGGCAAACATACCAATCATGGACAACCAATTACCATTACACTTTACACAGGGAGCACTTGCACTTTGACACTGATCAGCAGTGGCAAAGTGCCGAAAGCATCTACGTTGGCAACACCATGTCAGAAAAAAGGTCTAAGGGGAAAGCAAAAAGTTTAAGGAACTTTAGCCAAAAAGGGCCAAGTCCAACAGAAGGCACAACAGGTTTTGCCTCCAGAAGAAAGAAGGAAGTTAAGACAAGGTACTCACTTATAGAAAAGGAAATGCTAGCACATGTCCGGGATGTACAGAATTTTAAATCATATCTTCGGGGCAGGAGTTTTTTTTTAGGACAGATCATAAACCCCTTGTGGACATACTTTTGGGCAACAAGATTAAGAAAGCCACTGCCAGGTTAGCCAGATTAACAACCAAATTATTAGAATTCAATTTTAATGTGTGTCACATTGTAGGAGGCAAAAATGTAAGGGCAGACGTTCTGTCTCATTTACCCATTTAAAGTAGTTCTTGTGACGTGGATGTACAGTAAGAAATTAAGGAGTGTATTATTGCCAATTTAAGGATCTGATAGTTTGTTCGGACATGTTGCTGTGGTGCAATTGATTGAAGGAGGATGTTCTGCTGAATCGGGTCATGAGATTTGTGAAAGATGGATGGCCAAAGGAGAAATCCCTGAATGTACCATTGCAGCCTTACAGTAAAGTTGCCAATGAGTTGTCTTTGGAAGGAGGATTGATGGTCAGAGGGGATAAATTGGTACCAGCTGATTATTTCTGGAAATGATTTTGGAGACTGCTGATGTGAGCCATCTGGGTATGAGTGCTACTAAACGTAGGGTTTGGAATGATTTCCTGTGGCCTGGGGTGATATGGAAGTAGAAGGATTGGTGAGGGAGTGTGTGCAATGCTGTTGCAGTGATAAACATTTGGTTACTGCTGTGCCGGATACGGTACCTACAATATGTCCAGTTATGGTATGGCAAACGATTGCTGTTGATTTTTTAGGCCCTTTTCACATGCTACCTAGTAACATAAGATAATTTGTTCTGATGGCGGATCATCTGTCCAAGTGGGTGGGGGGGCGTGGTGTGACAGAACCTAATACTAATGCTGTGATTTGTTTCTTCCATGAAGTGTTTTCTAGAGAAGAGATCCCTGAAGAATTGCTTATGGAATATGGTGTCCAATTTTCATCATCCACCCTGACTGAATTTATAAGGAAGTGTGAGGTGAACATTTGTGCACACCACTATATCACCCTCAAGCCAGTGGCAAAGTAGAGAGATTTAGCAACGTGTTGGTTGAGTGTATCCAAAGTGCATTGAAATCTAGAGTAGACTGTGAAGCTGCGATCAGAGATTTGGTTTGGGCTTATAGATCTACTCCCCATTCGGTTACAGGAAAATGCTATTTGAACACATGAGGGGAAAGAAGGTAGTCTCTTCTTTGTGTCCTTTTTGGAAGATGGTGGGCCAAGGTTGCAATGTTTCTGCAGCTAGTTGCAAAGCTAAGCTTTTGGGTGACAAACACAGTATTGATCGATGTCAGACAGAAAGACGTTTCAAGGGAAAGGATGTCAGGAAAGTCAAATTAGGAGATTGGGTACGTGTTAAATAACCCATTTTGTTAAAGAAAGGCTCTGAAAAGTTCAGAGACCTGGTTAGTGTTATTGAAGTGAGGGGTAATGCTGTGCATTTGTCAGATGGTCAATAGTGGAAAGGTTATCTAATGTGGGAAAGAGTGATGTTGAAAGTTACAATCTGAGATCTACAAAAGATATACAGTTGTCTGTCCCGGTTTCTATACATAATAAGCAATTGCATGTTTCTGGGAAAGGTCAGGGGATTGTTTTAAGAAGAAGTGCTCATGTTATTAAGGCACCAAGAAAATATTGTGAGTAATATTCTCTTTTATTCCCTTTGACTTAATTATTGCATTATATCAGGTTGTTGTATGTATTTTGTTTTTGTTTTCTTTCTGTGTCTTCTGTTGTGATTGATGTTGTTGTCCAGTTCATCTTCATTTGTCTTGTGTGTTGTGGTTGATATGTAATTAAAAAAAGGGAAAGATGTGTGGCATCTGCTGCAACAGATGTCTTTTCTTACCATTGTTGATTTTATTTACTTATTGATCTGTTATTAGTTATGGCAGTGTTCTGCTTTGGAACTTTGTAATGTTATGCTTTGAAGTTTATGTCAGTTACTTTGGAACTCCTGGGCCCTTTGTATCTACAACGTTGAATCTTCTGTTGTTCAATAAATACTTCTTTGATACCACCACGTGTTGAACTCATGTTGATTACCACAATTCCACATTATTTTTACTGAAAATAAACTCAAAATCACAATAAACAACATAGCCAACAACAATCAATCCCAACATGACTTTCAAAGGTCACCCTAACAAACCATGGCCATGTCAGCAACCAACCAATGACAGTGTGGCTTTGTGGTGACATCTCTTCAAGGCTTCCTGGCTGACTAACCAATCACAGTGCAACTTCTCTGGAAACACAGAGAACAATTGCAGAACCTTTTAGAACAACTTTAAACATTATAAAATGATTGTCTATCTAACCTACATATGAAGAAAGTCAACAGGTTGCATTAAAACAAGTCAAATTTCACAATTAGTAGCCTATAAGAGAAAAATGAAACCACTTTCACAGTACCGTCCTAAGACCTCAATTTATACCAGGTAGCTTGCTGTCCAGAGGTAATTACCCCTAGTTAATGCTCTTACTCCTGTGCACTTAGGAGAAAAGATACACTAACCTAAATTATTCTCAAAATCCTAAAATCCCCTAACTGTGTGCATGCAACGCCTCGCACTACACACTACCTTATGCAGACAGGTAAAGCCACAACAGCTCGAGATCTTGGATTTCGATGAATTTGATAACCAAACCAACAAATATATTGAAAAAGAATAAATCACATATATGAATAATGCATCAACAGAACAGTAATTAATCTGCCAATAAAACCAATAATAAGCATCATATATCCAAACATTTTCCAAACTGAACAACAATCCATCACAGAAACGTATACAACACAAGCCCAGAGCATGTATCAATCAGTCTACACCCTATTCATACTTACATTCCAAATCGCTCAGGAACTCACTGCTAGCCAAAGGCTTTGCCTTTGAAGCTCGCCTTTTAGGCTAACAGCCTGTTTGGCTTTCCAGCTAGGAAGAGATTCACACCCCTTGCCATGGCAGAACCTTGTTTTTCATTCTTGTGAGTTGTTCCCACTCCTTATTCAGTAGGGGAGAAAGCTTTTTTGTGGCCAGCAGCTGTAAACAGCCACTGGAAATTGGACAACAGATCAGCAACATCCTAAAGTTGTCATACTGAAAATGTACATTAAATTTGAAGTAGGCATTAAGTTGAATTTATTGTCACTATTCTTTTGATACCTTGAAGTATCCTTTTTAGTAGTCTCATTCAGACGTTAGCACTGCCGAGTTGTCAGTGTGTAATCCTGCATGCGCCAATGAAGCTACTAACCCAGTTCATACTAAAATGACAATTTAGGGCTTTTACTGTCAGAAAATATAAAACACATTGTCGGCTTCATATTATTCTGCACCCTGCTGTAGGACTCGATAGGTCGGCCTGGGGAGTGATTTATATATATTAAGAAGGGAGGTTTGGGCTTTGCAATTAGTTTAAATGGCAAGTGGTGGGATGGGAGTCGTTTTTACTTTGTCACACTTGTGATGGCACAATAAGTGCTGTAGTTCATGGGACACCTTAACTTACAGGCCCTGGTACCATGTACTTGGGACATATAAGTAAGTTATGCTGTACTAATTGAGTATAAACCAACTGACCATATATGTTTTACAAGGGTTAGAGCACTGGCACTGAAGCCTGATTAACAGGACTCAGCACACCCACAGAGTCGAAAAATCAGCAGCATCAGTAATGCAAAAAGAGGCATTTCATTATGCTCATATACACAACAGGTGCTGCACATGTAGCAAAACAAGTACAGCATGGTAGGAGTGAATGACATGCTTATACATGGAGAAGGGACACCACCTGCTGCAGCAAGCAGCTTTCTGTCACAAGTCTTTCTGGCCCCAGAAATATCGGGCCTGCAAACTCTAGCTGCAACAGTTCTGCACCAGATACACCGTACCTGACTATGCTACTGCTGGCAGCATCACAGCAGTAGCGTTTGGAGAGCAGACAGTTCCCCCATTTAGGCAGGCAGGAGCATGCCTAGACTTCACCGTATCGCCTATTCCTTGTTACTCTCCCGCTGACACTTTCTTCCTGATCTGAGCAGCTGGAAAATGACAGTATTCTTGGTAATCCTGAAAACGTGCCAGAAAGGACCACGTATCTCTGGGTCCAAATATTAATCACCATTCCTGGAAAATAAATGTAATTGCTGGAATTTGCTGTATGGATACTGGCCTAGTATGGGAGATTTCAGCCCACAGGCATCTCCACACCAAATTAAGCCAAGTCATAATGAGGGTATAAGTTGTATCAAATGTATTTCAATTAGGATTTTTAAATGCACATTTGAGGTGGAACTCTGGGACCTTCTCGGCCATCTGCAGGTCTGCGCATTTCAAAGATTCATTTGGTGCATTTTTATTGATCTTTGCTCTAGACATCAATTGGTAAGGGCTTCATAGGGAATAATGAACATTGTTGACTCCAACCTTGGTTATTACACAATAGAAAATTACAGCCATCAGAAGTGCCATGAATTGCAAATCATATCAGGCGTTTTTGTGCTGGCATCACCACGCTAAAATGCGGTCATCGTGGCTAATGAAGCTTTTCTGAATTGTGTGACAACTGAGGCACTATAGTGCTCAGAAAAGACATAGGACCTCATTACGATGTCGGGCGGAATGCCATCCGACAACTTGTCGGTGGCGTCCGCCTGACATCCGAGGCATCGGTCTGACCGCTGTATTAGGATACAGGCGGTCTGACCAATGCTTGAGGGGGGAATCCGCTCCGTCTACGACAGGCTCAAGGAGCCTATCGGGGCGGTGGGTGCATCGTAATCTCCAAAATGGAGGCAATGCCTGCTCAGGCGCCGCCGTGGGGATTATGATGCACCTTTCTGACAGCCTTTTCATGTCGGTTCTGCTGCCATGAAAAGGCTAGCGGAAAAGGTATTTTGGGGCCTGTAGCAGGGCCTCTGTCCCCTGTGGCCCTACGCTATGAGCCCTGGGTGCACCTTTGGTGGCCCCCTAAACATCCATACATCGTATGGCAGGCACTGCATGGTGTCCGCCACACTGCATAGATGTTTCAAAAGTGTTTTTGTCCTATTGCGGCTTGTGCTTCGGCCGGCAACACAAGCCGCATTAGGAGAAATACACCTTCCAACAGCTGTGAAGGCGGTCACATCCGAATCATGGTAGCGGGACTGCTGACTCCTTGTTGGACAGTTGCAGCATCGTCAGACCAGCATCGTAATGAGGCCCATAGTTGGCATCATGCTTGCTGTGGTGACCAAGCAGTTGGAGTATGAACAGGCGCAGATCGAGGAGAGGTAGCTGATTGCTATGGATACCAAGGGATCTCGGCCTGGGTCGACTTGTTTTCTTTAGTGTTTGGCACTGCTGCGCAAAGTGTTAGTTACATAGTACCATAGAGGCCACTTGTTAGAAATGGGATTTCTGGTTGGCTAAGGCTTGCGCCAAAGCCAGGCAGAAACCACCACTCTAGTCAGGGCAAGGGAGTTACACGCTGAAGATAACCCCTGCTCACCCCTTTGGTAGCTTGGCACGAGCAGTCAGGCTTATCCCAGAGGCAATGTGTAAAGCATTTGCGCAACACACACACAGCAGCAACACACTAGGCACACCACAAAAGGAACTCCACACAAGGTTATATATAAAAATAGCCTTTGTATTATCATAAACACATTAGAATAGTAATCACACAATATACACTGTGCCAACTGGCACTAGGCAATATTCACAGGGGATTATATACAGGACCAGGCCAATCGGGCCACGGTCAGAACCATCAGAACAGGTAAGTAAAACCACAACCAGTAACTACTGGTACCATAATGACCTAAGCATTATCACATTAGCATTAGACACCATCCTAAAATATCATAGCATGACATTAGGCATATCCACATTAGGCCCAAACCTCATTAGCATAAACACATTACGCACTAGGCCTCACCAGCATAAACACATTATGCAATAATCATGGTGCATAAATCACATTTGGCATCCTCCTAAAATTTTATAGCAGGACGTTAGGCATAAAACACCGTATGCATCTTATCAGGCATAAACCACATTATGCACTAGCAGTAGGCATCGCCTTAGGCATAAACAACCTAACATAAACACATTATGTCATCCCTTAGGGCCTTGCGCCCTTCCAGTACACACAGGTACCAACCATGGACATGACCCCAGGCTAACTGGCCTTTCTGGGGCTAAACTACCCTTTGTCCAAAAAGTCAGGGCTCTAAAAGGTAGGGGTTTCCAAATGGCCCCCTGGCTGCCACTGCAGCGAAATCACGGAGCGCCAATGCGCTGGGGGCGTGGGGTGCAACTCACCCCCTCCTGGTTCCTCCACCAAGAAACATGCCGCGTGTTGCGGCTGCCCGCGTTCCTGCGGTGCAGCCGAGTACAAATATGCCCCCTGGCACCAACTGTGCCACTGAAGCCCCACTCCGGGGCTTCTGCAATCAACTGGCCTACACGTTGCAGCTGCCCGCAATCGGCGGTGCAGCTGGGAAGGTCCAGAACTGGCACCACTGTGCCGCAAGGGGAACGACCACAAGGGGGAGGGCACCGACAATGTGCCCCGACACCCCCCCACCGGACTTCTCAACGCGGCCCCACTCACCGGGACTCTTCCTGGATCTCCTCGTCAGGCGGCATGCGGGGCTCTCTCATGCTCACGGGAGCCCCGCTGACCCGCCGCACTCTCTTTCCTGGCTTCTCTTCGCCCAGTCCCCCTTTCTGGGACCGGGACTTCTCCAGCCTCAGGCTGGACGCGGGGACAGCTCGGCGGCGTCTCGCGGAGGTGGGGTGGGCTCCCGTCCTCCTTCCGGCACCACTCTTCTCTGCCTCCAAGGCCCCGCCCACAGTCAGGCAGCTTGCCTGGCTTCCGGTCCGGCCACACCGCTTCCTCCTCTTCGGCAGCACTGCAGGGTGGGCTCCCGTTTAGAAGGCATCACTGCGGGGTGGGCACCCGCTTGCTTTCAAGGAGCCAAGGCGGGGTGGGCACCCGCTCCATAAACCCCAAAGGCGGGGTGGGCACCCGCCGATCTCTTTTGAAAATGCGGGGTGGGCACCCGCTCGATCGGCACCCGCCACAACAAGCACCTAAGCAGCATAAATGCGGGGTAGGCTCCCGCTGTTAGATGTTAGGGGGGAATCCCGCAAGCAGGGATTCCCTCACAGCCTCGTGCTGCAGACGCCAGCTCCTCTCTCCTGGCAGTTTAAATATAGCGCTCACGAGGCGCTAGGGCAACAAAAAGTCCTTAGGTATCAAGGGGCATAGTGGGGCCCAGGGAGGCCAGCACACAGGGCCCTCCAGCAGGGAGGCAAGCCCTTGTGGCGGTTTCTCCTGGGCCCCCAGCAGCAGCAAGCCCCCAACAAGTCCAGGAACAGCACAAATTCATGGGGTCACAGCCCCTATACTTATACCCAGATTCTCTTTTGTCTGCAGTGCAGGGCTTGGGGGAACCAGATGCAACTGGTTCAGGGGGGAATTTGAGCACTCTGTTTACCAGGCTCCTCTTCCCCTTTGTCAGGTGGGGGCTCAGTGATCAGACACACCACAAGAGGCAGAGCCAGCATTGTACAGGCTAGGCACCGACCTATTCAGGGTCAGGGGATTACTCCTCCCACTACTCCCAATGCAGATGTCCCATTCAGCCTAGTGCTGACTCACCCTGCCCCTCCTGGAGCCACACACACCTCCCAGCCCCTGTCACTCACAAGCCAGACAAGCAATTCACATCAGGCAGGCAGACACATAGCACACAGAAATGCCAACTTCTAAAAGTGGCATTTCTAAAATAGTCATAATAAATCTGCGCACACCATTGCATAGCATTTATTATTACTTTTTCAAACATACCAAACTTGACCACGCTGCTCCTCTCATATCAGGAATTACCACTGAAACACTTATCAGGGAATCCCCAATGCATTCCTATGGGACGGCAGGCCAATCTTACCATATATAACACAGAGAGCTCACGCACTTTACACTGGACAGCAGTGCTAAAGTGCCCAGAGGCCTAAAACCACCAACACCATGTCAGAGAAAAGGCTAGTGGAAAGGCAAAATGTTTAGGGATGACCCTGCAAAAAGGGCCAAGTCCAACACCACTCACCTCCTCATGTGATGTGACGTGATGTGGCTTCCAGTGTGCTGCGAGGATGTCCAGGCCCCAGAGGATTGCAGGACTCAGTGTAATCATTTCACCTGGGCAGCGAGCGTTGCTTGCAGGATATGCTACAGTTCCATTCTTCAAGGTCATGGCCAGAGAGTATGATTTGATGTGTCCATTACATCACCTTGAGTCCGGATACGAGGGTTAGTCACAGACAGTGACTGTCATGTGTTTCTTCTGGCTTTGCAGCCGGGTCTGGCATGATGCTGAAAGCAGCAGCCGACTCTAAATAATCTATGTCAACAATGCAGTCCAAGTTTACATTTCATGCTTTTGCTTTATGTTGCATTTCCTAAGAGCATTTGTATTTTGCAAACTATTTTGTTTCTGTAGTTTTTTCCTGGGGCTCGAACTCTGATCACCTTCACAGTCCTGTTGGTGCCTGCCCACTATCTCTGGAAAAATTAGGGCCTGATTTAAATGTCCCAATTTTTAGGAGTATTTGCAATTTTCAGATGATATCGTTTCTGTAGTATTTTCACGAAGCATCTGACTCTTCTGTAGCGCATACTGGGAACTGAGTCGGAAATGGGTGTGTCTGTAAGTTGAAGTTATAGGTGGATGTTTATCAGGGGTCACTGTTGAGAGCTCTGGAGCTGAAGCTGAAGGCAGGGAGGGTTTCTCACAGTGCTCCTCAGTGGGTGATTAATGTGTTCAGGCTACATGCTCATCCAACCCTTGGCTTCTATACAAGTCGCACAGTAATATTCATATATGTGACTATGGGGCATATTAGCAAGGGCCATTATCTCCGCTTTTTGGCTTTAAGAGCCAAAAAGCGGAGATAATATTACCACCCTATTACCAAGGCGGGTGCTAACGCATGTTAGCATCCGTTTTCCCCACGCCTCGCTCTGCATCTCTAATGTCGCTAACCGACATTTCTCCTATTATCAAGCTGCAGGCGAACATGCAGAGCGATTAGAAAAGTAGCGCTAACCGCGGTTAGCGCTACTTTTCTAACGCCTGCTCTCAGTATGACTTAGCCATGATATCCAATGGAAGGTGGATATCATGGCTGAGTCTGTCCTGCCCTATCAGCAAGCTATCGCCAAAGTTGTGTGATTATCGCTGGATTTCCAGCGATAATCGCACATTTGGCAGTTAGCGCTTGCAATTTTATCACTGTTGAGATGAGCGTTGCTGATAGCACGCTATCTCAGTGATAAAATTCAGCGTTAGTCAGGTGATAATTATCCTCGCGCTAAGCGCGCTGAGCGATAATTATCGCCGGACCTTAGTAATATGTCCCTAACTTCGTTGCCATTTTATATGAAAGTGTGTGAAGGAGGTATACACAGCTTTCGAAATATTGACAACTCCAAAGGAAAAGAATATGCAGGGGCTTATTTACAAGCCCCTTGCGCCGCCAGTACGTCACTTTTTCCCATGTTAAAAGTGGCGCACCAGCGGCTCAAGGGGCTTTTAAATAAGCCCCGCTGTGTTTACAGATGAGGAGAAAGTAGGAGTGTGTGTGGGGGAAGGGGGTAACACAACGAAGTACGTGCAGCAGAAATGAGTGAAAGCCTGTGATTAACAGGAAGAGTAAGGTATGCATAATAAGGATTTTAACAAGAAGTGGGGAGAAAAACGGCATAAGTATTACAGTTAGAGACTGCAGAGGAAATATGAGCGAAACCCAAAATGTGAGTGACCAAGTTGAAAATCACCGAATATCACTACCCTAGCTACAGATCTGAGTAATGTTTAATTCTGAAAACCTGGCAGCTATGTTGTGGTGGAGAGAAGATGTCAGCAAGAGAGTCTCATGCTAGACACCATGCAGTGGGACCTGGGTAAAGATCATTCCATGCCGGCTCCTCCCCTATTTCCAGGCAAGTCACACTGGTAGCCTGCTGCTTGCTTGACTTGCTTTCCTTCTCCTGCCATGAGGGAAGAGAGAAGCTACTTACAGCATAGGCAGAGAAGTGAAGCAAACTCTGGTGCTGCTGTGGAGCCCAGAAATGCGGAGGATTTGATTAATCCCCTACTGCATAAGAACCATTGTAATTCATTTGAGAATTTGATTGTACTACTGAATTTCGAAGCTAAGAATACCAAGTGACAAGAATGGACAAAATATCAAAGACCAAAGAATTTAAAGGCAAGTGCACAGATTTACTGTTCCTAACTCCAGATCTGCGTACCTTTTTATTTTTAGAGAGCAGAAATAAATACATTTTTTTTTTTTAAAAAGGAGGCATTTGCATAATGATACATTGTACATACCAAAAACAATTATCATCAGAGTTTTATGGGCAAAAAAGACATATTAAAGTGCAATAATGGTTAGCCCATCAGACCAGATTTAGAATACCAAATCACATTCCATAATGAATTAAAGTGCATTGTATAAAAGTTAGGGCATATTAGCAAGACCCACGTTAAAATTATCGCCGTTTTAGCGGCAGGAAACTGCCGCTAAAACGGCGATAATGGGCTTACTAATATGCGTTATGGAATTCCAATAGAAGCCCAGGTTAGATGTCCTGCACATCTAACCTGGGCTTCTATTGGAATTCTATAACGCATATTAGCAAGCCCATTATCGCCGTTTTAGCGGCAGTTTCCTGCCGCTAAAACGGCGATAATTTTAACGTGGGTCTTGCTAATATGCCCCTTAATTCTGTGCATACAAAGTGCAATGTGCGACGTGCAAAAATGGTTTGAAAATATCATTCAATTACATTTACTCCAGCTCCTACACCACCCAGACTGCAATTCACATATATAGAAAAAGAAACATGTCTTCCATAATAGCATTGTTAGCTTTCAATGCGCTCCAAACGATGCCAAATAGCATCAAACCTCTTCAAACCCCCTACCCACTTAGTGTACGCTTCCTCAAATTTCATAGTATGTATCATTTTAGCCTTCCAGCCCTGTACTGATGAAATAAAGCTGGATCTCCAATTCTGTAAAATAAAGCAGCGTGCAATCATCAGTACAATAGATGCAAAATACTGTACTCCCTTATTTAACCACTGACTCTCCTTAGAGACCCCGAATAGCACCTCTGGAAGTATTGTGGACAGTAGAGTCAGGCTAATGACCTGAAATAATTCAAGCCACAATATGGTAAGTTGCAGGAGCCACCCTCCTACACTTTGCTGATGACAACGGAAGCAGTTATCGGATACCGGCGTATATATTTGATGGAGGGTAACTGGGGTATAATACGCCATCCGGCAAGATAATAGTGACATTCTTTTGTAGTTTGCAGCTCATAGAGATTTATATCCAATCTCGGCAATAGTTGTAGGTGGGGTTTTTCTGGGAAATCCGGTGTAGTCAGAGGCGAAGTAAAGTGGAGTGGCGGGTGACAGGCAGGGCAAGGCAGAGCAGAACAGAGTAGCTGAGCTCAGGTGAGGTGGTTCGGTGTGGTATCCTGCTGCTCAGCCAGAATGATTGTGTGAGAGAATGTTGGGATGTGGAATGTTGGAGTGCCTGAGTCAGTTGGTGTATGGGCTGAGCAGCAGGGAAGCTGCTCCTGGTGGGGCTCTACTTCCGCTCTTATTCTTCCTTTCCATGTAACCTGCTAATCAATAAATCTTCATGGAAAATTACTCGGACTCGACTTCTTTCAGTATACTACATTCGGTAATGTCGGTAATGGCAGGCGATGTCAGGAGCAGACCCGCTAATCTGTGGCCCCTCGTGGTGCCTACAATCAGTAGGCCACAGCTTGTGTCACCTGGGTCAGCTGCCTGTGCCTGCCCGCACCAGCACCTACACCCACGGGCACCTCCAGGCACCTCCTGGTGTCTCGGCCCCCCGCGAGGGAGCAGGTAAGCGGCTGGCAGGCGGGCAGGCAGAACAGGACAGTACAGGTCCTCCCAGCTGTTTCGGCCCCACGCTCAGCCCGGTCATGCACCACCACACTGCGCCCGCTAGCCGCAAGCGTCACCCGGTAAAGCACTGAAGTCCACCGGGCCGCTTCCGCGGGGGGGGCCGGGGGTACGGGCTCAGGGTTTTTGGCCTGTTCCTTACGGTTTTCGGCTGCGGCGTTCCCTGCGCTCTCCGCTCAGCTCAGCTCCGGACGCCAAACGCCAAGCGTCGACTCCGCAACACCAGTGCGCCGGAAGTGCGTCAGATGCACAAGCAGATGTCGGCAATAGAGCGGCAGTCACTTTCGGACAATTTGCATTATATTTTTCCAGAATTCTGGACGGAAATCTACCAATATCAACTTTCGAGGACTAGTTCCGAAGCAGTCCGTACCAGTTTCCTATCCTTGTCAATTTACTTTTTACCAGTGCACAACTGACTATCACCCTGGATATTGGCTGCCAAGAAATTAACTATCTATCCAAAACTCAAGAAGAAACAGTTGCACTGTTCCCCACTCCTGGAGAGGAGCTCATCCCAAGAAATTACTTTACCCCGTAAAAGAAAATCCCGAACGTTTTCAAAACCAATCGAGTTCCAGAACCTAATCTCCATATCTGATAGCAATAGAATTAGAATTTGCCCTCCTGGAGCTGTAAAAAAGAACAATCATAGCAAAACTGATATGATTTACTGCGGACACTCATCTGTCCTTTGAACTCCAGGACTCCAGGCAAAGCTTGGATCTGTTTTTTTGGGTAGCTTTTCTGTTTTAATAAAAGCTGGTAAACCTATTTCGGATTACCGCACCATTTTAATTAAAAATAAATCATCTAATACCCTGCTCCAATCTAAGTACCTTGCTAAGATATCCATTAATGCTGCCTGATAATAGCTCTGCATATGGGGAAGTGCTTATCCACCCTGTACCTTCTCCAATTGTAGCAAATTCAATGTCACCCTTGGCACGAATCTAGCTCCTGAAAAGAGCCGTTAGGAATTTTGATTGGTACATTGGAAAAAAGAAATATCAGAAATGGTAAAACTGATTTTTGATTATTGGGACTCCTCCAATTATGGTCAATGGGAGCAGAGACCATCTCTCAAATAGCCCATTAATTTTTTTGAGCATTGTCTCATAATTCAGACGAAACAGATGGGTAAAATTATTCGTGACAAATATTTCAAGATACATTATGGGGATTTGCAACCTTGCTTGGGGCTGAAATGAGACTAGGAGATCTGCAGCTGCCACATTAAAAAGCAGGACTTCTGTTTTACTTTGATTTATCTTATAGCCTCCTATACCTGAGAATTTCTGTATCCTCTGCATAGCCCGCTTTATGTTTAGCTCATCTGATTGCAGATAAAGAATAATGTTCTCTTCAAAAGCTTAAGCCTGGCCATCCCCTCTATTGGTGCCCTCATACTTCCTTTACATCATTTTTCCGTCAAAGGCTCAATAAAAAATGTAAATAAAATTGGGGAAAGAGGGCACCCTTGGCGTGCACCTCTCTTTATTAAAATGGTGCCAGCCATTCTAGAATTCACCATTACTTTGGCCTGTGCACCCTGGTATAAATTTACCAGCATTGAGGTGAATTGATAGGGGAATCCGAATATTTGCAGGCTAAAAAATAGGGCATCCTAGTTCACCAGATCAAATGCTTTTTCAGCAGCAATCATCATAATTAACATTTTTATTTAATGAATTGAAAAATATTCTATTGCCTGAGTCAAAAACACGGTGTTTGATGACATAAGACAGTTTGCAACAAATATGCACTGATCTTTATGGATTAACTGTTGCACTGCAGGCATTATTCGAGTTGCCCAAACTTTCATCAGACGTTTGTAGTCTGTATTTAAGAGGCTAATGGGTTGTTATGAGTTAACATTCTTCAGATTCTTACCTTTCTTAGGGAAGCGTACAATGGCTGATTCCTGAAAAGAAGCAGGAACTTCTCCACCCTCTTTAATATAGTTAAAAAGCTCAACTAAAAAGGGCCCAAGATCTCTGTGTGAAAGTTTAAAAAAAACTCTGAGGGAAATTTATCAGTCCCTCATGCCTTAGCATTAGGCACTCTTTGAAGTGCTTCGTAAATTTAATTAGGCGTGATTATATCTAACCCTGGGCGTAGTTCGCGAAGTAGCGCTACGCGAAGCTACGCGAAGTGCACTTCGCACTACGCGAGCTACGCGTAGCACTACGCGAACTGCGTAGTGCGCTGTTCGCGATGATTGCACAGTGCCGGATGCTTGTCCGCACTGTGCAATCATTGAAAACGGCATCTTGCACAGTGCGAGCTGTCTTTTACTGCCGCTCGAGTAGATTTTTACTCGAGCGGTACTTTCTCAACGCGGACTGGTAGTTTCTCATCGCGAGCGGTCGCGAGCATACGCGACCACTCGCAATGAGAAACCTGACCTCCCCGCGTTGAGAATCTCGCCGGGAGGTTTATTTTCCACGCTCTCGATCGGCAACTTGATGTTGCTGATCGCGAACGAGGAAAAAGTCTCGCCGGCATGTCATTTTGCTTGCTCGCGGTCGCCAACTTGACGTTGAGGACCGCGAGCAAGCAAAAAATGACCGCTGCACTACGATACGCTATGCTACGCATGTTCGCACTGTGCTACGTGCAATTCGCGTAGTGCGAAGTAGCGCAAACTTCGCAAACTACGCGAGCGTAGCCTAGTGCTTTGCCCAGGGTTAATTATATCTAGCATTGCCTGAGATTGAGAATTCGGCAATTGAGGGAGCTGGATGGAGGCATATACTAGCCATGGAAATTGTATACTTTATTTGGTAAATATCTCTGTAATGCTGAAGAAATACATGAGCAAATTCCTACTGTTCTACTGCTATTCTACGGGTGGCAGGGTTCTCGATGGATTTTATCACAGCGTTCTAATTTTTAATTCAGGTACACCAGGCAGGGAACTTGCCTATATGCTGGTTTTTGTCATATTATTGTCGCATTAGAATTATTTTGTTCCTCCAGCATAAAGAAACCTCTTAGATATTGTTTTGCCATAGCTGGTTGCCCAGCGCCGGGCTCTATCCCAACAGCCTTTTGCTTGCGTTTGTGGTGTTATCTACTGCTAATTGTAGTCCCATTAATTGGCATGAACGTTCTTTAGCTCAATTTGTTTTAAAGGTGGTGACCCTCCCTCTCGCTGTGGCCTTGAAGGCTTCCCATACTGCAAACAGTGAGGCTGTATTCCTGATGATAACAGAAAACTCTGTAATGATCCCTCTCATCTCTGCTTCCCACTCTGGATTCGGCAACAGAGATCTGTTGAGCTGCCGCCCCAGCCTGTCTCATCTGGCTGGTCCGAGGTCCACCACAATTGAGACCACTGAGTGATCAGAGAAGGCATTGCCCCAAGTATCCGTTCACACCCCGCTATTGCCTGAGAGACTAAAAAACCAACCTATGCGGGGCGCAGTTCTAAATTGGTGTGAGAAGCAAGTATATTGCGAGAAGCCCGAAAGCTCGTTTTAAGTACATCACCCTCCTTCCTTGCCATCATATTTCTGCTCTTTCTTAATTTATGCAAGTGCTCCCCACCCATTTTCCACACACCTACCCTCTGGAACCCCCATGACCCCTTGGGCAGCTTCCCTTTCCTGGGAGGGGGGAATTGCCCGCCTTACCCCCTTGCCACTTATGTTATATTGTGCCTTGGAATGGCACTTAAGGTCTACTCTCTGGTGATGGCCACCACTCCTTCACTTATCTAAATGAAGCACTGTTTTAGGCCTTGAAACAAAACTGGCACAGCAGAATTGAACATCCTAACACTTATACACATGATCTTAGATATGCATAAAACCACTTATTCTTTATCATGAGCTAAATGCTGCAGAAGTTTGCTTGCCTATTGAATCGAACCCTAGATGTGAAACAGCCCCTTCACAAGAACTTTCAGTTTTGATTGTTGCACCATAGAAGCTTGAATGCCTCATTTCTTTCAAAGCTTCAGCATAGATTTGAACTCCCGACGGAGCAGACCTGCCATTCCTGACATATCAGAAAGGATATGAATTCAGAACTCGTCTGGAATCCCTTTTGCTTAATGGCAGCCAATAAAATTGATTCTTTTATACGAAAGTCTACAAAGTTGAACAAAAATGTGCGAGGGTATTTAGCATTTACTGGCTGAAGAAATGACCCCAAATGCGCACATCACCGTGACCCTATAACAGGGGTGCGCAATCTTCACGTTTTTTAGTCAGGAGAGTGGCCACAATCATTAAAATAGTTCTGGGTGGACCACTGCCTCCTGTTTTAATCTCACTTCTTTACTTATTACATCTACACTCACTAGGGCCCTCACACGCACTGCATCTTATGGCAAAAGGTAAAAAGATATCTGCTAAAAGGCCCCATTAAGGGCGCCGATCGGGTATTGCAGCGCCGACCCGATAAGGAGTAGACCCGATGATGAAGCAAGACACCCCACTGATGGGGGGTGTGTGAGGGTCCCTTTTCCGAAAGGAGGAAATTTCCTCCTGCCCCTAGTGTGTACTCCACTACACACTAACCACACATCAACTTACAGTGTTCATTAGGAACTGCATACCTTTCTGCTTTGAAGAAATGGAATGCATTGAGCCTCATGATCGAGTACTGATCCGTGCTGGGGGTACAGCCTTGGAAGACATGGCTTTGAATTAAGTCAGAGAGAAATTTTATGGGATCTTGCCCTGCCTCCTACCTGTGAAGTATGCATTTAAGTGCCTGGAGCGGTTCTCAAACTCATCAAGCTTTATCTGAATTTCTGACATCTACTGCCCATGCTTCACATGAAATGATTAACATAAATTCTGAGCATCTACTAGATCCGATATACAATGTTCTGCTTGCGTAAGTCTCTGATTTGGTTGCAGGATATTGTTGTTAATGGTCCCAAGCTGTATCTGGACCTCACTGTAAGCCTTCTCTTGTACATTTTGATCACCCTTATTTCCTCCAAGATCACTTGGAGAGTCTCTCCCAGCTGAATTTCATTAACTGGAGGCAGCTCCTCCTATTTCGCTCTGGACACATATATGAGCTTCGGAGGTCTCATGAATAATGCCAGTTTGAGATGCTAACCTTTCTTTTAGCGAATTCACTGCTTGTGACAACTGGGGTGCTTGATCTCTTTCTTACTGGAGCGAGGGGAGCCAGAGGAGCCAGCTCCATTGTTCCTGCCCCCAACACCAGAGTCATTAATGGTACCCTACCATCCACTGCTGATGATTTCCTCCCCTTAGACCCAAACAGTGGGTACGTTGCTTTCTCACTGGGCCTCGGGTTCAGCAATGCAATTGCTGCCAATGTCTGGCAATCAACCAGAACATTATCATTATCCAGTATCTGCAGAGTCATGCCCTGCGAAACGAGTTGCCCTATGCACAGAAGAAAGAGACAATTGATTAATGTCCATCTGCACGGTCAAGCCCCCTAGCTGATGTTCCACTGAGCATCTGATAGCGCCTTCTGAGTCAATACTACGTTCTAGATCTAACGCAACCCCCTCTGTCACACTCAAATTAGCAGTTGGGCTACCTTCACCTTTCTCTTCTACCATATTTGAACTACGGGGCATATTTATGAAGAAATGTCGGAGCGCAGCGCTGTGCCAAATTTGGCAGCGCCACGCTCCGTTAATTCCAAAAATGCAGGGATGTGCCATATTTACACAATACGGTGCACCCCTGTGTTTTGCCTAGTGCTGGTGATAAAATTAGCTATCCTGGGGCAATGCAGGCACCCTTGCACTGTAGTGCAAGGGTGCCTGCATTGCAAGGAATGATTGTTTATGTGCAGGAAGGGGTCCCTTCCTGCACATAAACAATCCATAATGGCAAATTATTACTTCTGTGAGCGCTGCAGAATGAGCACACATAGAAGCAGCAAATCATCATTATTTAATGATTGTTTATGTGCAGGAAGGGGAACCTTCCTGCACATAAACAATCATTAATAATAATAATAATAGCGTTTGCAGCGCGCAACAGCTAACTCAAGTAGAGGTGTCCCAGCGCTTTACAGTCACTGCAGGTGAGGGAAGGTCCAACAGAGGTGCTAGCTTTGACTTGAAAAGCCAAGTCTTCAGGACCTTCCTGAACTTACGTTCCGACATGTGGGAGGGCAGGGAGTTCCACAGTCTAGCCGTCCCCACTGTGAAGGACCTACCTCCCATTCGGGACTTAGCATAGCAAGGAATACAAAGCAGGTGCTGGGAGTTGGATCTCAGAGTGCGTTTTTGTTGATATAGGCAAAGCCTACAGGTGAGATATCCTGGTCCACTGACGTGCAAAGCGTGAAAGGCCAGAGTCAGGGACTTAAACTCTAACCTTTTAGCTACAGGGAGCCAGTGAAGTTGTCTAATGTGGGGAGAGATGTGGTGACAGAACGGGACTCGACGTATTAATCTTGCTGCCGCATTCTGTACCATCTGTAATCTATTGATCAGATAGGAAGGCAGCCCAAGGTAGAGACTGTTTGTGAAGTCCAGCCAAGATGTCACAGTGGCGTGGACTATGACCTATCGACTTTCCTCAGGTAATAGGTGCAAAAATTTCCTTAAACTTCTCAGCTGCCCGAAGCATGAGGATGATATATGGCGGACTTGGGCCGAGAAAGAAAGGTCCGTTTCCCATTTGACACCCAAGTTTTTCGCTGTGATAGCCGGTAAAGGTGGTGATCCCATTTCTACTGGCCACCATAGTCCAGTGGGGGGAGGGGAGGGGTGCTTCACGGTCTTGTCTATCTTTCACTTTGACTGCCTGTTTCCCCTGAAGTCCCTTCCCCCCTCTGGTCAGCCTGACGCTATCTGCATTCCTTTCTCCCCTGTTTACCTTTCCCCCTCTACCTTCCATTCCACATAAGACGTTTTGTCTTTGCTACCTAACGCGAAAATAACTTATGTTATCGTGTAATAGCATGTTTTTCAACTGCCTGTTTTCACCACGGAGTCTGAACAACCTTGGCCGATGCCCGGTGGAGCTGTCCTATGCAGCTATAGAGGAGTTTGGCCCTGGTTCACCCCCTCGGCCGTCACCTACCCAGGCGGACATATGACATTGTTTTTCCTCGCCTCCCTGTTATGTTTCCTTCACTCTATCTTTCTCTGATGTCTATTCTTGGAATCTGTAACTGAAGTAATTATGTAATCTTTAACTTGCTGATCCTCATGTAAAGTGCTCTGATACCTACGGGTCTAGCCAGCGCTATATAAAACTTTGCAAATAAATAAATTAATTAATAAAGGGGATGCCTGGCCGAAGAACAAGACCTCTGTCTTGTCCGCATTAAGTTTTAAGTTGTTATTATTCATCCAGCTCGAAATGTCCTACAGACATCCCTTAAATCTGGCAAAAGAATCAGCAGTGTGATCCTTAAAAGATAACACCAGCTGGGTGTCATTAATGGCGTTTTGCTCTTACATAGAAAAAGCAAAAACGAAGAAAAATAAAAGTATTTCTCATCATTTCGCAATTCTAACACCTGCTTTCGCATGGCGTTTGTTTTTGACGTGGCTTCAGATTTACACATCCTTGTAAATCTGGTGCAGCGTCAAAAAGCAAGGGGTGCTGCGGTGGAACTCCTACAGCAACACCCATTGCACGCCATTTGTAAATTTGGAGAAGGACATGGCGCCACCAGAACGCTGCTAAAAGTGAAGTTCTGGT
This sequence comes from Calotriton arnoldi, assembly GCA_963921515.1. NCBI lineage: Eukaryota > Metazoa > Chordata > Amphibia > Caudata > Salamandridae > Calotriton > Calotriton arnoldi. The sequence goes on from CAWUFW010007823.1 coordinate 406,221, forward strand.
GGCACTATCCCCTTGTAAATATACCCCAACCAGTTTTCTCAGTCTGCTTTTTTCGGGCTTTTGCCACTGTGGCTGTTTTCAAAACCTTTGCAGGGGTGCAAATTCTCCCCGCAACCTCAAGAACTGTGTGCGGCTTCATAAAGCCAGGTTGGGGGGGGGGGGCAGTTCCTTAGGTATGCAATATTTTTATTTTTTCTAATTTCATCTTTTACCCCTTCGTCTTCTTTTATTACTATTTTTTTGTGGGACTTTTGTGAGCTTCTTGAAACCGATTGCCCACAAATAATTGCTACAAAAATGAGTTTTTATTAGAGGGAAAATAGATGGGGGCGGGCAGCAGCCAGCTAGACCCGAACCTAGGAAGGCTGCCTCCGACACCACCCTAGCCCCAGACCTCACTCGGGGGGTGTCTAGCACACTCCTTACCGAGTTATTCTCCTGCCTTCAGCCTTCTCCACGGTTGACAGTGCTGAAGTTTGTCTGTGCTGTAAGCGCAGAAACCAAGCGTCCTCCCCCTCGCCTGTCACCGCACGTCCTGCCAACGGGGTTGCACTTCTTAGCTCTCTCCTGTTCTTCTGGGCCCCCAGGATGCTCACGGATCACCACTCACTGGAAACACCATTAGCAGTGCTGTACAAGAACTGAGCAGTGGCCTAACCGGAAGCGACCTCCTAGGTGCGGAGCATGATGGGAGCTCTACATTCCCACCTACATCTACGTACCTTGACAGGGTACATATATGTGGAGTTAGGTATAGAAAACCTACACAAACCTTTTGAAATGTTGTCATCAATATTTGTGCACCTCGATATTCTAGCTTCAATATTTAGGGGCCAAGCGGAAATGTAATCGCTTGTACTTCATAATGTATTTATGTTGCAAAATAAAACATTTTGAAGTCTGAATCACAATCAAAAGAATTTCAGTTTCCCTGTTCTAGTGGGGCAAAAGAAGGTAAATGGATCACAAAAGCCACATTGTGCTTTTGTTCCTCGCACTTCATTTGTAACCTTTGAGGCCATGGGTAGCAAGGACAGTACCAGGGGTTGAAAGGTACAGGACTAGGATAGCAGTCGCTACTCCTGGAAACCATAATATGATTTCTCTTCCAGGGGATCCTCATCAATAGTCATAAGCACTAAATATTCCCACCCATGTGCGGGACAGCTCTATATATATATATATATACATATATCATTTTTTTTTCTCATACCAATGCAGCCCCCAAATAGGAGGCTAAACAATGCCATAATAAATAACTGCTTTTGTAAACACATAATGAATGTATAGACCACAGGAGGGCAAGTATCACTTGAACTCTGTTTAATGAGTAGAACTCATGAAAACTGCAAAAGAGCAGGCATTGTTAGCCTACAGGCTGCATTGTAAACCAATAGCATAGAAAATGAACGCAATTGTACAAAAAACTGGCACCGTGCCTTTAAGGCAGCCATGACCCCTAGCTTCCCATCATGCCTCAGGGGTGACAGTTAGGTCAGTTGTTCTTTCCAGCTCCTTCAGTCAGGACCCTGGAATTCACAGCTTTGTCTTTTTTGACTATTTTGTCAAATATTTCTAAATTTATTGTGGTTTTCTACTTTTCACTTGACGTCTTTTTGACTTTAGAGTGAGGTGTAACCAGTTTTTTGCCAGAAAGTTTTTTATTTTCTGTCAGAATGCCTTCACTTTTTGATCCTTGCCCTTCCTGTGGCAAGAAGAAGGCCAGGTCTGACACACATTCTGTGTGTATCCTCTGTCTCCCTGACTCTCACTCTCCTGAGACCTGTCAACATTGTAAAAAGCTGTCCAGGACAACTCTCAAGGAAAGAGAGAGAATTTGTTTATATGGACTCTCTGAAAGAGGTAGGTCTTCTGTGAGACAGAAGAAAAAGAGAACAAGATCGACGTCGAGAAGCGAGATACCGATCTGTTCACCGTCGGCGTCGGGATCGGCGTCGAACGTACCAGTGGCAAAGAAGCAGATGTCGTCGTCGAAGTCTTCGACGGTGCACACGCATCATTCAACTCCAAGACCGAAAACGGCAGCTTCAACGTCGAGTCAGGTAAAAGACCCTCTGTTGACGTCAACCAGGCGACGCTCAACGTCGAGGAGTAGGTCTACGTCAGCGTTGGCTAAACGTTCGACGTCGAGACAGGACATTCCGTCACCGCACATCCTTGAGCGGTCGACGTCGAGGCACAAGTCTCCATCAAGATCTTTACATAGAACATCGACGTCGAGGCATAAGACGCCGTCTCCGACGTCGAAGCAGAGGACTCCATCGGCTTCCTCCCAGAGAAGGTCGATGTCGAGACACCAGACTTCGGCGCAGAGGCGTTCAACGTCGAGACAAAGGTCTCCATCGTCGTCAGCACAGAGAAGGTCGACGTCGAGGCAGAAGACACCGTCGACAGCATCACGAAGAAGTTCGACTTCAAGGCAGAGGCCTCCGTCAACGCCACCACGGAGACGTTCGACGTCGAGGCAGAGGTCTCCATCGACGTCGAGGCAGGGACGTTCGCCGTCGAGACAAGGGACTCCGTCGGCGTCAAAACTCAGGCGTTCGACATCGAAGCACAAACCTGCTCCCAGGACAGGCTCACGTTCAGTGAGTTTTTCTCCGTCGCCATCACCGACGTCGAGGGCAGAATCTCAGTGCACGTTCTCAAGATGTTCTTCTGCTTCTTCCTCAAGGTCACCGGTGGTCATATTACGTCGAATAGCCCGGTGTCTTCACCTGTACGACCCCGTCCCGCTGAGGCTCCTGCAAGAACGGAGAAGCAGAAATCTCCGTCTGCACATCGCCCATGTTCACCTGAGGCTCCTGTGTGGAAAGAGAGGTGAAAATCTCCATCTGTACACCTCTCGCCCAGATGGTTGTTACCTCTACATCACTGGCAGAAAGCTGACACTGCATAATCAAGAGGTGTTTAGGACTATTCCAGCCCTCTGCACAGATCTCCTCTAACCCAACTGGTGCAAGCGGCAGATCTCTCTCCTACTACTCCATCGAGGGGTAGAGATCGCACGCATACTCCTGCTCCCTCTTCAAGAAGGAGGTCCAAATCTCGAGGAAAAAGGAGAAGACACAGGTCTCCAACACGTTCACCCTCTTCCACCCATTCCTCGAAGAGGGACTACTCCCCGACTCTGACAGACAGCCCACCATCGAGGATCTCTCCGGTGCATGACGTCGTTACTTTCCATGATGTCCTTTCCAGAGGGGCAAGCAAATTAAACATCGCTATGCCCACTCAGCAGAGCTCATCCTCAGTCATCTTCGAGACTTTAAAACAGAGATCAGCAGCCAAGCCATTGTTACCTTTGGTGCCGGGTCTACTCCAACCTGTGATGGACATTTTTCTTACACCGGCGACTCTCAAGACCGCGCCAGCAGAATCTTGAAGAAATACAGGCCCTCTGAAGAAGACCCTTTGTTTCTCAGATCTGACCCTCCACCAGATTCTGTTATTATCGCTGCGGCTAAGAAAACGCATGCTGTAGCCTCCTCATCTACAGTTCCACCGGATAAGGAGAGCAGAGCACAGGGTGCGTGGGGGAGAAAGGTCTGTGGCACGACAGCCTCCATGATGAAGGTTTCCAGAGCTTCAGCTCTGTTGGGGCGCTATGACAGATCCTTGTGGGACTCCCTCCAAAGATTCACAGAAAAGCTGCCAAGAGAAGACCGCAGAGATTTTGAGGAAATTTTACAGGAAGGCAGCTTAGTAGCAAATCAAGTGATAAGCTCCGCAGCTGATGGAGCGACACTATCTGCACACGCCTATGCACATGGAATCAGCACCAGAAGATCATCCTGGCTCCGTCTTACTGAGAAGAAAGAGTTCCGACGCCGTTCCAGGCCCTACGATCGGCGGCCCCTCCGTCAGAGGGTTCAAACCCCTCACTGGCAGAGGCAACAGCAGCAAATGGGTCAATCGAAATCCCATTACCAGGGCCGTCGTACCCCCAGAGGAAGAGGAACCCCTCATCAGTCTACTGCCTCGGCAAAAACACCAGCTAAACAATGAGTGTCCGCTTCCCCCATCGCCGTTTCCCACTCCAGTGGGGGGAAGTATTGCCAATCATCTAGAAGAGTGGCGTGGTATCACAAAAGACCAATGGGTGTTAGCTACGCTGCAGAATGGGTACTCTCTACGTTTTCGACATCGACCTCCCTCGATCCCGCCAGTGAAAACAACATGCCACCAGATGAAAATGCTGCAGCGGGAAGTATCTATCCTTCTGCGAAAGTAAGCCATCGAGAAGGTTCCTATAGTGCAACGAGGTCAAGGAGTATACTCAAGATACTTCCTAGTGAAGAAGAAAGGTCAGAAATCAGAATACAGACCTGTTCTAGACCTTCGGACACTCAACAAGTCCATCAAAAAAGAAACTACCCTCGATTCAGACCAATTCCATTCTAGTACAGACGGACAATACGACCACCATGTACTACCTGAACAAACAGGGAGGAACTCGATCTAAGACTCTATCGCTGGAAGCTCAGGCCCTCTGGCATTGGCTCTTAGCGAGAAATCTATCGATAACAGCAATACACCTACCGGGAGAGCAGAATTCACAGGCAGATGCTCTCAGTTGGCACTTCGAGGACCAGCAGGACTGGGTTCTAAATGACGAAGTCGTCAAAGACATTTTCCAAGAATGGGGTCGCCCAAGCATCGATCTGTTCGCGGACGATGCAAACAAAAAATGCAGAGACTTCGCCTCAAGGTACTACCGACCAGGGTCGAAAGGGAATGCCCTTTTGATCAGCTGGTCAGGGGCATTTGTGTACGCCTTTCCACCTCTTCCACTCATACCGAAGGTGGTGACCAAACTCTCGCACTCAGACACGAGGATGATTCTGATTGCTCCACACTGGCCCAGACAATGGTGGTACCTGGACCTTCTGCACCTGTCAGAATGCCCACACAGGAGACTGCCGTGCAGACCGGACCTGCTGTCCAAGATGAACGAGAGCATTCATCACCCCAACTTTCCCTCACTGAACTTGGCAGCATGGCTCCTGAGGTCCTCCAGTATAGTCATTTAGGACTCCCTGAAGACTGCATGACCATCTTGAAAGAAGCTAGAAGACCCTCCACAAGGCACTCCTATGCTTGTAAATGGAAACGTTTTTACTTATGGTGTGTGCAAAATAATTGTAATCCTACCAAGGGGCAGGAGGAAGTGAGTTTACCATACCTGCTTCACTTAGCTAAGGCAGGCCTAAAATTCTCTTCCATTAAGGTGCACCTAGCTGCCATTACGGCATATAGGCGCTCTCCTTCTCAACCGTTCTTTTTTCAACTACAGGTAGTAAAGGACTTCGTTCTTACAAGGTCTAAAGAAGGTCTACCCTCCTGTTCGGCCTCCTTCACCTCCCTGGGAGCTGAACTTGGTTCTTGCTAAACTGATGGGTCCCCCATTTGAGCCTATCCATAAAGCAACCCTACAACACCTTACGTGGAAGGTAGCTTTCTTAGTGGCGATTACCTTAGCTTGCAGAGTGAGCGAAATTCAAGCCCTCTGCTCAAAAGAACCATACACAGTGTTCCATCTCAATAGAGTTGTGTTAAGAACCCACCCCTCCTTCCTTCTGAAGGTGGTGTCAGATTTCCATGTCAACCAAACCATTTCACTACCGACCTTTTTTCCTAATCCCTCTACCACAGCTGAGAGGTCTCTTCACTCATTAGACCTGAAAAGGGTTTTAAAGTTCTACTTGGACAGGTCTAAATCAATTAGAAAATCTGATCAACTATTCATTAATTATGGCTCGATCAGAACAGGTTGTCCAGCCTCCAAGCGTTCCATCTCAAGGTGGATAGTTTCATGTATCAAATTGGCTTATCAGTTAGCACAAAAGCCACTCTGGTCTACACCCAAGGCTCATTCCACTAGAGGAAAAGCGGCTACAACTGCTTTCCTTAGTAATGTACCGATTTCTGAGATCTGTAAAGCAGCTACTTGGAGATCTATACATACATTTACAAGACACTATTGTCTTGATCCAGATATCAGAGCAGACACCCAAGTAGGCCAGGCCTCCTTGAGGAGTCTGTTCCAACACTGATACATTATGGTTGTTTGTTGGGTCATTCCTTCTCATTTGCCTGCAGGTGGAGGATGGGCTTGCTATTTTATTCAGTGCTTATGACTATTGATGAGGATCCCCTGGAAGAGAAGGATAAGTTACTTACCTGTAATCCTAGTTCTCTTCCAGGGGTATCTTCATCAAAGTCATAAGCAACCCACCCGCCTCCCCAGGCAAATGAGACTGTTGTTTGTTGTTAAGCTTTATCTTTGTGTCCTGATCTTTGGATCTCCGCAAAGAACAACTGACCTAACTGTCACCCCTGAGGCATGATGGGAAGCTAGGGGTCATGGCTGCCTTAAAGGCACACTGCCAGTTTTTTATACAATTGCTTTCATTTTTCATTCTATTGGTTTACAATGCAGCCTACAGCACCACCAGGAACACGGACCCAGCACAACCCGACCACAAGAACACACCCGAACCAAAGACCGTGCAATGCATCCTCCTCAAGGTCCGATCCCTTCACAAACACGCCACCGAAATCTGGGACCTCCTCGACAGCACCACCCCAGACGTATCGTTCCTCACCGAAACCTGGACCAACACCACCTCGGGACCGGACATCGCCATCGCCATCCCCCAAGGATACAAGATCTCCAGGAAGGACCGCCGCACCCGCCCTGGAGGAGGAATCGCCATCGTCCACAAACCCACCCTCCGCCTGAGCACACTCCACGACGAGCCCACAGATATGATGGAACACCTACACTTCAAGATACTGACCAGCCCTACCACCACCCTCCGAGGAACCCTCATCTACCGACCCCCTGGACCCCGCGGACCGTTCACCAACTCCATCACGGACATCATCTCCCCGCATGCCATCGCATCCACCAACTACACCCTGCTGGGAGACCTCAACTTCCACCTCGACAATCAACTGGACCCCAACACCACATCCCTCCTGGACAACCTCCACAACATCGGACTCCGCCAAATCATGACCAAACCCACGCACTCAGCAGGACACACCCTCGACCCCCTCTTCACAACAGGAAACTCCATCACCTTCAGCCACACCACCGAACTCCCATGGACCGACCACCGATGCGCCCACTTCACCTTCAGAACACCCACCATCCACAAACACCAGCACCTGCTCCCACGAAGAAACTGGACCAGAATCACCGACTACCAGATCACCTCCTCACTCAGCAACTCCACCCCAACCATCGCGGAAAACGACGACCCCAACACCGCAGCCCGAACCCTGCACAGGTGGATCTCCGACAGCGCCAACACCATAGCCCCCCTCAAGAAAAACAACACCCACGCCAAGAAAGCCAGATGGTTTACCACCGAACTTCGAGAGTCCAGACGCACTTGCCGCCGCCTCAAAAAGGACTGGAGGAACACCAAATCCACAGAAGCACACAACAACTTCAGAGCCGCTACCAACGCCCACCACCAACTCATCAGAAAAGCAAGGAAAAAAGCGATTGAAGACAGAATCTCCACACACACACACAACAGCAAAGAACTCTTCAACATCATCAAGGAGTTCGCCCAACCCATCAGCGAGTCGACTGACATCCCTCCCTCACAAGACCTCTGCGACAAACTCAGCACCTTCTTTCACCACAAAATCAAGAGCATCTACGACAACTTCGATGAAGACAACCAACACACAGAACCCCCACCAACCAACGCCGACACCCTGAAGCAAGCGATTGGCAACTGGACAGCACTCACCACAGAAGACACACTGAATACAATGAGGTCAATCCACTCCGGGGCCCCCACGGACCCCTGCCCCCACCACATCTTCAAAAGACACACAATTGATGGACGGAATGCAGAACAAATCAAAACATTCACCCCCAGTCAAGAGATCTGGGTTAAATCCATCATTCTTTTTCTCACCATGCCACCCCAGTTTAGACCTGGCCATATGCAAATCAGTCTTGACCCTGTGCCTCATGGGAACAGTCCAGCCCGAACTGCCAAGCCAGGTCCTCCCTGGACCGGAAACAAGCATCCTAGGACCGGTTTCGGGGTTTCACCCCTCTTCAGCCAGGATAGCTTGATTCCAGTGGCACAGTGAGCCCAAGACCCACGTCTGGGCATACCTGGCGCACTTAGGGTGAGAAAGCAAAAGACACACAATTGATGGACGGAATGCAGAACAAATCAAAACATTCACCCCCAGTCAAGAGATCTGGGTTAAATCCATCATTCTTTTGCTCACCATGCCACCCCAGTTTAGACCTGGCCATATGCAAATCAGTCTTGACCCTGTGCCTCATGGGAACAGTCCAGCCCGAACTGCCAAGCCAGGTCCTCCCTGGACCGGAAACAAGCATCCTAGGACCGGTTTCGGGGTTTCACCCCTCTTCAGCCAGGATAGCTTGATTCCAGTGGCACAGTGAGCCCAAGACCCACGTCTGGGCATACCTGGCGCACTTAGGGCGAGAAAGCAAAAGACACACAATTGATGGACGGAATGCAGAACAAATCAAAACATTCACCCCCAGTCAAGAGATCTGGGTTAAATCCATCATTCTTTTGCTCACCATGCCACCCCAGTTTAGACCTGGCCATATGCAAATCAGTCTTGACCCTGTGCCTCATGGGAACAGTCCACCCGAACTGCCAAGCCAGGTCCTCCCTGGACCGGAAACAAGCATCCTAAGACCGGTTTCGGGGTTTCACCCCTCTTCAGCCAGGATAGCTTGATTCCAGTGGCACAGTGAGCCCAAGACCCACGTCTGGGCATACCTGGCGCACTTAGGGCGAGAAAGCAAAAGACACACAATTGATGGACGGAATGCAGAACAAATCAAAACATTCAACCCCAGTCAAGAGATCTGGGTTAAATCCATCATTCTTTTGCTCACCATGCCACCCCAGTTTAGACCTGGCCATATGCAAATCAGTCTTGACCCTGTGCCTCATGGGAACAGTCCAGCCCGAACTGCCAAGCCAGGTCCTCCCTGGACCGGAAACAAGCATCCTAGGACCGGTTTCGGGGTTTCACCCCTCTTCAGCCAGGATAGCTTGATTCCAGTGGCACAGTGAGCCCAAGACCCACGTCTGGGCATACCTGGCGCACTTAGGGCGAGAAAGCAAAAGACACACAATTGATGGACGGAATGCAGAACAAATCAAAACATTCACCCCCAGTCAAGAGATCTGGGTTAAATCCATCATTCTTTTGCTCACCATGCCACCCCACCACATCTTCAACAGAGCCGCCGACGCCATCGCACCCATGCTCCGCCACACCATCAACCGCTCCCTGGTGACCGCCTCGTTCCCGACAACTGGAAACACGCCGAGGTCAACCCCCTCCTGAAGAAACCCTCGGCAGACCCCACTGACCTCAAAAACTACAGGCCCATCTCCCTGCTCCCGTTCCCTGCGAAAGTCATCGAGAAAGCCATCAACAGCCAACTCACCACATTCATCGAAGAGCACAACATCCTCGACTCATCCCAATCCGGCTTCAGAAAAAACCACAGCACGGAAACCGCCCTCCTCGCCGCAACAGATGACATCCGCACCCTACTGGACAAAGGAGAAACAGTAGCCCTCATCCTCCTCGACCTCTCAGCGGCGTTCGACACAGTCTCCCACCACACCCTAATACGCAGACTCCACAACGCAGGGATCCAGGACAAGGCCCTCGACTGGATCCGCTCCTTCCTCTCCGGCAGAACGCAGAGGGTCAGACTCCCCCCTTTCCTCTCGGACCCCACTCCAACCACCTGCGGAGTCCCTCAGGGGTCCTCCCTCAGCCCTACGCTCTTCAACGTCTACATGGCTCCGCTCGCCCCCATCGTCAGAACCTACGGACTCAACATTGTGTCATACGCAGACGACACCCAACTCATCCTCTCCCTATCCAACGAACCCAACACCGCCAGACACAACTTTCGAGAAGGCATGGAAGCAGACGCCTGATTGATTGATTGATTGATTGAGCCTGTAGGCTAACAATGCCTGCTCTTTTGCAGTTTTCATGAGTTCTACTCATTAAACAGAGTTCAAGTGATACTTGCCCTCCTGTGGTCTATATATTCAATATGTGTTTACAAAAGCAGTTATTTATTATGGCATTGTTTAGCCTTCTATTTGGGGGCTGCATTGATATGAGAAAAAAAATTATATATGTATATATATATATATAGAGCTGTATATATATATGTTTTTCATATATATTTTTTATTATTTCCGGGTTCCCCGCACATGGGCGGGAATATTCAGTGCTTATGACTTTGATGAGGATACCCCTGGAAGAGAACTAGGATTACAGGTAAGTAACTTATCCTTCCATGCCATAAGCGAGAGCTGGCTCGCCAGGTGCCTGAAGAACTTAATTTAATTAGAGTTTCTAGTTGCAAACAGCACACCAAATACAAAGTACGTGTAATCAACTGGATCATAGAAGCCAGAGAGTATAGCCTAGGTCTGCGCCAATATTTTCTGGTAGACAAGAGAAAAAGGAAGAAATGTACCACTCATTTGAAAATGGCCATTATGAACTTAGTCTGCCGTGAAAAATAATATTATGTTTAACTTGAGAATGTTTTAGGTAGTTGATCTAATGGAACGCAAATACATTTTTTTATATATAATAAAGTCTTACCAGTTTTATCATGTTTGAAGCTTTCGGCTTGACATTCCTTCTCACGTCATTCATCAGGTTGACAATGTTATTTTGAACATGTCCATTCATTGTGTCCAAATTTGACAATAATTTCTGAAAAAGATAATTTCAAGAAAATCATTCACCCAATGGAAAGGTGTTAAATTAAATGATGAGGCTTCAGTGAAGAGATGCTTATCTTTCAAAAAGTTGTTATCCAATAATTTTTAGGCAAAGGGTTTTGGGTCTATCACTGTTTAAAAACACCTATTGAAGCGCAAGTGGAAGATTATATCCCCAACCTATACTGACACATGTAGTGTGAGATCTACAAAGCCATTTTGTGATTACAAACTTTTCAATTTGCAAAGTCGCAGGTTTTGCAACCAGAAAATAGCTTTTTGCTAAAAAACATATTTAGTTTACCGACCCACATTGAATCACAATTAGGAAGGGACGGAAAAAGGGCCTTCCATCCTGTTTGGAAATTGGTATGGTATGTGTCAGTGGTTGCAAACCGTAGATCAGCTACGAACACATCAATGGAGGTGGTAACTGATTCACAAAGGAACACGGTGCTCCCTGGGACACTTTCCCCTTTGCAAATACTTTTGGGTGCTCTTAGGGAAATATTGCAGGTTTTTAATATTGGAATAATATCATAGGTAAGAATAGAGATTTTCTATTTAATTAATAATACAGACATATTTACAACCAGAAACAGAGAAAAACTACTTTCCCCACACAGACATAACTTCACCAACAGAAATGCAACATTGCACATCCAACCCATCTCACTTAAGATATCACTCCGCTTGCTCAGTTAGCTACATTCTAAACCTGTACATGGAGAACAAACACTATACAACCACACAAGGCCTCTCAGACCATAAAACAACACGACATTCCTCGAACATGTATGAAGACAGGGTAACATTCAGTCCATAACAAAACCCCTTCTGTTATACTCACCTCCACGCAGCACTACAGACTAAACACTGTAACATTGCACTTACTCCTACACCCACCACCCAGCATTAATCATAGAAACCTCACCCATGATAACAAATAAGGCTTGGCAAACTACCACCAGCCCTGGCACCAACCTTAATTTCACTCCAACTTTCACATTCTCTCCCATGTATGTCAGAGCAAGCACTCACCTAATCCCCTATCAACACCTCCACAAACTACCTAGTCTCCTCTACAAGATGCACAACCTGCTCCCTAGCCCCCCCTATCCCCTCTCCTACCTCCTCACTTCCTTCAGCTAACCCAAACTTCAATAGAAACCAGAACAACTGCCCCTGGAACACCATCCCACTACGCAATAGCACACTTCGACCAATATGAGCCAACATCAGACTGTCAAAAGCGGAAACAAATACACTCCTCGAATCTGAAAAATCAGGAACCTGAAAAAACCTACCCAGAGACATGCCCTAGATACCAGTGATAATAGGCCAAACAAGACAAAGACAGAAAGAGCAACCCCTGACTCAGCCACGCTCCCTGACCTAATCAACAAAGGCAGATCTGCAGTAACACAGATATAGATGGGGAGGCCATGTCAGAAGAAATTTGCATCACTTTTCTCTTGGAGATCTGGCCAAATTACTTCACTACAAATCAGATAAACCTCCTAGTGCCAAACCCCAGCTACACAATAAAATGGCTCGATACAGAGAGGGCAGACAGAGAAGGGGAGATGCAGTAATTCACAGGTATACAATACAAATCAACATGTTCACAAAGAAGATATAGTCTACCTTGGAATGCCATGCCTTGGAATAGACCTGGTCTCAGCGAACTCAAAGCTCCAAAATCACCTAACCTCCACATCATCTATTACCCCTCTGGTGAACAACAGCTCTTCACGGAACAACTGATAGACCTCATAATCCATTAAGCCCTCCTCAAAACGAATAACATACTTCTTAGGGACTTCAAAATACAATGGAACGACACTGACAACACACTGATAACACAATTGAAAAATGTATTTGCAAACAATGGCCTTCCACAACACTTCAAGAACCCCATGCAACTAAAAGCGGCCACCATTGATCCACTCATAGCCAATACTGACACCCTGAGCACAGACTCATCCGACCTATTGAAAGGTTGGATCACCATATCGTACTCTTCAAGCTACACTCTGAATACCAAGCAACAAAAGGACATATATACAGACCGAAATGCTTAACAAGGAATACCATACAAATCAACATTGATAAACTAGCTAAAATGTTTAGTTCCCACTTCATGCTACATGCTACCAAACAACCTACACTCTGTAGATGACCTGACTACACACTACAACAATACAATGTCTAACATGCTCAACAAAGTTGCATCACTAAAACTCAAGAGGTTTAAGAACAAATCATCATGCTCATGGTTCAACGAAAATGAATGAAGAAGGAAGACAGCTTATAGTAATAGAAAAGAGAAGGAGACACAACCCTTCAACCTTGCAAGTCACCCTACTATGCCAAAAAAGAAGCAAGTACAAGAAACACAACTTCAAATCAAAAGCTTTCTTCTTTTGATCACAACTTAAGTAGGCAAAAACATGCCCAAAAAAACTCCTCAGTATCATACAACAAAAAACAGCCCCCACTAATATCCCATACACAAGAGCCACAGAGAAACAATGCCCGGACTTCTCCAGATTCTTTATGTACAAGATCGCAAAGATTGAACTCTCCCTGATCAACAGCACCAACAATAACACAATTGTTAGACCTGACAGCCTCAGGTTGGTATTCCCCCAAACATTTTGCCTTACTCCTTTTTTTGAAGATCTCATTTTTGTTGGCCTTAGGACTATGCAGACTTTACCACGGGTAACCAGTAACCATGGTAAAATTGTCTTGCACCCAATTGGCACATTTAATTTACTTGTGAGTCCCTAGTAAAGTGGTACTACTTGTACCAAAGGCATGTAAATTAAATGGTACTTACTAGTGGCTTTGCAGCGCATATTGTGCCATCCGCCTAAGAAGCCCTTTAAACCTGTCTTAGGCATGCCATTGCAGCCTCTGTGTGCAGTTTTAAACTGCCATTTCGACCTGTCAAAATAAACCTTTTTGCCAGGCCTAAGCTTTCCTTTTTAATACATTTAAGTCATTCCTGGGGTAGTCTCTAAATAGGCGATAGGGCAGGGTGCAGTGTATTTAAAAATTTGGACATGCACGTAGTGAAAAACTCTTAGATGCATTCTTTTTTCACTACTGCAAGGCTTGACTCTCTCCTAGGATATCACCAGGTTAACTTATCACATTTAATAAGTGATAACTTTCAATTGGGAGCAGGTAGGATTGTCTATGTTGGTGTCTAAAGAATTGTAATTTAAAAACCTCTTTAATAGTACAGTAAGATTTTAAGTCATAATTTTGAAAATGTCAATTTCAGAAAGTTGGCATTTTCTCGTCCTAACCATTTGGTGCCTGATGTCTATAACCTGGGTCTCAGGACTAGGTGTAGCTGGCAGTTGGTTTTTGTGTATTGCTCCCAGACAGTGCGACAGTTGAGAATTTGTGTTTACAGGATGAGCCATCTCTGATTTGATGAGGAGGACCTGTCACCTAGTAACCAGTCCCAGTCTGAACCAAAGAAGAAGGGGTTCTTTGACAAGCACACAGGGAGGTTTGTCCCCCACTGTGCTGAGTGCTACAAGTATGGGCACTCAAAGGGAGACACAAAATGTCCCAAGAGGGCAGAGTCCTCCACTGGTGGGCAGACACCTGCCTTAGCGAGTGTAACGCTTAGAGAGGAGGTGGTCCCAGTTAGCATGGGGGCGAGGACAGAGGTTACATTAGTGTCCCTAGGGGATAGAGATGGTGTCAAAAGCCCATATGCCTTCCATTACATCCACATGTAGGCAGTGGATCACCATCAATGGGCATAAGCTGGAGGCTCTAAGAGACACAGGAGCCAGTATGGCTACTGTGAAGCATCATCTGGTGGCCTCAGAGCAGGTCATCCCTAATACAGTTTACCAGGTCATAGTTGCAGACAACCATAAGAGTCAATACTCAGTGGCTCTGGTACCCTTTGAGTGGGGGGCTCTCAAGTTCTCTAAAAGTAGCTGTGAGTGCTGCCAGGCCTGTAGATTGTCTATTAGGCATCGACCTAGAACACTCTTTCTGGAAGAAAGTGTAGCTCAGGTCACACCTGGAGATTTTAGGCTTGGCTAAATGGGTCTGTATGACCACAAGGTCCAGGCTGCCCAAGAGCCAAGTCAAGGAATTCTGGGGCCTGGAACAATAGCCCAGGCAGCTATCTAGAAAAGAAAGGGCAAGAGTCATGGTAAATCCACCCTTGAAGTTTCCACGGTCCAGGTTGACGGGACACCTGAGGAGGTGCCGCCCCTGAGCCTAACTGTGAGGACATTGCCACCCTGGAAGACCTGCCTTAGCTTGCTGGATCGTAAGTTGATGGTGGGCCCACCAAGGAGGAATTCTCCAAAGTTCAGAAAGAGTGGTCCACTCTGGAGGTCTTAAGGCAGCAAGCTGAGGCCCAGGCAGCAGGCGATACCTATGGAGATCACCTTATCTATAGAGAGAATGGCATCCTTTACAGTGAGCCTACCATTTTGGGACCTGGGGCAGCCCATGTGGTGGTTGTCCCCTTGTATTACAGGTCCTTCCTAATGGAGTTGGTTATGATATACCCCTGGCAGGACATTTGGGGCAGGACAAGACCTTTGCCAGGCTTGATTCCCACTTCTATTGACCCCGGATAAAGACGGCCTCAGACACGTTTTGCAGGTCCTGTCCCACATGCCAGGCCAGTGGAAAAGCAAGGAAAAAGCCTAAGGCATCTCTAAATCCCTTCCCCGTCATTGCCACCTCCTTTGAGTGGATGGGCATCAACATTCTTGGTCCCTTGAGCCCCCGAAACAGCCTTAGGCAACAGATTCATCCTAGTATTTTTGGACCACGCCATGCAGTACCTGGAGGCCATCCCTCTGAGGTCGGTGACTGCACCTGCAGTAGGTTGGGCCCTGATGGGGATTTTTAACCATGTGGGGTTCCCTAAGGAAATAGTGTCTGACTGATGCACTAACCTCATGTCAGAATACAAGAACTCCATGTGGGATGAGTGTGGAGTAACCTACAAGTTCTATACACCCTATTACCCTAAATAAACCTGGCTTGTTCAGAGGTTTTCAAGACCCTCAAAGGCATGATTATGGGCCTGCCTGAGCCCATGATGTGAAAGTGAACCAGTAGAACACAGAGCTCTCCAAGAATAGTGTACAGTCCCATATTAGGTGAAGGAGCGGAGGTGGGATGCTACCTACCTGGTGGATCTCAAGATTCTCTTAAGGGTGCTCCACATAAACTGTCTGAAGCCCCACTTTGAGAGGTATGAAGTCATCATGCTCTTGGTTACAGAGGACCAAGTGGAAGAGGAGAGTAAACCTCTACCCGACCTCCTGTCTACCCAGGAGCCCAATGGGCTAGTAGAGGGTGTTGTTAAACTCTTCCTACTCTGACCCCAGAACAGCAGAAATGTACTCCCCAGGTACTGGGGCGGTGTACTCTCTGTTCTCTCTCACCCCTGGGCTTACACATTTGTGTAGCCATGACATAGATACTGGAGACATTATGTTCTGTGAGAAGAACATTTACAGGTTTTCAGACAAGGTGAGAGCTAGCATCAAGGCGAAGGTCTCTAAAATGATGGTCTTAGGGGTTACTGAGCCCTCCAGCAGTGCCTGCTCCAGCTCCGTGGTTCTGGTACCCAAGCTTGTCCTACCGGTCACCACTCCATAACTTCTATTTTGTGTGGACTACAGGGGAATCAATTCAATCACCAAGACGGATGTACACCCCATACCCCAAGCTAATGAGCTCATAGACACACTGGGCGCTGCCAAATTCCTCAGTACTTTCAAACTCACATCATGGTACTGGCAAATTGTCTCACTGAGGGGGAAAAAGAGAAATCTGCATTCTCAACCCCAAAGGGCCACTTCCAGTTCTGAGTGATGCTGTTGGGCTTAAAGAATGCCCCTGCCCCCTTTCAGAAGTTGGTGAACATGGTCCTGGCTGTGAAGGAGGCATTCTGTGCCACCAATTCATATGACATAGCTATCTTCAGCTGGGAGAAACACCTGTACCACCCGCAGGAGGTGTTTCAGGCCCTGCAGCAGGCGGGCTTGACTGTCATGGAAAGTAAGCACCAGATAGGGAAGGGTACCATGGTATGTCTGGTCCACATAGTGGGCGGGAGCAAGGTGCAGCCTCTCCAGGCCAAGATTGAAAGTATCCTGGCAACCCCCCAAAACCAAGACTGAGGTGTGGGCCTTCCTGGGCCCCACCGGATATTACAGGAGGATTGTTAAGGGTTATGGCATCATTATTGCCTGCTTAACGAAGCTGACTTCAAAGAAGCGGCCCAAAAAGGTGATCTGGACAGAGGCCTGTCAGAAATCCTTTGACTCCCTCAAGGAAGCCATGTGTGTGGCACCTGTACTTAAGGCTTCTGACTTCTCTAAGAAGTTCATTGTGCAATAGGATACTTTGGAGCATGGCGTGGAGGCCTAGACCAAACAGTAGCCTTGATTAGCAAGAGATTACTTCCCTGGGAATGGAAGTGGACTGGTATTCAGTGGAAGGCCTTTGCTGGGCACTGAAGAAGGTGGGTCTGTGTACTGGTCTCCTGATGAGAGCCTCAGGGACAGAAAAGGTTCCAAATACCTTGGGCCCAGCACCTGGACTCTGCCTGAGTGATCCATGCACCGCAAGGGTTGCCACTCCAGTCCTGGACCCTTGGAAGTGGGCCTGAAGGTGCTCTGCCAGCCCAGCTGCAGTCCTGTGGGCAGAAACAAACAAAGCGTGATGCATCTCTGTGCAGCTCCACTTTGGAACTGTCACAGGGCATTGCATCCTCAATGCCGAATCTCACATCGCAGCCGGCAGTGCCCTAGAACCACTGCTGCGTGACGCATCACCAATGCAGGTCTTCTCATTGCAAGACTCTCGTCAATGATGTCCTCGACCACTATGCAGGACTCTGCAGGAACTGCTGCTGCATAATGCATCCTTGATGCGGGTTCATCCAACGGTCCGCAACATTTTCTAAATTGGTGTAGGATTTTTCTTGCATTGTGTTTTCACATTGTTACTGCTTGAAGTGCTGAATAAATACTTTACTCATTGCCTCTGAGTTACGCCTGACTGATTTTAAGCCAAGTCACCAGAAGGTAAAGCACAAGTTAAGTTGGGGTTTGCTTGTGTTTCAGTCTGACAAGAAATCTGGTTGCTGCTTGAGTAGGGTTTCACCCCCCTCAACCAGAAATCCAATTTCCAACAACGACATTATTAACAACACACCACCTACAGGACCAACGACTGCCCCAGAAAAACATTACTCATGTCTGACCCCTGTCTCCGAAAAACAATGCAACATGGCAAGAATTCAAACTCCCCCAAAACATTACCCCATCAAAGTCATATCAGGCCTAAATCCAACAACACACATCTCAGACTCCTTCCCCTCACCATCAGTCAAGAAATTCAGCAGCCTTATCGCACCTTTATGGGCCAACCTAATCAACACCTCAATTATAGATGAAACAATTCCAGACTGCTTAAAGATAGATACGGTGTAGGAAAGTGCTCCTTTTGCGTGATCACCAACAATTTCTGCTGAGTTTTGTCACTGGTTTTTGGACTATGCATACTGGAAGACTGCTGTCCAGTGCCTACTGCATGTGCTCTGACCAATTAAACATGTCAAATGTGGCATATTTTACATACTATAAGTTCCTAGTATATGGTGCAAAGTGTATCTACAGCCTGAATGTTAAAAGCGACTAATTGTGCCACCCACTACAGTGACAATGCAAACATGATTGCAGGCCTACCATTTTAGCTTAACTGTGCAGTTTTAAAACTGCAAATTTAAACTATCAGAATAACCCCTTTTAACAGGCCTAAACCTTCATTTTAGATATACAGAAGTCACTTCTAAACAGTGTTTATGGCCCAGAAGGCAAGGTGCATGGTATTTAAAAGTAGGACGTGTAAATGTTTAATTTTCAACTTGTCCTTACAGGGAAAGGGCCCCAAAGCTCAAAGTCACTGTAGAAGGGTTAGCTATTCCATCGGAAAGCACTGAAATACAATACTAAATGTAATAATGTTATCACCTGCTGAGCAACAGCTACAAAATTCATTCTTGCATTTCTTGAAAAATGTATTGCATGCCCAATTCACTGATAAAGTCGGATTTGTAATAAATATTTAGGAATATGTATTTTTAGAAAGCTACCTTTTCCATGCCCAGAACAATTTGCATGAGCTCTCACTGTCACTTGGTAGCTGAATGCCCCCCTTGATGAGGTGTGAAAACTGCTCACAGAGCAGAACAAAGACCTTGGGTGGGGAGATGCCCTGGTCTTCTGGCAGGACGACCATCTGAGCTGTGCCCAGGAAGCTGATTAATTTAAAAAAGGCCTACCCTGTCACGGGCAAATGTAGCTGATGCCCGAGCATGCCCTTCTTTTGTCCCTCTAGGTTGGTATTTACCAATCCCAGTGGGAGAGGAGCTGCACTCTGAGCTGTTTTGAAGGGACCACAGGGGTGGCATTGCTCATTTCTGTGGCCACACCTATGGGGTGTGTAAAAAAGAACTGCACAGAGAGAAGATAGGTTCTGCCAACTTACTTTTAGGTAGAGAGCGACACTGTGGAATTGTTTATACAAGGCTACACAAGAACTGCTGCAAAAATGGTTAGGGTTACCCCTGGGAACTTTTTCCCCTATTGGTTAGGAAGGAGCCAGGAGTCACCCTGTTGTAATTTGGCAGCACTTAAATTAAGCATTAGCTGAAGACAGCCTGTATTCAGAGGCTAAATTGTCCGCTTTGTGGAATCCATTTTGTATTTCTGGCAGCCATTTTGGTTGCCATGTGCTGCCATGTGCTCGCCATGTGCTCTGTCCTACCTTCCTGTTAACTGCTCTTGAAATCTGCCTAGAGACGAGTTATATTTAGTTTCTTTTGCTTTGCACATGCTCAGTTGAGCTCGTAGCTGTCCATGCAGCTGTTCCGAGTTTATAAATGTCAGGATGTGTCTACTAGAAGTAGAAACTGTTAGCTCCACCCACTTGTCGACTGTGCATAGAGACGAGTTATATTTAGTTTCTTTTGCTTTGCACATGCTCAGTTGAGCTCGTAGCTGTCCATGCAGCTGTTCCGAGTTTATAAATGTCAGGATGTGTCTACTAGAAGTAGAAACTGTTAGCTCCACCCACTTGTCGACTGTGCATTTCTTGTATGACCTTATATGTATCTAAAACCAGCATTTGTGTTTGTACCGCCTTCATTTGAGCCCCTGTGTGGGTATAAAAGGACCAAGGTCCTTCCATTCAGTGTGCTACTTCATGCATTACCGAAGGGTGGTGTGTAAATGTAGCTCCACCTCATGAGGTTTAATAAACTCTGTCTCTTCTATTCCAGTTTCTGTGCCAACTTCTTCTTAGCGGTCTGAGGACTCTGTGCAAGGAAGGGTGAACTCCTAAGCACTGGTAGGCCTTGTTGAGGCTCACCACTACAACCCCACCTAAATGCTAGTGCCAGGCATACATTTTCCCTCCCTGGGCATCCTCTTCAGGACTCTACTGGATCTGTGGAAGACAGAAGAAGGACTGCACCTGCTGTTGAAACCTGTGAGGAGACTTGAAAGGATGGACCTGCTCCCACTTGTACCCAGAACAAAGAAGTGGACTCCGAGGGTCAGGTGGCTGAACTCCTGTTCTGCTAACGGGACACAAGAAGCTGCTAGTCGCCCTGTTCCTGAAGAGCCCAGCTGACCAGTTCCAATTGGGCCTTCCCCTGACCCTGCTGGTGGCCTCTGCTGGAGTGAGTCTTGAATCCCAAGTGCTGTTCCTGGAATTTTATTGTGTTTTGTATTTGAGTTTTTAACTGTTTTGGTACTTCTAAATGCTTTATACTTTTTCTTAGATTAAGCCTGTCTACTATATGCAATAGTTACTAGGGGTTAAGCTCACTTTTAAAGTACTGAAACCTGTACTGGATCTAACAAGAATAGTGACATTATTTCATATGGTGAACTACCGTATTAAGAGGGCCAGCCAAACCCACATGCGCACTTATAGCATTGCACATTCTACTCCTCCTCCATGATGATCATGAATCAGGCCCACCCCCAAGTCTTGGACAGGAAAGAAAAATTAAATATTATTAAACCTGCTTTATTATCATTTTATTTTTACAATTTTGCAGCTGCTCCTGCTAGTGTGTGAGGGGGAGTGACGCTTCTCCGCCATAGTGGAGGAGCCGCCGCTGCTTTCAACAAAGTCAACTACAAAAGACTTATAAACCCCCTGGAATTACACATGGGCATTGGTGGCGTACTGTTAAAATGGTGCACTTCATTCCTCAGTAATCAATCTCAAATAATCAAAAAAACTCACTCTACAGTCCATCTGAGCTGTGCCCAGGAACTTGATTAACTTCAAAAAGGCCTACCCTGCCCTCGGCAAATGTAGCTGATGCCCGAGCATGCCCCACTTTCATCCCTCTAGTCAGGTATTCACCAATCCCAGTGGGAGAGGAGCTGCACCCACAGCCAGGGAGTCTCACAAGGTTCAATTATATCCCCTTCTTTCTTCAACCTTCACATAGAAGCCCTAACAGCAACTCTTAAACACTTCAACCTCAGATATAACCTAAGTACCTATCACATCCATCAATGATAACCTACATCTGGAAAACCCCTTATATAACGATGGTTATCAATCAATCACCTAAAGCTCAACATCAAAAACAGATGCCCTACTGATTTCGTCATAAGGCAACTCCCCACCAATCCAAGAATCTATCACCCCCATCAATACTCCTAATGGAAACATCAAGTATCATTGACTGCACCAAATCACTTGAGATTACGCTTGACAGAAGCCTGAGCATAACTGCCCACATAAATGCAATGGTGAGAAATGCACTGTACAGCCTAAAACATTTAAAAAAGATCAAACTCTTCATCACAGAGGAAGACCTCAAGATTGTCATTTAATCTCAAGTAACATCCAAAGTAGATAATAATAATGCCACATTCAAGGGAATACTGAAAACCCACCTAAGCTCCATGAAAGCCATGCTGCATGCGGCAAATAGGCTCATTTGAAGTGAACAACACTCAGAAAATATTGCACCCATACTCCCAAGACTGGCAAGGCCCCCAGCCGAGGCATGATGCATTTTCAAGACAGCCTGCATTACACACAAAGCTCTACACCTAGGAACACTGAAATACCTACGAAAAAAAATAACAAAATCAGGAGTTATCGTCTCCTCAGACTCACAACGGTGACAGATATCCCATCCGCCAAAATGTAAATTTCATTATATCCTGTGGGATTTATATTTTGGCAGATGGGATATCCGTCACCATTGTGACGAAATAACCCTTCCACCGAGATCTAAATCAGGCCCTTAATCACACTGTGCCCAAAAGAAAAAAAGTAATATTTTCGTGTGCTCATATAAAGCGCTCCAATGCCCTCTTTCAAGTTTGTGCTATATAAAACTGCACAAAAAAAATGTGGGGGTGGGAGCGATGAGCACTGACTCTTTTGAAGGTGGTCCTTCTTGTTGGTTACACCACTTCCAACCCGCACCCTCGAAAAATTATGTCAGCTCATCAAAAGAAATCTTCAGTCTATCTGTATCTGTTGGAAATGGGCCTTTTTGCAGGGTCACCCCAATCATTTTGCCTTCCTCTTCCCCTTTGTGCTAAATTTATTTTTGTTGCCTTTAGGACTCTGGGCACGTTTATCACTGCTAGCCAGCCCTAAAGTGCATGTGCTCTCTACTTAAAATGTAGTAACATTGGCTTAGCCACAATTGGCATGTTTAATTTACTTATAAGTCTCCTGTAAAGTGCAATATATGTGCCTAGGCCTATAAATTAAATGCTACTAGTGAGCTTGCAGCACTGATTGTGCAACCCACTTCAGTAGCCCTTTAAACATGGCTCAGGCCTGCTACTGCAGAGCCTGTGTGTGCAGTTTAATTTGTCATTTCGATCTGGCAAGTTAATCTACTTGCCAGGCCCAAACCTTCTCTTTTATTACATATAAATAACCCCTGAGGTAGGCCCTAGGCAGATTTGGGCAGGGTGCAGTGTATTTAAAAGGTACCTTTGAGATTTACATGTCCTAGTAGTGAAAAACTATTAAATTAATGTTTCACTATTGCAAGGCCTATCTCTCCCATAGAAAAATATTGGGATTGCCTTAAAGCATCTTTTAAGTGTAATTTCCAATTGGGAAAATATATAAATTTACCGTTTGATATCTCTGGACTCACAATTTAAAATGGTGAAGTCGGATTTTAAATTGTAAGTCTGAAAATTCCACTTGTAGAAAGTTGTCATTTTCTTACTTTAACAACTCTGTGCCTCTGCCTGTCTCTGAATACATGTCTGGGTTGGGTGACAGCTAGGCTTTTTGCATTCCCTCTGGAGAGTCATACACAAAGGGGGCTGGGGTGTAACATTTACATCCTGATGGCAGATCTCTACGCTGATGGGCCCTCTCGAGGTAGAGATTAGGAGGGAGGTGCTGACACCTGCACCTGAATAGTGCTATGCGTATCCCCACACAAAGAGTTGCATACCCCTCTGTAGTGAGTCTGGAGCCAGGACAAGAAAATGCAGGGATCTTGTGGTCTTCAAAGGAATTTTTGAAATCTCCCCCACTTCAAGGCCACAACTGGACCCCTGACACCATCAAATCAGAACTTTTCATGAACCAAGGACATTCACCAGGAAGAAGAGCTGCTGGTCTGTAGGAGGGACTGCCACTCTGGTAACTCATTTGGTGTGTTGACCTGCTGCATGCTGATTGCTGTGCTGCAGGAGGGACTGCCACGTTGCTACCTGCTTTGCTGTGCTGGTCTGCTGCCTCTTGCCTGGGAGTGAGAAGGTCTGAACCTGCTCTCCACATCCTTGAACCCACGTTTCTCCAAGTGCTTGCTGGCTTGCCCCTGTTCTTGAATTTCAGGGCTACCAAAGACTTCCTTCAACTCTCCTTCAGCTGCTGGGCTCTGCCAACTGTCTGTCCTACCATGCCAAGAGGTGCCAATCTAGTCCTGGGCCTTGAAAGTGGGTTCTGCAGCTGTATGCCTGTAAAAAGCGATGCAGTGACGACTTTGCACAGATCAGAACCGTTGCAGTGCCATTCAATGCCTACGCAGTGCCGATTCAAGGACATCCCTGTTCAGCTCGATGACGATGTGAGTCCTGACTGCAAGGTCCGACGCTGAAGCAGCACCAATCCAATGACATCCCTCCGTGGCTCGATGATGACACAGCATCTGCATCACAGAGGGTTAGACGACAACGCAGGACCCGACTGCAAGGCTCAAAGGTGACACATCGGCCTGACTGCGTGAATCTGAATCAACGCTTTGCGACGCCAATGATTGCTCCATCCAAGGTACATTTTCAGTGAGCCCTGCATGGATCCTGAAGCTACCCTGCCCTCTATCGCAGTTGGCCTGAAACTTTGGATTTATCCCGGTACAGTGTGACATCAAGTAACCCCTAAGCGCTTTTGACTTTTGAGCACTATATTGCAGATTAGTCTTTAAACATTCATAGCTCGAGTTATACTGATTGGATTTTTGTCTTCTTGGTCTTATTTTACTCAAATAACTATTCTCTATTTTTCTAAACTGGTGTGGAGTCTTTTTGTGGTGTTTTCACTGTGTTACTGTAATTAAAATGTGCACAAATTCTTTATACATTGCCTCTTAAGTTAAGCCTGACTGCTCTGTGCCAAGCTACCAGAAGGTGGGCACAGGTTAATTTAGGCTGTGTATCTGACTTACCCAGACTAGGATTCTGTTCCTTACTTGAGCAGGGTGCAAACCTCTCCCAACTAGAGACCCAATCTCTAACAGTATCAAAGTTACTTACTGCGTTTTTCTAGAGTGCAAAAAAATTATGTGAATATTCTTAGGAGTCCTGAAGTTTGTTATAGAGGCCACATCATTTTTCTCTTTTAAGCAATATGCTAGGAACTTGGATTACCTTTTTTTTACTACTTGTTCATTTTTGAAGGCAATAACTAAAACACAAAAATGCATAACTGCATAGTTTGTATCAAAATAAAACATTTTCAGTACTTTCAGAAAGGGATGATGTTTTTAAGCCTTGCACCTAATATTTATTTTGCATCTCTCTTTCGGTGTTTAATTTGTATCAGTAGTCTTCACTGCCACTTATTTTGTGGGTCTTGGAGTCTTTCCGTATGCTGTCACTTGCACTCCTGCAGTGACCTACTGCACTATGTGTGGGTGTTGAGTGTGAGTGAAGTGTTTAGTTACCAAAAAGTTAAAACATATGAGGCTATACCCGCTGTATCACAAGCCATGTTCTTGGTGCAGTTATGTGACTCACTCACATGTCCAATAGGTAGAGAGAGGGAGAGCTTAACAGCAATATCCTGCCCACAACCACCTCCCATTGGCTGATTTGAAACACCTGGGTTTGGCGGGCAATGCCTGCCCATGCAGTCTACTCTGCGATGGCACTACTGCCACCACCCTCATGACAGCTCAGCTGGCTGGCAAATCTGTTGGGCTTAATTTGTGCCCGCTTGCCTGGTCCGTCTTGTTATAAGTTCAAGGAGTTGTTTTGGAGTCAAGCATAAGCATCTACATTTCTCCCTGGGAGTTTGACAGTTAGCCACCTTTCCATGCCTTTCCAACATATTACACGAGCATTCAGTACCTTTTGAACCAAGTAGTGAAATGGTCAAAAGCATGCACTGAATTTGCTAATAATGATTGCTGTAACGTGTTTATCAGATGCCTTGTCATATTTTAAGTTGGAAAGTATTTACATAATATGATTATATTATATAACAACATAATGTGTATTTGTAAATCACACGTATCACCCAAGGGAATAAAGGCACTGAATAACATATGTATAATTTATGTATGTTATAAAATTATTTCCATAAACTGTAAAAAAACTTTATTCTATTGAATATGCTGCTGTAGTATGTACACATAGAGGTATTTTTCACTTTAAAACTATTGCTTTCATACAGTGTTGCGATTGTGATGAAATTGTAATTATGGGTACTGAGATATGCTTAAATGTCACACTGCATCATGGTCATTTGTAAAAAGGTCCCAAAAAGCATTGGGCTATGTTTTAGCAGTGAGTCAAGTATTTGCCACCTCCTTATAAGTTAGGTTCCTCTAAAAAGACTATAAAAAAGACACATTTCTTTAGAACAGAATTTAAAATTATTTCTTTTTACAGGTTTACATCCACAAATTGCATGCTATTTAAAAAAATTCCTACTTGCTATATTCCATAAAACAATTCTGCATGAAAAATTGACTTTGAATTAAACTTACTTTTTTCCTCTCTTGTTTTTTTGGATGCTCCTCTCCTCCCCTTCTACAGTATGCATGCTTCTTCTCTAAATGTTATGCCTGTCTGTCTTGGTCTCTTGTTGAAATGATATCCCTGCAACCTAACAAATTGCTTCTCACGTAACCCCTAATAAAGGTCGCATATCAATCATTAATGTACCACAAAAAAAAACTCAAGTAAATGCATGGAATGATATCCTTTAACATGTAAGACTATCGCTGATAACCAATGGACTGACCACTAACTCAGGGGCTCCAAAGTAGCCTGATTCTCACCGCAAAATGCTTCAACGCCTCACCAGGGGTAGTAAGTGCTATATAACTGCAATTTCAATTTCAATATTTCTTGATTTACATTTTGAAAAATGTTTCATATAGTGTTTTATCAATTGTAAAGTATTTGTTTATTTTTACTGAAGTATAGTTTGATGTCATATTTTTTTTTGTGGTATATTTATTATTAATTTGTAAGGTATTTTTTATATTACATTTAAGTTATGACATTGAGTTTTACATTTTATTTATTATTTATTTAAGTTAATATTTTTCATAGTAATTATATTGATAAGTAGTTTTAAATATATACTTACCTATGTAATTTTAATATTTTTATAAGCTAAATTTTGTAGCCGATATTTTCGAAATTTACATAGTGAGCAAATAAAGTTGGCATTTTTATCCTCAATTTTTTTGCTGCAATATTGTTTACCTCAGTATTACATCATAGAAGCTTCTAGAGGACCCCTGTCTGCTCATTCCTATTCCTATGTGAGAAACCTTTTTTTTAGTGTAGCATCGTTTTCTTCAAGGAATGCTGTCTCCATTAGAAAAAAAATTAATCCCATTTGGGAATGCAAACACAATAATGACGGTGTGTTGTTACATGCAAGCTACCATCCCTGTATTTGTGGAGCGATCAGCTTAATTAATATTCATTAGGCAGATCGTTCTGCGATCTCCTTCAACTGGAGATTTTGATACATGACCTATTACTATAAAGTTTGCATGACAAAATCAGAGGCAGTTCACAAAAAGTCAGTGCACAAATTATTAATACTTTTTGCGGCTTGTCTCTTAGTCCATTGAACCCTTAGTGACTTGAATACACCCATTGTCTTTTGTGATTATATTCTGAATCACTGACCCTTTTCAAAACTCGGCACATCATTAATGCCCTCTTTAAAAATCTACATTCAAACCCCAGTGGTGTAACACAAAATGATGGAGCCCTCCTGCAAAATGTGATGATGAGCCCCTGAGTCTCCCATATCTCACAGATATTCATTAGATTTGGGCTGAAAGGGACCCCTCCTGAGTAGGGAGCCCTCTGAAGGTTTAGACCCCCCCACCGCAGGACCCATTTCAGCAGGTCATCAGGAAGTTCCCCTTTTTCACCCATCCACATCTAACCAAGAAAAATATGGTGAAATGAGTGGATCGAAAAAAGTCTTAAAACATGGTAAAAACAATACGGCAATGGCATTTTTCATGTTTTCCGGAATTATGTCCATCATTCAGAAAAGTGTGTACACCAATTGGTGCCATTAAAAAAAGTCAAAGGCAATGTTCAAGAAAGGGAGAGGCACTGGATAATGATTCATGTTTATCTTGATTTCTATAATGTCAGACAAAAGAGCTAGATGCTATAAACACACATCCTGCCTCAGGAGAAAAAAGGAAGCTCTAGTCCTATTGCACATTTTCTACGTTGTCATTTGCCAGCCTTGGGGCATGGTAATTTCATTGTGTGATATATTTACAAGGCAGCCAACATAACTTTACATTTTAGCAGTTTGTAGGCCTAAATGTGGGTTCGCTAGATGATTATGTTGAATGAATTGTTGTATTTGTCCTGGGCACAAGACTTTATCAAATTTTAAGACTTTGATTAGCCAGTGTTTTTTGTTCTTTGTGCCATCCGGGTTATTCGTCTGACTTTTCCCTGGATGAACTCAGATCTAATGAAAGGCAGTGGTTGTGATGAGAGTGTTTGCACTATAGTGCGAAGTATTGGAATATGCACTCTTGGCTGCATTACATCACCATGTGTGCTCTTCAGCCTTAGGCAAATCAATGCAACTGCAGCCCAGAGGAGACAGTTAGTTTCAGCTGCTAGCCCACTTCCCTCCTACATGAAACAAAACTAACCAGAGATACATTCTTCCAATTTAGGCTTTATCAGCAATGTGAAGCTTTGGTTCCTGGTAAGAAGGAGCATGGAGGTCCACGTCGGATACTCCATCTCTTTCAGAATTACAAAACACAATAGTTATGACTGGAATTCTTGCAGTTGTACATTAACTATTGAGTGTTAACACTTTGAGCTGTATTCCTTCTCTTGTTCACACTTTGCTGTGCCCTTATGAAAGAGGAACCGCCACTCAAGGGAGCTGTCTTTTTCACTGAAATGGGCTATGTCCAGTTTACAAAGATCAAAAACAGCCATAGAATTGGAAACTCAAGGTGCACCCAGTGCTTAATTTAAAAAAAATTAATTGGCAGGGCTCAAGGAATTTCAGATAAGTCCACTGCAGCTAGTACTACCCAAATGTCACTCTAAACCAGGGTTCTCCAAAGTAGGTCCTGGAGGGCAGGATCCATGCCAGATTAATATGATAACTACATTTATCTATGCTAAAAATCTGGCATGGATCCATCCCTCCAGGACCGACTTTGTTGAACCCTAATTTAAACTGTAGCGATGGCCTGGAAATCCTAGTTCATCGGTATTTAAGGTATTTTAAATTGTTATAAGACCGACTAATGAACTCTCCTAAGATAAAATAGACACACAGAACAACCATATGGTTGACTCTCAATAATGCATACCGCTGTTTACAAATAGGTGCTGGTGCCTAGCACTGGCAAACACCGGCAGTGGGTACACCTGACTGACAAAGCACACCCAGTGACATGCAAGGATGAAGAATACAAAAACACTGTTCAACAGGAACCCTATGTGCTTATTATCCAGCAGTAATTAATTTCCCACAATTCCAGGGGCAGTTTCTCCATTAGGGCTCAGGGGCTGCGCCCCTCTGAAATTCCTACACATTTACATAAAAAAATATTAAATAGATTGATTTATTTAAGTCTGGGCTCTCTGTTTCAGGCTGCCTGCCCTGCCTCGCTCTGAAGCAGGAGACAGAAGCCAGGCAGTAAATCAACTTTCTTAACGGTATGTACGACGCAGGGCTTTCTGTTTAAAAGCCCTTCATTGCAGGGGCGGTTTCTCCATTAGGGCTCAGGGGCTCTGCCCCTTTGAAATTCCTACACATTTGCATAATAAAATATTAAATAGATCGATTTATTTAGAGATATGATCGTACCTCTAAATAAATTGATGTATTTAAGTCTGGGCTGTCTGTTTCAGGCTGCCTGCCCTGCCTCGTTCTGAAGCAGGAGACGGACGCCAGGCAGTGGTCTAGGGTTGTATGCACACTGTACGCCAGTGACGCAATAAGCGTCACGGTTTCGGGCATCGGAGACTTCATCCCTGCGTGATTTCAGATGTCCGTCATTCAAAGGCGTAGATCCCACCCATATGTGAGAGTGGATGCAAGCACGTCTGATCCGGTGCCTTGTTCTCGGTAATGGTAAGTGTTTGCAAGCTAATGCTGTGTAATGTATATTGCACTGAGACCCCTCATCGCACTAACCTCCCCCACTATGACACCCCATGCCCTCCCTACACATCGCTCGCTCCTTTAGAAGTGGAGCTGCAGCATTTGCTCCCTTGTAAAATGGATCCAAATAAGGAGCAGGGTTCGCTATTGTTCCCTTGTGAAGTTGATCCAAATATCCGCTGCAAGCCCAAAGTGAGAGATATGTGCTTACTGTGGAACATGTGCTTACATTTGCCAGTTCTCTGAAGTATGACATTAAAACTGGCCCTGTCTTCATGCCCCTAAGTTAACTCTGATGCCAAAAACATGGTTTGACTTGCAAACAATGAATGTTAAAAATGTCAAGGGAATGCATTTCCACGATTTAGTTCCTCTCATATTTCACATGCTTTACTTAATCTTGCATTCCCCAAGAGTTAGCTATTTTATAATGTTGTTGTTTATCTGTATTTTTTTCTGTGCATACTTTGAGGCTTGAGCCAGTGGCTGCTGGTGACATATGAAAGTGGTGTGGTGTAAACATTGGGCATGACTTTTATGTAGCGAGCAATGTGAACATGTTCAATGGACAAACCTGGGGTCCAGGGTGAGTCCCTCTCCTGAGAAAGAAATGAAAAAAAGATTGGCAAATGGTGCATTTTAAAGCAAATTAATTTTGCGATAAAGCAAGGCTTATTAAGCAGTGGGAACGTAGAGTCTTCAAATATTAAACACATTAAAAACTGCCCCATATCTTCCTGCATTAATTTGTTCAACAGTTACTGTAATGTGTAAATTGTTCAGCATGACAACTTTAGCCCTTTAAAATGAATGCTTGCCCAGTGTCTTGCACTGCATGCAGCATTAACTCTTGAAAAATATGCTCTAAACGGACTTCGAGAAGCACCCACAGATACTGGCTGTGACCAGTCATATAGAAATATGTGCAGGCAGGTCTTTAAGTGAGATGAAAAAAGTGGGTGCTCTCTATAAAGGAACATGTCAAATACATTTCTGTGATCCCCATAGTGTGCCATCAGACCGGTAGTTTAGTTCCTCTCTTAGATGTAATTTTATCCAGATAAATGGCACAGCAACTGACATACGCCTAAAGCCTGTCAGTATGATTGGCTTTGTCACTGAGTGTTAGCTGTTTAAGATAGCTGAGTTACAACAATGATTTCTTATAAATAATTAACATTGGAAATGTTTAAATTTCTGAAATAGTGAGCCCGTGAATTAAATAGCATTGAGGCCCGTGGAAGGAGTTTTGGCCTTCAATTATGTGTGTTTTATGTTAGATATGTATCCTCTTTTTCTCTGCATATCTTGTCCATCTGCACATCTTCAACCCCCTCTCTTTCCACTTCAGCATCCTCTTTTCACTCTTCCCCAAATGCAGTTCCTCGCATCTCTGTCACTTCACCGCCCCCAACATGCACGGCTCTCCCTCAAATTTAAGCACTTTAATTTCTCGTACTTTTGCCTTGCAAATATTTTGACATCTGTATACCCCCTTCACACACATATCCACAGAATTTCAGTTGCAAATGGAATACACAAACATTGTTCTGTGTGCTCTGCAGAGAGGCCAACCCACTGACAGGCACTTTGTTTAGCTTCAGCCTTAGCGCCTGAGCGCTCAATCAAAGCCCCTCATAAACATAATCAAAAAGTGGAAAAAATAGGGACAGTTAAAAGTGGTAGGATGAAAGCTAGGGTAAATAATACATCAATGAGTAGGAGCAATGATAGGTGTTGAAGCATGGCCGGTGACAACTTCAGAGAATTCTCTGCATGGGCATGAAAGAATTAAGTAGCAGGTGTTTAAAAACTGGTGATTATTGTAGAGCAGAGTAGAATACCTTTGGAAAAGCAGGACTTTTTGCTCCTTCTTGAACGTTACAAAATAGGGAGTTGTGCTTAGAATTGTTGGAAAGTATTTCAAGCTTGTCCTCGCTTTTCCAGAAAATGATTAACTTATAGATCGCTCAAGGTTGGAGGCGCAAGGAGAAGAGAGCATGAACAGTGCAAGCACAATTGGCCATTAGCATTTTTCCTTGTTTAGCCATATAAAAAGGTGTACACCTGTGCATGACTTTGTGGATCATTCAAGCCATCTTGAACTCTTTGTTGGAGAGCCTTTGTAGCATAACGAGTACAGAGGTAACATGGTAAAAATCCTTGCATCTAGATATAAAGTGAGCCCTTAGGACTATGAGATGTACTTTTGGTAGGCCTTTGAGGAGTGAGTTACTATAGGCTTGGCTATAGAGAACTTGTACCAATGTCCTAAGCTTTTGTTCAGGGGTAAACTGCCTGATACCTCATGACAAACTAAAATGGAATTGGATGTTCTTAGGCATGGCATAACTTAGAAATTGGAGGTTAAGTTTGCTATAGAAAATGAAACCCAATGACTAGGGGCCCGATTCTGATGCGTGTTGGAAAAGCTTCCCGACCGAGGGCCTGATTCTGATGCGGTTAGGAAGGCCTCCTAACGGCATTTGCTCCTTCCAAATCGGATCGGGAACGTGTCTTCCCGACCGAGGGCCCAATTCTGATGCGGTTAGGAACAAATGTTCCCATTGAAGTCAATGGGAGTTCAACCAAATCGTATCTGGAAGCATCCGGATGCATCCTACTCCGCCGGTCGGACTTTCCCGATCCAAGTGGGTCGGAAACCATTTCCCAACCGATTCGATCGGGAAGCTTTTCCAACCCGCATCAGAATCGGGCCCTTAGTGTTATCCACAAGAGCAACTTACTACAGGATACCTGGCCTAAAACTTGTGATTATCAGTGGTGTGTGCTGCCTTAGTCAATTATGGAACTTTCTCTCAACAATCTGCAGAGGAAAGGTTTTGAACAAATGATTAGTTTTGAAGTGCAGTTTAGACAATGATACTTGTCTAAGTTAGTGAGAGTACAGGCTTTTGATATGCTGCTTATGGAAAATTGAAGGAATCAAATGAAACCAAGCTATGACAGCAAGTAAACCCTCAAGCGCTATCTCAGATAACGTATGCTCTTCTTTGTCTGTGAATAGCTGGATTTATGCTGCTAAAGATGCTCAGATGAAGTATACTAAGTCTATACCTTCTCATTCACTTCTACATTTGTAGTCGCTTTGCGTTTAGAATTTTAAAGGAAAATTGCAAACCTTAGTGAAATTTAAATTTCTTTAAATGAATTATGCACATGGCTTAACATTCCCACTTATACGAAAGGATATATAAATATGAAGGATTGTTCCTTCCTTCTCACCAAAATATCCTACATCTAGGTGGAATAACAAGGCTATCTAAACACATTTGACCCTGACAAGGATTGTTGGCACTGCTTGACCAGTGCTCACACCCCAGTCAACCAGTAGCCCAATTTCTTACAGTAACCATCAGCAATTCAATCATCTCAGAGAACTGAAAAAACAACAGCAAAGTTGTGCATTACCTCAGGAATATGAGGAAGCATTTTATGAAATCAAAAGGAAAGTCAGCAGTGCTGCCAGCATAGGGTACGTTGACCCTCAGAGCACAACACCAAAAATGAGAAAACTGAAGATAAATTAGACAACAAAAGAATTGTTGTATTCTGACACTTGCAGGAGGAAATTGTCAGTCTCAAATCTGTGGCATTGTCTTTAGCGACAAAAAAATGTAATTCCCTCAACTCTTTAGAGAAGTGGTTGACCTGGGTCACAAGGGACATTAAGGAATAGAAGTGACCTAAATAGCGCTACGTGACCAAGTGAGAGTCCCAGTGACCAAACGATAGAAAGCACACTATGAGGATACTACAAATGTCAGACGTCTGCTTTGGAAACAAGTCTCAATCACTGCAAATGTTGCCTTTCCTGGAAGGAGTATGATGCAACATCAATGTCAATTTCTTTCGACCCCTGCTTTTACAAAAATATATGCTCATCACCTTGGATAAATACTCAAGATTCCTAAAGGAAAACCCATTTTGTCATCAGTACCCAGGTGGTAATTCAAGATCTAGATGAAATATTTGCAGTTTGTGAAATCCAAGAAGAAGTGATGAAAGACAAATGCCCTTCATTTAACAGCTACGATTTGTCTGCATTTGTAACACACAAACTTCACGCATCAAAAGATCACACCATTGTGGTCCCAGACAAATGGCATGGTCGAGAGATTCAAACCCACCCTCATGAATACAATATACTCTACATAACTGGAGTGTGAACAAGTCCAGCAGGCTTTGAGTACTGCATCTGTATCTAAACACACTGCTAGGCACCACTCGTGTCTTTATGCTCTGTCGCAAAGTTTGCACAAGGATTCTATGAAACAGATCTACACAGACAACTTGTCACTTAGACATAAAGGAAGGTGGTTGAGGACTGGGTAAAACGGTGCTGACACGAAAGATGGACTCCAGATATGCCACCACTTCAATAGAAGTAATTATCTAGAATGAATCATTGGTGACTTCACATGCGTAGGACAGATGAGTGGCCTGCAAAGTGTCACAGTTTAAAGTTATCATCACTTCACCAGTCATCACATATTTGAAATAATCAATGCTACTTTTTCGAGCGATGACACTGAATCAAATCAAGCCTTTGGAAAGGATGTGACACATCCCCACAGATGGTCAATGTGGGCATCCAAAAAACCATTGCAGCTGATCGAGGAGATTTCAGTATGCGCAACATAAGAGGCTGTTTATGATTTTCAAATCACGAGTTTGGGGGGATATTGTACTATTGCTGGAACACCCCGAGGGCCTCAAAATATTGCATTGGGTAACCACAAGACAGCAATTCTGGGAAGGGGAAAAGAAACAGAGAATGCTGGTACCAGAAGGAAACACAGACATACACTGAGTGTGGAACATGCACTTAACGGTGTAGAGACTAAGGGGCCGATTCCGATCTCGGTCGGAGGCGCACCCAACACCATTCGGTCGGGAAAAAAGCCATGCGAAAGCCTGTTTCCCGACCGATCCGTACAGCACACCGAACGAGTAAGTACGATGCGCACAACAGCAAAGAATCCGGCCGAGCCGTACTCACCCAAACCAGGTCCTGTTCCCCGACCGAGGCGAATCCGGAAACGCTGAATCGAGTCGCACGGAAGGGAAAATGCAGCTCCGTCCGACCGAACGAGTACGATGCGCTTTCCGTACGCGCCGAACCCGTCGCTACGCACGGCACGTCAAAGCATCCGGGAGAGTCGCACATAAGCTCCGATTCACGCCACAACACGATCCACGGCTCCGAGACGAACACGGCAGCGACGAGGACGACGCGAAGCGACGAGGACGACGCGAAGCAACGAGAAGGACGAACGACACGAACCAACCATGAATCCCTTCGTCCCGATCATACCGATATTCTACATTTACTACCGGAACAGGCACGGACGCGTACGGCGCAGAAGGTAAGCCAGACACCAACCACAAAACACATACAACACGTACACGACACATCACACACACACAGAGGGATGCAGAATATACTTACACCAGCAACAGCAGCACCATAGTCATCGAGAAGACCGTCAACAGACAGCTTGCCGCCTTCCTCGAGACGAATGGATCCCTCGACCCCTCGCAGTCCGGGTTTCGGGCCAACCACAGCACCGAGACCGCCCTTATCGCAGCCACCGACGACATCAGAACCCTAACCGACAACGGGGAAACAGCTGCCCTCATCCTCTTGGACCTCTCCGCGGCGTTCGACACCGTCTGCCACCGCACCCTAGTGAAGCGCCTCAGCAACATCGGAATCCGAGAGAAAGCACTGGAATGGATCATCTCGTTCCTCGCCGGAAGAACCCAGAGAGTCCGCCTCCCCCGTTCAGATCCGAAGCCACCGAAGTCATCTGCGGCGTTCCACAAGGATCCTCACTCAGCCCAACCCTCTTCAACGTCTACATGAGCCCCCTCGCAGCCATCGCACGCCGACACAACCTCAACATCATCTCCTACGCCGACGACACCCAGCTGATCCTCTCCCTCACCAACGACCCCACCACCGCCAGAGCCAACCTACACGACGGGATGAGAGACGTCGCCGACTGGATGAGGAACAGCCGCCTTAAACTGAACTCAGACAAGACGGAAGTCCTCATCCTGGGCTCATCACCCTCCGCCTGGGACGACTCCTGGTGGCCCCCGGCCCTGGGCACCGCGCCCAAGCCAACGGACCACGCACGCAACCTGGGCTTCATCCTGGACTCCTCCCTGTCGATGACCAGACAAGTCAACGCCGTCTCATCTTCATGCTTCAACACCCTGCGCATGCTCCGCAAGATCTTCAGATGGATCCCCACTGAAACCAGGAAGACCGTCACCCAGGCACTCGTCACCAGCCGACTGGACTATGGGAACACCCTCTACGCCGGAACCACAGCCAAACTTCAAAAGAGACTCCAGCGCATCCAGAACGCCTCCGCACGACTCATCCTGGACATCCCCCGACACAGCCACATCACCGGACACCTGAAAGACCTGCACTGGCTCCCCGTCAGCAAGAGAATCACGTTCAGACTCCTCACCCACGCACACAAGGCCCTCCACGACCTGGGCCCAAAGTACCTCAACGACCGCATGACCTTCTACACGCCCACACGACAGCTACGATCAACCAGCCACGCCCTCGCCACCGTACCACGCATCCGCAGAACCACCGCCGGAGGAAGATCCTTCTCCTACCTGGCAGCCAAGACCTGGAACTCCCTCCCCACTCACCTTCGGCGAACCCAGGACCATCTCTCCTTCAGGAAGCAGCTCAAGACCTGGCTGTTCGAGCAGTAACTTACCCCCTCCCCCAGCGCCTTGAGACCCTCCCGGGTGAGTAGCGCGCTCTATAAATGCCGTGATTGATTGATTGATTGACCATAGGGGCGGGATGCCCATCACCAATGCCACATATGCACACAGGGGCCTGAATGCGCACCACCACCCCTACCCAGGGGGCAGGATGCCTACCACTACTACCACCCTTAGCCAGGGGGCTGGATGCCTACCACTACTACCACCCTCACCCAGGGGGGCTGGATGCCTACCACTACTACCACCCTCACCCAGGGGGGCTGGATGCCTACCACCACCCTTAGCCAGGGGGGCAGGATGCCTACCACTACTACCACCCTCACCCAGGGGGGCTGGATGCCTACCACTACTACCACCCTCACCCAGGGGGGCTGGATGCCTACCACTACTACCACCCTTAGCCAGGGGGCAGGATGCCTACCACCACCCTTAGCCAGGGGGGCAGGATGCCTACCACTACTACCACCCTCACCCAGGGGGGCTGGATGCCTACCACTACTACCACCCTCACCCAGGGGGGCTGGATGCCTACCACTACTACCACCCTTAGCCAGGGGGCAGGATGCCTACCACCACCCTTAGCCAGGGGGCAGGATGCCTACCACTACTACCACCCTCACCCAGGGGGGCAGGATGCCTACCACTACTACCACCCTCACCCAGGGGGGCAGGATGCCTACCACCACCCTTAGCCAGGGGGCAGGATGCCTACCACTACTACCACCCTCACCCAGGGGGCTGGATGCCTACCACTACTACCACCCTTAGCCAGGGGGCTGGATTCCTACCACTACTACCACCATTAGCCAGGGGGGCTGGATGCCTACCACTACTACCACCCTTAGCCAGGGGGCTGGATGCCTACCACTACTACCACCCTTAGCCAGGGGGGCAGGATGCCTACCACCACCCTTAGCCAGGGGGGCAGGATGCCTACCACTACTACCACCCTTACCCAGGGGGCAGGATGCCTACCACTACTACCACCCTTAGCCAGGGGGGCAGGATGCCTACCACCACCCTTAGCCAGGGGGGCAGGATGCCTACCACTACTACCACCCTCACCCAGGGGGGCAGGATGCCTATCACCACCCTTAGCCAGGGGGCAGGATGCCTACCACTACTACCACCCTCACCCGGGGGGCTGGATGCCTACCACCACCCTTAGCCAGGGTGGGCAGGATGCCTACCACTACTACCACCCTTACCCAGGGGGGCAGGATGCCTACCACTACTACCACCCTTAGCCAGGGGGGCTGGATGCCTACCACTACTACCACCCCCACTCATAGGATGGACAATGCATGACACAACCAGCACACCACAACCTAGGGAATGCAAGAAGAAGACATCCCCCAACACCATGACAAGCGTGTGTAGACTGTGTCAAATGCCTACAACACCGAACATGACTTTCAACATACAATGTGACCCCCTAGCACATGTGCCACACATATATGTGTGTGGCACCCACAATGCAAGCAGGCCATGACCATTGTGGCAATGGGGTCCAAACCCCCATCATCACAGTGACCAAAATGTAAGTGTGGGGTCCATAGCTGAAGCACACTTTGAACAATGTGGCAATGGGGTCCAAACCCCCATCATCACAGTGACCAAAAGGTAAGTGTGGGGTCCATAGCTGAAGCACATTTTGAACATTGTGGCAATGGGGTCCAAACCCCCATCATCACAGTGACCAAAATGTAAGTGTGGGGTCCATAGCTGAAGCACATTTCGAACATTGTGGCAATGGGGTCCAAACCCCCATCATCACAGTGACCAAAATGTAAGTGTGGGGTCCATAGCTAAAGCACACTTTGAACATTGTGGCAATGGGTTCCAAACCCCCATCATCACAGTGACCAAAATGTAAGTGTGGGGTCCATAGCTGAAGCACATTTCGAACATTGTGGCAATGGGGTCCAAACCCCCATCATCACAGTGACCAAAAGGTAAGTGTGGGGTCCATAGCTGAAGCACATTTTGAACATTGTGGCAATGGGGTCCAAACCCCCATCATCACAGTGACCAAAATGTAAGTGTGGGGTCCATAGCTGAAGCACATTTCGAACATTGTGGCAATGGGGTCCAAACCCCCATCATCACAGTGACCAAAATGTAAGTGTGGGATCCATAGCTGAAGCACACTTTGAACATTGTGGCAATG
This sequence comes from Calotriton arnoldi, assembly GCA_963921515.1. Lineage (NCBI taxonomy): Eukaryota > Metazoa > Chordata > Amphibia > Caudata > Salamandridae > Calotriton > Calotriton arnoldi. The sequence continues at coordinate 444,930 of CAWUFW010007823.1, forward strand.
GGTTCCAAACCCCCATCATCACAGTGACCAAAATGTAAGTGTGGGGTCCATAGCTGAAGCACATTTCGAACATTGTGGCAATGGGGTCCAAACCCCCATCATCACAGTGACCAAAAGGTAAGTGTTGACAAAGAAAGAGGTGCAACTGCCAAACTGCATGGATGATTCCTGGTCACAGAACAACAAACACATCAGTGGCAAAGTAGTGTATGTGTCCCATTGCAACATAAATTGGGGGAGCCAAATCCTGCAGTGCAAATAAGACATACCTTTGGCCATGTGCAGACAAACAACACCCATGGGGGCTGACACCGTCAACAATGATCAATGACACAATGACAGAAGTGACCATCAGAATGCAGACCCACATATTTGCACCAATGGGCACACACATGCAGATACCCTGTGGAGACTGTAGATGTGAGGTGAACAGATACCATACCATGGCAGCAATGGGACACACAAACCATGATCATTGTGCTGACCGATGACCTAGGAGTCCCAGGGACAGCAGGGGAAACCCACCAAACTACATACAGCCAATGGCACACCCAAGATATGCCAATGTAGTGGTGCAGATGCACAAACACAAACAGGCAGACCCACACTGCACATCATACACAACAGGTGAGGGGGGTGCCAGTGTCCCCAGGCAACCACACAACACATGAGGAGACCTGAATACCAATCATACAGATGTGCATACAGTGCCACACAAAGGTAACTCATGGATCCAAATCCCCTATGTGGGCAAGCAGGCATTGTCAGATGAGAGGGAGCACAAATCACACATGTCACACAGGCACGTAGGGACAGCAACTGACACAGCAAGACACAGACACACCACAGCACCACCCCCAGGGCCCCCACAATGTGGTGACCCTGGGCTGCATTACAATCCCACTGTGATGACAAAGCTAAATGTGGTTCACACTGTGAACCACAGTCATGTGTACTGAGCAACTAACTACCATCACACCTACACAAGCACAAATCAAACAGCATGGCCAGTAAGCCAAGGTCAACATGGAGGCAGGGGCCTAGCCGGGCAACAACTCTCATCTGCACACACTCAACACCACACCCCTCGACCTCCAACAATGTGCAGCAGTGAAGCACACATGCACTGGTGACATTGCACATGCACCCATGACTATTCCAGGGTGGTGGGTGGGAACCAAGGTGCAGAAACACATCACACATGGACACTCAACAAGACTCCTGAATGTCTGAAACACTGCACACTACGCTGTACATGGACATGACGGCAATACCACACCAACCAATGGGATCCCAGCCACAGTCACACACCAATGAAGAAGCCAAGGTCACCCACAAAGAACACACATAGACAACAACCAACATTGCAGCCCGGACCCTGAGGAGTGCCAGCAGTCACACACACAACGTGTCACAATCACTGAAAGATAACACAAACTGGAAATCACATGACAGGGGCAAACAAAAGTGCCAAGGGGAAACCTGACTGTGACCCATCTGCGTCTGCACACAAACTCAGCCCTGACAGCAAACACACCTATGGGTGACACCCTGATGACCAGTAATGTGCCATGCACCCACATCACAGAGAACCCAGGGAGAAGACTTTGGGGGAACATAGCTCAACTCAGCTAGCATCACAAACAGGTACAACACTAGGGATCACAGCATGCACAGCTAAACGGAAGTGAACACACAGACATGCACATACAACACACACCTTGGGCGCAGGCAATGTCACAGGAGTACACACTGCCATGAGGGGACCCCACTCCTGTGTGAGGAAAGCTGTGCCATATGTTGCCTCAGTAGGGCCCCATCATGTCAGCTGAGCACTTGGTCACACAATCAACAATTAGCACCAAATGAGGGCTCCCGTCACATCAGCCTGGTCATGGAAGTGCCAACGGAATCATCAGCACAGATCCAACACACTTGTATAGCAATGTTGCACTGACAACACAGATGAGTCCTTCCCCATTGATGCCCAAACCTGCATGTCCACTGGAGATGGCCACACGGTCAGGGAAGTAGACGAATTGAACAATGGCAGGCACAACAGATGTGCAGGGGTGGAAGCCACAGATGTGAAATAGCCAATCTAAGTAGGAAATCCCATTGCCAAATACTGAACACATGACACCCTCAGATGCTGCTATGGATGACATGGATACACCACAGGATAGGACACATTCCCCCTGGACCACATGGGTTCCTGCACAGTAACACTTCATTATCATGAGACCAAATATCACCATCACTGCAGCAAGGGCATGGTTAGCATCATCAACATCATGTACATCAGAAGCAAAAGCACTAGAGAACAGAAAGTTGCTTTATTCAGCATATGTGGCATTAAAAGTAGAAGTCCGGTAGAACATAAACAAAGGCCAATGGCCAGTCCATCAACAAAGTCACAAGTGGGTGAAAGTGGCAGATGCCACCCTACACATGCCTGCACAAAACCAGGGACAATCCACTAGGAGGGGCAACCGGGGGGTAGGCCAGGCACCGCAGGGACAGGATCAGGGCTCACCAGGAGGAAGCAGGGAAGGGGTGGTGGGTGCTGGAGAGCCACTGACAACTGCAGTGGAGGTGTCTGACATGGTGTGTGCCGGCACAACTGGGGGCATGGCTCAGATGGTGTGGGTGCCGGCACGACTGCAGTGGACCCTGCAGATGGAGTGGACAGGTCCGCCACTGCAGTGCCCAAGTCAGACAGGGTGGTAGTGGACTCCACTGCAGTGCCTACCACCAGGGGAGGAGAATGGGGAACAGGCAAGGTGGGCTGGACAGAGGGGGAGGACACCCTCACCACATCAGTGGCACAGACAAGCGCAGCGGGGGGTGTGGTGCCGGGAGAGCAAGTGGCAGGGGAGAAGGCCGGAGCCTCTTGGGGATGGTATATCTGTGGGTGGGGGAACCTGGGGCAGGGTGTGGTGGGGGCACCTGTGGAGTGGGGGCCTGAGGGATGGAGGAAGGAGACCTGGTGCTTGAGCTGCAGGGCGGCGGCGGGGTCTTGCTCTTAACACTCCGGGGGGACTTGCGGGTGGGGGCCTCAGTCTGTCTGCGCCTGGGGGAGGGTGTCCGGGGGCGAGGGACACTCGGCTCTGTGTGGGGGGGCTTCCTCTTCACCCTGGATGCTGGAGCAGCTGGATCAGAGGGGAAGAGGCCGAGGTCACTGAGGAAGAGGTGCTGGGTCTTTGGGGTTGCAGGTGAGGCAAGGGAGGGTGCTTTGGAGGGAGAGGCAACTGAGGACTGCGCAGTGCTCGTGGATGCGTGTGTGTGTTCCAGGGCCCCATCCCCTGTGAGTCTGGTTTCAGTCCCCTGACTGTGCGTGCGTGTGCGTTTTGTTTGTGGCGTGTGTGTCTGTGTGCTGGACGTGTGTGTGCTGGTGTGTGCCTGTGCCGGTGTGTGTGTGCTTGGGATGGGTAAGGTGCTGGGGAGTGTGGATGGAGCAGAGGCAGGAGGGGTGAGGGACTGTCTGAGGAGGGACACTGCTGCCGTCAGGGAGGAGTCCATGGACCTATTGCCCCTCTGTAGGTCAGACATGCCCGATGAGATGCCCTCCATGAACAACACCAGCTGAGTCAACAGTGCGGTGTGCGCATGGAGGACACTCAGCATGGCTGTCTGCCCTACATGGAGCTGGCGAAGGAGGTACACAGACTCCTCACTCAGGGCAGCAGGGGACACAGGGGCAGGGGTGCGGTGCCTGGCCCAAAGGAGACACGCTCCCGAACATGGGAGCCTCCACGGACCTGGGGAATGGGAGCCGATGGGAGGGCGGTGCTGGTGCTGGTGGTGGCGGGGACAGCAACACTAGCTGGGGTGTGGTGGCTGCTGACACCCGCCTCCACAAGGGAGTCATCCTCCGAGTTGCTCTGGTCCTCAGCTGAGGTGGATGGTGCTGAGGACTCCTCGGTGTGGCTCCCCTCGCCCTCCGTGCCACTGGGTCCCTCCGACCACTCCTCGGCTGCTGACCCAGTCTGGCTCTCTGGCTCCTCCTGGTCCATGGAGCTGTCCCCTTCCGTGGCCGTGGATGTATCTGCAAACAATGGGGAAACAGACAGACATCAGTCACCTGCACCAAACGCACACACCACTGTGAGCACAGCACATTACAGAGCAAGCCCTGGCATCATTAGTTGTACATTGCTAAAAGTGCCCTAACTGAACAGGAGAAGCCAATTGTCAGTCTGATGCCAAGCATGGCACTCACATCCCACATGGCCTTGCACCCATCTGTCTGGTGTATGTTGGATTGCAACACCCCAGTGTGGAAACATGCACCAAGTACACAGTAGTTGGACAGTGCAGAGGACACGGTGTGGCATGTGGACATGCACACATCACAGCTCTTGCCACTGAGTCAGTACAGGTTTCCGGATGAAAGGGATGCCCAGAGTCAAATAGGAAATGCATGTGATGCATACCAGCGACAGACACCATGATGCACCCATGTCCTGATAGCCATCGCCACAATGGTGTGCATGTAGCACATGTCACTCCCCTGCAGGACCACCAATAAGTTGACACATGCCATGGCAGAGGCATGACTGCTAAGTCATACATCACTGTCTCAGTGATGTATGACTTGGCAGCCAGACAACAACACTATGCACTGTGTCACAATAGTAGGTCATGGGGAATGCAAGTCCTGGAGCTGCACAAGTGCACATGTACATCCCCCACACAACACATCATCTTAACCCTCATCTGTCCAGGTCATACCTATTGGACATATGGGAGACCTGTGACACTACCCTCTGAACCTGAGCCCCTCACAATCTGCTGTGAATGGGGAACAGCTGCCTGAACTTCACATTCGCATACCCCAGTCTGCACGGGCAGCTGATCAAACACCTATGTGACACACAAGTATCGTCTCCTATGGTCACATCTCCAGGGGCATGCTGAGCCCCTACCAAGAAACACCCCAGCAGTCCTGGCAACTAATCCACAGCACACTGACACAGAGGCAGACACCTGAGGGGTCAAATCACTGCGCACAATGTGTCAGCTGATACACGGGAGTGGGAGTACAGAGTGCATTGCATGGCCTGGAGTAGGCATGACTGTCCTGCTCCACATGAATGAGGGATGAGCCCTGGACAGTGGATAGCTGGCTATGTATGTGTGACACACGTAATCTGCACACTCCTGGGGCCCAAACATTGTTCCCACCCGCTGCATGGGCGTGTGCCACATACCCCAGGCACATGTGGTGGCTCAGCTCAGCAAGTGGACCGCATATCAAAGCAACACGCAGATTACATGTCCGAACACAGGCGTAGTGTGAACAATGGACCCACCCATGATGCCCACAACAGTGTTAGGGAAACAGATGCTGTCCCCCACCTTTAGTGAAGCAAACTGCAAGGACACAGTCCCAAGTGACACAATTCCCTGAATGTAAGGGCCACACCTGGGTATCAGATGAGCAGTGGGCAGTGCACAATAGAGGGACATGGCTCCTGGACAACATGACTGCTGCACTGTGGCAGTTGAACCAGGCCAGAGGAGGGCACACAGCATGTAATACAGAGTTCACAGTGCAGTCTTTGACTCATTCCCTCCTTGCTGCTGTCTGGCCTTCAGCTGCCCATCCAGGTCTGGAAACACCACCGCCAGGATCTGGAGCATGTGGGGGTCAGGGTCCGTGTTCCGCCCCTCCTGCGAGGAGGCGACAGCTTCAGCTGGACCCGTGCAATCCTCCGGGTCCAGCCCCGAAGGTCCTGCCACCTCTTCTGGCAGTTGCGGATCCGGCGCTTGTAGACCCCCACGGACCGGACGGCCCGGACGATGTCCTTCCAGATCTCCTGCTTCCGATGGGCATTAACCTGTCAGGATGACAAAGTGAAAAGGCCATTACTACACATGCAACATATCCGTGCATGACACAGTTGTATATACATGTCTCAATCACAGGGGCACATGATGTACACAGGCAGTGCAAAGCTGCCCATGGACAGTTTGCCAGACGTCACTACATGGTATCATTGCATGGGAAGTAAAACCTTGTTCAAATGCACTGTCACTGCACCATACCTGTCCAGTGCATGTCACTACACACTATGGGTGGTGACAACTACTCAGTGAGCCTGCTAGCCAGTGGCGTGCAGACTTTCAGCCTTGCTAGTCAGACAAAATGCACATTCAGAAAGGCAGTGCACAGAACACTCACCTGCTCCCCTGGTGTCCCATACAGCTTGCTGTACTGTGGAAGTAGGCTGTCCAGCAGGGCCTGGTTCTCTTCAAGGCTGAAGGCTGGGGCTCTCTCCACAGTACGTGCCATTGCAGGGTCCAGAGGGGCAGAGACAGCAGCAGTGCAGTGGCAGATGTCGTCCTGGAGCATGTAGTGCAGGCAAGTGAGCTCTCAGGGGAACAGCCAGCAATATATATGTGCTGGAGAGGCAGATACTGTCCCTTGTGTCCAAAGTGATAGGTCCAAGTCGTTTGCATCTTCTGAATCTGGCCAATCCATGGAATAGCAGCACCAAAACACGCCCACAGCATCCTTCAAATCTTCAACTTCATGACATACATGATTTTGCAACATTGTTGTGGTTGACCAACTGATTTTCCAGCAACCGACTCGTTCGAAATTCGAAAACGCGTCCGTTGCCAGGCAAGCCCATTGTCAATGGGTGCGCACCGATCGGTCCATTGCGGTACAACGCGTACAGGGGCACAACGCGTACCCGCACACATTGAATGCAATGGGCCGGCCGGAGGCACCGATCGGTCCATTGCAGTACAACGCGTACAGGGGTACAACGCGTACCCGCACACATTGAATGCAATGGGCCGGCCGGAGGCAACGATCGGTCCATTGCAGTACAACGCGTACAGGGGTACAACGCATACCCGCACACATTGAATGCAATGGGCCGGCCGGAGGCACCGATCGGTCCATTGCAGTACAACGCGTACAGGGGTACAACGCGTACCCGCACACATTGAATGCAATGGGCCGGCCGGAGGCACCGATCGGTCCATTGCAGTTCAACGCATACAGGGGTACAACGCGTACAGGGGTACAACGCGTACCCGCACACATTGAATGCAATGGGCTGGCCGGAGGCACCGATCGGTCCATTGCAGTACAACGCGTACAGGGGTACAACGTGTACCCGCACACATTGAATGCAATGGGCCGGCCGGAGGCACCGATCGGTCCATTGCAGTTCAACGCGTACAGGGGTACAATGCGTACAGGGGTACAACGCGTACCCGCACACATTGAATGCAATGGGCCGGCCGGAGTCACCGATCGGTCCATTGCAGTACAACGCGTACAGGGGTACAACGCGTACCCGCACACATTGAATGCAATGGGCCGGCCGGAGGCACCGATCGGTCCATTGCAGTACAACGCGTACAGGGGTACAACGCGTACCCGCACACATTGAATGCAATGGGCCGGCCGGAGGCACCGATCGGTCCATTGCAGTACAACGCGTACAGGGGTACAACGCGTACAGGGGTACAACGCGTACCCGCACACATTGAATGCAATGGGCCGGCCGGAGGCACCGATCGGTCCATTGCAGTACAACGCGTACAGGGGTACAACGCGTACCCACACACATTGAATGCAATGGGCCGGCCGGGGGCACCGATCGGTCCATTGCAGTACAACACATCACTGTACATGTGACTGGCATATGTCAGCATGCCTGTCTCAGATGGACATATGCCAGCCACAGATAGCTCCCAGGGAGTGAGGGGCACACCTACATCACGACAGCCTGTCCAAACTTTATCATAAGGCATGTAAGGCTGCATTTCCTATTGTGTGTATGTTGGTGTACATGTTGTCCTGTGGGTGTCACCTGTGGGCAGCCACCCCCAGGCTGCGCACGTGTTCATGGGGACAGGATCCTGGGTGTTACGTGTACATGTCCACTGTGATGTGCAACTGTTCAGATCTGTGCATGTGCCATGGTCACATTTCACGGTGGTGTATGTGTATGTCATGTCACATACCCCGTGAGTCCCATGTGGGACGGTATGTTTGAGCCAGGGTGTCCCAGTGGCACAATAGTGATGGTCCTCCACAGTCTTTGTGCATGTAGTGTTTACAATGTCTCTGATTTCATGTGCACAATGGGAGACAGTCTCCACATCCAGGTTGTGTGTGCATGGACTTTGATGTTGTGCGTGTGTGTGTCACAGACGTCCATGTCTGTCCTGCCGTGGCAAGTGGGGCCACTACCTGTGGGGGTCATGGTTGTTTTGCTGTGGTGTATACATGATACTCCATGTAATGCCAGTGTCCTTGTGGCAATACAGGGTCCCTGGGAATGTACCTGTCATTGAGCTGTGGTGCCTGGGGCACATCTGTCCTCACATGTCACTGTGGGCGGTGATTGTGACACGGCAGCAGGAGATGGGAACTGTGACACGGCCTCATGATATCCAATGGGCCAACCTGGGACTAATTGATGCCACCTGTTGGACCGTGTTGACAGATGTTGGCCATGTACGTACCATACATGTCCTTCCGGAACTGCACACTTCATGTAGTTGTGCCTCATAATGATGTATGTTGGGATCTTGAGTGTGTTCAATGCCGCATATGTGGGGTGACTGACAATCTTGCTTACTTCTCCTCTGCACTGCAGGGCTCCTGCTGTCCATCGACCATTCCCAGACCTGGCAACGATGGTGGAACGGGACAGCATCCAACGGTACCGCTTCACCAGGCAGCTGATTGAGGATTTGGCAGTGCAGTTGTCCCCACATTTGCAGCCTGGCCGGCCGTATCCTACAGCGCTGACCCCCAAGGTGAAGGTGATGGCAGCCCTACACTTCTTTGCCACCGGTACCTTCCAACATACTGTGACGACTGCTGGTGGGATGTCACAGACCATGTTGAGCCGTGTGCTCCGCGATGTTTTGGCGGCAATGTTGCTATTCCTGAACCGGTACATCTATTTCCCTAGACTGCGACGACTCACTGACGTGAAGAGTGACTTTTATGCCCTGGGGAGGATGCCGCATGTCATTGGCTCCATTGATGGGACACATGTGGCTTTGGTACCACCACAGGCCCAGGAGCAGGTCTACAGGAACCGCAAGCACTACCACTCGGTCAATGCACTGGTGGTGTGTCTTGCAGACATGACCATCACACACGTTTGTGCCCGTTTCCCTGGTTCAGCACACGATGCCTTTGTGATGAGGAGTAGTCGCATCCCCAGGATGATGGTACAGATGCAGAACCAGCGTGCCTGGCTTGTCGGTGTGTACTGACTTTGTGCCATTGTGTGTGATCTGATCTGTAGTATTCCGCCCACTTTTCCAAGTCAGCTAATGTGCACTTGTCTGTCCGTAGGTGACTCGGGATACCCCAACATGCCGTGGTTGCTGACACCCCTCAGGAACCCTGTGACACGAGCCCAGATGCGCTACAATGAGGCACATGGTCGGACCAGGAGAGTGATTGAGCGGACATTTGGTCTCCTGAAGAGCCGCTTCCGCTGCCTGGACAAGACCGGGGGGTCCCTCCCATATGCCCCTGCGAAAGTGTGCAAGATTATCATCGTCTGCTGCATGCTCCACAACCTGGCAGTGCGGAAGGAGTTGCCTCTCATCCAGGATGACAATGACCAACATCCGCCACCTGTGGAGGATCCTGGCCTGGACCACGATGCCAGTGACGATGATGATGATGATGATGATGGTGATGTCCGCACACAGCTCATCACCAACTTCTTTAGCTGAATGTGAGTATCCTGAGGTGTCATGTCAATGATGTGAGTTGGCATGATGTGTGGGTGGTGCTCTGGTGCTGTTGGAGTGTGTCCATGGGCTACTTGACTGGATGTGTGTTGCGATGTGTGCTAACAGGTGGGCTGTACTCCCCAACAGTGTTGACATGCTAACTTGGTTCTGGGTGGGTATCTTGTAACATGTATTGTGCATGAGTTTTGCTGTTCTGTCCTGTACTCCATTGCTTTTGACTGTGTGTCATTTCTGTCCTTCACAGGGTACTTTCAGATTCGTTTGGTCAACTGTGTCCACCGACGACGTGATTGCACTTCCAGGGTGGTAGCTGTTGTGTCCCTACAGGTGATGTGCGCCACACCCATGGACTTCCTTCCGTCTACAGTTGTTGACTGTGTGCCCGCTGCCAGGTGGGATTACCTTGCATCTGTAGTGGTTACGACATGTTGCAACTGTGTAATAAACCTGTGCTTCACTTTGTGATGTGCGTTGTCTGTGGTCACACATTTGACTGCCATTTGCTTACTGCACCTGTGGGCTACTTGACTACAACTGGGAATGGGTGTGGTGTCTGTGCATTGCACCGTCTTCCCTGGCAACATCAGTGTAGGCAATGAGTCAGATGGCCTAGGTGTGTATGTGTTGTGTAGCCCTGGTGGTGTGTCTCCCTCATATGTGTCACGTTGCCTTTACTCACATGCCTGTGTTGTCCTTGCTGTTGCAGTTCGCATACACAGTGTAATTTTGCAGTTCATCATCCCCATAACAGCACCCACGTTGGAATCACGACAGAGGCAAGTTTGGTGTATTAGTGTGTTTATTGTGATACATTTGTGTTAATAGTGCATAGGATGGGTAGTGCTGTACATAAATCTTGCAATGCGAAGTTCCTAGGTGAATTGAAAGTCCTGGTAGACAGGATCCCCAGTATCGGGGCCACAGTTGTCTGACACATTGGTCCAACTTGTACTCCCCATGCAATGTGTGGGAGTAGTGTTGCCGTCAACAGGGTGAACAGTCTGTGCACAAAGGCGAACATCCAGAACAGGTTTAGGCTTCCTGGGAGTTGCGCTTGGCCATCGGCCTCTCACTTTTCCCTCCTAGGACGACCCCTCTTCTTGGGGGGGGTCCCTCAAGTACAGGCTGCTGCGGTGCAGGGGACTCTCCGCCAGAGTCATCCTTCCTCCCTGTGGCAGTTGCAGTTTGTTCGGCACCAGATGTTGTTGGCACACAGGGAGGTGTGGACTGGTTGCTGTTCATCTGGCGGAGTCATTGTAAAATGTCCCTGTGCACCGCCGTCATCTCATGCAGTGCATCCCACTTGGACTCCACGCGGGACATGTGTGAGTCCACACGGGACATGTGTGACTCCACGTGGGACATGTGTGAGTCCAAGCGGGCATGATGGGCAGCCTGCTGCTGTTTCATGTCTCTGAGGAGCCCCACTACCTGGCTGAGGTCTCCGGTGCTGGACTGGTACGCATCAGCTATGCGTACCAGTTGTGGGTCATCATGCACACCAGCAACGTCTGCAAGCAGCGACCTCTGTCTCCCACCCCTCCCACCACCCCTGCTGACATGTGCAGTGTGTGCAGTGGCACGCACAGATAACCCTGGTCCACCTTGGGGGTTGGTGGTGGTGGTGGTGTCCATGGCCCCAGGTTGGTCCAGGGTCCCTGTGCTGGTGTTGCTCCTTGTTCTGTCCATGTCGGCAGGGATGGTATTTGTGGTGACAGTCGTTGGAGGGGTGGGTGCAGGGGTGCAGCTGGTGGTCCTGCTGGTGCTGCAGCTGGTGGTCCTGCTGGTGCTGCATGTTGACTTGCACCGGATGTGCCAGGTTGGTCTTCATCGTCCGAGGAGGACAGAGGCTGTACGACGCCAGTGAGCTCCGCATCCTCTTGAGCCTGGGACTGGGACTCCTCAGCGTCTGCTGCTGTGTCCCCATCATCACCTGTTTTTGGGAGACACAAACAATGTATGTTATGTTTCTGCAGGCATCAATGGTTGACACACATGACAGTTGTGACTGTGCCTCTGGGTGCGGGCCTGTACATTGCATTGTCCTAAGTCGTCACAGTCAGGGGTTGATATTGGTGTGGCACATTGTCCTGCATTATTTGGGCATTTCTATGTATTTTTTGGGGTGTGAACATGGTCTGCATTGGTTGTGTTTGGTTGACAGCCGGCCCTCCTTCCCACCCACCCAGCCAGTCAGTTATCCCACCATGGAACGTGCTTGCGTTGCAGGGAGTGGAAGTTGTCTCTCAGGATGTCAGACAGTGGTGTCCTGCTGTTTGTTGGTGCACAGTTGGCAGCAGGGCCTTGTGCTCCCCACAGCAGTAGCCAGTGTCAGCCATCTTGTGAGTCCTTCTCCACTCCCTGTGATGTGAGCATGGTTCAGGGTGGTGTTGATGGGACAGTTGTGGGGGTGAGCTATGTCTGTGACTACGACTCCCATCATGCTATTGCCTCCACCCCACTTCCCAGCATTCCCATACTTACTTGCTTTTGTGGGGAGTTCAGTGTGTGTGGGTGTGAGAGCAATGGCAAGATGGCTGACAGTGGTGTCCTGCTGTTGGTTGGTGTGCAGTACCCAGCATGCCCTTGTGCTCCCCACGACACAGCAACAGTGTCAGACATCTTTGATGGGCCTTTCCACTCTTTGTGGGATGTGCATGCGTGAGTGTGAGCTTGCTGGGCCATGTGGTGGGGGATGTAGAGCTGTGACTACAACTCCCATCATGCTATTGCCTCCTCCCCCTTCCCAGCATGCCCATGCTTCCTTCCTTTTGACTCTGCTTCCCTGTGGGGTGGGCTGGCTGTGCTGACAGGATGGCTGGGAGTGTTGTCCTGGCAGTTGTTTGGCTAGAAGTCCCAAGAGTGTCCCTGTGCTTCACACAACATAACCCAGGGTGGTGGTTCTTTGTGGGATCTTGTGTTAGGATGGGGGCATTGCATTCTACCAGGTGGGTTCTGTGGAGTTTGTGTTGGGGTGTGTGTGAGGGGAGGTGCTTGTGACTATGGTCAGTGCTGCAAGTCCTCCTTCCCACCCACCCAGCTAGCCAGATATCCCACCATGGAACGTGCTTGCATTGCAGGGAGTGGAAGTTGTCTCTCAGGATGACAGTCAGTGGTGTCCTGCTGTTTGTTGGTGCACAGTTGCCAGCAGGGCCTTGTGCTCCCCACAGCAGTAGCCAGTGTCAGCCATCTTGTGAGTCCTTCTCCACTTCCTGTGATGTGAGCATGGTTCAGGGTGGTGTTGATGGGACAGTTGTGGGGGTGACCAATATCAGTGACTACGACTCCCATCATGCTATTGCCTCCACCCCCCTTCCCAGCATGCCCATGCTTCCTTCCTTTTGACTCTGCTTCCCTGTGGGGTGGGCTGGCTGTGCTGACAGGATGGCTGGGAGTGTTGTCCTGGTAGTTGTTTGCCTAAAAGTCCCAAGAGTGTCCCTGTGCTTCACACAACATAACCCAGGGTGGTGGTTCTTTGTGGGATCTTGTGTTAGGATGGGGGCATTGCATTCTACCAGGTGGGTTCTGTGGAGTTTGTGTTGGGGTGTGTGTGAGGGGAGGTGCTTGTGACTATGGTCAGTGCTGCAAGTCCTCCTTCCCACCCACCCAGCTAGCCAGATATCCCACCATGGAACGTGCTTGCATTGCAGGGAGTGGAAGTTGTCTCTCAGGATGTCAGTCAGTGGTGTCCTGCTGTTTGTTGGTGCACAGTTGGTAGCAGGGCCTTGTGCTCCCCACAGCAGTAGCCAGTGTCAGCCATCTTGTGAGTCCTTCTCCACTCCCTATGATGTGAGCATGGTTCAGGGTGGTGTTGATGGGACAGTTGTGGGGGGTGAGCTATGTCTGTGACTACGACTCCCATCATGCTATTGCCTCCACCCCACTTCCCAGCATTCCCATACTTACTTGCTTTTGTGGGGAGTTCAGTGTGTGTGGGTGTGAGAGCAATGGCAAGATGGCTGACAGTGGTGTCCTGCTGTTGGTTGGTGTGCAGTACCCAGCATGCCCTTGTGCTCCCCACGACACAGCAACAGTGTCAGACATCTTTGATGGGCCTTTCCACTCTCTGTGGGATGTGCATGCGTGAGTGTGAGCTTGCTGGGCCATGTGGTGGGGGATGTAGAGCTGTGACTACGACTCCCATCATGCTATTGCCTCCTCCCCCTTCCCAGCATGCCCATGCTTCCTTCCTTTTGACTCTGCTTCCCTGTGGGTGGGCTGGCTGTGCTGACAGGATGGCTGGGTGTGTTGTCCTGGCAGTTGTTTGGCTAGAAGTCCCAAGAGTGTCCCTGTGCTTCACACAACATAACCCAGGGTGGTGGTTCTTTGTGGGATCTTGTGTTAGGATGGGGGCATTGCATTCTACCAGGTGGGTTCTGTGGAGTTTGTGTTGGGGTGTGTGTGAGGGGAGGTGCTTGTGACTATGGTCAGTGCTGCAAGTCCTCCTTCCCACCCACCCAGCTAGCCAGATATCCCACCATGGAACGTGCTTGCATTGCAGGGAGTGTAAGTTGTCTCTCAGGATGTCAGTCAGTGGTGTCCTGCTGTTTGTTGGTGCACAGTTGGCAGCAGGGCCTTGTGCTCCCCACAGCAGTAGCCAGTGTCAGCCATCTTGTGAGTCCTTCTCCACTCCCTGTGATGTGAGCATGGTTCAGGGTGGTGTTGATGGGACAGTTGTGGGGGGGCAATATGTGTGACTGCGACTCCCATGATGCTATTGGCTACACTGACTTGGCCAGCATACACAGAATTCCTTCCTTTGAGTGGTCTTCACTGTGTGTTGGTGTTGTTGTGGTGGCTACATGTCTGGATGTGTTTGTTAGTTCTATTTGTGCCACTGCCTAGCTGTAGTTGTAGTTGTGTTTGTACATGTGTTGGCACCGTTGGATGTGACTTTTTTGATGGCATGTGTTGTGTTTATCTGACTGACATACACATTTTGGGATGATTCTGTTCTGGTTGCTGTGTAATTGCTATGAGTGCATGGTTTGACTCTCCCCTTGACAGTGATGTGTGTGTTTTGTGGCAGTATATTGTGTACATTTGTTGTGTACTCACCAGGCTCTGGGATGTCCTCTAGTCCATATACGCTCACTGGCGGAAGGATGGCCCGCACCTTCTCCTCCCAGGGCCTGAGGTATATTGGCTTGGCAGGAGGGCCACTGCCGGTGTATTGGCTGTTGATGTAGTCTTTCTTGAGCAGGTCCCGTACCCTCCTGCGCACGTCATACCACCTGTTCTGGATGTCGCTCTTTGTGCGCCGACATGGTGATCCTCTCCCACATCTTGGTTTTCTGGGAGATGGGGGTCTGTTGGACCAGTGTGCCAAACAGCTGTGGCTCTACCCTGAGGATATCGTCTACCATGACTTCCAATTCACAATCTAGGTACTTGGGATTCTTCTTGGGGGGCATGGTGATGGGTGGTGATGGTGAGTGATGTGTGTGTTGGTGTGCAGGTGGGGGTGTGTGAGTGTGTGTTTTGCTGGGTGTATGTGAGGTAGGTATTTGTTGGTGTGCTGATGGTGTGTGGCTTGTGTGAGGGATGAGCTGTGGGTGTGTGGTTGCTTTCTCTTGGGTGCTGGCAGTGGAATGGCATTTGCAAAGGCTCATGGTTGTGATTTGTGTCCTTTATATAGGTGGAGTTGTGGGTGTGTCTTTGTTCTCTGTCCCCACCCCCCAGTATTTATTGGCTTGGTAATTGCTTGTTTGGCCTTTTTTGGGTGATTTTTCCTTTGTGCTGTCTGTGTATGTTGGAAACGTTCTTGTGACCGAGTCGGACCCTGCATTTGTCTCGTACGGTCTTCTCCGTTTCGTTCACGCTGTGTTTGTGCAGTTTTCTATGCTGCGTACGCGTCGGTCGCGGTGTTTTGTGTTGCTTCGGCTCGGTTTTGTATGCGTGTCGGTCGTGCGGCTTGGCCTCCGTCCGACTCGCTCGTGGTTTTCGCGCCTTGCATCGTACTTTGCGGTTTGGAGTTCGCGTGTGCGTTTCGGTCGGATTTGTTCCGGGTGCGTGTCGGTCGGTTGGATTTGCGTGTTTTTCCGGCCGAATTGCTGTTTTCCTTGCGGCTCGGTCGGTCGACTTGGTTTCGGTACGTGTCGGTCGGATTTTTCACGCCTTGCATCGTACTTGGCGTGTCGGGCGCCACAGGTACGTGTCGGTCGGTATTATTTCCGGATCCGAGTCGGTCGGTGCTTTTTCCGGCCCGAATCGGAATCGACCCCTAAATATCGAATTTTTAATATCGAAAGGACAAAATATCAAGTCCAAAATATCGAGAGGACACAATATAGAAAAGGCATAATATATATATAATAAATATCGACATATAGGTAAGTAATATCGAATGTCATTATATCGAATTTTATTATATCGATTTTTTTTTCTTATTGTTTTATATGTTGCTATATGTGTTAAAAATATATTATATTTTATTAATGTATGTTACAATTTTTTTAAGGTAATGGATTTTATGTGAATTAATTTTTGCGTATATTAGTTCCGTCACGGGTCGTGGGTTTATAGGGGAATAGGGTGGGAAGTAATTTAATTTACATAATAAAAATTAATAATTTATTAATTAATAATTTAGGGGCCCATTACGATGGCGGGCGGAAGCACAACCGCCGTGCTGGCGGATGCAGAAACCACCAGTTACCGCCGGCACGCAGCAGTCCACACGCCCGCCCAATTACGATGCGAAAAGCAGGCCAAACACCGCCGGCAAGCCAGCAACACCGTCCGCCATCAAAGTGCGCCCGCACACGTAGCGGCGCAGCACAACTGACACACACCGTCCGACGAAACACGTCCCGCCCGGCGCATAAATTACGATGCCGCAAACAAACGGCTCCCACGGCAAAGAGACACCGCACGTGAAAGAGAGGCGGAAACACGGATGCAGAGCACGGACAACGAAGAAGCGGCACCCCGAGCATGAATCCAGCACTGCAGGCCCTTCCCATGCTTCTGCTGATGCACCACCAAGGACGCAACGTACCGCGGAGACGCAGGTAGGCACACACACAACAAGTGCACGCAAACAGCGCACACAGTGCAAGGGCGGAAAAAGCGGACAACCCCCACCAGCGCGTGTACACTACACATCCACCATCGCATCCACATATGACACACAGGCCAAATCGTAACATCGCAGAACACATGTGTACACACCACCTGGGACTAGGAACCAACCACCCCGTCACGGCCCCAAAGCGCCGATGACGCCGCCACACATGCGCACAACGCAGAGGCCAACCGCAGCGCCATGCATGCGTCGCACACAGACACAGGGACACAACCAAGCAGCACACACATCAGCCCCACCCCGAACGCACATGACACGTGACAGGCCGGCCACAGACATGTCCCCAACGCCCAATTCACGGACAACACCCAACGCCACACAACCGACGCACACATGTCAGTGAAGACACGCAACTGCAGGACACACCCCAGTGTAACAAACATGGCGTAGCATACAGCGGCGGCAACACCAACTAGGAGAAGCAGGGCCCCTTCGGGAAGAGGAACGCCAGTACCACACTGAAAAACCCATACCACCCTGCACATATGAACAAGACACATGAAACGGAACACCAAAGAGCCCGGGGACCGACAACAGGTGGCCCAAGAATTACATCCACACACAAGGCCCAACGCAGAGCGGAAAGGCAGCCTGCCGCCCACACAAGGGAGAGCAGACAGCACTGAATGACCTTCCATTCCAACACCGAAACCACAGCCCTACGACAGAAGCCGGTGAATACAGCCATTGTCCAAGAATAGACCAACACAGGCATGCCGAGGAGACCGACCACAGGGCAGATAGCGCATATCACAGAAGCACACAACGGACGGGGAAGAAAGAAGAAAACACTCCCCCATGTCGGCCACATGCAAGTTAATTGGAAGGAGTCACACAGCACTGACCTTGAACTGTCTGAGAAGCATGTGGGAAGAGGGCCCGTGTCCTCCAAACAAGCCAACAGAACACAAGTCCTGTCTCCCCACGACTACACAGAGCTCACAGCAACCCCGGAGCGTGCACATTGCAGACTGCACACACAGCCGGAGCACGCCACCTCTACGAACCGCTGCGAAATGGCAACCGCAACACACCTACCCAACTACGCCGAACAGCTCAAGCTGTACCAAACCAACATGATACATACATTGGGATGCGATCTCCTGTCCCTGCTGAACGTAAGTTACCGACTGACTTACCGCATCACATTGTTCAGCTGCGTCATGCCCGTCTTCTACTGTCGGAGGTGTCCCTACCAGCATCCCATCGAGATATGCCTCTCCAACCCGGCATGTCTGAAGGCGGACCTGCTACCACTACTCCTCCCTCTGGACGCACACGACAGGGCCTGCTCTGCCTATGGGGGCATGGCGTATGTGGCCAACATCGCACGCGCACTGAAATGGAACCACTGTGCCTCCACACGACGGATCATCGAGAACAGCTACATCGAATGTCACCCAGCATGCCCCATCATGGTCCTCCAAGGGACAACCTACGAACAACACCTTGACAGCCACCATCCGCTTCATTGGCTGGCAAACATGTACACCACCAATGACATGGAAGCCCTGCTGGACGGCATCGCATACCTGACAACCTGTAAATACGTCGGACCACAACGCAGGTTCCCCGAGTGACCTATGAAGTCCAACCCCGCACCCATGCTCAGCTTCCGCACGGACTGGCCAGTCACCACCACAACAGCCATACCAAACGACCGGCAACTGTAACCACACCATCAACGACATCGCCATGACATCGGATATGACCGGGACATGCACACTGTTCCCCATCACATCCAGGAACACCGCATGCATCGTGGGAGGCAGTGGCATGGGCTCTGTGCATCGCACCCACATGGACAGAACTGCACGAACAACCAGGACACGACATGGATCCAGCGCCCATGGACACACACACCGCTCAGTGGACATGAATAGGTCGCCTGGAGTCTGTGGGTGCTGCACCCCTCCCACCCCCGCCCGGGAATCCCATACCAGGACCTTTGCATGGACGACAAGTGCATACAACAACAACACAACCCCAGTGACTGTGACATGTCCAGTAACCACCACAGTGCAACAACAAGTGGCACGCCGCTGCATGCACGCAAGCACATGCCCTGATGTCATCTCACATGCACGCGTGCATGAGGAACAACCGCAGCAAACCTGTCACATGGAACTGAGATGGACTGTGCCCATGATGCCAAGCGGTCTGGTAGGCTACATGTATACCGTCTGTGTCAAAGTCCGCAGCTCCGCAGCTATACGTAAATGTACATTAGCACAGCCTTGGCCAAGCAGATGTAACCCCACACCCTATCCCATTTGTTATCATGCTCAGTATATCCTCAACATGTATTCCGCTGCCAGTAGTGTCCACTATACTGCATCACAGAGGACAGAAGACTCAATATAATGTTTGAAACCAGAACTGTCTCCGCTGACTCATTTCACAAGTACGAATGAGAGAGGATGAGAGTATGTGAAGTACACGGCAGTCGTGACATGACCATGTAGTCCACTGGTATTGGATGTCAACGCAAATGAGTAGCACTACTGTGGAAGACACACATGTGTCGTGTGAAGTCGTATGGACGCAGTGCTCAGGTGGGTGGGTGCGACGGGTAGATGCGCACATGCCAAGTTGGAGCACGCCGTGTTGGGAGGGGTCATGTACAGTACACCACAGCTTCCCTGGGCATTGTGAGAGGACACCTGTCGGGGGGGGAGTGAATACGTGTGTGCACAGCAGCCGGGCACACGTACAAAGCGGTACCAGGCGCACCTCAGCCCACCCTCTGTGGACAAGCTGGATCCTGTTGTGCGCCCGCCATGCCCCTTGACAAGGCACACACAGCCCCAGTCGACCAGGTGTAACCCCAACATAGTCAATCCGCACAGGCGATACAGGGCACGGGATGGCAGTGGAGCATGGTGTGTGAGAGGTCTCCTCGCGCTCCTCCTGGTCATATCACGCAGGCAATAGAACCTCAACGTCTAGCATGGCACAAGTCAAATGGAAGTGTAGGGGGACGCACCACAGCACGAGCAGCACTGACGTCACGGGAGGTGGCTCGCACCATCCCATCCATTGCCCATCATACCAACCACGCCACATGCCATTGCGACTAAGTGCAAGCGCGTGCGCCACCACCCCCGAGCCCTCCCCAGAGAGGCCAAAGAGTGAATGTGTGGGCCAACAGCCACAGACGGACGCGGCCTGGCCGCAAGGGCAGCCACAGCCACTGGGTGTCGCAGGTGGCGGATCCGGAAGGCGAAGACTGTGATGCATAGTCCATGCAGGCCGGGTCTCCATTTGGGGCACCACGCAGGTGGACGGCGTCCCGCCACACATCATACCCTGAGACAGCCCACTCGTGCAACTGGACCCACACATACACTCCTTGCCCTCTCTGGTGCGAGCTTGGGGCTGCCTGTGCAAGCGCTAGCCTCGCAGGTGAGCATGCATATTGGGGGGCGAGGGGAGGACATGAGGGCTGTGGCTCATGTGCCTGCTCAGTCATGTCAGTGATGTGTATGCGAAATTGCTATGTGCCGTGTTGCTTTGACATGTGTCCTCTGCCATTTAACCCAGGCGGAGACCGAACATTGACCTCCCATACCAATTGCTGGCGGACATGGACGATACAGAGGTAATCAGGAAGTTTCGGCTGGACAGGCCAACTCTGCATCGACTGTGTGCCATGTTAGAGCCCCATCTCCGTCCCCGCAGGGTGTATCCGACTGCTGTCACCCCCACGGCTAAGGTGATGGCCGCCATGCATTTCTTCGCCACTGGGTCATTCCAGCACACAGTGGGCAGTGGAGGAGGGATGTCCCTGCCCATGTTCAGCAAGGTGCTGAGGGATGTACTGGCAGCCATGATGCTGTACCGGAACAGGTACATCAGATTCCCCAGGGCTCGTGAATTGGCGGCAGTGAAGGGTGCATTCTATGCCCTTGGCAGAATCCCACACGTCGTGGGAGCCATTGACTGCACTCATGTTGGCCTTGTTCCACCACAGGCCACTGAGCACCTGTACCGCAACAGGAAGCACACACACTCCCTGAATGTGCAAGTGGTGTGCCTTGCGGACATGGTGATCACCCACGTGTGTGCCAAGTTTCCAGGCTCGGCCCATGACGCACACATAATGCGCAACAGCATCTTGCCACGACTGATGGCCAATATGCAACAGGATCGTGCCTGTATTGTCGGTGAGTATGTGGAGTGGTGTAGCGTGCTGGTTGTGCGATGCTGTCCCCTGTCCAGTTGGAATAGCAACGGTTCTCTGTGTCCCTCACACCCAGGTGACTCTGCGTATCCAAATGGGGCATGGCTGCTCAGTCCATTGAGGAATCCTCGCACCCCAGCAGACGATCGATACAATGAGGCACATGGGAGGACCAGACGTGTGGTCGAGCGTACCTTTGGCCTCCTCAAGTCCAGGTTCAGGTGCCTGGACCGCACCGGGGGTGCACTGGCGTACTCCCCACAGAAGGTGTGCCAGATAGTGGTGGCGTGCTGCATGCTGCACAATCTGGCCATTCGGAAGCAGATCCCCCTCATTGTGGATGACGGAGATCAACCAGGGCCCCAGCCCGCAGACCAGGACAGCTCGAGTGAGGTGGACAGCGGAGAGGAGGAAGCTGGGAATGTGCGGCAGCAGCTCATCGCCCGCTACTTCACTTGACGGTGAGTGTCCATGTACGACGGATGATGTGTCTGTATCTGTGCAGGTGTGTGTGTGTGCTGTGTCAGGGTGGCCGTATGTTCACTGCGTGCAGTGTGTCAACGCTCCATGGCCAGGGTAGTATGCCACTGTTGGTGACTGTGGCATTGTGCCCTATTGCTCTGTGCGATGTGTGTACATTGCTTGTAGTTGTTGACATGTACTGTGTGATGGGTGTGTGACACACTCATTGAATGTGCTCCTGTTCTGTCTCCCACCCCTAGGTCCCTACAGGCCCTCCGGATTCCATTGCCATGCCACGCATCAGGTGCCTTTCCGCCCAAGGTGGCCGTTGCATTCCGTACAAATAAAACACAGGGCACAAACAGCAGTTAGTGAAAAAGGTGCATTTATTACAAACTGTGACATGTGATTGTGTGTAAGGTGATGACAAAAGTGGTGCGCGCAGTGACAATGAGCTGTCGGTCATGGCTGCGTGATGATCAGGGTGTACCCACTGGTTCTATGTCCATAGTCCAACACACACATGCCATCCAGCTGGCTGTGTGGAGTGGGATCGTAGAGCAAGTCAATGCAGTGGCTGGTCAAGGAAGGCTGGCGGAAGGCTGGCTGGCTGCCTCACTTGCGACTGGAGCGTGCGAAGTCCTCCCGGGAGATCTGTTTCCTCTTCGGACGGCCCCTTCCACGTTTGGGAGGGGGTGTGTGGTGGCGACCTGCTGGTGGTGGTTGAGGTGTGCTCACTGGCTGTGGACGCAGGGGAAGTGGACACTGCTGCCCGAGCCTGCGCCCTAGCAGGTGGTGGCGGAGGTGGTGTTGCTGGCCTTGCCTGTGACCCCACCGCCACCACCAGCTGGCCCATGAGGTCCACGAGTTGGTCCATACGGGACACGAATTGGCCCATATGGGCGTCCATGGACCTCAGCACCCCCAGCACCTCCCGCGTGTCAGTAGCAGACCTGGCCCATTGTCCTTGGGCCTCTTCATAGGCCCCAAGGACTCTGGCCATTTGAGGCAGGGCATGGCTCCCAGGGGAGGCTGGCGTTTCCCTGACCCTGCTCCTCCTACCAGTCCTGCTGCCACCGGCCTGCCCACTAGCCACATTGCACACCACGGTCCTCGCTGTGGCTCCCAGGGTGGATCCAGTCGGCCGGGCCACCACCTGCGCTGGGGCTGGTGCCAGCGAAGACGTGGTGGTGGTGGAGGCGGTGGTGGTCGGTGCGGCGATGGTGGCGGTTGCGGCAGTGGTAGTGGCCGCAATGACCGTGGGTGTGGCCGCAACGACAGTGGCAGCAGGGGACTGGGACTGTTCAGCATCCCTGGATGATGGGTTGGTGGGTAGGAAGGGTCCTGGGGAGCGGCTGGGCCCTGCCACGCCAGATGGGCCAGCTTGGTGGTCCGTGTCCGAAGAGGAGGACAGATCCTCCAGATCCGTGTGTCCTCGTTGGGGGCTTGTAGGCTGGCTGTGCTGGCTGCTGTCTCCATCCCCAGCATCCAGCAGTTCGTCACCTGTGGAGAGAATGAGATTTGTTATTGTGTTGCACCTGGCGAAGTATGTATTAGTCGTCTGACATTGGCAGTTCGTGCAATCTCGTACATGGGTTTCCCGGAGGCGAGTGTGTGGCTGTGGCATCTGTAGTTGTGTGTGCTAGGCAATGGGACTGTGTGCTGTGCACATGTGGCATGGGACGGATTGGCCATGCCGATGGGTGTGTTGCTGTGCCCCTACTCATTGTGACTCTGGTGTATGCGGGCTCCTGGCCCATCCTGGGTCTGGTTTGTACTTTGCTTTTGGAGTTCATATGGAACGCTTAGGAACGCATATGGCAACATGGGGGCCATGCCCCAGATTCGCATTTGGGAGGGAATATGCTTTTGGGGTTCAAATGGAACGCTTAGGAACGCATATGGCAACATGGGGGCCATGCCCCAGATTCGCATTTGGGAGGGAATATGCTTTTGGGGTACATGCTGTGAGCCATGGGTGCCGAACGTGACATGTGTTGTGGCAGCATGACAGTGCATGGTTTGAGGTGTGTGCATGCTTGACATGGCCTGCATATTTGCTGTCTGTTGTGATTACTGGACATGGCATTGGACGCATCGTTATGAGTGAGTGATGGTTGTGTGCCAGCCAACGTATTGCAGTTGTCCCATCTCCTTGGTGTGCGTGCTGCCCTGTGCCATGTGCATCACTGCAGTGCTCGGGGGGTGTGGCCCATGTTGTGTGTTGTTGCTCACAGTGTGTCGTGCGCTTAATTGACTTCTGGCACATGGTTGGTCATGGGCATGTGTCTTAGCGTGACTGCTGTATGTGTGGCAGCTGTGCGGATGACATGCCTTTCATGAGACTGGGGCTGACGGATGGGATGGATGGTATGTTGTATGTGCATGGTGTGTCTGTGAGTTTGATGGGTTCAGTGGTGTTCGTGTGCATTTATGTTGGTCCGCTCTGTTGCGTCTAGTGTTGTTTGTCTTACATAGGCGTAGTTGTGGGGTGTGGGGTTGACAGGCAGTGGGGGCTACATGGACAGGACTTCCATGGTGTTTCGGTTGTGTGTGATGAGTTGCACAGTGGCTGCCGTGTGGGACTATATTCAGTGTGGCTTGTGCATGCAGACGTGGCTCCTTGGGTGTTGCTATGTCTGTGATGGGTCATGTGGGGTGTGAGTCTGTTGTTCATGTCCGTGTGCACATTGTTCACTTGTTCGTGACGGTGGGCGGTGCTGCGTGTTCGTCTGCTACGTGACATGTCCCATGTGTTGGTGGTGTTATGCTCCTCATGCCTCCAGTAATCCAGCCCTGTCCAGTTTCCCACCTGCAAGTTGTTCGTGCGTGCACTGTACTGGATGCCACATGGCTCTAAGCGGGGGTGCTCCATGTTGCAGGTCTGTGGGGGTGGGGGGTGTAGTGGGTCGTGGGGGTGGCTGTACACCCACTGACACCGATTGCTGTGGACCGTGATGTCTGCCTTTCGGCTGTCGTTGTGCACTGCGGTGGCTGACACGTGGCTGTGGGGTGTGGGGGATGCTCCTCCTTGCTGTGCTGTGGGACTGGGGCCTGGTGTGTGTTGTACTTGGGCTGTCCACCGTCCCACCCACTGCACTTTGTGTTCCTGCCACTTACCTGTTACTTGTCGGTTAGTGCAGCTGTGGCGGACACATGGGTGTGGTGGGTGCTCGTTGTGGCGCTTCTGGCATATTTGGGGACCTGTTGGTGGTTACGTGGCTGGCTTAGTGTACACATGTCCCCACGCATCTTACAGTTGTTCGGTTTGGGCTGTGTGTGGTAGTGTCTGTTGCATGTGTGTGTGATGTGTTGTGTATTGTGTGCTGGACATGGGGGTGTTTGTCCCTGGGAGCTGTGGCATGGTAGTTGCGCATGTGAGTACATAGCGGTGTGCTGGTATACATTAGTTTGTACTTACCAGCCTCCACTCCCCCTGCTACTCCGGCGAGGATCTCCGGATGGATTACGACTCGCACCTTCTCCTCCCACGCTTTGAAGGTCTTAAAGAGCGCAGGATTCCCTCCGCCAGTGACGGCAGCCAGCTCTCTGTTTTTCCCTCCTTCTTCTTGACCAGGCTCTTTACGTCATTCCAACGTTTGTTTATCTCGACTCTGTTTCTGGGCAGGGTCCCGACTGCATTGACCTGGTCTACGATCCGGTTCCACATTCTGTTTCTGGTGGCTAGTGGTGTGTGCTGGACCATGTTCCCATAGATTTGTGGGTACACCTTGATGATCTCGTCGACCATGACCGTCAGCTCCATGGGCGTGAACTTGGGCATCCTTTGTGGTGCCATGGTGTTTGTGGTGCTGGTGCGGTGTGTGTTGTGTAATGTGCAGGGGGTTTGTGGTGCAGTTGTTTGGTGGTGGTGGTGGTGGTGGTGGTGGTGGTAGTGATGTGTGCGTTTCTGTGGTGTGCTGCTGTCCTTGCTGTGTCACTGTGTCCTCTCCTCTCCTCTCTGGTTTGCAATGTAGCAAGGGGTTGTGGTCTGTGGGAGTGCTGCTTTTGTACTCACCTATGTGGGTGTGTCCTCATGGTCTGTTGTTTTCAGGTGTGTTGTGTCTGGGGTTCTGGCCTTTGTATTTTTTGTTTGTCCGGGGGGTGTTTTCGGGATGTGTACTGTGCTTGTGTATTTGTGCGTGCCTTGCTGTGTGGACTTGTTGGCCATGTTGTGTGCTATTGGTTTTGTGTGCGGATGGTTTCTGTGCAGGTACGTTGGCGCCATGGCTTCTGCCGTGTCGATTCTCATCGGCGTTGTTTGCGCTGGCGGGCGGTATATTTGTTGTTTTTCCGCGCTCATGGCGGTGCGATCGTAATTTCACGTGCGGTGTGTCGGCCGTGAGGGCGGGCGGTTTTGTGTTGTCGTGCGTGTTTCCGTCCGTGGCGGGCGGTTTGACTCCGACTCGGACGATGGCGGGCGGTATTTTGTGTGATTTTTCCGCCGATGGCGGTTTTCGGTTTGTGTACTCATAATGGCGTGGTCGTTGTTCAGGCGGTGTGTGCGGGCGGATTTTTGCCGCTTCCATGCCTGGCGGATTTATTTACGCCGGGTATCGTAATGGGCCCCTTAGTGTTTAATAATTACTATTGTTTAATAATTTCTGCGTATATAAGTTCTGTAGCCAGTTGTGTGTTTATAGGGTCATATGGTGGGAAGTAATTTAATTTAAATTTAAAAAATAAATAATTTATTAATTAATAATTTATTGTTTAATAATTACTGTTGTTAATTAAGTTAATTAATTTATTATTAAATATATAAAAAGTGAATAATAATCTTTTTTATTTAATTGATAATTATGTAAATTGTTTATTTTTTATTAATTAGTAATTAATTACATATTAATTATTAAAAATTAATGTATTAATATGTTAATTATGTAAAAAATTTTAGTAGTGTGTTCAGTGTTGATAGGGGAGTAGGGTGGGAATTAAGTTTCATTTAATTCAAATTTTAATAATGTTTAAATATTATTTATTCAAAGTGATTTTATAGTGTTAATTGTGTTAATTAATTTAGATATGATGGTTATTAATTTCATTGTTAATTGTAATGAGCTAATTAATTAAATGTTAATTGATTATGTTGATTCATTAATATTTTACACTATTGGAGGTGACGTTTATAGGGGAAAATGTTGGAAGGTAAATATATTTTTATTAATTAATTATTTGTTAATTAATTTTAATTATATTGTAGGAGTTAGTCTACTCAATTATTCCCCTACGCTACCCAACACTTTCCTTACTGTTCCACTCGCTGGAGTGGGAATAGTAATTTTTACCCTCCCGCTATCCAACACTTTCCCTACTGTTCCACTCGCTGGAGTGGGAATAGTAATTTTTACCCTCCCGCTATCCAACACTTTCCCTACTGTTCCACTCGCTGGAGTGGGAATAGTCATTTTTACCCTCCCGCTATCCAACACTTTCCCTACTGTTCCACTCGCTGGAGTAGGAATAGTAATTTTTACCCACCCGCTATCCAACACTTTCCCTACTCTTCCACTCGCTGGAGTCAGAATAGTAATTTGTACCCACCCGCTATCCAACACTTTCCCTACTGTTCCATTCACTGGAGTAGGAATAGTAATTTTTACCCACCCGCTATCCAACACTTTCCCTACTGTTCCACTAACTTGAATGGGAATAGTAATTTGTACCCACCCACTATCCAACAAATTCCCTACTTTTGCAGTTGTTGGAGTGTGAAAACTAATTTATTCCCTTAGCTATGCAACGTTTTTAATTTTTTTATATTTAATGTAGTGTAAATTATTAATTAACATAAAAAAAATTACTTTAATTATTTAAATTATTATATATTATTTATTTTTATATTTATATAATATGTTTATTTATATATATATATGCAAATATATTTTTAATAATATTTTAAATATTTATATTTAAGATTAATAATTATTTTATAATATTATTGAGTAAATATATATATATTAAAAAATAATTAATGTTTTTTTACATTACATTTATTATTTTTACATTTTAAGCATTTTTACATTATTTTAACTATGTTTTATTTAATTGTGTTTATTATTTAATTACTTTTATATTATTTTTAATACATTTAAAACATTCGATATTTTAGTTAGCTATATTTTAAACATCGATATTTTGTACTCGATATTTTAGTACTTACCTGTTTGTAGATAGGGACTCGATATTCTGTCCCTCGACATTTTGGCATCGATATTCTGGACAGTCGATATTCTGTCCCTCGATATTCAGTTACTGAACCCACTTAACAAAGGCTAGTTTTCACATGTAGCGGAAATATCAGTGTTATGTACTGAGGGATTATTAGCCAATAAAGTAATTTAGATACACATTTATAGAACCTGTGTGCCATCCATACCTGTGAAAAGCACAATGGATCTCATCATAAATTATTTAAACAATATTTTACATCATTTTTAAATCGAGCAATCATTTTGCCCACTTTTCCTGGTTTAAGAATCATTTCTCAACCTCAAACATGAATATAGTTTCTTTGGAAGACCTATCTTCCATTTACAAACAATGTATGGTTAAATCCTTGTTTATTTATGCTACACCTCATAATATTTAAATATATATATTTGTATTTATAAAGCAAGCACTTGGCCCAAGAGGATTAGAACACTCTACAAGTGAACCAAGTTACGTTGCACCTTTTTTTGGGCATGGGGAGATTAGATGATTTTCCCTTAATCGTAGGATATTCAGCCGTGGCTGAGGTTTGAATCTGGTTCCCCAGTTGCGAGGAACATCACATTGTAATAATAAAGCACAAAAACACAGCAGCGTAAAGAAATTAACAAAATAATACATCACCTCCACAACAGAATACCACAAAACAAATATGCACAAACATTACATGCCATTCAGTATGCATAGAGGTAAAATCTAAAATGCTATTTTGTTGTCATGGCACACATGATACTTTCTTGTTCTTTATTTATTAAATACTATTTTGTTCTGAAAGTTTTTTTGCAAATGACCATTGTTATTTTGTTTTCATTTTAGAAGTTGAATTCCATACCTGCCCTGCACATTGTTGCATAACAAAAGCTAAAAGGACAGACTCCACTGCCAGCACTGCCATTTCTGAAAAGAAAAAGTAGACTGTCAGATGTTTGCTGATCATTGTGGTGGGTTTTAAAATGTTATGCAATAGCTATGACAACACAAACACAATGCATACAATAAAAGCACATTCTTTAACAGCTTACTTGTCAAATGAAAATATGCAATTGACATCGTATTGTAAATAAAACAGTGAAGTATGACAACGAGAACCTATCGACTCCATCCTCATGTATTTATTTTTTTGCCATGGACAATCTTTCATCTTTTTTCTGAGATGGCTTGCCTCTTTCCTCTCTGACAGAACCCAATGAGTCAGAGTCCCACCATACACCTCCGAACCAAAGAACGTCATCTGCGGAGTCCCTTAAGGGTCATCCCTGCGCCCTACCCTCTTCAACGTCTACATGGCACCACTTGCCCACATATCCAACGGAATCAACATTGTTTCCTATGCAGGCGACACTCACCTCATCCTCTCCCTCACATACAACAACCACCCCACAATGACCATCTTCACAACCTACATGTCAAGTTTGGCAAAGTGATATAAAACAGAAGTGCCTAAAACTCAACACTGACAAAACGGAAGTCCTGATTTTCTGGAACAAGAGCTCTCTGTGGTACTCCTCCTGGTGGTCAACCGAACTGGGACCCACACCCACGCCCACCCCCAGAGACCACACCAGAAACCTCGGAATCGTCTTAGATGACAGACGCTCAATGGCCAAACAGGTGAATGCCATATCCTCTTTCTACTTCCTCATCTTACTTCTGCTACGCAACATTCAATTGGCTCCCCACAAACACCAGCTGCACGGTCACCCAGGACCTCATCACCAGCATACTGCACTACAGCAGCGCACTCTATGCCAGTATCTCAAACCAACTCATACAAAGTCTCCAGACTGTCCAGAATGCTGCTGCCAGCCTCATACTCTAAGGCCCTCTGCAGCGCACACACCAAGCCCTACCTCAATGAGCTACTCCGGCTACCCATCCAGAAGCGCTGCCAATTCAAACTGCTCATCCATGCCTACAAAGCCCTCTACAATGCCAAACCTGCCCCCTCAACAACTGCCTTAACTTCCATCATCCAACTAGGCAACCTCGTTCAGTCACACTCTGCCTCGCAGAGATACCACGCATCCGCAGAAGCAAAACAGGAGGACACTCTTTTTCCTACATTGCCACCAAATCCTGTTATAACCTTCCCCATCACATCAGGACCTCCCTATTTCTACTCGCATTCTGCAAGAAACTGAAGAACATTCTGTACAACTAAGAGCTCTGACAGACCTACACATCTGCTCTAGCGACTGGATACCCCTTTGGGTGATAAGAGTGCTATACAAATCCTCATAACATAACATAACATAACATAACATGACATGACATGACATGACATGACTTAAGAATGCAATGCTAACACAAACAAGGCACTGCCATGGCTTTTTAGGGGCTATTCATGTAATTCCATTTTAAGTGTGGGTAGTGCGGCACAAGGTCATGCCCGCAAACAGGCATGCATGCCCTGACTCCACGTTAGAGGTCAGGTGCAAGCAATAAAAAGGGGAGCAGCCCTGCCCACCAACACACACTCGGAGTGTTAGAAAGCACTCTCTAACTCTGTCTCTTATTTAGCAGCTGCACCTTTTTCATTTAGGCCCACTGGCCTTCCGCACAACAGTGGCAACAAGATGGCGCCAGCCCTGGTGCACCCCAGTAACCTGCTCCAGTTTCCATCATGCTATATGCTCCCACCACGCCTCCATTTATTGGCGGGTCTCAGCCCAAACCGACACAGCCGTAGATGCTAGTATCAGCTGCCAGATGTACTGTGACCTGAATCACGCAGCCCTGTAGAAGATTGTTTAATGCTGCATTTATCCTCCCTGCACCAAAGCATGCCACGCGGCGCCTGACTCCTCACCATATGCTGCTAATCAGGTGCTGCCCCTGCTGTCTTCCTTACAGTCAGTACCACTGCACTGCTCAGTGCTCTCACTGTGGTCACACCCTACAGCCCTGCATATTCCAGGCCACCAGTGCCCACTGCTGAGGGCAGCCACCCTTTACAATGAGCGCAGAGCTGCAGTAGAATGCGCCAGGTGCGCCTTACCAACATGGTCCACCATCTCCCTGTGCCACTGCGCCTCCACCACAGTGCCTCATGTCAGCCCATGCTATTGGTGACACACCCAATCCACTACCTCCCTTCAGCGAGCACAGCGACCCATGCAATGGCTGCACCTCTCTGGCACACATGAGTAACACACATGAATAACTATTTTAAAGCATCTGACAACGAAACAAGGTGTTCCCTCTTGCAACACTATGCGGGGGAGGAGATCTTCAAACTATTTTGAAACCCCCCCTGAGATTGGCACTAATGACGACAACAACAGTGCCATCGGAGCCCTCAGTGCATGTTTTGATCCCCAGATGAAGCCAGACTTTGTATGTTTAAAACTGTGGCAAGCCCATCAGCATGAGGGAGAATCCATAAACCTATTCACGGAAACTGGCCAGCACATGCAGTAAAGACGATCCACAGAAAGAAGTGTGCACTCACATCATACAGAGCTGCTGGTCCAACACTCTCAGGTGCAACATCCTCCGCCGCCCCATCATGCCACTTGATAAGAACCTGATGCTCACTCACTCTTTCAAGCTATCCAACGATCGAGTGGACCAGATCGAAATGGCATTCCAGACGCTCTCCTCCACACAGGAACCCATTTCATGACCAATCAAGATTGAAACTGCTGCTGCTGATTCAAAAGTGCCTGCGTGCCTAAATACTCACAGGCCCACCCCACCCCCTTAGGGGAACTCCTCTGGTTACTGCTGGCAAAACTTACTCCACATACCATCACCCCAACGACTTTGTGAAAGTCTGCCGAGGGGGACGCTGACCACCCATGTTTAGAGGATGTAGAGTGCTCAGACATCAGGGAGTAAGAGCAATCAAACATGATCAGTCACCAGCTTCTCCTGAGCATGCTAGAACACAGACACAACATCTGATTTCCTTGCATTTCCTGTTGTAGGAGGTGCCTAGCTCCTGACATAGCAGGAGCCATCTCTGGTGTACTGCATACCTACTTTTAATAATTTTATGGGTTTGTTTGCATATTTTATTTCTTTTCAACATATTATTTACCAGTAGCAACACCCACAGGAGAGCCTTTAGGTGCTGCAGGGGTTGCTGGCCCCAGTTGGAAAGCCTCATTTGTTTTGGCCACTCACTTCTCTCTTTCGTGCTCTGGCGCCAAGTCTGGACACGCCCCCCTCTTCTAAGAGAGTATTTAAACATGGCCTAAGGCAAGCACGTCTGCGCCCATCCGTGCCCGGAGCAAGCCCAGAGCTAGAACCCCCGGATCTTTCCCCCATCATCAAAACACCTATATTAATTATTCAGGTAAGACCCATCTCTCCTTATGCCCTCCTTGCTCCCACCGCTGTATTAATCTCTGCATGGCCTCTCTGCCTCGCTTGCCAGGTTTGACATGCCCTAACTGCAATAAAAATATAACAGGGCTGCCACTACACCCACTGACTACTTCACATGGGCAGCCCCCTCCAATAAAAATTGAACTAAGCTTCATCTTGCCTTAATCAATGCACGTTCCCTGCCCAAACATAAGTATGAAATTGCAGATCTGCTGGACAATGAACACCTTGGAACTTGGGGTGGTGAGGCATCCCACCTGGATTTTGTGATGGCCGTTCAGACTGGCCAATCGCTGTTCAGACTCAATATACCTTTAGAAAGAGGCAATAGAGTGGATCATAAGACTCTGATCCACTGTTTACCTGTGATAGGGATCAAAGATAAGTCTCTGTCCCTGCTGACCACCTTCCTCTCTGTCAGGACTCAAACACTGGCCTTAGGCCACTTCGAATCCTCACCTTTTACTCTGCCATGTGGGGTCCCACATGGATCCTTGCTGAGCCCCACCCTTTTTAATATTTATGTTTCTGAACTGGCCCCTCTTATCAAAAGCTTTAACCTCAATATTATCTCCTTTGCTGACGACACCCAATTGGTAGTCGCAGCCCTCAACAATGACTTCTTCGGACCTATACGATTCCAAGACTGTATGAGAGCAATCATTCTTTGGATGAGTAAACACTGTTTAAAACTCAACTCTGGAAAAACTGAAGTAGTATTATTTGGGAATCTCTCCCCCTCCTGGTCCCCAGCCATGTGGCCTGATGTGCTTAGCCCCCCTCCCATTACTTTGACCAAAGGCAAAAACCTGGGCGTCCTTATTGATGATAAGCTTAATTTCAGAGCGTAAGTCTCTGCCGTAGTGTCCTCCTCCTTTCACACCCTCAGGATGATCAGGAAAATTCTTCTAAACATTCTGAATAAATCCAGGAAGAATGTGATTACGGCCTACATCCTCTCAAAGCTGGACTACTGGAATGGCCTACATACGAACCTACAAGAAAAATTTGCTAGTAGGCTTCAGCTAGTTCTGAACACAGCAGCCAGAATGATCCTTGACCTCCCGAAATTCCACTCGATCTCTCCCACAATCCGAAAGCTGCATTGGCTCCCTGTCCTCAATAGGGTCAAATTCAAGGCCCTCTGCATGGCACACAAACGCCTGCACAACTCAGTACCTGACTTCCTAAGGCACTCCTTCCAGTGGTACACTCCCAACATACCCCTATGCTCTGCGGGGTTCAGAACTCTTACAATACCCAGAGTCAGAAAAGCCAACTGGGGAGGTAGGAGTTTTATTGCCAGTACAGCCAAGCTATGGAATAGCCTTCCTGCCCACATCAGATGCTTTCCATCCGTTCACGCATTAAGGAAAGAGCAGAAGACTTGGCTCTTTAACAGCAAAGATGTTTCCAACTTCTGCGTCCAGCCAGTGCCAAGAC
The DNA here is from genome assembly GCA_963921515.1 of Calotriton arnoldi. Taxonomy (NCBI): domain Eukaryota; kingdom Metazoa; phylum Chordata; class Amphibia; order Caudata; family Salamandridae; genus Calotriton; species Calotriton arnoldi. Next base: position 478,403 of record CAWUFW010007823.1, read on the forward strand.
ACCCATAGGTATTTGTGCGCTTTATAAGTTATTTTAACATAACATAACCAGACCCAGAGCACACCACAGCCACCACCAGCCCTGGATACATCGCTACAGAAGACGAAGATGACAACATTTTCCTGATTTCATGTGTCCTGGAACCAGGGCGACCTTTGGGGTAGGTCCGCCCTACCTGCGAAATTCAGGTTGGTTTCACACAAGTCACATCTCTCATCGATACAGGAGTGTCAGTCAATATCACCAGCCTGGAACAATTCAATGCCCTGGAGCCCCGACCCCCACTCCGGCCTACAGCGGCCCACATATTTGCCTATGTGAGCTCGACACCCATCCCTCTGGCAGGAACCTTCACCTGTTTCATGTCCCATAGTAGTCACTCCTTTCTGACAAAATTCTTTCCCACCCCAGTGGACTCAGAGACACTCCTCAGCTGTGATGCAGTGGAGTCTTTGAAATATGTTCTCTTCACTGCCGCCAATGGGGACCTATCCTTCAACAGTGACCTCGGCTTTCAAAACCTTTTCAATGGCCTGGGTTGCCTAAAAGGCCCCCCAGTCTCCCTCCACATCAATCCTGCGGTCCACCCAGTAGCGCTCAGACCCTGCAGGATTCCATTAGACCTCCAGCCGGTGGTGGAAGGAGAACTGCAGAAACTCAATGTTTCTGATGTCATTGAAAGAGTGTCTGGTGCCACCCTATGGGTATCTCAGTGAAACAGAACTAAACAACCAGGATGCATCTGAATCTGCATCAACAAGCGCCTTCGCAATAATGCCATAAAGCGGGAACAACACATCTCCCCCGCCATTGATGACCTGATTGCCAACATCAAAGGCTCAAAGTGGTTCTTAAAGCTCGACCTCAACTCAGGTTACCATCAACTTGAACTCCATGAAGGCAGCAGGAACAGCACGAAGTTGTCCACTCATGTTGGCCTCCGCCGCTAGCTACCAGAGACTCAACTTTGGAATTTCATCAGTATTCCAGAATGTGATCTAGGAAGTCAGTGATGACATCCCAGGCCACGACTCCACCCTCAACAACCATCGCAGTTGTCTGCAATTAGCTCTGAAAGCGATTGTCGTAGCCGGCCTCACAGGCAATCGAATTGCCAGTTATTCCACTGGAAAAATTTAGTTATTCGGATCTTTTCTAACGAGGACATCAAAATCGATCTATACAGTGCACTGATATCAAGGAAGCTCCCAGGACCTCTTCTGCGGTCGAAGTTAGGTCTTTCCTCGGCCTCGCAACATACTATGGGAGGTTTATCCCCAACTTGACAACGCTGGCATGCCCTCCAAAACGCTTCACTAAAACTTCCACTCCATTGGCATGATGAAATACTCTAGATGATGACTTCCAGGCCAACAAAAAGCACTACTCCAAGTCACATTGATGGCTTACTTCAACACCGCAAAGGAGTCTGAGATGGTGGCTGATGCCAACCTGATTGGTATTAGAGCCGTTTTGCTGCAGCACATGGGCAATGAACAATGGGCGCCCATCGTGTTTGCCAGCAAAGTTCTAACAGATACTGAAAAGTTCTATAACCACATCGAGAAAGAAGCTCTTGCCATTAAGTGGGGCTTCCACTAATTTCACCTGTATCTCTATGGTCATCATTTCTGAGTCATAATGGAACATAAACCTCTGATACCACTCTTTGCTGGCACCAGGCTACATCCACCAGTCAGCATTGATAAATGAGCCCAGCAGCTCCAAAAATGCCATTTGAACGTTGATTACAAACCAGAATCTGACAATCCTAATGATTACCACTTGAGGCACCCACCGAAAACTGTTTGACGGCCCCTCTAGTCCCCTGCCTTATGCAGATGAGTACACCAACTGTGTTGCGGAAGAAGGCTGCCCTAAGTCTGTCTCCTTCAAAGACATTGCAGTGCTACTGCCTTAGACCAATGCCTCCTGAAGATCTAAGAGCCCACCGAGTCAGGAAAATGGAAAGACTTTCCCTGAGACAGTGGAAAATATGATGACATCACTCAACGTGACCTCTCTGCTCTATGAACTCAGCAACATGGAACCAGGCCTCCTCCCTCGTGGACATCGTATTGTTGTCCCTCGCTCACTGCGGGAAACTATGCTAGCCCTGTCACACACAGGCCACCAAGGATCCACTAAGATGAAAGTACACTAGAGGCAAAAAGTCTGGTTCCCCGCTCTGGATGTCAGAGTCGATGACTTGATCATCAGGTGCCATTGTAAGTGCTGCAATCGACCACATTTAGGCACACCAGGAGGTGTCTCAACAAGACCTTTGTGACTTTTGGAGCTCAGAACACCCTCAAGAGAGACAATGGGCCCCTGTTTCAAAGACAATTCTTCAAGGATTATTTGCAGTCCCTCACTATCACCCACAGGCAGATTACATCCTGCTGAGACGAAGCCAGTGGTAAAGTTGAAAGGGTGATGCACACACTCAACAAAACCATCTGCATTGGCTGTGAACAACAAGTGAATGTGGAGGATTCCCAAAGAGCACCTGTGGACATTTTGTTTGGAGGAGCCATCTGAGACAGCATCCCTCATGCTGCAATATGGACTTCAGAGCCTTTATATGGCCACCACACAATGAAGGAGAACAAGAAACATTCTCAATGCCAGTGTAGCCGGCAGAGCTAGGGAGTCAAACATCCATGTAGGGTACTGGGTTCTTGTTATGTTATGTTATGTTAAAATTATTTAGGGGGCACATGTACACCGGTCAGTTTCTTGGCGCTAAAATAGGAGTAGCCTGGGTCCTGGTAGGTTATTTGTGTGCCTGGATAAACAGGCAGGTCTTAAGAAGTCTCCTGAATGTCAAAAGGGAGTGCGTTCCAGAAGTGAGGTGCCAACACCGCAAATCTACCACCGCCTAGTCTCTTCCATTTGTAGGACAGTGTGACCAGTAGGTGCATGTGGGCTGAGCACAAATTGCGGGCAGGTCTATATCTCTGGATAAGATTTGAAACAGGTTCCATGCAGAGATTTAAAAGTGATACACCCAATTTTGAAAGCACAGCATTGTGTTATGGGGAGCCAATGTAGCTTCCTCATAAGGGGGGAAGCGTGTTGCCATCTGGGCTGATGGAAAATCAGTCTGGCGGCCTGATTCTGCACCAGTTGCAGTCTTTTGACTAAATATGATGGCAGACTAAAGTAGAGTGAATTCAATTAATCAATCAGGGAATTGTGAAGCGCGCTACTCACCCTTGAGGGTCTCAAGGCACTGGGGGGAGGGGAGATGCAACTCCGGGTCAGTCCAAGAGCCAGGTCTTGAGGCTATTCCTGAAGGTGTGCAGAGTGGGGGAGCGCCTGATGTTGATCTGGAGCTCCTTCCAGGCCTTTGCTGCGATGTAGGAGAAGGCTCTTCCACCCGCTCTGGTTCTGCGGATGCGACGTTGGGGGAGCTGAGGTTTCTCCTGGGTACGTGGAAGGAGACTCTTTCATTGAGGTATTTGGGTCCGGTGTTGTGGAGGGATTTGTAGGCGTGGGTGAGTAGCTTGAAAGTTACTCTCTTCTCGACGGGGAGCCAGTGGAGGTCTCGCAGGTGTTGGGTGATGTGTTCATGTCGTGGGATGCCGAGGACGAGTCTGGCCGCGGTGTTCTGGATGGTCTGGAGTTTGCGTAGCAGGGATTTGTTGATTCCAGCGTAGAGGGCGTTTCTGTAGTCCAGTTTGCTTGTTATGAGTGCGTGGGTGACAGTCTTTCTGGATTCGGGGGGGATCCATTTGAAGGTCTTGCGAAGGATGCAGAGGGTGTTGAAGCAGGTGGAGGCGACGGCATTGATTTGGCGGGTCATGGTGAGGGAGGAGTCGAGTATGATGCCGAGGTTCCGGGCGTGGTCCATGGGGGTGGTGGGGCTGCGGAGGGCGGTGGGCCTCCAGGTGTTGTCCCAAGCTGAGGTGGTGGGTCCGAGGATGAGGACTTTTGTCTTCTCAGAGTTGAGCTTCAGACTGCTGCTGCTCATCCAGGATGCGACGTCTTTCATTCCTTCCTGGAAGCTGAGTGTGGTGGTGTTGGGTTCCTTCTTGAGGGAGAGGATGAGCTGGGTGTCGTCGGCATAGGATACTATGCTGAGTCCATGCTGTCTGACGATGGTGGCGAGGGGGACCATGTAGATTATGAAGAGCGTGGGACTGAGCGACGATCCTTGGGGTACTCCGCAGTTGATCTCTGTGGGTTCGGAGAGGAAGGGCGGGAGTCTGATCCTTTGGGTTCTGCCGGCGAGGAAGGAGCAGAGCCAATCGAGGATGGTTCCTTGTATGCCGGTGTCATGGAGTCTGGCTGAGAGAGTGCGGTGGGAGACGGTGTCGAAGGCTGCGGAGAAGTCTAGTGGGATGAGGGCCGCGGTGTGGCCTTGGTCGAGGAGCATGTGGATGCCGTCTGTGGCGGCGAGGAGGGCGGTCTCGGTGATTTGGTTGCTGCGGAATTCGGATTGGGAAGGGTCGAGGATGGCGTTCTCCTTGATGAAGTTTGTCAACTGGGCGTTGACAATCTTCTCTGTGACTTTGGCCACGAAGGGAAGGAGAGATCAAGTAGTTTTTCAGGTCCGTCGGGTCTGCAGAGGGTTTCTTGAGGAGGGGCTTCACGTCTGTGCGTTTCCAGTCATCGGTGAATGTGCTGGATTTGAAGTTGGCATTGATGGTGCGCTGTGGCTTGGGCGGTATGGCGGCGGCTCTGTGGAAGATGTGCGGTGGGCAGGGGTCCGTGGGGGCTCCTGAGTGAGTGCTTTTCATGGTCGTGGCGATATCTTCGGTGGTGACCGGGGTCTAGGCGGCAATGGTAGGCTGGCTGTCATCGCTGGGGGAAGGGGTGGTTTCTGGAGTCTGTTTGCTGAAGTTGTCATAGAGGGCCTTGATTTTCGGATTGAAGTAGGAGCCGAGCTTGTTGCAGAGGTCCTGGGAGGGTGTGATGTCCCTGGATTCGCTAGGGGGTTTGGTGAATTCCTGGATCATGCTGAAGAGTTCTTTTGAGTTGCTGGAGTTGGCGAGGATTTTGTTCCGGATGAAGGTCCTTTTGGTGGATCTCATGAGTTGGTGGTATTCTGTCATGCGTTCTTGTAGGTGGTCTGGTCTTCAGTGGTTTCGCAGGTGCGTCTGGATTCTTGGAGGTCGATGGTGAACCAGGCGGCCTTCATGGGGTGCTGTCTGTCGGGGTTGCGGAGGGGGGCGAGCTTGTCTGTGTCGTTTTTGATCCATCGGTGTAGTTCTTTGGCTGTAGAGTTGGCGTCGGTTGAGGGGGGAGGGGGATTGTGGTTGAGGCTGGAGTTGAGGTGCTCCTCTGTGACCTTGCTCCAGTTCCTTAGTGGTGGGCGTGGTGTGGGTTTGTGAGCGGTGGCGTTGTTGTGTACACAGTGGTGGTCCGTACATGGGGGGTTGGGTGGTGTGGCTGAAGTGGTTGTTGTTCCCTCCTGCAAATATGGGGTCAAGGGTGTGTCCTGCCTTGTGGGTGGGGGTGGTGACGAGCTGTTTCAGTCCGAGGTTGTTGAGGTTGTCAAGGAGGGTGGCGGAGTTAGGGTCACTGGGGTTGTCAAGGTGGAAGTTGAGGTCTCCGATGAGTATGTAGTCCATGGAGGCGATAGCGTGGGGCGCGATGAGGTTGGCAATGGTAGTGGTGAATGAAGTTCGAGGTACCGGGGGACTGTAGGCGAGGGTGCCGCATAGGGTCGTTCCGGGGCTGGTCTGGATCTGGAAATTGACGCAGTCAATGTGGGAAATGACCAAAGATAAGACAGCCTGAACTTCCCTAGTGAGGTGTCTGCTGATTTTCATTATCTTCCGCAGCTGGAAGAAGCAAGTTGAGACTACCGTCCTAATCTGGGACTTCATGGATACGTTACAGTTGATTGTAACTCCAAGGCTCTTCGCTGAAGAAGATGGAGTTGGGGGAGAGCCCATCTCAATTGGCCAGAAATTTGGACTCCAAAGATTCTGGACACCGCCTATCAGGATCAGTTCGGATTTATCTGGGTTTAGCTTTAGGTGGTTACTGTTCATCCAGTTACGTATGTGCAGCATAGTGGATTGGAAATTGAGAATGGAATCAGATGTGTTGTCGATGATAAAAATTAGTTGCAGATCATCTGCATAATTAAACGTGCACACATTTCTTTCTCTTAGGGATAGAATCAGAGGGAGCAGGTACAGATTGAACAGATGCGGGATAGTGAAGATCCCTGTGGCACTCTGCAAGTAGATTACGGTTCTTGCACGTGATCCAAGCCCCACTGGGAAGTTCCAACTTCCTTTTGAAACATGATCCCTCCTAGTCGGTCTTCGGAAAGGCACCATGGTGACAGCCATGAACAACCCAGACTGTATCACGAGGAATGTGTGCCAAAAATGGCCTTGACATCGATAAGGCATTGGTCGGCATCAGTTCCAATGAAGCTGTAGGCAGTCAATCTTTGATGCTTCTCTGGAGCTCGGGATTCTCTTAGAAGTCCTCACATTTAGGGTTAGGTAGGGGTACACAATGACATCAGCCAAAGGTTCCAGGTCCTCGGTAACAGCCCTTGTGGATCAGGACTCATTCCAGGGATGCACCAGCAGAGTACTAAGCAGGTCCAGTCGAAACTGATCAGCATGGCTCTTCTATAAAAGTTGCTTCTTGCAGCTTTTGTATTCCTATACTTTAACAGAAAGTCAGCCAAATGACCCTTGGAATCCAGTTCATTGGATGGGATACAAGTGGGAGCAGGTCCAGCACTTAGGCTTCTCCTCACAGGTTTTAACAGCAGGTGCAACTCTTCCTGTGTCTTCCACAGGTCCAGTAGTTTTCTTAAAAGAATGCTCAGGGGTGCCACATTTATACCTCACACTACCCTGTAGCTAGGGGTGACTCCTGGCCTCTCCTTAATCAGTAGGGAAAAAGTTTCTAGGGGTAACACTACCCACATTTGTAGTAGTACGCATGTGGCCATATTGCAAAGAATCCCACAGTGTCCTTCTGTACATAAAATCAAGATGGCAGAAACCTGTCCTCCCTTGTGCAGAGCTCATGCACCCACCCAAGAGGTGTGGCCAGATAAATGAACAACCCCTACTCTGCAGTCACTCAAAACTGGCTTTTGGAGCAGCTCTTCTCCCAGTGGGATTGGTGCCAGGCTGGCTAGAAGGATAAAAAAAGGGGGCAGGCCCAGGTGTTAGCTACATCTGCCTGTGACAGTGTAGGTCTCTGTAAAGATAATGAAGTCCCTGGGCAGTGCCCAGTTGGCCATCCTGTCAGAAGAATACAACACCTCCCCATACTCATACTCAAGCCTTTTATCTCAGTTCTTGGAGCCAGTTCACACCTCATCAAGGAGCTAGTCAGCTCCTGGGTGGCAGCTGGAAGTCCATGCAAATGGGCTTCTAGAGGCTATAGGTAGATACAATGTGATTTTTTAAAAGTACGTCTTGTAATATATTTATTACAAATTCAACTTTACCAATGAAATGGATTTGTAATTAACCCTGGGCGTAGTACTATGCTACGTTCGCGGAGCGTGCGTACTTTGCGCTACTACCAGTAGCGGTCCGTGGTAGGAGTGCCGGCCGGGCGGTGACGTGGGGCGAGGGAGGGGCAGGGTGGGGGGTAGTAAACCATGGATTACGGCCGAATACAGGTAAGTAAACATTTAAATAAATAAAACGAATTTCGTTGTGAGCGCTGCATTGCCAAATGCGATGCAGTGCGCGCAACGAAATTCGTTTTATTTATTTAAATGTTTACTTACCTGTATTCGGCCGTAATCCGTGGTTACTACCCCCACCCTGCCCTCCCCCGCCCCACGTCACCGCCCGGCCGGCACTCTACCACGGACCGCTACTGGCTACTACGCACTACGCGAATTGCACGTAGCACAGTGCAAAAACGCGTAGCGTAGCGGGCATTTTTTGCTTGCTCGCGGTCCTCAACGTCAAGTTGGCGACCGCGAGCGAGCAAAATCAACATCCCGGCAAGACTTTTTCCTCGTTTGCGATCAGCAACATCAAGTTGCCGATCGCGAGCGTGGAAAATAAACCTCCCTGCGAGATTCTCAACGCGGGGAGGTCAGGTTTCTCATTGCGAGTGGTCGCGTATGCTCGCGACCGCTCGCGATGAGAAACTACCAGTCCGCATTGAGAAAGCTGCCGCTCGAGTACAAAATGACCGCTTGCACTGTGCAAGATGCCGTTTGCAATGATTGCACAGTGCGGACAAGCATCCGGCACTGTGCAATCAGTGCGAACAGCATTTCCCTACCGCACTACGCAGTTCGCGTAACTACGCGTAGCGTGCGTAGTGCAAAGTGCACTTCGCGTAGCTAAGCGTAGTGCTACTACGCAAACTACGCCCAGGGTTATTTGTAATATATATTTTTTTTAAGTCTGAGAATTAATATTTATCTGGTTCCTTGGCAGGGATAACATTATTTAATTTTAATATTCCCTGCCACTGCTTAGCAATGGAACAGCTAACCATGCTATACTGAAAATATATTTTGAGGCCTTATCATTGTTAGGACATGTTTTAACGTAATCCTTTTCATTTCCTACTTTTAAATAGCATGCATTCAGCCTTGCCTGGCATTAAGAATTACCTAGGGGTGACTTATTAATATGTAAAAGAGGGGTTTGGGCCTGTGAAAGGGGTCATTTTATTAAGTCCAATATGCAGTTTAACCCTGCACAGCCAGGTTACTGGTGGCAGGCCTGCAATCATGTTTTGCCAAGTCACTTTCATGGTGGTACAATATGTGCTGCAGTCCTCCAGTGACATTTAACTTACAAGCCATGGGTACACTTTTGTACCATACACTAGAGACGTATAGGTAAGTAACATGTGCCAGTTATGAGGTGAGGCAATTTCAATATGTTTTAGAGATCATTGCACATGCACTGGGGGAAGGTTAGCAGAGTTCCAGTGCACAGAGTTAGAAAACAGCAGCATCAGTCCAGAAAATGGGGATCATGCAAAAAGTGGCATTTCCATACATGTATTTTTTCACATTCAGATTAGATGTGAAGGCAGTTAGTAAAACTTCGTTAAGAAAGCTATTAACGTGTTTGACAAAACCATTAACAGATGGACAATAGAGCAGTTTTTTCTCTGCTTGATATCATAGAACCTTAAAACACTCAACATTTTGATGTACCCCTTTGTCTGAGACCAGGACATTTGGAACATTTTCCAATGTGAGTACATCTTCCAAAAATATCACAATGTGTATTATACGGCTGCTCTCAAAAACGTATTGAATCCACTTTATAAAAGTGACAAATTATTAATATTAATTGTCTCATATGCAATGCCAACAAATTATGTTGACCAGTAAAATCTATTGCAACTTTCTCCCAGGTTCTACTTGGAAGAGGAGTAACACTCATTGTTTCTTTTGAAACCTTTCAGTGTTAACTGAAAACAAACTTACACTTATTCACATATATCTCCACTTGAGAATGGCTAGCAACTAGTAGTGCTAGTTAAGCAGAATCTTAGTGCCACTTACTCCAGAATGACCATTATGGCCATTTTTTAACAATGTATCTCTCAAAATTTCTGAAGGAACGCACAAACCCTGTCTTACTGATCTACTGTTTTCTATTGATAACTCTGACCTTGAACAAAAGTATTCATGGTTTTGCTGATGTTCAGTGCGTTGAAGAAATCCAGTTGCATAGCTGCTGTTTGGTGATGAAGGAGGTGTTTGGCTAGTTGGGGGAATTCGCATTGGTATGCTTTTGGTCCAATGTGTTGCAGATCTTGTCAGTCTTCTGTTTGAAGAAGTTTGAGAGGTCATTACAGAGTGTTTGAGATGGAATGATGTTGTTGGCAGCTGTGGGATTGGAGAACTTGATGATGGTGAAGAGTTCTTTGCCATTTTTGGAGCTGGCTTCAAGTCTGAGAGTTAGGGCCTTTTTGTTTGCCTCTTGTAGATGTTGGTGGTAGAGATTTTGAGAGGGTTTGCATGTGGAGCTTGCAGTGGTGTTTTTGTCAAGTCTCCATTTTCTCTCAAGTTCTCTGCAGTGGCTCTTGGACTACCTGAGGTGGTCCGTGAACCAGGTGGGTCGTTTGTTGTTTTTTGTAGGTCTTGTTACTGGTGGGAGTGGTGTGATTGGCACAGTCAATGAGCCTTTTACTGAAGAGCTTGGTGTCGACATCAAGGTTACCGGTGTGGTAGGGTGGGTGTTTCTGTAAGGTCTTGGTCCAGTTTTCTTCTGATATTTTGCCCAAGTGTCTTGATGGTGCTTTGGGTTTTTCTGGTGGGGTGGCTTGGTGGGTGGATATCTTGAAATGTTTGATGAAGGGGTCGGACCATGTGAGAGGGGTTGTGTGGGTGGTGGTGATCCTGTTGCTGGAGGAGAAAATAGGGCAGAGAATGTGGCCTGCTGTGTGGGTTGGTCCTTGGATGAGATGGGTGAGTCCGAGGTTGCTGAGGCTGTCAAGCATGGCCATGGAGTTAGGGTCTGTGGTGACTTCCAGATGGTTATTGAGGTCCCCAAGGAGGATGTAGTTGGTTGAGCTGATGTAGGGGAGTGATGAAGTCTGCAATGTGGTTGTAGAATTCTGCTCAGGGCCCGGCTGGCAGTAGGTGAGCGTTCCCTTAAGGGTGGCATTGTAGTCCATTCATATTTTGAAGTGGAGGTGTTTCATGAGTTTGGTGTCTGAGTCTGTGGAGGTGGAGGTGGAGGTGGTGCAGTCGATCGTGTTTTTGTAGATGAACGCAAGTCCTCAGCCTGGTTGTGGGTTTGGTCCTTGTGTGTGATTTTGTAGGCAGGCGGGATGGCTGCGGTGATGTCCACGTTGCAGGCTGGGTTGAGCCATGTTTCAGTCAAGAAAAGAACGTCGAGTGTGTTTCTGTTGAAGAGGTCCTATATTTGGGAACAGTGTTTCCAGAGGTATGAGGCGTTGAGGAGCATGGTGGATAGTTGGTGCAGGATGGTGCTGTGCGTCGGTTGTTTGGAGGTGGTTGAGTCAGCATCTAAGGTGTTTCAGGTGAAATTGCAATGGGTGCAGGAGAAAGGTCCTACCATGGTGCTTGGGAATGTGTGGCAGCAGCTTGCTTGCCGGTGTGTGTTGTTGACTTTGCGAAGGATGGCGAAGTAGTGGCGGCAGCATTTGTGGGCTCCGGTGGCAGCTGTGGTTGTGGTGTTGCAATGGATGGTCTTTGGGCCAGGGTTCCTAGTGCTGGATGTGGTCTAGGCATGGACAGGAGCCGACTGGCTTGCCTTTGGCATGGCAGCAGCATGCTCGCTGCACGGTTGCACAGTGGCCTGCATTAAGTAACTTCTGGGATGGGTGGGGTTTCTGTTGGTGGAAAGAACGTTGAGGTAGAAAAACACAGGCAGCTGTGGTGTCACCTGGTCAAAAGGCGGCAGCTGGATCAGGCTGTAACATACAGGAATTGAAGGTTGCTGGCAAGTGCCAAGCTAGGTTTCCAGGTGCCTACTCAAATATTCAAATGTCACAGAACTGAGATATTATATTTCCTAGAAACCTTTGTGTTCATATCAGTCTACTTCAACTATACATCCTGCCAAAAGTCTACAAGTGTGCTTCAGTTAAATGTTTCTCTCAGTGCCCAACAGCCTCCTTACATTAACCCCATAAAACAAAATGGCCACGTGGCACTTCCACCTCTGGCAATTTATCAAAAATCTCTTCCCCAGCTTCTCCTAAAAGACCAACATTAACACTTTCTTTCTATCAGGAATGATGGCCATCAAATAGTTTTCAAATGCACAGTGCCATTGCTTCCTTTTGAATGCAGGCTTTTCAGTATTTTTAAAAACAATACAGGCTGATTGTGCCTTTGTTTCCACTTGAAATCAGGCTTTTCAGGATTTTGTGAAAATAATCCAGGGTGATTGAAGGCTTTTGTGATGGCCATGTTGCAATCATGAAGGTCAAGATTAACCACAACAACAGTTTACCCCAAACATCACAAAACAAAATATGCAGTAGTGTGCAGGAAAAATTAGTCAAGAAAAATGTATCTGGACAATACCAAAAGAATTACCTTAAGCTATGTGTCTTTGTTATGGTAACTTGATGGAGTGACAGTTGACCAAATTAACTTGTTATAGGTCCAGGAGGATAAGTCATAGTCAACCTCTGTAATAGCAACTGTCAGTCCTTTAAGAAACAGCAGTGTCCTTTATTGATGCATGCACATATGCATTCCTACTGTCTTCATTAAGCTACTTTGTATGCCCTGTTCTGTATTGGCACTGCCTCCTTTGTTGATGCACATGCATGCATGTTTTTCCACTTCATTTGGCCCTTTGCGCCTCACTCTGACATTTTGTGCACAATATACGTGCAAGTGCGGTGTAGCAGAGTTGCATGCAGGGCCAGACTGAGGCATCAAAAGCAGCCCTGCCAAAAATCTCTTTTCATCCATCAATTCCCTCTCTACTTCTCTTTTCTCTCTCCCCTTCTCCCTCTCTTATCACTTTCTCTGTACCTCCACCCTCCCTCTTTTGAAGCCTCTCCATCCCTCCTGCACTCTACCTGGCTGAGCATGGGAAAGATTGCAGAGGCACAAGGTGTTTCCCTGGGCTTTCACAACCTGTCCCGAAAGGCTCTAGCCCACCAGGGAAATGCCTGGTGGAATAAAAGGTCTGTCTGTTCCTGGTTTCATTTTCAGGCCAAAAAGAACCTCCAATGAAGCCATGGGTGGCTGTTTGGAATGCAAAGTTAAAGTCAAATAACGTGCAGGAAATGGTGCAATACCTTACAATGTAAATGCAGACTAAAAGATTTGTGCCTTACCTTAATATGCTGGCTGTAGAAGTGCTAACCAGTGGTAAAGTGCCTATGCTTCCATTGGAACATCATAAAATTGTCATACCTCTGGTATTTCTAACTTACCTATACGCCCCTAGTAGATGGTTCAAAGTGTACCTAGCGTCTGTAAGTTAAATGTCACCAGTGAAATGCTGCACCCATTGTACCACTCACTGCAGTGATCGAGCAAACATGAATGCAGGCTTATGATTTTTAGCCTGGTTGCTCAGTTTTTAAACTGAAAATTCGACCTGTCAAACAACCCCTTTAGAGAGGCCAAACACTTCCTTCTAAATATTTATAAGACACCCCTAAGTAGGCCTTATTGCCAATAGGCAGAGTGCATGGTATTTTTTAAAGTAGAACATGTAAAAGTTTAATGTAACACATGTCCTTTCAGTGAAAAAGCCAAAAAGCTATTTACACTGTAGCAAGGCTGGTTGTTCCATAGGAAAGTAAGGGATGCAATATTTATTTAAATAATAATATCTTTGGCTAGGGAATGTCTAAAAAGTTCAATCTTGAGCTTTTTGAAATAATATTTAAAAACTCAATTCACTGGTAAAGTTGGATTGAATAACTATTTTCAAAAAGGTGCTTTTAGAAAGTTACATTTTCCCTGCCTAAATTCTTAGGAGTACCATTTGCATGATTGCCAACTGTCACCTGGGATCTGGGAGCTGGACAAAGGCATTGAGACTGGGGAGGTGTATCTTCCTCTGGCAGGATGACAATCTGGGCAGTGTCAATGAACTTACCGCCAAAGAGGCCTACCGTTTTAAAAGCTGATGTTACCCAACATTCGGGCAGGGCCCCTAATACTCCCCATTCAGGGAGGCAACAATCCTAGAGGTAGAGAAGCTGCCCTCAGAACTATTTCTGAGTGACCATAGAAGAGGGGTTGCTCATTTCCCTGGCCACACCTCTAGGGTGGGCACAGGAGCTCTGCACTGGAGAATAAAGTGTCCTCCACATTGGCTTTAGGTAGAGAGGGGCACTGTGGCACACCAGAGCTGCTATAAATATGGGCAGTGTTAACCCTGGGAACTTTTCCCTTAGTGGTTAGGGAGGGGCCAGAAGTTACCTTTACCCCTACCTAGGGCCAGGCATAGAAGTGGCATGCCTGGATACACTCTTCAGAACCCTGCTGGACCAGTGGAAGATAGAAGAAGGAGTGCACCTGCTGTGGAGTTCTCTTAGGAGAGCTGAAAGACTGGACCTTTTGAGCCCTGGACAGAGAAGTGACACCAAGGCTCAATTGGCTGACTTCCTGTTAAGCTACAGGGATACAACAAACTGCTAGAAGCAGCTTTTCCTGGGGAACCCACCTGGCCAGTTCCAATTCTACCCTGCTGGTGGCTTTTGATAGAGTTAGTCTTGATCTCCAAGTGCTTCTCCTGAGGTCCTGAGACCATTGGCTCTGTTAAAGTATACTCCACCTAACATCCTGAAAAACCTGGGCGTTATAAATGTTTTGACTCCAAAGACCTCTTGGGTACTGGGAGAAGCCTGCCAAAACCTGTCTGATGCAGATGTGTTGCCGCTGGGCCAAAGATTCACTTTGTTCCCAGTCTGGAATTTTTCTGCAGTGGCAAATTCACATGTTGTGGGCATTGCAGAGAAGGTATCCAGCCCTGTGAGCCCATTTCGGCTATTGCCTGCAGCCTTGCCCTGCTGGAGAATTATGAGCTTTAAAAAAGTGTGAAAGTCCATGTGTAGAAATCTTCTATGGGCCAAGGTGACAAAAAAATAATCCGGCCAGCAAGGGCCATTCTTCACGTGTGAATTTTGCATTTCTCCCTCTAGGAGCATTAGAGCCTTGTGAGCCCTGTATGGCTACACCTTGTAACCTTGCCCTGCCAGAGAAATCCGACATTCAAAAAGGTGACTGAGTCCGAAAGTAGAAATCGCCTCTAGGTGAAGGAACCAAAAGGATCTGGCCAGCAAGGGACCTTCTCCGCATCTGAATTTTGTATTACTCCTGCTAGGAGCTTTGCCACCAAAATTCAACATCTTCACCTGAACCTTGTCTGAGAGCAACCCGGTCTTTTGGATCCATTCTCAGCCACAACCTGGTGGCTTACCCCTCTGAGGTTTTTTTACTTCATTTCAGAGACTATGTCAGAAGGAAATCTTCCGACCAGGATGCACTGGATATCTGTATCTGCCCATTGCAGTCAGCCTTAAATAATGCCTAGGCTGACTCCTGTTCTTGTTTACTGCTTTTTGGCAATATTTTTCTTTAGGATTTTAAAAATGTATACCTCCGGTTCCTATTATTGGATCTTTGTCAATTTGGTGTCATTTTGTTCATTACACTCTTCTGTGTTTTCGACTTTATTAGCTGTGTTGGTACTTCTAAATGTGTTACATATTTGCTTAAGTTAAGCCTGTCTGCTCTGTGCCATAGTTATCAGGGGTTGATGTCAGGTTAAAATTCATGAAACCTTTACTAGACCTAACAAGAATAGTGACAATGTTATGTGGTGGACTATCATCCAACTGAACAAATAATTTACTTTCTCACCGGGCCGCACTCCAGTCTGTTTTCTTTTGCACACAATGCCACCTCAGATTGGACCCAGCCATATGCAAATCAACCTTGATGATGCTACAGTACGAACAGGCCAGCTTGAATTGCCAAGCCGGGTCCTTTCCGGAACGGACCACAAGTAACCCAACACCAGTTTCGCCTTAGTTGGGGGCTCTTCAGTCAGGCTTACCGTGTTGCCAGTGGCAAAGTGATTATGGGACACATGTCTGCCCAAACATGCCTCACTTAGGGTGTCGCGCTGAAATAACCAAAAAAGTGATGGGTGGAATGTTTGAATTATTCTCAGCTACTAGTAATTATTGGGGGCTGCATCCCAAACCATAGTTTTTTGCCCACAATGCCATTTCAGATTAGACTCAGCCAAATTTTATATTGTTCGAAAAATTGCTGGGAATTTAAGGTTGTGAATATGTTAGATTTTTTTGTTTATCTTCATCTTAAAATGTATTTTTTTTGAGCATCCACAAAGTAAATATCAAGCCAGTAACACTGCTTGTTCTATGTTTCAGTGTGAGAAAGCATTACACCAAAAATGTATGTGTCAGGGGATATAACTCATGCTTGAATTCTTTTCTTCACCTGAGTAATGATTGAGTAAAAACTCCTGTTGTGCTCAGTTGAGTCCCTGGAACTAACTTCAGATACAACCTGCAACTGTATATCTTCTGGGAGAGCTCCGCTTCATGAGTACAATAGCATTTTAATCAGGATTTCTGACAACTGCATGACATTAGACTCTTTGTGTTAGCTGGACAATTGGCCCTTCTCCCCTACTAAACGACATAGAATATTTTCAACATTTGTATGTACAGTAGACATTAATACGTCACATCACAAACTTTTATTTTAGGAGACTAACCATACACCCATAAAATGGTGTAAGAAATTGGGTTATTGATTGAGGGGCGCATAGGCACCACTCATGTATCAAACACAATCCTTGTCAGTCTCAACTTAGAGGCAAAGTGTAACGAATGTATGCAGCTCACAACCAGCAGTAAAGTGAACACACAACACAAAAAACCCCAGACCAATTGAAGAATGAGTTGAAATAAGTAAAATGATACCAGAATTACAAAAATCCAATCTGTAGAACCAAAGATATTCAATTATTCAATTTTTAAGTTTTAAGTAAATATAGTGCCTAATATCACAAATCGCTACTCGTTGTCATGTGGTCGTGCTAGATCAGGGGACACTCACAAGTTCAGACCAACGGAATGTGGGACGAATGCAGGCTATCCCCACTGAAAGAGTTACCTTTTCAAAGTCCAGTGCAAAGAGTTCCGTTCACGGTGGAGGAGCAGGGAGAGTGCAGATGGTCGTCGCTATAGCGCGAAGAGCAGACTGGGCGTCATGGACAGTCTTCGCTGTAACACAAAGACCAGTTGTGCGTCATGGCTGGTCATTGCTGGAACTTTGCATTGGTGTTCACTGAGGGCTGTCGTTGCTGTAGCATGAAATCATCGCTGGTAGTCAGGGTCCAAGACCTGAGGAGGCAACTCTTGTGAATCAGGAACTCACTCCAGCAGACTATTCAGTGTCCAGTTGCAGATCCAGGAAGGTACATTTGCAGCAGGTCACCCTGGCACTTGCAGGGAGGCCTCTGAAGCTTGTTATGTCCCTGCAGCTCAAACAGTAGGGGTCACTCAGGTTAGCCTGGGATGAATGTAAGCAGGTACAGTCTTCCTTCTCAGATAGCAAGGCAGTCCTCAGCAGCAAGATAATCCTCTGGCAGCAATGCAGTCCTTCTTCTGTAATGTCCACAGGTCCAGGATTGTTCAGAAGAGGGGTTCTGAAGGTCCAATATTTATACCTGGTGCCAGCCTCTGTATGTGTGGGGGATTTCCTGTCTTACCCCCACATCTGGTTCTGGAAAGATGTTCCCTTACCCTGTCAAGAAACCTAGAACTTTAGTGTGTCAAAATGCTGGTATCTAAGCCCTATGAAGTGTCAGTGAAAGTGGGAACATCTCTTCCCTCAGCCATCCTTGCACAATGGCTCATCCTGCCCACATCTAGTCCCCTTTGTGTCACTATCTGGAAGGAATACACAAACCCCAACAGAAGAGCCATTCACAGTCATGTTACCAAGGACACTGGCAGAAGGCACAAATGGTAAGGACAAGAAAATTGCAACCTTTTAAAAGTGGTGTTTTCAGAATTGTGACATAAAATTATACTTTACCATTAAAGAGGATTTTAAATTACAATTCATTTGAGTGTAAATAAACACCATATTTCTATCTGCTCTCAATCCAAGGTTTACACTTCTTAAATGTAATGAGGTAATCCAGTATTAGTCAATGGGAGAGATAGGCCTTACAGTACTGACAAATTACTTTAGGAGTTTTTCACTACCAAGGCACATCAAATTAATCCCACAAGACCTTTCTTCTAAAAGCAATGCACCTGTTCTATCAGCCTTTAGGGCCTACCTTAGGGGTGACCGTATGCAATAAAAAGAAGGTTTAGGCCTGGTTGAATTGGCAGTTTAAAACTGCCCTACAGGCTGTAGTGGCAGGCCTGAGACATGTTTTAAAGGGCCACTTTAGGGATTGTGGCACAATAAGTGCTGCAGGCCCACAAGTAGCATTTAATTCACAGGCCCTGGGAACAGGTAATACTATTTGCTAAGAGTTTGCAAGTAAACTAAATTTGCCAATCAGTGGTAGGCCAATTTTACAGTGTTTTAGGAAGAGCACAGCACTCTTGCACTGGTTAGTAGTGGTAAAGTGCACAGAGGCCTAATGCCAACAAAACCTAATTCAGCAAAACAGGAGGGGTGAAGGCTAAATATTTGGGGAAATCCCACAGCAAGGGTGTCAGATCATGGATAGCTATATTTTACTCCCAGTGGATCTAAATGCACCTGAGGTTCTTGATAGCTTAATACACTTGAGTGTTTCATTAATTCTCATGCACCTTTTAGAGGGTTTAAACTTGAACTTGACCAAGGTACCAAAAACAGAAAAATGTGCTGTAAGAAACTGGGGTATTAGTTGAGAGGTGGGAGCCCGAATCAAGTAATAATCACAATTTGTGTCAGGGTGAACAACAAAAGTCACTAAATAGACCTGTGCTCAACCCTCTGGTACCTTGACAAAAGCAGTCAGGCTTAACTTAGAGACAATGTGTAACATATTTATGCAATAAAATAAAAATAAAACACAACACAACAAAACCCCAAACCAATATAGAAAAATAGAGAAAGGTTTAATAAATAAAATTACACCAAAAGAACAAAAGTCCAATAAGTAGAACCAGAGATATTATTTTTTACACTGGTTGTGTCGCATCAGGTCAAAGTCAAAAGTTAAGGGTGACTGCAATGGAGCATGTGTTGGATACAGGGACCAAGTTTGTCCTGGTGGACAATTTACCTTCTGACTTAGTCCTGTTTCACACGAGAAGATCTTGTTAGCAGGTCGGGCTGCAGACTAGATCCACTGAGTGGCTAGTCGTTGGTGGGTTGCTGAGGTCCTAGGCCTCAGTTGGAAGTTTGTATTGGTGGGCTGCTGGGCTGTTGTTGTTACCGCAAAAAACTCGGTGTCGACCGGAACTTCGTGTTTGCGGGAAACAAAAGTCTATCATTCTCGACGTGAATAGCTCCATGCAGGCACATCTAGGGTTCTGTATCTGGGAATGTCAATTTGGCAATGCAGTCAGATGCAGTTCTCATGTTGACCTTGGTGAAGTCTATTCATGTTCATCACAAGACTGGGGATTTGTCTTTTCAACGCAAAGAGCTCAGAGCCACTGGTTCTTAAGCTGGAGTCCAGTTCTGTTCATTTTAAGGTTAGAGAAGTACACTCTTCACACCAGCCAATGGTCCAGGGCCTAGAGGCACCATTTGGGGTATACAGCTCACTCCAAAAGAGGCCAGTAGCAGGGTCTAGGCAGGACCAGTTGGTACTGGTCAGCTGATCAGTGGAAGGAAAGGCCTCTGGAAGGTTATTGTGTCCTTGTAGCTCAAACAGGTCTGCCAACTGACCCTTGGAGTAACTTCTGGGTTCAAGGTAAGCAGGTGTAGTCAAGCATCAGGCTTCAGACAGCATGACAGTTCTTGTTCTAAGTCTTCAGAGGTCCAGGGGTATTCTGATGAAAGGTTCTGGGGTTGCCACTTTTATGCCCATTGCCAGCCTCTGGGTGGGAGACACCTCCTTTGTCGCACCCTAAACTGGTTCTCATATGTTTTATTCCCTTTCCCCTGAATATAGCTCCAGTGTGCTAGTGAAACAAAGGGCAGGTAGGCTTAGGTGTGAGCTGCAGTTGAGGGTGACAGGGCAGGCATCCTCTGAAGTCAGGAGGTGGCTGGGTACAGCCTTCAGGCTATCCTTTGAAGCTTAGGAAGGGCTGGGTACAACCCCCCAGACCATCCTGCTCAGGAGTGGAACATCCTTCCCCACACCCAAGGTCCCTTTGTTCCCTGTCTAAAAGGAATAGACATCACACCAGAGGAGAGACATTAACAGTCATGTTACCCTGGATACTGGCAGAAAGGCCCATTTGGAGTAGGCAGAAAAATGTCAACGTTCTAAAAGTGATATTTTCAAAATAGAGATTCAAAATCCGACATTACCTTTAAAGATGATTTTGAAAAACAATTCAAATGAGTTGAAGGAGTATTTTTCTAGCTGCTCCTATACTACATTTAGCACGTATTAAACATAATAAGTTAAACCAGTGTTAGCCTATGGGACGCTAGCCTTACCACAGTGAGAAACAGCTTTGGTTTTTGTTCACAGCCAGGGCATGTAAAACTTAAGGGCCAGGTGTACAAAGCATTTTTGAGGTCTCCAACAGACCAATTAGCAGAATTTGGTCATTTGTGACCACATAAAAGCCTTTTTTATGTACAAAGGCCCAATTTGCCAGTTAGTAACCCATTACCGGATCGCAAATAGGGTTTGCGTTTCAGTATTAAGATGGGGCGTGTTTAGGGAGTCCCTTCATAATAGCGACATCGTAGTGGTATGGGTGAATGTTCTGTAACCAAAATGCAGTTGAAAAACATTACCACCAACTGCGAGTTAGGGATAACCCATTCACAAAGGGAAGGGGTCCGCAAGGGACCCCTTCTCCTTTGCGAATGTTGGTGAAAACATTTTTTAAGAGCAGGCAGTGGTCCCACAGACCTCTGCCTACTCTTAAAAAATGAAAGGAAAACTTAGCATTTTTTATTTTGAAACGCATCCCTTTTCCTTTAAGGAAAATGGGCTGCATTTAAAAAAAAATGTGATCTATTTGAAAGCAATCACAGACACAGTGGTTTGCTAATCCTAGCAGGCCACCGTCCCTGTGATTTTTGCGAATCCCAATGGGTCGCAAACCGAGACTTACCTCATGAGTATTAATTAGATAGGTGTATTTGCAACCCACTGGGAATCGCTAACTGTGTGAAAAACACGTTAGTACATAGCTGTTTGCGATCACCAAATAGCGAATCGCTAAAATTTGCTATTAGATAATCCAAACCGAAAGCTATTTAGCTGTAGCCCTAAGTGTCCTACTTTCTCAATATCAAGCACCTTGCCATATGAGCCTTTAGTGCCTACTTTAGGAGTGACTTATAAGTATTGAAAAGGAAGGTTAAGGCCCAGCAAAAGGTTTATTTTGCCAGGTCAAAGTGTCGGTTTTAAAAAAGTGCGCTACAGTCTGCAGTGGCAAAACTGAGACATGTTTTACAGTGCTACTTTAGTGGGAGGCACAATACATGCTGCAGACCAGCTAGTAGCATTCAATGTACAAGTCCTGAGTAATTGCAGTACCATACAGCAGGGACTTGTAAGTAAATTAAATATACCAATCAGGTGTACACCAATTTTACTAAGGTTTAAAGGGAGATCCTAAGCACTTTACTACGTTTTAGCAGGAGTTAATTGCACGTAATGTGTTTAATACCAACAAAAGCAGGTTCAGCTACAGAAAGCAAACATCTGGGGTGATCCTGCAGAAAGGGCAAATTTCCAACAATTGCCTTTCGAAAAAACAAAATGTTTGTGAATAGATCTACACTATCAAAATACATGTAAAAACAATGTACTGTGCTTATTACGCACACTTGACAAGAAACTACAACACTAAATAGTGGTTATGTTACAGCATATTTCTAATTTAGTTTAGTTAACTATAAGCAATTACTATGCACCAGGCTGTGGCCTTAAGATAACGTATATATAACATAGACGTATATGTTAATAACGAGAAATATATGGTTTAGTAGTGATGACCCGAAGAAAATACCCTTCAAACAGATGGGAGTCCATTTAGTAGAAAGTACAGGATACATACAACTACATTAAAGTTAGACTGTGATATGCTTACTTTTAAAACTGATAGCCTCCTTTCTGTGCTTCATTTTTTAAACATATTTAAATACACAAAGGAGATGTTTTGACACAGTCATTGACTAGATGAACTGAAAACCAGGGGCAATTTGTGTATTGTGGGCGAGGCCATAGCACACTCAGCAGCTGCAGGTGACTCACCCTGCAGCCTGAAGAGCTGGTGCCAAGCTTGTTAAAACAGGTGCTTTGATGTAAGGATTCAATGCCGGATTTAGAAGGTGTGTAAAGTGACAGAGGATATTAATCTAAATGAATAGATAAGACCATTACACTGGCCTATCAATCATTTGAGCGTAGCATGAGCATCTTCAATAGAAAATATAAAGTGATCTTATCTCCTGGAAGTGATTGTTTAAAAGCACGTGGTCAGTATGGTAGTTGCAGGTCATCCTGGGAGATATTTAAGTAAAGCTGTACTTAGCAAAGAAGCGGACCTGGGAGCGGAACATGATGCTGGCCAGAGGATAGAAGTCAACTTTATGTAACAAAGGAGACATGTGCAGACCCTGTGCTACATCACAATCCACTTTACAAGATATAGACTAATAGGTATGTCATGTAAATTAAACCCAACCTGCTTTTGGACTTTTGATACCAGTCTTAGATGTCCAAATGGGATTTGAAGGTTTATGCCTGCTTAGACCAATGAGTCCATGAGTAGTGGGGAACCCAAAAGCAGACTTTTTTTGACCCACTGCCCACGTAAGTTTTTTCTGGGCATACACCAGTGTGCACTGCTTCCCCTTCTCTCCTAGGCAAACTCTGGATGGCTCAAAATAATGATATACTGATATGACTGGATAAGATTGTTTTTGGCCCTCATGAGTCATCCTTAAAGTGATCCGAAAATTGCTATCCTTACCCACTGTGTCCTTACCAATATTTTAGACCTGTATTGGGATAAGATTTTAAAAGTGGTTGGATCTAGATTATGTATCTTGGGGAGAGAGAACGCCAAACCACATTAAACCTAAACAATTATTAATATCCTAAATAGACTGATGCTACTTTTAATGTTCATCCAATCAATAACACTCAATAATAAAAGTGTCCAACATAACCCCACTACATTCGTATTCTTGTGAGATTTTCTGGACAACCACACAAGCTCGCAATCAATTGCATTAAAAACATTGTTTGAAATTTTACCTGAAATCTAGAACCTAGGCGTGTGCTGGAAAGCACTGGTCTCATGTCTGATCGTTTTGCATCTTGTGATAAATTACGTTTGCTCTCTCATAATCTCTGGTCCTAAACTTTTAAATCTCCATCTGCCTTTCCTAATAGTCTGTATTTTTCCCAAAACGTAACTCAATCCAATATTTTACTCTCTCCAGACTTTCGTTTCCTTAAATAAGTTGAAATCATGTCCGTTTTTACTATGAGAACCACTTACAAAAACGTGTACATCTTTCTCGAGTGTCTCGTTTGCACTTGTTGTAGCTTAGATAAAGGTGGGAGATTAACATAGCCACAAAAATATGACCCATGTCACTCTCATTCTGCTTGTTAGAAAAATTACAACCTAAGGATTGTGCTTAGTTTAAGAAGTTTGCGATACATTGTGTTCTGGCTAATGGTTCATTGTTAAATGTTTCCGGACTAATATTATGGCAAAATGCATTGGTAAATGCACAAACATCTAAAAAAACTCACAAAAAACGAATCTATTTGCTTAAAATATTTTGAAGATATTCATGAGAAATATTTTAGTTAATAGAGATATGAGCTGCGTTAAGTTAACTGAAATTAACCTGATAAACATAGCACAATTGCATAAAGCAACGCAATTATATTGCCATTTGCCTTTTGAATATGTCAGACGTGATCAAAATAGGTTAGTATTTTGGCCAAAAATAATATATTATTACTCTAACAATACTGCAATAAAAACAAGTATGTAATGGTTTGTAAAGTCTCTTTCATAGCAGGTGCCTCTACACATATCAAGATGTAACTCACCTTTCATGGTAAGGGCCTGCTGAGAGGTCCGCTGTCGAGGGGCGATAGGCCATATAGGGTATGAAGTGAACAGCGCCTTTGACACCCTTTTAATGCCTTGGGTGGTTCTGCAGTTACGTAAGAAGTACTTAAATCTTGGACAAGGTGCTCAGAACAGCGAATACTAATTAAAACTCTGTGTCCAGACTTGTTACAGGAGTGATAATTGCCAGAATGGCCGTATTCCAGCTATTTTTCTGCCTTTCATGACATCAATGTGAAAATTTAAATGTGAGTTCCGGTTGTGAGGACAATTGCACAGTGGTGCTGGTAGGGAGTTACATAAAAGCAAACAGCAGAGCTCCACTCATTAACATATCCCAGGATCTATCAGTGAGAAATGTTAATTTGCAAAGACACGTTGTGTTAGAACGGTGAAAAATGTAAATAAAACACTGTAGGGGCAGATTTACAAGCCCCTTGCGCCACATTTGCGTCACATTTCCCATGTTAAAAGTGACGCAAAAGTGGCGCATGGGGCTTGTAAATCTGCCCCGTAAAGTTTTATCATTGATAGCTTTATTGTAAATCTGTTCTAGCAGTAAGCACGAATCGTGGTAAATACCACAGTACCTCAGAGAACGCCGATTCCTCCACTATTGTCACGCAAGGGCCCTGTTATGAGTTGGTTTTCAGCTCCTCGGGGATACACCGGGGGTCGAATAAATGATTCTAGTCAGTACCTTCTCATGGTCCCCCGAATGGGGAATAACCGATTGGACCCCGAACTGCCAGGTAAACACTGCAGGTTTTCACAGATTCCATGGAACATTCCCATCACATTTACCATCTGTTTTAGGAAGTGGTAGATTGAAGCACAGGAGCCTCTGCAGGGACTGTGTGGTGGGCGCAGGCTCCAGGGCTGCTGGAGCTGCACTTCATGTCCCCCTGTTGATCTGAGAAGGGAACACGTGTCTGGCCGTCTGCTCACTGCTTCTGTCCCAGAGCCCTGGTAATTATGCCCCGGAGCACGGCTGGTTCATACCCAGGAAAACCATGCCTGGTGTTCCCACATACACTTATCCAAGTGCAGGAAAACAGGGCCACTTAGAATCAGATGGAGATGCAAGTCCAACCCCCCAACATATCGTTCACTCACCACACAATCTTACCCAATGTGGACTCAAGATTAGGCGTGCAGGCCACTGACCATAGAAGCTAGAGAGTGTAACATGACCACACTTTCTTTAGTTCATGACACCTACAACGATAGCACCATGATTCTCGGAGTAATGTGGTGCTCAAAACCCCCTTTCAAACAGTCACCCACCCACCTATATCTTTATTTTTATTTTTAAATGCAAGCTTCTCCGTTCTCATATTCCAGGGTGCTATTTGTTGAGATATGGCTGGAAATAACATTTTAATTCCCTTAGTCGAATGTACCAGGACACAGTGGTGGCTGGTGACATTTGAAAGTGGTGGGGCGTAAAATTATTGGCATACTGCACCTTAGCGAGCGAGCGTAGCGAGCGAGCCCGAACAACCTAAGGGGGGTTCGGGGGCATTGTCCCCCCGAGAAAATTTTGAAAAAAGAGTGGACAAATGGTGCATTTTCAAGCAATTTGAGAAAGCAGGATGGTTAATAAAGCAATTGTGAAAGTGCAGTTATTACATTAATAAAGAGATGTCATATAACATAGGTAGCTGCTTATTCAAGCTTTCTTTCACCCCATAGTCCAGCAGGGTCTTGATACAAGACAGATAAGAGAAAAAGCAGTGTGGTCCTCGACCAGGAAGACCCTCATATTTCATTGGTAAGAAGTCAAAGGATTGGTCAAATTGAAAACCTGAAATGCAATATGCAATCAAACAATTTGCAAGTACATCTCATCTATGTTCAACAAGCCATGTTTTACCCATGATTGGAATTGTGAATCACCAAATAAACTGAGCCACTGCAATCAAAAGCAGAGGGCCTCCTCAAAAAGTATGCCCTTAAGAGAGTTCTCTCATCTCATGTCCTCTCTATATTTTCTCTGGAAGTTGAAAACTCATCACATTCTACTGCACAAACCTGAACCCTTCTGCATATTCCAACACCAGAACTCATTCTTGGCCATTTAGTTTGGAGCCATTCATACCAGGAATACAGAAAATACCTTTAAATAGAGTAGAAGGTTTATGAATACAAGCACTTAGCAATTGTACATATACTATGAATGAGAGCCAAAGGAAACAAAAAGGAATAAAGAAGGGAGCAACACTCAAACACAACTCATGCTCCGGAACGCCATAAAATTCTCTATGTGGCAAGTTCATCACCTATAGCAGAACACAGTACATTTAATGTATCCCTCAGTTTAGCATATTAAACAATAGCAAGTGGTAATTCTTGTGATATGTACTCATCACTGTAGACTATTGTAGAGTCACTATATAAATACAATTAATACAATATGTGGTGTTAGGTGTAGAAAATCTAGACTCACACCTGTCTATATTTTTTTTGATGTTTTATCCTTGATAATGTGCCCTATTGATACTCTGGGGACCATATTCAGTGTGCGCGCCCTGAAACCGCTCATAAACTCGAAAAGTAAATAGAAATGCCCCCTTCTCCTTCCATGTTTCACTACCCTTCCCTTCAGCTTGTCTGTGCACTGTCTCTCTCTCCCTGGCAGTCTCTCTCCTGCCCATGTCTCCCTCCTTGCCTCGGATCTGTGACTGTAGTATGATTCCAACTGTCTCCTCCCGCTATTCAAAGCCTCATGCTCATTCCTCTGCTCTCCCCTGTCACGGCCACCAGTCTGTCTGTTCCTGTCTCTTTCTCTGTCTTACTCTCTCTGCACTATATATATTTATATATCTATTGTACGTAGGCTGAAATATGCTATTTATTACCATTGCTAAGTCTGGAGGGAAGCCATGACTGTCGACATACAAAGCCTCAATCACTCCCACAACGAGTTGCAGGTATCAATTATGATTGAACAGCGGTTCTTAAACTTCTGATTTCTGTGGACCCCACTGAATCACATCTGGAAGCCGGCGACCCTGCCTAAGCAATCTCTATGATTTAAACGTTTAAAAAAATACAGCAACAAGTATACACCATTACACAAATTCCAACATATTTTTTTAAATCTCAAACACAAAATATGCACAAAAAAAGTTAAATTTTAGTGAGAAAGTTGTAACATTCAGTATTTTACTTCACTTCTAAATGACGAAGTGCTATGCTATACTCTAGCCTATTAATTTAGCTTTTTGACTCCTAATTCATGCTGTCTTTTTGTCAGTGCGTGTCAGCGCTTCATTTGAGGTTACCAATCGTTCATCCTAGATTCTGTTGGCTGTACTCACGCTGCTCCCACCAATCAAGCTGAGGATATTAACCTTACTGTTTAGCCTCTGATTTCCAATACCTTCACGTTTACTGATCGTTTACATTTTTCATTTTTACATTTTGCTTTTTGTGTGTACATACTATTAATCTGCTAAATATATTTAACGTTGTAAACAGATGCAGACTTTCAGGGGACCACGGACCACCAGTTAAGTGCCTCTGAGCTAGGCAATTTTTTCACGTATAGAAGTAACAAAGTTATTAAACCGAACTGCAGCAGAGAGGTTATATAAAATTTCCTTAACAGGTACCGCAAGGCAGAGCAGCACACGTACAAGTGGACAGAGCAGGGTGGGCGAATACAGGCAGACAGAGCAGAGTGGACAGATACAGGCAAACAGAGCAGAGTGAACAGATACAGGCAGACAGCAGAGTGGACAGTTACAGGCAGGAAGAACCGAATGGGCAGGTACAGTTAGGCAGAGCAGTGCAGGTACAGGCAAGCAGAGCAGAGTGCGCAGATACAGGCATAGAGGAGAGTGCAGAGACAAGCCTACAGAGAGGAGTGCACACAGACAGGCAGAGCAAAACGCGCAGATACAGGGGAGATTGCGCAGATACAGGCAGGCAGAGGAGAGTGCTCAAATATAGGCAAGTGGAGGAGAGTGCGCAGATACAGGCAAGCTGAGGAGATTGCGCAGATGCGCAGATACAAGCAGGCAGAGGAGAGTGCGCAGATACTCGTAGGCAGAGGAGAGTGCGCAGATACAGGCAGAGCAGCAGAGTAGCAGTTACTGACAGGCCTAGCCGAGTAGCAGATACAGGCACGCAGAGATGAGGAGAGGGTCAGGCAGACAGGACGCAAATACAGACAGACCGGAGGAGCAGGCAGGCAAAGCGGGGCGTGGACCCCAGCACAAGCAGAACCAAGTGTGGGGCGCGGGCATAACAGGCAGGGCGAAACCGTGAATAATTTGCAAGACTGATCAGTAAGGGTTGTACGTCCTGTCCGTGATCTCGATGTGTGTGTCTGTGTTTATGTGCCTCCTTGGGGGTCTGGATATGTGTGATCTGTGTGTTCTCTGTGGAGTCTACAACCGTGGGTGATCTGTATGGTGTACGTGTGTCTGTGCGTGTATGACTTGTGTTTTTTCTAAGTGGTGTGTGCGTGAGGTGACTCTTACTTGTGCAGGATGGACTAGTGCTTTGCTTGTCTCTGTGAATGACGTGTGGAGTTCGTAGGTTTGTGTGGTCTGGTGAGTGTAGGTGTGATTTGTGTGTGTGTGTGAACTGTCTGATGGGTTAGGTGTGAATGCGTCTGTGTGAGGGAGAGAGCGGCTCTGTGTAGGTGAGTTGGGGTGTGTGTGTGCATGCGACCTGTGTGAAGAAGTAGGTGTGTCCGTCAGAGTGATGTGTGGGTGAGCAGGTATGTGTGTGTGTGCATATACCCCTTGTAAAGAATGAGGTGTTTGTGCGTCCGAGTGATCTGTGTGGGGACAGGTGTGTGTGTATGTGACCTGTGTGAAGACGTAGGTGTTTGTGTGTGTCCGAGTGATCTATGAGAGGGAGTAGGGTCTGTGTGTTATTGAGCTGTGTGAAGCAGTGTCTGTAGGTATGTGGATTCGCGTGTTTTAGTGTGCATGTGTCCGTGAGAGCCGCAGAGTGCGTAAACGGCCCTTACCTGTGCAGGAGTGCAGGGGCTTGGGCCTCACCAGCAGGGAGGGGCACACCGAGTACAGGGACAGCTTCTCGAAGTAGCCGCACGTCTCCTTGGATAGGATCTCGTCGATCATGAAGGTCTTGTAGCGCCGCCTGGCCGCCTTCATCTGGCCCGAGGAGGAGAGCCGGAGCTCGGCCTGGCAGTGCATGCTGGGAGCTCCGTGGGGCACGGACCCCCGGCGGTGTGAGGAGTGAAGATGTGGGCAGCAGAACTCCCTTGCAGCCTGTAGGAATCCCCTCAAGGCGGTGGGCCTGGGTATTTGTATGTGGCTATAGGATTTCTCTACAGGATGGAGCCCGGGTGTGTTCCTATAGGAAGCCCCTACTCTTCTGGGGCCCGGGCGTGCTCTCGGAGGGGTCGCTCGCGGCTGAGAGTGTGGAGAGGTGGGCTTCAGAACCCCCGAGGGCGGTGCTGATAGGAGCGGACACGTGGCTGCGGTGGACACCGATTGCTCCAGTGTGTACGAGGGTGGACACCCCTCGAGGCTCCTGTGCCACCACAGGTGTGCGAGGGCTGACCCCGCTGCTGCTGCTTCACAGTACAGTAACTACCATAATGGGTTAGAAATTAAATATACTCATATTGCGCCCTGT
Organism: Calotriton arnoldi; assembly: GCA_963921515.1. NCBI lineage: Eukaryota > Metazoa > Chordata > Amphibia > Caudata > Salamandridae > Calotriton > Calotriton arnoldi. The sequence goes on from CAWUFW010007823.1 coordinate 507,671, forward strand.
AAAACAACACCTCCCAGCATTGAGACTGACCACAGAAAGAAAGTGCACTGAACTCATAGCCAAGTGAAAGTAACCGCCATGTTTGGAGTGATTCAGTCCACAAGAAAGGAAGTATCACACCCCTGACAGTACCCGCATTTAGAAAATAACAGGAACTTGTAAAAACACATATGCCTGGTACAGCTAGCACTCACAAAAAGAAAACACCAAGGCACTGATAGCACCCACAGAAGCACAGAACCTTGGAGCTGTCAACTCCTCAGAAAGAAGGCTTCCAACCAAGAACCAGTTGCATCCACAGATACACAGAACTCTGGTGCAGTTAACATCCTCTGATGAAAGCTCAGTCCCAGAAACCGAACGTTGGAGTTGATAACTCCTGTGAGGAAAAGGTACATCATTTTAAAAGAACACTTGGCTGAGGTGTGACCCGGAGGTCAACCGAAGTTAAAATTGCAACAGTCAAACATGAAACAAACTGAGAGGACACCTTTGGCACATGTAATGCCACAAACACCCAAAAGAAGTAACCCTCTTGGGGTACCCAGGACTTCAAACATTTACGACTTTTACCCGAACACCTAACTTACTACCGTCAGTGGTTCAGACAGAACAGTAGAACGTCGGTTTTAGCGGGATTATGTGAAATCGAGTGGCATTTATGGAAACATTATTCAATGTCAAAGATACGTGCATAAAAATATTTTATGAATGTGTAAATTTACCGACAGTGGAAGTGTGAAATATATTCAAGTGAAATCATAACTTTCCTCTCTCTTCAGTTACGTGTGAAGACTGCCGCACATTATTTACAAAAACCTGAAAGAAATGACTGCCAGGGCCCAAATAGCTCAATAATCTGAACAGGCGCAGGCATTAATTATGCATGGCCTAATTTACGAGTGTTTTGTGACAAAGCACAGTGCCTTTATTTAAAAAAAAAAAAAACATCAACATTGTAGATTTACAATGACCTGCATGTATGTAAGAACATGTCTGCCCTTTCTCGTCTGACCCTCTGGCCATAATCCACACTCCGACGTTTACACTTGATGTACAAATCCCTGGCCGGACAGGACTGATTTTGCCTCTCATTGGTTCTATGCTAGCTGGCGTCTGATCTATGGAGAAGCATGTCAATTTTATTGCAGATTTGATTTCAGGCTTCAGAGCATGCGTGCACTGCTTGACCGAGGCTTGCCTTCATACATTGTCTTGCCCGGTGATAAATTCCATTCTACAATTGATTGCTCAATGGCGCATGTCGACGGCCGGTCACACAGCAGTGGTGGGGAAATTGTTTTCAGAAATTCTCTTTAGAATAGATTGTTCTCTGGACTCTCACTCACTCTGAAATGAAGCCTTAAGACCACCCACAGGAACAAAAAGCCCTACTGGGAGCCCCCTCAGAAGCAAGGCCGAAGGTCACAGGCATTCAGAGGAAACACGCAATGCAGCTCATGTTGACCCCCTCGGAAAGAAAGCACCACAGGCACTCACAGCTCCCACAAAAACGAATCCCCTCCTGGCATTGTTATCACCAGACGCGGCTCGCGGGGGGGGGGGTTTGTTTCGGGGGCCCGGGGGATTTTTTAAATTAAAAAAATCCTACCTGACTCTGGAGGTCCGCCGTCCGCGCCGCCTCGGGTCCGACTCCGTTTGGCCCTGCCTACAGCCCCTCTCAGCCAATCCTGGCGCTGCTGGCAGCGCCAGGATTGGCTTAGGGCACGGTTACCTCTCGCCCGCCTGCCCATTAGGAGACCAAGGTTTGAGCCTTTGCTCAACCCTCGCTCTCCTAATGGGCATGCGCTAGCCAGTGCACACACAAGTGCGCATGACTGGGCACGGCGCGAAAATTCGGTGCCCTTGCCCACTCATGCGCACTTGTGCTGCAGTGCTGCCTGCTGCCCCTGGTCCCTCTAACAATCATGTCAGTCAACATGACGCAGGACCGCCCACCCCTTCAGACTCTGAAGGGGGTGGGCGGTCCGACGTCATGCTGACTGACATGATTGTCAGTTCTCCCTCGGCTCTTTGAACTTAAGTAAACTGATTCAGTTTACTTAGGTTCAAAGACGCCGAGGGAGCTGCGGGCGGGGGGGCTACGCCCCAACGCCCCAATGGACGCACCGCCCCTGCCAGGACAATGCACTCGGCTGAATATCCTGTGAAGGCCAGTGAATGTTGGGCGCACAAGCCGCCATGTTCGTGAGAGTTCCACTGCTGCTTTGACAGCAAAGACGTTTTCACTTATAGGCCAATCACATTTCGGACAACATACACTGTAGTCATAAATCTCCAGCAAGCTAGACCCTATTATGTATTGCAAACCTGAAAAAGAACAGACCTTCAGCTTGGGAAGGGATACAATAGACCACAGGCCGAATCCACATGAACAAAGTCTTAGGGGCATAGTGGAGAGGTGTGGTGCCGCGGCCAGGACAGCTGACTTCGGAGCACACGGTTCACGGTTCGATCCCCAGCTCCGGCGGCAGCTCAGCTCAGCACCATGTGACTCTGGGCAATAGCTCACTTAATTTCCATGACGGCCCCCAGCGCCTTGAGACCTGTAAGGGTGAGTAGCTGCGCTATATAAAAACGGACTTACTTACTATATGTACAAGGACTGGCGATAACTACCGCTAATGCTAGTTAGCAGCAGTTTTCGTACCGCTGAAAACTATCGCCTTGTTAGCGGTGTATTCACAAGTCGTCACTACATGGCGATAGCTTCAGGGATCAGCGGTGAAAACTGCTGGTAACATTAGCGTGATGGCGATAGGAATTCCGGCGTTAGCGGGCGAAAACTAACGAAAGGTCCATTAGCGGCAAAAAAATGCATGTTAGTCAACCCAACGTGAGTTTTTTTTGCCTCTATAGCCAAAAATAGCCTATCAGTCATCCTCCAATGAAAAATAGGCAAAAAAACAATGGAATGCAGAATGGAGCAGCCAGGGCCAAGTACAGCACAGATCAACAACCCCCTCAAGCCCCACAACATCCAGGATGTCCAGCCAGAGTCCCAGGGGAAGAGGAAATGCAGGGCCACATCCATGAAAAGAGGCGCATCGCGGTGCAAAACCAGTGATGCATCACCTCTCATTGCGCACTCTTCGCAACACCATGGCATCCAAAACCTTGAAAGTGTGGACAGTCCCTGGGTCCCGGAGGCCTTGCTGGGTCTGCGCCTGGAGCCTGGATGCCTCGCTGGTCCTGCATCTGGAGCCTGGATGCCTCGCTGGTCCTACGTCTGGAGCCTGGATGCCTTGCTGGTCCTGTGTCTGGAGCCTGGAGTGGGATGCGAAGGTGCTGTGGAGTCGATGAGCCGTTGCAGTAGACATTCAGGTGCGGCAATCGCCCTTACCTGGTGGTGAACTCTGGCAGGGTGCACAGAGACACGTTGCTGACCTGTGTGAGAAGACTGCCTTGAGCCCCTTGGAGCTGTGAATGGTAGAGGCGCTCCTGCGCACCAACGTAGGGAGGTCTGCATCGTATACTACGATCCACCACTACACCGGGGTGCACGGAGGGGATTACCAACAGTGTGCGGCGCCTCTCTGCATCACAGGCCGGATCAATTTGCGCTGGCCGGACGCTGTGGAGGGTTAGGCCCCTGAGCTGCGCTGAACTTGTGTGGCAGGAGCGCTGCAACTTCATGCCTAAGGGGGCACTGCTGCATCACCTGCATCAGGAGGTTCCCCAGTTGACCTGGCAGCGACTGCTGTACCCAGGCTTGTGAAATCCCACCTGGATGAGGCTCCTGCTGGCTGAGTCACAGATTTGGAGAGAGTGCAGTTGATTGCGCCACAGTGTCAATGTCCAGGTAAGGAGAAGGTGGGACGCATAGAAGAGGAGTACCGGGGGTCGAGTCGCCTAGGCCTAGCACCTGGTGGCGGCTCATCCACAATGACGGAAGAGCATCACCCCACTGCTTTCAAGCAGACTCAGGAGAGCAGGAGCAACGAAGACATGGGACCCGGCCTCGAGGTAAGATGTCTTTCATTTAAATATTTACAACACCCGCTCACACACACCCCCGCGTCCCCACCCTATCCAGTGTCCTTTCCGGCATTTCCCACCTGTCCAGTCCTCCCCGCAGCACTTCTCTATAGCGGGCGCTGTGCGCCCATGCTCAGCGGGCGTACCACTGGTGTGTCAAAGGTATATATGACGTTACAACGCATACCATTACATCGCATTCCGTTACAATGCATTCTAATACTACGCATATTGCAACAGTAGGGAAAGTGCTGGATAGCAGAGATGAAAAAATTACTCTTCCCACTTCAGTGAGTGCAACCCTAAAACTAACCTTTGCACCCCAAAACACACCCTGAATCCTAATATTCTTATTTGACCCCCCCCAAAACACACCCTGGACCCTGAAATTCATCTTTGACCCCACAAAACACACCCTAAAATTCCTATTTGACCCTAAAACACCCTCCAAATTTCATATTTTACCCCATAATACACCCCAAATTTCAACTCTGACCCCCGGAACCCATACCCACCCTAAAACTTATAAAACACCATTACTAACCTCACAATGCGTTGGAATGGAATGCGATGTAAAGGCACTGCGTTGTTCTAGTTGTGTCGTAAAGGCATTACGATGTAATGCCTGCATTGTAATGGACGTCTCCCTTGCCAAAGGCAAGCCATAGGCAAGCCCGTCTGCGTCCGTCTGCCCCTGGACAGCGCTCAGCACCAAGGCCCCTTCCTCTCGGACACTCCACCGCTATGACGCCAGCACCCTCCTCGCCATCAACCCTGGATGCCACATCGCCTGCCAGGACCAACCTCTGCTCCAGACAGGGCATCGTCATCACTGACGGCTACTAAATCACCCGCAAGGTCCACCCCGACCATCCAGGAGGAGGCATTGCCATCACCTACAGAAGCACACTCCGACTGACCACGCACTCTAATGACCCAACGGTGACCATGGAACACCTCAGCTTCCAGATCCGGACCAACCCCAACCCCATCCTCTGCGGCACCCTCATCTGCAGGGCCCCTGGACCATGGACCCCCATTCTCCGATACCATTGTAGACCTCATTGCATCCCAGGCTCTCCCATCCACCGACGACATCCTACTCGGTGAACTCTACTTCCACCTGGACAACCCCAGCGACCAGAACACCACCCCTTCCTGGGGAAGCTCGCCAACATCAGACTCAAGCAGCTAGTCACCGCAGCAAGCCACATAGCAGGATACACGGTCGAGCACGTCTCCTCCGCCAGCGGGAACTTGAACTACAGCCACACCACCGGACTCTCCTGGTCCGACCATCATTGTATACATCACGTCTTCACCATGCCCACCGTACACCACTGCCATCATCGACCCCCCTCGCAGCTGGATCAAGGCCACCAAAGAACTTCTTGTCAACTCCCTCAGCTCCACCACTCCGCCAACGCTTACAGGCGATAACACCGCAGCGCGCAACCGCCACCGATGGACCTCCAACTGCACCGACACCCTGGCACCCCTCAAGAAAAGACCAGGCAAAATCTAGCACCACGTTGTGCCGTATTTGCAAAGTGACGCATGTAGGCATATGCGTGACATTGTGAAGCCCTGTGCCACATCATACCTGCATCAGGTATGATGTATGCAGGGTGTGTGTTCCCACGGGACAAGGCATCATAGGAGTGGCACAGTGAAATCCATCAGATTTCACTGCAGCAATTGTAGGACGGCACTGCTTCAGTACCCTACGCCTGCCTGATGGCAGGCGGAAGGGTGACGCAGTGCCACATGGATAGGCTGACCCCATGCATTGCTGGAGTTGCGTCATGCTTGTGACACAACTGCAGCAATGCGTGACTTTAGTGCAGACAGATTCGTCAGGATTCCAGACGTATCTGTCATTACTTGCGTCATCGAGCGCTGTCCAGTGAATACAGCGCATCCATGGTGTCGCAAGAAGGGTGTAGTGAAAAGTGTTGCAACGCTGTCTTGTCGCAGCGCTGCAAAACTTTTCATGACTGAGGCCCAGGAATGCGCACTATCTTATTGATGGTGAGAATTCCTGCCCTGTAGTTTTGTCGCAGGGCAGCGCAGCAACATTGCTTGCAGCACTGTCCAGCATCAAAACCTGCTGAAATGAGGCCCCAAGTGTTATCTCCATTTTTAAGACCAGCTATTTTCTGGTCTTAAAAACCTGACTCTAACTGCAGTTAGAGGCAGTTGTTTTGGTCCTCCTACCTCCAAGAATTCCCTTGTAAATATCGCAAAGTGGGGTTAGCGGCCGTTTTTGCATGGGAACGCCTCCCTTGCATGTCATTATCTCTAACAGAAGTGGCAATCTTTTCTATGGACGTTTTCGCTGGAAAACTGCCACTAACAGAGGTTAGCAGCAGCTTGTACATATGGCGATGAAAATATCGCCGCAAAACCATCGGAAAAGAGCCGCTAAGGCGGCGTTAAATCCTTGTACATTTGCCCCTTAATATTCGAGTTGGGAATAGCTAGGGTACCAACTGCTCCTATCTAGAACTTTCGTTCCCTAGGCCTTTTTTACGCCATTTCCACCCCCTGCCCTCCCCTTTGCCTATCAGCAGCAAACAAGAGACTGTTGTGAGTCCAAAGGTTGGACAAGGGCCAAACATATAATATCATTACAGTCAATTAGTGTGCCTTTCCACTTGTGTAAATGAACATACATGAGCACTTTATAGAAAAAAATTGGCCGTGCCTAAACACAACAGTATCAGGAGAAATCCAAACTCCACCTGCTGCACACTAGAACACAACATGTGCACACTTTGCTTGTGTGCTCCTTAACAACAGAGCTCTGGGTTAATCCCCATGAAGTGGATAATGTCTCACTCTCCTCCACGTGAGGCCCTGGAAAGTCTACAGTCACCATGAGGGTGCGTATAGTGCCTTTGTGTGCAGTTTAAATGTTATTCTTTTTGCAGATTTATATAGTGCGAACTCGACCCGCAGGTATTGGAGCGTTTTACATGAGCACCAGTTACATTACACAAGGACACATTCATTTTTTTTTTTGGTAGGCACGGGGAGATTAAGTGATTTGGCCCAGAATCACAGGCTATGAAGTCGACCCCGAGGCTCGAACCTTGGTTTCCCAACTTCAAAGTCGGCAGTCTAGGCGTGAGACCACATCCTCTCCTCTCTTTCACTTTCATCAACAGGTCGGTGCAGCGGCTCCCTGGTGTAGCACGTCTGTGGACTTCCAGATACGAATGCTCTCTCTGTAACAGGGAACCTTCAAGGATGGGGATGGTTTTGACGTTGCAGGGGTGTGGCCCCGAGACCTTATGGGAGATGACTACTCCAGTGTTCCATTGACAATTTCACATTTCCACCTGTTTTTTTCTCCCATAAATTGGTTGACTTACTGAACAAATAAGTGCTGCAATCCAGTCATGCTTTGTAGCACCTAAAAAAAGATTAATCAAGTTCGGAAAATGGCATACAGTGACACCTCGTCATAATAAAAACCCTCCCCGTGGACATGAACCTTGACTCGTGGCATGAAGGATTGTATTTGCTTCTGGAGGAACTTTTGACCAAAACACTCAGTTAGTTCAGAATTGCAATTACTTTAACAATCAGGTCAGACTGAAAGACAAACTGCCCCTTGATTTCCAATGAAGTGTTAATATCCAAAGGGCATGCACATAAGGCACTAGGAACTCTGACAAAAAAGTTAGCACAGTATGAGCCATGGTTTCTAGTGATGTAAATCTCCCCCTTGGCTTACTCGACCTATTGAAAATGTGTCAAGAAAGCATTCTTCATGGACGCATCACAAAGCCTAGATATGTTGGTCCAGGTGCAGGCAGTTTATTACGTCGAGTTGTATTTGTCCAAAGACAAAAAACCTTTATTTGGCTGCCAGAGCTTTTAGAAAGTGACGGCTAAATGTGGCTTCTTTGGGTTGACTTGATTTCTACGTGTGTACCTTTGCATTAGCTTTCCTGGGCTCTATCAATATTGATTGTTCCTCACTAGAACAGAGAGACTGTGCAGAAGAAGTAAACAGATGTTTAGTGTAAGAAACTGTGATATTGGCCGAGGTTTGTGGGAACCCCACTGAGGCAACAACCACAATCCCTGTCAGGGTGAATCATAAAAAGTCACATGGCTAACCAGTGCTTAACCTCTGGCAGCTGGGAACAAAGCAGTCCAGCTTAACTTGGAGGCAATTTGTAAAGAATTTATTCAGCACACAAACAGTAATAAAGTGAAAGTACAAAACAAGAAATATTCCCAAACCAATTTAGAAAAATAGAGTAAATTGTATTAAATAAAATGATACCAGAACAACAAAAATTCAATCAGTAGAACCAGAGATACTGAAATTTAAAGTTTGAGGTAGAAATGGAACCTAAAACCACAAAGCACCACTTGCAGCATTCTGGTCACACTAGAGCAGGGTAAAGTTACAAATTCAGGCCGCCCGCAATAAAGCACAGGCCTGTACAGGGACCAGGTAAGTCCTGCTATAGAGTTACCTTCTGAACCTGGTGCAAAGAGTTCTGTTCGCAGTGGAGTAGGCCACAAGGAGCAGGTAGAGCATTGCAGATTGTCGCCTGTTGAGTTACGGGTTGAGGAGGGTGTAACCCAACTCAAGCAGCAACCACAATCTCTGTCAAGGTGAAACACAAACAAACCCCAAATTAACCTGTGCTTAACACTCTGGTAGCATGGCACAAAAGCAGTCAGGCTTAACTTAGAGGCAATGTGTAAAGTATTTATGCAGCACTTCAAACAGTAATAAAGTGGCACATTGGTGGTCCCCGTGGGCTGTTGTTGCTGTAGCACGAAGTGTAGTTCTCTCTTTGCTGGTTGTTGTTGGCGGGTGCTATAGTGCGAAGAGCAGGTCTCCAAAGAGCATCAAGTTGGTGGTATTCGCGGGTGGCATAGACTTAGCGCGAACATGCCCGTTTGTGGATGCAAGGAGCCCAAACTTCAAGATTTTCACCTTTTCTTGAGGAGGAGTTTGCTCTAATGAAAGTCAAGAGTCAAGGACCTGAGGAGGCACCACATGGGGATCAAGGACTCACTCTAGCAGAGGCTAGCAGGTCTCAGGTTGATCCAGTTGCAGCTCCAGGGAGGTCCTGTTGCAGTCGGTCAGCTGGGTAGTTGCAGGGAGGCCTCTGAAGCTTGTTGTGTCCCTGTAGCAGACTCAGAAGGCCAGTCAACTGACACTTGGGGTCACTTCAGGTAGTGTGGGATGAAGGTAAGCAGGTCCAGCCTTCCTTCTATGACAGCAAGGCAGTCCTTCAAACAGCAGGGCAAGCCTCTGTCAGCAGAGCAGTCCTTCTCCAACATCCACAGGTCCAGGAGTGTTATAATGAGTGGCTCTGGAGGTCCAATATATATTCCTGGTGCCAGCATTTGTGTGTGGAGGGACCCCTTGTCCTACCCCACATATGGTTCTCAAAAGTTCTTCCCTTACCCTAGTTAAGGCTCCAAACTGTCTAGGGGTGACAAAAGGCAGACAGGCCTGGTGTTAGGTTCCTTTGTGTGTGCTGAAGGCAAAGCTCTTTGAAGTATAAGTGAGACTGGGCAAAACTCCTCCCCAGCCATCCTGGTAGGATGCCCCATCCTGTCCACATCTAAGCCCCCTTTGTATCACTGTCTGGAAGCAATACACAAACCCAACAGCAGAGAAATTCACAGTCATGTGTCCCAGGACACTGGAAAAGGCACAGTTGTTTGGGAAAAGAAGAAGTTAACTTTCAGAATTGTGACTTACAATCCAACTTCACCATATAAGAGTTTAAATTACAATTAACTTGAGTCTAAACAGCATATCACTACCTGTTCCTAATGTAATGTTATCACTTATTAAATGTAATAAGCTTACCCAATGTTAGTCAATGGGAAAGATAGGCCACACAACAGTGAAAAATGACTTTAGCAGTTTATCACTGCTAGGACACATAAAACGTATACACACATACATTAGTGGTGATTTAGAAGTATTAAAAAAGGTTGGTTAAGACCTGGCAAAAGATTTATTTTGCCAGGTTGATATGGCAGTTTTAAACTGGCCTATAGGACAGAGTGGCAGGCTTGAGACATGCTTCACAGTGCTACTTTTAGTTGGTGGCACAATGAGTGCTGCTTCCCACTAGTAGCATGTAATTTACTGCCCTGGGTATAGGTAGTACCATTTACTAGGGATGTATATGTAAATTAAATGTCAGCCCTACGGCCATTATTTTAACATTTCCTGATAAACAGATCAGATCGATGCAATCTGACAATTTTTCACAGTGAAACAATCTGACCTATAAACTTTTTCATTGGTTGGACGACATGTCCAATTGAGGCTTATTGTATTGAGCATACGATTTTCCACACAGTAACCATCAGGCACATTTGGCAGAACAGTTATTATCACAGGGGACATTGTCTACACTCAGGGTTTGTTACAAGGAGTAACGAACACCAAAATCCTTGCATACAACCATAATCCGCTGATTCCATATATATCTACAGGATTTAACATAGTGCAATAGTAATCCAGCCTTAAAGACTCATTGACTTTTCACAATAAATAAGTCGGGTTTACTGCCTTTGTTGCATATTTTCATAATAAACATATCAGACCGATGGCATCAGCTATAACTTTTCCCACTGAACAAATCAGGCCTTTAGCCTTGATCATTGGCTTGTTGCCATAGCCAACGCAGGTCTAGTGTATTGAGCTTAATCTATGTAATACAAGCTAAACATTTCTTTTCATTTTAAGTGCACCAATTCAACTCATTCAAGTCTTATAGGAAGAAAGATCAACCTATGGGAGGAACCACAGTCAATCTCTCAGTATTGCTTGTCAAGACCCCTTTTTCTGTTTATTACATAAGCCAAGGTAGCCTGAAAATATATACATCTGAGCACGTTTTGTCCAATAAAAGCCTTGGTCCGCATGGTGTACCAACAGGACACCTATAATTCCAATATGGACCTCTGGACCACCCCTACTGACCAAAGTTTTAATGTTGTGGCTTGCTATTAGTTCCTAAAACCTAAGGATCTTCAAAAATCATCCCCAGATTAAAGAAGGACAAGAGATATAATTGATTTGCTACTGACTAATAACCCGTAGATTCATCAGTCATGCTCATAAGGAAGGCTTATGTGTGGGCATTCAGGGATGGCATTTTTTCAGATGTCCAACTGATATTTGGTTCTCTATAAATAAATCATCAATAGATTTGTCTTTGGTGATCTTTAAATATACAATTTGTAGAGTAATATATCTATATTTGGTATGTATGGACCTGTCAGCTGTGTTTGGCATGATGGACAAGTACAAACTTGCACTTTTATCATCCTTTCATAGCGGTTTACAAGCAACAGTGATGCATGACAAGTGAGGGGAGAGCACCTCTTCCTTCATATCTAGTAAGAGTGTACTGCAGGGTTGTGTACTAGATACCCCTCTTTTTACTCTATATATTGACCACTCATCTCCCGGGTGGATAGAATGACCAAAAATGTTACTTATATCTCATTCTCAGATAGTCTGCAGTGCTTTATCGCTATGTGCAATGCATGATTTCCTTAGTCTGACATCTAATATGAACAAATCCAAGGTGGTGGTTACATGACTCATGTCTTGTGAAGGAATCCCTTTTTTGATTGAAATACTCATCATTTACATTTACTATCTATGATTATGGTCAATTTGGCCAAAAGTATTACTACTCTTATATGGTGCTGTATTTTGATCTATGTGGATGCACATTGACTTCAGTCAATAGAAAATATAAGCTTTAGCTCTTCTATCTGTGACATATAACTATGTGTGTCAGAAAAAGCTTGGATAACACATTTGTTGAGCCACGTAGTAATTTGGATCATATTTTGGACTTCTACACAGGCCACACTGCCTATCAGGGAAATCTAAAGTGGTGTCATGGGTGTTCAGAATTATAACTGGTGGAGCATATAATCTGACAAAACCGTGACTGGGTCAAGAACTATATTTGAATTGAACTACAGGCCCACGTGAATGGAACTTGCTGACTCACATCAAGATTGGCTGAAGAGCATGACTGCTTAGCTTCCAGAGGAAAACAGTACCTAAGACGTACGCCCCAATTTGTTTGTATGACCCAATTTCTATTCAGTTGTGTATGCATTTCACATTTTTTATTTTATGGTTCACCAAGCTGTAAGGGGTAACAAACTATTGAGATGCCTTTGTAAATTTTTCATTTGCTAGCACTCTGTTCTCCTTTACTATGTTTTGCAGTATCCAGTTAACCTATGGTAGCAGTCAAGATCAGAGACAAGATAGAAGTGTGTTTATAGCAGGGTCAGAATGGATCCTCTTGCCTGTGAATATGAGTCCAGTTTAGGCATTCTCTTACTTAATTTTGATTCTGGGACAAACTTTTTACGTTGCTGTATTACAATCTTATTTTTTAGCATTTCATTTTCAAGTATGAATTATATTTACTATCCTATATTTTTGGACCTGGCCCTCTCTGGAGGAAAACATTTTGCCTTTGCAGTGCTAAAGTGCTTGTGCTCACTCCCCTAAACATGGTAAAATTAGCTTACATCTGATTCTAGAATGGTATACCATATACCCAGGGCCTGTAAATGAAATGCTACTTGTGGACCTGCAGCACACATTATGCCACTCACTTAAGTAGCCCCTTAAAACATGTCCTAGGTCTACCATTGCAGCCTGAATGTAGCTTTAAACTGCCAATTCAATTTGACAATACAACTGCCTAAACTCCCATTTTATTGCATATGAAGGGGTCAGAGCTGGGCACGGCTCCCACTTGTAACTGAATAGGCTGTGCTCTGCCTTCATATAAAGTGCTTGTTACCTCCACATTGTCACTGCAACCAGCTTGGAGCAAGGGCAGGGAGTCAGGATATTCAATGCACTTCAAAGAGAAACCGTTAGAAACTTCTCCATAACTTCAAAGAAGGCACCAGATATAAAATTAGGATTCTCAGACCCACACTTCTGTTTACTTTCTGGCCCTGCAGAAGGTCTCAAAGAGGACTGCCTGCTGCTGTGGACTGCTATGTCGTCCACAAGACTGCTTTGCTGCACCTGGAAGGACTGCTTTCTGCCTGGAGCCTGCTTTGAGCACTCAGGGGCAGTCCTGCTGTTTGATCCCCACATCTTCACCTGAACACATGACTACCAGAGGGACTCTATGGGCTAGTTTGCTGGTCTCCTGTTCAGAGTCACAGGGACATAAAAGGCTCCCACCATCTTGTACCCGCATCTGGACCCCCAAGTCATGTCCCACTAGTCCTGGACCCTTGGCTGTGGTGCTAAAGGTGCCCAGATAGCCAACATCTAAAACTCGGGACTTGGAACATTTTTGGCTAAAAACAGCTCTGAGAAACGAGGGAAGACTGGAACCAATCTGCTAGTCGATCTGCCCAAGGTCCAACACCAGTCAGCCTGACTTCACAGCTGCTCCTGCTACATTTTGTTCTGCAACAGCAAATCCTGTTTAGCGGTCCTTCACCAAAGGGGTATCTGACCTCCTGGAACTGTCTTAGGCTACAGCCTAGGGCCTTGTACCGCTGGAGATTTTCCACTTCCAAAACCTGACTATGTCAGAACATAGAAATCTTCACTGTGACTTCATCCAGAGGCTCCCCAACAATGAATTTCCCTCCTCAAACACCGCCTTCAGCCGTGCCCTGCTGAAATTTACCTATTGAAGATTCTTGTAAGTCTGAAGGTAAGCGCTGACGAGGGATCAATCCACATCTTGTATCTGAACTGAGCTCCATCACAGTCGGCCATATTTTGCAACTTTGATCTGGTCTTGCACTTTGATCTTTTAGGCACTATTTTTACTAAAAAGATTTCAAAATCATAACTCTGGTTCTTCTGATTGGATTTTTGTCATTATGGTATCAAATAATTTATTGAAGTTTACTCTATTTTTCTACATTAGTGTGGGATTTTTCTTGTATTGTGTTATCACTTTACTGTTAAAGTGCTGCATAAATACTTTACACATTGCCTCTAACTTAAGACTGACTGCTTTTTGTGCCAAGCTACAAAAGCTTAAGCTTAGGTTAATTTGGTGACTTTTGTGGTTCACTCTGTCAAGGATTGTATCTGTAGCTTGACAAGTGCTCACAACCCAGTCAACTAACAACCCAATTTCTCGCATTGGTGTTCAGCGGTGTGCATCAGTACCATACAGTGATTTGTATTACTCAAAAAGCCCAGGTACATAATTTGACACCAGAGTTGACCTCTCTTAAATTGTCCTTGATTGGCCATATTTTTTCCCTTTGTCAAATTTGATTCGTGCCTGGCATTTTGTGTGCCTGTGACTATTGCCATCCAAGATGAAGTTGGATATCGACAGTATTGAAAGCTACAGCATGGCTGAGCTAAGGAAGTTGCACAGGGAGATGGGACTGAGACCACCTAAGGGCGCTCCAAATTTTGAGCACCAGATAGCCCTTGGAACCTGGGAGGAGGTCCGCAGAATGCAAGCTGCAGCACAGAAGAGTGATGATGAGAAGGATGTACTGGATAAGGAGAAGGAGGAAATAGAGGCTGAGGAGGACTACTTTGCAACAGCTCTGCAATGGTTAGGTGCTGCACAGGTGGATTCCATGGTTGAGGAGAAGGATTCCCCATGGGACAGTTCAGTGGCTCAGAGGGGTGTAGGCAGAGGGATCCAACTGAATTCAGAAAGGCGTAGAACTGATGGGCGCCTCTGCAGTAGAGGGCCATTGTCCACGTTCTGTCGCCTAAGCAGGTAAGCCTATCAAGGTATTGATTAGTGTGAGAAATATGTTACTGGTTGAGAGGTTGAAACCCTACTCTAGCAGCAACCACAATCCTTGTCAGGGTGAGGCACGCTCAAACTCCAAATTAATCTGTGCTCAACCCTCTGGTAGCTTGGCACAGACCAGTCAGGCTTAATTTTAAGCCAATGTGTAAAGTATTTATGCAGCACTTCAAACAGTGATAAAGAGAAAACACAATGCAATAAAAATCTCACACCAAATTAAAAAATAGAGCATTTTTTAATAAATAAATCAATAGCAAAAAGGCAAAAATCCAATCAATAGTACCGGAAATAAAGATTTCAGTAAAAACAGTGCCAAAATGTGGCTATCTGGTTGCACCGGAACGGGAAACAGTCACAAGTTCAGGCCAACCGATAAACAAGAATATCTTAAATCCTGGTTGCGGAGCGTTGCGAGGTCCCATGTCAAAGATGCATCACACAGCCTAGGAGATGTGTTGGTTCCAAAGTGCTGCAGAACTGCGATGCGAGGTCCTGTGTCACCTTCACGGATCCTGTTGAGGGCTTGCAATGTGAAGTGTGGCATTCAGGATGCATCGCGCAGTCGAGACGGTGCTTTGATTCTGAAGAGCTGCAAGGCTGCGATGTGAGAACCTCTGTTTTCATTGAGGTTGCAGTCAACAAGAGATTTGCAATGTGAGGGACTGTCTCAGTGAAACTCCACACATCGGTGGTACAGATGCGGGCTGCGAGGTCGATGCGGAGTCCTTGTGCTGGGAGAGCCCTCACAGCAGAGGCCATGCGTGGGTTCTGCTGGATCCACAGATGGGCTGGCAGAGCACCCTCAGGCCCACTTCCAAGTCACCAGGACCTGGTAGGGTAGGACTCATAGATGGCAGAGTCCAGGTGCTGGGTTCAAGGTTGTTGGAGCCTTCTGTCCCTGGGGCACTAGTCAGGAGGCCAGCCAACTAGCATTTGTAGTCACTCTGGGGTCCTGGGTTTAACAATTCACTCCTTCTTACCCAGGCAAGAGTGCAGCAAGCAGCAGGACAGCATGGCAAGGCATGAGTCCTTCAGGGCAGCAGTCCAGCAGAGTGTCAGTCCTTTAAGCAGCACAGCAGTCCTTCATGGCAGAATATCCACAGGTCCAGAAGTGTACTAAAGAGTTAGTGTCTGGGGTCCAATTTTATACCTGGGCCTTCCTTTGAAGTGGGATAAGCTTCTAGAGGTTTCCCTTTGAAATCCACAGGCGTCCTGCCTTCCCTGTCCTGGCTCCAGACTTACTACAGGGGGTATGCAGCTCAGTAGCGGTCGGTGGTGGGAGTGCTGCCGGGCGCTGACGTGGGGCGGGGAGGGGCAGGGTGGGGGTAGTAAACTACAGATTACGGCAGATTACAGGTAAGTACACATATGAATAAATAAAATGAATTTCGTTTCTCGCGCTGCATCGCCAAAGGCGATGCAGCGCGCGCAACAAAATTTGTTTTATTTATTTATTTGTGTACTTACCTGTAATTGGCTGTAATCCGTAGTTTACTACCCCCGCCCCACGTCAGCGCCCAGCGGCACTCCCACCACCGACCGCTACTGATGCAGCTCGTTGTGTGGAGGCCTATACTAGTGTGAGTAGGGTTGTGCTCATCTCCTCCCTCCCATCCTCAAAGTGATGGCCCATCCAGTCACACCTAAGATCTCTAGTGTGTCAACTACACTCAGTTATGTGACCCAGAGACAGGGTGCAGGCACAGAATCACTAAAGCAGGAAAATACCAACTTTCTGAAAGTGGCATTTTCAAAATTGCAATTTAAAATCTGACTTTATCATAAACAGAGGATTTTTCGTTACAATGCTGAAGACCATCATGCCGATAATGTTCACATTAAGGTGGCATTTGATAATTTTATTCAAGAAACTCGTTTATGTAAGACATCTAAATATCTTGTTTTTAAATATACGGACTATTGTGAGAAATGTATCGCTATCGAAAAATGATACTGGTAGCGAGTGACAAGAGGAATGTTTAAATATCATTTTTTCGTTAGCGTTACCGACTAATGCCTGTTCAAAGATGGCGCTTGGTAACTTTATGAAATGAAATGAATGAAATGAAAACAAAATTTGTAGAGCGCCTGGTTACCCATGGGCATCCCCGCGCTGTTGCCTGCTAACACATTAAACTGAAAGCTAATAATTTAGGGAAGAGTAATGTTTTAATCTGCTTACGGAAAATGAGGTAGTTAGGTTGATCACGGATCTGCGGGGGCAGGCTATTCCAGATCTTAGCCACATTATACGAAAAGAGGCGGCCGCCACTTCGTGCTCTCGTTATTCTTGGGGTTGACAGTAGATGTTTAGTTTCTGACCTGAGGGCTCTGTTAGGACGGTATCGATGGATGAGGGACTGAATAACCTGGGATCCCTTCCCTGCGAGTGACCTGTGGGCGATGCATAGGGCCTTAAACTCTATGCGCTCACGGATGGGGAGCCAATGTAAAGATGCCAAAGCTGGTTTAGCGGAGGACCGCTTTGGGATGTTCAAGAGCATGCGCGCAGCGCAATTTTGAACAATTTGTAGCTTTTGAATCGAGGAGCCAGGGGCTCCAAGATAAAGAGCATTGGCATAGTCAAGGCATGACAAAATAAGAGCCTGAACTAAGACTCTTCTTGCAGGAAAAGGGAGTAGTGGAAGCACTTACGTATCATTCGTAGGATCCCGTAGCAGCTAGCAGCTACTTTTTTCCCTTGTTCCTTGAAATCAAGGTTCTGGTCTATCCAGACACCCAGGCTTTTAATTTGATGTTTGGGAGTAGGGGCAGGACCAAAGGAGCTGGGCCAAAGTAGCCCAAGATTTGTATTTTCTTTGTTCCCTAGGAGCATTAGTTCCGTTTTGATCCATTGAGTTTCAAGAATGACTCTTCCATCCACCTTGATACTTTTTCTAGACAGAGGGCAAGACCAGGACTGGAGGAATCCCGCTGGTTGACAGAAACAACCAACTGGGTGTCATCAGCGTACGTGATTATCCGGATCCCAAATGGTAGCACCATCTCTGCCAGGACCTCAAATATACGTTAAAAAGTGTGGGGCTAAGGGAGGAGCCCTGGGGCACCCCACAATTCAGCGGTATGGGCTTAGAAGAGATACCGTCTTCGAGAACTTTGAAAGATCGGTCTTCTAAAAATGATTGGAGCCAATTGAGCATGGTCCCCGCAATTCCCACCTCACTTAATCTTTTTATCAGCAACTGGTGGTTGACCGTATCGAAGGCTGCGCTTAAGTCTAAAAGAATGATAGCCGCGCAGCCTCCTGCGTCTAGGATTTTTCTCGCCTCTTTCACTACCACCAGAAGAGCCGTCTCAGTACCATGTTGAGGTCTAAAACCCATCTGGGAGGAATGGAGACAGTTATTGCTCTCCAAGAAGGTAGATAGAACAGAGTTCACATATTTCTCGGCGATCTTGCTGATGGCCGACAGCAGGGAGATGGGGCGGTAGTTACTCCAGACTTCAGGGTCCAGGGTAGGTTTTTCAATAATGCTTTAACCATAGCCTGTTTCCACAGTGGGGGACTATACCTGTGGAAAGAGAGGCATTGATCAGGTCAAGGATTACTGGAGAAAGTATTTCAGAGTCCCGATTTAAAATATTGGGGGAGGCAGGATCAGTGGGGGATCCAGATTTTAGTTTACTCAAAATATCAAGCAACGTGGACGAGTTAAGTGGGGAATTTTCTCAATTAGTCTAACTCTCCCTTTAACCAAATTGTCCTGATCTCCGATATGTAGTTGAGGTATTATTTGAGGAAAGGAGGAGTAAATAGCTTGGATTTTGTTAGAAAAGAATTCTGCCATGGCGTTGCATCGCGCTAAAGTGTCTTCAGATACAATAGGGGGAGGGGATGGTGATGCCGAGTTAAGTATTAGGATTGTTTAAGAACCTTTTTCAAGTAACTCGTATTGTGGAGCGATTTGAAGTTTATATGACCCACAAATATGCCCAGACGATGTTCACATTAAATAGGCACCTAATATATATTTGAAATGATTTCTGATCCTTGCATCATATGAAATGATTTGGCCATCATTCTTATAGGCATCACTAATAAAGCATTTTCAATGATGGCGCATGGCCACATCATGCAGCCGCTTTAATTAATAGGTTTGCTCAAGAACTTTGTTCTGGTAACCTGTGTTGATGCGTTATTTAAGACCTCCATAATTTACATATGTGCAGAGATAATGTCTGTCTCAAATAGAGATTCAATATACATTTTAAAGGATTCCTTCTTTTTACTAAGAACTTATCTGAAATTTCCTTCTCTATCTGTTCGTTTTTGCAAGCCTTAAGATGGCGCTTGGTTATATGTGTTTTAGCATGGGCCCTATACTATGGACCGTATTGAATTTTGAGAACTTATAAACCTCCCTATTGTATATACAATAGCATAGAATAAATAGCTCATCGTTGCCAGCTTGTTTAAGATACGCTCTAATAGATTACAAAATGATTTTTAAATATGTATTACTCGAAGTTGATAGGAACTCATGACTTTTAAATGGTGTATACTCTCTTGTCTTAGGAAAGGAGTACTTCATAAATTGTGTGAACAATGGACCTTTTACAGACTGATGATTGAATGTCAACATTGAAAGTTCTATGATATATTGTGGAGGTATGTGATCATACAAATATAGGACAGTCTATTATGTATGTCTGTCATAGGCATGTTTTGTATTGCCCTGAAATCAAACTATATGATGGAATATATATAAAGTTAGCAACAAAATGTTCCCCATCATAGTAAACACTGAAATGTGTATTGTAATAGTGCTCAGTTTAAGTCACTTTTTAACTGAATGGACATAAATTATTGATTTATGATATAGTGCCACTTTGTACAATATTGTATAATAAAAATTGGATTAGTGCGTCTATCTAAATATGTAAATCTGTTTTTAAATGTTTGTATATATGTGTTTTTTCTATAGCCCTGAAGAAGTCCCTGAGCGGGACGAAACGCGTCGGCTATGGTCATTGAATTTTAACAAGAAATTAAATAAAGAACGACTTTGAACAAAAGAAACTACTGAGGACTGGGAGTTTTTCAATGTGCACACAGAGACTGTTTTGATTACCTTGATACATTGTTTATTGCTGAACCTACTGTGTTTTTGTCTGAAGACACCTAACATGATCTGCTTACCTGCTCTCATTTGGAAATTATAACTTATTAGTTGTAATAAGGTAACTCTAATGCTATCCTATGGGAGAGGCAGGCCTTGCAGTAGTAAAAAACAAGTTTTTCACTACCAAACAAAAAATTACGGGCGTATTTATGGAATTTTGGCATATGGCAGTGCAGCAAGGCACCTTGCTGCGTTGCCCTACGCCAAAGTGAAAGGGCAGGAATGCACCGTATTTAAGAAATACAGTGCATTCCTGTCCTTTCTCCCTGTGCTGGTGCCATTTTGGGAGCCTAGCGCCAATGTAGGCACCCTTGCAAGGGTGCCTCCATTGCATGCAGGATTGCTTTCATGCAGGAAGGGGCACCTGACCACTGCGGGCGCAGCCATTGACCTCAGAGGTATAGCCTCCGGGTACTGGGTGGCATGGTCCACCTAGATCAGGATGAACATATTGCAATGGGTTGTCTTGGGGTCCAGAGGCCCATCAGTGGTGATGCCCACCCGTTCAAAGGGAGTTCCAATGGCTGGAAATGGCTCCAGGGGAGCCTTGTGCTTCTCTCCTGACTTGCCACTGGCTTTGCAGGTAGGGCATGATGTGCATAAGGCATCTAAGGTCATCCTCATCTGTGGCCAATAAAAGTGGGAGACAAGCCTTTCAAAGATCTTGTCCTTCCGTAGATGACATCCCAGGGGAACATCATGAGCTAGCTTCAGTAGGAAGGCCCTGTAGCACTGGGGAACCCCCAACACATGGGTTGCACCAGGGTCAGAAACCTTAGGCACGCTGTACAGGAGACCAATCTTCCAATAGATCCTGTGTAGTCAGTTGCCTGGGCTTTGGCCTGCCGTCATAGCCTCTCCAGAGTAAGGCACTCCATCTGTGCCTTGCAGAACTCCTCCTTGGTGACACCCCTTTCCTCCTGAAAGCTGATCAGTTCGGTTAGGCTCCCCAGGGGGCACTGTCCTCCCCTGTAGGCTCCGTGGCGTTCCCTCAGGCTCAGCCTCCTCCTGGACCATAGAAGCTTCAGGAGAGGGTTTCCCACACTCCTTGCCCTTCCTCTTTTTGGCATGCACCTGGGCCATTCTTCCGGGCTCCAGGTCCTCCTGACCACGCTCTTGGGCAGCTATGGAATGCATGATAAGGCACACCCACTCAGGCAACTCTAACATCTCCAAGTGTGACCTGAACTCCACTTCCTTCCAGATGGTTTGCTCTAAGTCGCTACCAAACAGACAATCCACAGGCATGGATGGACTCACACAGGGTAGTGGCTCTCATGGTTGTTGGCTGCAATAGCCTGGTGGAATGCATTAGGAACTTCCTTCTCTATGATCACCAGATGACATCTGACAGTTGTCATGCTGGCTACAGTGTCTCTAGGAGCCTCCACCCTCTACCCATTGATGATGACTAACTGCCTGTATTTCCTAGTGTTACTAGGCATACGAGTTCCCTGCATCATCTCTCCATCACCCAGGGACACTAAGGTAACCTCTACACTGGCCCCATTCTATCTGGGGACATCTCTTCCCCATGCACTACACTAAGCAACCCCGGTGTCTGTCTGCCAGTGGGTGCTTTGCCCACTTGATACAGATGGCATCCCACTTGTAGTGCCTTACCTGTTGGCAGTCCTAGCACTTAGGGGGGCCTTCCTTGAGGACTTATTATCAGGGAACCACTTCTTTTTCTGTTCAGGTGGGGATAGGGAGTCTTGACCCTAAGAATTATGTTGTTATGTTATGCGGTTTTATGTAGCGCACAGCTGCCCCAGCAAAGGGGCGTCCCAGCGCTGAACAAAAAACAGCAGGTCAGAACAACAACACACAACAGTCTATGATGGAAAGAGATACGTTTTAATGGCCCTGCGAAATGCCATATAGTTTTCCATGCTACGAATGACGGTGGGGAGCGTGTTCCAAAGTCTGGCTGCCAATACACCAAAAGAACGTCCACCCGCACGCACCCTCCTCACCCGTTTGTATGAATATAGGCCTTTACATCGCATGAGTTTACAACGCATGCGATTACAATGTGGTCGTTACAACGACCGCGTTGTTCCATCTCTGTACCATTACAACGCAAGTCGTTACATCGACTTGCTGTAGGGGGCGCGCTGGACTTAGGAATAGTATAATTTACTATTCCAACTCCAGTGTGCGCAACAGTAGGGAAGGTGTTGGAATAGTAAGTTATACTATTCCTTAGGTTAGCGCGCCCCCTACAGCAAGTCGATGTAACGACTTTCATTGTAATGGTACTGCGATGTAACAACTCGGCCGTTGATCGAGGACAGATAAGCATTTCATGTTTGGTATCTAAGAAACTGTAACAAAAAATCTGCTTTAATGGTAATGTTGGATTTTAAATTATAGTTTTGAAAAAGCCACTTTTAGAAAGTTCACTAAAGTATACAAAAAGTGATCGATGGAAAGCTTGAATTTATCTCAGCACACCATGCCACCTCTGTTTGGACCCAGCTGTATGGAAATCAGTCTTTACTCTGCTCTAATGGTAACAGTCGAGCCCGAACTGCCAACCCAGGTCCTTACTGGAACACAAGTAACCTAGGACTGGTCTCGCCCTTGTTATGGGCTCATCAGCCAGGTACAGCTTGGTTCCAGTGACACAGTTTGCATGGGACCCACGTCTGGGCATACCCGTCCCACTTTGGGCAACACACTAAAGTATTTAAAAAGTAATGGATGAAATGCTTGCATTAATCTCAGTTACTGGTAATTACTCGGGCCGCATCCCAGTCCATCGTTATTTTGCACTCCATGCCACCTCAGTTTTAGAAGATTGGCATTTTCCTGCCTTTAGCTTTTTGGTGGCTGAAGTCTGTCTTAGGGCACATGACTGGGTGGAACTGACAGAATTAGTGAATTCCTCCCAGACAGTCACCCAATAGATGGATTAGGTGTGCCTGAATGGGCCATCTTCTGACAGGATGGGGGGAGGAACTGGGAACAGCCCCACTTTCATTTGAATAGTATGTGCATGGCCTTCACACAAAGGGCTTGTCACCTCAACATTATCACTGCAGCCAATTTAGAGCCAGTACAGGGTGTCAGAAGATTTCATGAGCTCCAAAGAGAAACCTCTAGAAACGTATTCCTAACTTCAAAAGAGGCATCAGATATAAAAGTAGGGCCCTCAGACCCACTATGCAGTTAACGTTCTGGACCTGCAGAAGGACTCTCATAGTACTTCCTGCTGCTGTGCCCTGCTGTGTACTCCATAGGACTGTTTTGCTGCACCTGGAAGGACTGCTTTTCTGCCTGGAGCCTGCCTTGAACTCCCAGAGGTCAATCCTGCTGTTTAATCTCTGCATCTTCACTTGAACCCAGGACTACCAGAGTGACCCCATGGTCTAGCTTGCTGGACTCCTGTTCAGAGCCACAGGGAAATAAAAGGCTCCCACCATCTTGAACCCGCACTTAGACCCAGCCTGTATGAGTCCTGAACCCCCAAGTTAAAGGTGCCTAGATAGACAAAATCCAAAACTTGGGACTTAACATTTTTTGGCTAATAAGGGCTTTGAGAATCGAGGGGAAGACTAGGACCAACCTGCTTTTTGATCCACCCAAGGTGCATTTCTGGTCAGCCTGACTTCACTTCTCCCACTACGTTCTTTTACAGATCAGCAAATCCTGTTCGGCAGTCATTCACCAAAGGGGAATATGACCTCCTGGAACAGTCTTCAGCAGAGCCTCCTGCCTCATCCCACTGGAGATTTTTGACTTCCAAAAAAGTGACTCAGTCCAATTGTCGACATCTTCACAGCGACTTCGTCCAGAGGCTCACTGACGGCAATGCTCCCTTCGCCTCTTCTATCCGAAACCACAATCCATCTTGGTCAGCCAAATTTTTTTACTTTGTCCTAGTTTCACGAAGCTAGATTTCTGCAGCTGGCACTTTGATTTTTCAGGCGCTAGTTTTTGCTAAAAACTTTAAAAATTCATAACTCTAATTCTACTAATTTGATTTTTGTCATTGTAGTGCCAAATAATTTTTTAAAATGTATTCTAAATCAGTATGGGATTTTTTTGTGCTGAGTTTTCACTTTATTACTGTTTGAGTGCTGCATAGATACTTTACACATTGCTTCTAAGTTAAGCCTGACTGTTTTGTTTTGTGCCAAGCTACCCTAGGTTAAGCACAGGTTAATTTAATGACTTTTATGGTTCACCCTGCCAGGTATTGTGGCTGGTGCTTGACCAGGGCTCACACTCCAGTCAACCAACAACCCAATTTAATTTCTAACATTGGTCATAATAAACTCTCTCTCTCTCTTTAACTCTCTCTCTCTGTCTACATACATATAAATGAGCTTTTGTCAGGCCATTTCCTCCACTGGCCAGATTGTCATTTCTAGTTTGCTTGTACACATTGCAACATACATCATGGGACAATGGGTCAGCTCACTTTAGCCATTACTCTCTTGCACTGTGAGTGACAGTCGTTTTCACCTGTTCACATATGTGTCCACCTAAAAAGAAGTGTACTTCAGTGACAGTGCTGGAGGACCAATACTTTAATTTGTTAAAGTTCTTTATCTTTCAATTCTTTATACTTTTACATTTTAGTTATTCTTGTGTGTTTGAACTGTGGGCCTGATTCACAAAGGTAAACTTACACTTTTGTGTAAGTTTACTATTGTTTTGGTATTTACAAACTAGTTAATAGTAAGTTTACGACTGCGGAGACTCCACAGTCGGGCGGAGAACTCCCCACATAAAAGGATAGGCCTGTTCTATCTTTTTGTGTGTGGAGTTCTCTGCCCGACTGTGGAGTCTTCGCAGTTGTAAACTTACTATTAACTCATAGTTTGTGAATAAAAAACAAGAATAAACTTACACAAATTGTATGTTTACTTTTGTGTCTCAGCCCATGTCTTAAAGTTACAGTAAGTAAAAGCAAATAATAAATTTTTTGCACACACAAGAATCATATTCATGTTTGATATCATTAAAATCTGTCTGGGTACACAGATTTGTTAGAAAGCATTCAGCACCCATATTGTACCATTAACATTATGTGCAACAGTGCTTTTTCTTAAAACAAAATTTGATAGTGCAAGTCCATGGCCACCAGGCTTAGACAAAGGAAGGGTCTATTTTGTCTTCTTTTTATTTTTCCTCATTTATCAAATTGCACAAGTAATGTTTGGTATGTTTTGCGAGTCCTCTGTGGTGTGAAATCTCCATCTGGCTGTCTGTTATGACTTTGGAATATTGAGAACAAGAATATCGTGGCATACTAATATCACAGACAAAATATTAAGGGACACAATATCAAATGGTATGTGCATATAGAGAAGTATTGAATTAATATTCTTAACTTCCCATCTATGTATTTGAAGAGACATACACAGGCAAGGTACATATATGTGGAACTAGGCATAGAAAACTATAAATACTTACTATTCTATATTTTGTCCCTCAATATTTTGTCTGTGATATTAGTGCCCCACAATATCCTGTGCTCGATATTTAGGTTCCACACCATCTTTTGCAAATGGTGGAAAGGCCATGAACCGCAGGTCTATTGGGACTAGACCAGGCTAAGTGTTAGTGAACTGAGAAGGAGGCAGATCTCCACCCCCCAGAGAGAAACTGGAACCCCATCATTAAAAGGAAGGCCAAAAAGGTAACGGGCATTAACAGAAAGACAGTGGATATGCCTTTGAATCCTTGAAGAGGATGCTGTGAAACTGCAACAATCCAAGATGTTCATTGATCCGTCTAACTAATGAGAAAAGAGGCAAAGTTCCAAACAACAGGAGGCCTTGGAAGGGACTCCAGTTCTAGAAATCCTCCATTAGGATGAATCCATTGAGGTGTAAATACTAGTCTAATAAACTAGATAAACTCATATGCTGCTTTGAAAACAAGACACTGCTACTGTGAGATCCCATGCCCCAATAGCATGGCTGAAGGTAGGTAAAATTCAACATGACAGCAAACTCAAGGAGTTCAGTATATGGAAATGTTCACACATATCCAGAGGATCATAAGCACGGTGCCACACATAATTCATGAGGCAGCAAGGACATGAATGTATGGTTAGCCTGACTAAAAGGATGCACAGCAGCTACTGTAATCAATTAGTCAAACTATTATTGAATCATGTAACTCAAACTGCATAACCAGGCAAGAATTCTTCATGGTGTCCCCTTGTTTTAGTGCTACATACAACCCGAGTTCCTGGCCTGTGTAGAATACAGATCACTGCAAGAAAACTGCACCTCAGTGGAAGGTTTTGTGAAGTTGTTTACAGCAAAACAAAAGAAAGTATTACAAAAGAAGGCTGTTTAACTGTGTGTTTCTATTAGGAGTGGCTGGTAATCCCTTTAACCCTTTTACTGCTGGGGTGTTTGCACACCTACATGCCAGATTTTTATGTTTTTAGAAATCAGCATTAGATTGTTTAAGCACATCTTTGGTCTCTTTATACACCCATAAAAATCAATATTCATGGCTATGTATTAGTTCAAACGCCGCATCTATATCTCATAGCACCCTGAAAATATTATAAAAAATGTGGAGATATTTTGAAATTATTCAACAAATGTGCTCACTATTTTTTTTTGCATTTTTCAAATAGTCCCAATCTCTACTCAACAAAACATTTCAATGGATGTCTTGAGTCTTGCAATACCAAATATGTGTGGAAATTCATTGATAATGTAGTCTGTATTATTGTTTACTATTAGTGCAGATCATATAATTGTGTCAGCATCACTGTTAATGGTGCACTGTTCATTTGATGACAGATATCAGACTCAGGCCTATATGAAAATGCCACGAAGGATGAGTGACATCTTCAGTATTTGGGTCATGTGTCAGCCAACACCCAGGAAAACTACCAACCCAAATTGCCTTTAAAATAAAAGACAAAGGGAAAATCCTGTCATTGCATGAAACCCAACACGGGAAACCACTGTGGTTTTCAAGAATCCCAACACAGTTTTATTTCCCAGAATCCCCTGCATGTTAAAATCACAATTTCTTCACTTTTCTGTGACTGCAAACTACTGAAATTCAGAAAAATGGTAAAAGTCCTATGAGGAATTGTAAAATTAAGTAATCAAATCATTGAGGCAGCCATTGTAGTAAAGAAGTAAGTTTAATCCAGAGAATGAAAAGTCCCATCCATCAACCAGCAGGAGCCAGGTGCAACTGACTCATCTCACACATCCAAGGTTCCATCTCCATGGTGCTACTCAAAGGAAAACACTAGCAGGCATGACATGTGCAATGGAGAAGCATAGGAACAAATGAATACAAGTATCAAGCACTATGCTACAGGAATGTTCCCACATTTCTCCTGATAAACAGACCTATTGTACATGACAATGATAGCCCAGAATTGTGACCCTGTGAAGTCCACATTGACACTATAGTGACTTCACATTATCACTAATTTGACATTTTACTGTCAGTTATGAAAGGCCCACTTCCAAATGTAAGGTAATAGGGGATGTGGGCTGTGCTGTTCCTTACAATTCCTGGAACTTTCTATCACAGACATGAGATGGAATTCTTTTATTGAGTCAAAGTTTGTGATGTGCAGGGAATTCTGGGTAAGATAAAGTGGTGGCATCTATGTAAACCACACCACTTAGAATGTATATTCATGTGAACATAGTATGAGAGGGGCCCTATTGATCAAAGGGACAGGGCTCCGTATTAGATTATCAAATCTGCAAATGTTCCCTTAGGCTACCGGTTATTCCTCAACCACAAGTACTCACCTGTCACACTTACCACACACTTCACTTGCCACTACTTGCTCACATATACATACATATGGCCCCACCAACAGGAGTATGAAATGCCACAAGATCATAATTCATATATAAAAATATATTTAATAAAAACAGACATATTATTAAAAACCAGTGCCAATATCAGTCTATCAAAAATACATGAAAACTAATATAAAAGTTGATACACCACAATCCAAATTTGTTTTCCACCTTAAGGAAAGAGGAAGAAAGAGAGAGAGAGAAAACACACAAGACAATACGCTTTGTCATCAGTTCATTAGCTAATTTGTGTAAATAATCAGTACATGATTCATATCTTTCGTCTATTGTGCCTGTATGTTCTTCAAATTTATCTCTAAAAATGCATTGACGCGTTTCGGCGGTATATAACCAATTCCAATCGCCTTCTTCAGGACAATATTTTTTTCTCTCTCTAGGCAATATAAAAATATTTATTTTCACCTGTGTCAAAATATATAGATGTGACAATTAGCAAATAGGCAGATATTTGTATTATTCTATACAAACATGTAATTCATATAAACAATACCTATATATTAATAAAACAAATCCACAGATTTGACAAATCTTGTGTTCTAAAAAGTGCATATAACTAAAAAACCACGTAAATTATTGCATCATTATACTATAACTTAGTCCCAATGATGTCTCTCAAGATAAAGTGGTGGCATCTATGTAAACCACACCAATTAGAATGTATATTCATGTGCCCAAGCCAGGAGCCAGACACTCCTTAAATATTTTCTAACAATAAGAAAAAACCCAAACAGCATCCGACTCCTTGCTGGGGCAGCACCAAGTTCCTCACTGTGGCACTGAACTGTGTGTCTGTGCCCTAAAAAGAAGTTAGACACTGTTTGAATTTATGCGATTTCACAATGTTCTCTGGAGCAGAGAGGCACTGTGTGACTAAGGGCCTGATTTAGATGTTGGTGAGACCACGACGGAGTGGACTTTTTTGACGGTCTTCCTGCCTGCCTACCTGGTGGTCCACCCACTCTATTACAATGCTGGCGGTTTGATGGTTAAAGACCGTGGCAGTCCTGCCGAATCCACCAGATATGTTTGCCTGCATCGACGGCACAAGAGCAGGTGTGGCTGGTACAGGTAAGAGTGGTGGGGCAGTGGGGCGGGCGACTTCTAGTGTTTGACTGGGAGTTGGTCGAAACCCAAGCCAGCGAACCCTCACCGAATCCAGCTTGGTGAAGATCATCAAGGGACCCCGGGAGAAAAAGCTCCGTAAAAGTTTCTAAGTCCGAATGTAGAAAAGGTGACTGGGACCTACCGCAATAGTCAAGCCGCCCACCTTCAACAGCGAGTTGGCCTGGATCTCAAGACCTGGCTCTTCGGATGACCTCAGCACACTACGGAGCTGCCTTCCCCCCCGCCAGCGCCTTGAGTCCCTCGTGGGTGAGTAGTTGCTCTTTGCCTACCCTGATTAATTGATTGATTGATCTATGATTCGTCCTGCTTGAAAGCTCCGGAGGTCTAACTTTCATAAGTTTGACCAGGAGCTTGTCGCAAGGCAGGCCGGCGAACCCTCACTGATTCTGGACAATCTGAGAGCTTCGAGGGACCCCGGGAAGAAAAGCTCAGAAAAGTTTCTAAGTCGGAAGGTAAAAACTTTGACCGAGATCTACCATGAGTGGGAGCCGTGCAGGGCTCAATCGTGGTTGGCCTGAAACTTTGACTTTTTCCAGGTCTAGGGCGACCAGATGTCCCAATAGGTGCTATAGGTTTCTATGTGCTATATAGTGCTAAATATTTAAAAATTCATTTGTCCGGTTCTCTACATTGGATTTTTTTTGTTTTGGTGTCAGTTTAAAGATAACATTATTTCCTATTTTTATAAATTTGTGTTGGATTTTTATTGTGTGTTGTGTTTTAATCAATTATTGATTTGGTGTTTTGAAATGCTTTACATACCTGTCTTTAAAGTTAAGCCTGCCTGCTCGCAGCCAAGCTACCAAGGGTTGTGCATGGGAATAATTTTTTAGACCTATTCCGAGCCCTATATTGTGTTAGTGGAATTATTGCCAGTGGTAGATGCATATTTACCACTACTAATAATCCACTTTCCAACAGGAAACTATAGTGGATTTATACCATCAGCTAGAGCCTGATCTTCGGCAATGCAACAGAAATCCCACAGTTATTAGACCAATTTCAAAGTCATGGCAGTACTTCATTTTGTGGACACAGGATCATTCCGATACCCTGTGGTTGTATCTGGTGGAATGTTGCAACCACCGTTCAGTGGTGTGGAACATGAAGTAATTGCTTCAATGATGGCAGTACTTAATTTTGTGGCCACAGGATTATTCCGACACACTGTACCAGTATCTGGTGGAATGTTGCAAACACCTTTCATTGGTGTGCTACATGAAGTTCTTGCGTCAATGATGAGACATATCAACAGCTTCATCCAGTTCCCACGACATGAGGATTTGGCTAATGTGAAGGGCAACTTCTACGCATTGGGTCACCTGCCACATGTGGTTAGAGCAATTGATTGCACACATATTGCCTTAGTGCCACCAAGAAACAGGGAACAAGTATAGTACAATCGGACGCACTTCCATTCAATTAACGTGCAAGTTGTCTGCTTACCTGATTTGTACATCTCAAGTTTCTGTTTCCCCAGATCTGCCCACGATTCCTTTGTACTACAGAACAACAGCATACCCCAGCCAATGTCCCATCTTGGACCTGAGAGGGTCTGGCTTGTTGGTAAGTACAATCAGACATGACATTGTTTGGGTAATTGTGTTACTTATTTAGCCCACTTTTTACATTTCCATTTAGGTTACTCAGCTTATCCTAACCGACCATGGTTGTGGGCACTGCTGAGGAATCCAACAGTGCCAGGGGAAGTCCGCTTCAATGAGGCCCATGGAAGAACACGGAGGCCAGTTGAGCGGGTTTTTGGACTCCTGAAGGCCAAATTTCAATGTCTGGACAAGACCGGTGGAGCCCTCCTCTACTCTCCATATAAAGTGTGTCAAATCACCCTGGCCTGCTGCATGTTGCACAACATCTCCTTGCGACAGAACATCCCATACATCGCAGAGGATGGAGAGCATAAAGACCCACTGGGTGAGGATATTGAAATGGGAAATGAAGATGATAGTGGTGAAGAGGAAGATGTTGATGTATGTCAAGATGTTACTACCAACTTCTTCATCTGAGTGTAAGAATACATCTAGATTTCATGACATTAAGCTGAAACCAACTTTTAATCTCATGAGAACAGTCTGTGCTGGGCATTTTTCAGAGAGGGCATGTTTATGAAATCCAGGCCAAAGATATCTGTTGCTCAAAGTGTTCACACATTGACTACTGGGTTCATTACAAACCTTGCAATTTGACTGTTTTAAAAATGTTTATCCTCTGAAGTACGGATGTGTAATGTGTCTAATGTTTCATCTCATTAACATAATCTTTTTTCCTTTTTATTTGTTTTAGGATCCCCACCATGTCATCTTCATTTGGACATTTCAATGTTGGGACATTTGCTGCTGTTGCAAAGTACAATGGGAACATGGGTTGATCCTGTGGGAGACTTTGGGAGTACGTATTTTGTACTGAGACAATTTGCACAGTAATTGAATGGAGGTTTTGGAGATTGTATTGGACTTGTTCTCTGTAGAATGGTGGACGCAGCCAATAGGTGCTGCTTGATGTGCTGTAACCAAATATGGTAGTCAACCAAAAGCAGTCTTCCCCCTTCACATTAGCAAAATGCTCATTTTGTGTTAAGGGTGTGAATTATTTGATGTGTTTCAACTTTGTACAACAAACTTGTGGTTACACACGACTTAAAGTAGGTTGTGACATTCCCCCAGATACTGCAAGAGTGTATTAGACTGATCTTGTGTCCACAAATGTGAGTACTGACAGGATTTTGCAGAATTGGTGTTATTATTGTGCAATTCCTATTGTGAGGCAGGAAATGTGGCTCCAGCCGATGACATTATCAAATATTATGTTGCCTATTGAATCTGAAACTTTTAATTTTATCCCCTTCTTCCATGGTAGACAAGTGTGGAACTGGAAAAGTCACAGTGGCCCAGAATACTTGTGTTATTTATGTTTTTTATGTTTCATAGAAATGTGCCAGATCAATCTGTTGCAAATTTGATTAAACAGTAGGTGATGATTTTTTTGCTACTTGTATTATGTTGTATTGGTATAAAATGTAGGGAAACCTTACCTACTTGCAATTCACTTATAAATACACAAAAACTTTGTTGTAAACATTTTGAAAATTATGACGGAATTTATAATAATAGCATACAAAAAATAACTTCTACACCAGTCTTTTCTTTTGTTACTTTTTCTTTTATTGCACAAGGGGAAATGAACCAAAATATGGGACTGAAGCAAACAAAATAATAAAAGGTCAGTCATAAAACCATAATTGCTGAGACAAAATTATTTGTAGTCCAATGTCCAAAATGCACCTGTCCTCTGGAGGAAATTAGGATCACAGTTTCTTGCTGCTGGTGGGAGCCTTGCCATCCTCTCCTGGTGGTCTGGATGAATATGTGCACCTGCGGGTGGTTAGTGGATCAACAGTTGCAGAGACTGAGGTGGCTGCAGGCATTGCCTCTGGTGGCAGGGCCTCCCTTTCTGTGGCTGAGGCAGATGGAGTAGGGCCAGATGGAGTTGGCCCACAGAAAGGGGAAGATGGTGCAGGAAAAGCCCTGCACAGATGGGTATAAATGTCCTGCAGCACCCCAGTCAGATTCTGCACCTCAACATTGTGCTCCCTCTGCAACTGCGTCATCTCCTGTACCCTGGAAAGGACCAGGCCCATCATTTCTTGGGACTGCTGTAATGATCCTAAGAACTGGGTGACATTGGCCTTGGTCATACTGACCCCAGTGGCCTCACTATGCTGGCCCACAGAGCCACTCCCACTACCCCTCACCCCACTAACTTGTGGCCTTGGCACAGTGTGCCCCATCCCACTGGTTCCTGGCTGAACTGAAGGTTATGCTGGTGGTGTCTGTCTGTCGTGGGGCACAAGATGGTACTTCTTGTGCTTCGTCCACAGGAAGTGGAGGAATCTGTTGGCTGTGGTTTTGTTACAGCTGGGATGGGAGGTGTAGTTGTGGGCCAAGTGAGACTCACTGGAACGGTCTGCCCAGGCTGATGCAATGAACCAGATGTGTTGTGTTCATCTGAACTTTCTGAGTTGGAGACATCTCTGGAGGCTGGATCGTGGGCTGGATTGGAGTGATCCGAAGTGGCAGATGTTTGGCCACATGCTGTAGCAGTTGGGCCCATCAGGAATGTAAGAGAAAATGTTTAAGTAAAAGCGTGGATTACACATCCAATGAGTTTTGAGCAACTATAATGTAGGCACCTTAAATGGAAAAGGAATTACATATCATGGTTGAACCTTTCAGTGTAAAATTTCTTTAATACACAAATAGTTTAAGTTTCATACAAAAGTACTTGTAATAAACAGGTAAGTAGATGTCCTGAAATGAAAAAGAAGCATTAGTAAGTATACCTGAAATGTAGAAACCATTCAGCACAACACAGTAGAGAGGAGAAATTTGAAATTCAGCATTCCAAGGCCTAGCAGGCTAAAAGACTGACATTTACACAATGTAGAGAGATGTTTAGCATTAGTCCTCATATGAACAGTGCATAGTTCAGGTTTAAGATATGCCACTTTTATTCCGCATAAAATTTTAGTTGTCATATATTGTTAAGGTGAACAAACGTTGTTTTGTGGTACTAATGACCTAAAGAAGATGCACAAGCCTTTTATGGTATCTTGAAGTGGAATGCACAATCATACGAGAAGGATAAAGAACGAATATCTTATATTAATTTAGGTTAGGTAAACGCGTATTCTGGATTAGATTTATGAGGAAGAAGACAGGTAATCTCTCACCACATATAATTATTAGATTAATATTCAAGAGCTGGACTTAAACTTTATCCTGTCTCTACCAATTTGCATCTTAAAGTATTGTTCCATGATTCCTGTTTAAGACAATTGTTTAAAAAGCTTTAAAATCTTTGTTACCAATGAACATGAAGTTGTTACTACAGTCTAAAGGCAGCTGTTTGATTACACACTGTACTTTTTAAAAGTATGCAATTTTCCTTGTCATCTTTGTGTCATAATGTCATACATTTTTTTAATGTACAATTCCCCATCATCAGTATTTACATGATCTTTAAGACTACTTTAAAAAGCACTTACCTATAATTATCTAGATTTTCTCAGCAAATATGCAGCACAGTGTACAGGACATTGTATCCTGTATTTAACTTTAATAGGTGTTTGTATGACACTGTCTTAGAAAGATGCATATTCAATACCTAAACAGTAAATTCAGTGCAGTTTTTTGCCTTTTCCTTTGACTGATATTTGAGTATTGTTAAAAGGTCCTGTCCATTCCTCATCACCTCATACAATACATTTTTACCCAAACACACTTTATATCTGCTAGTTTAGAATGCATTGTTGACTTTGATGTAGTTTCAACAATGCCCGAGGATGGTACTTTTTTATTCTTGAAAAGCAGCACCTAAAAAAAACATGTTTTTTTCTATAAATGATGTGAAATTGTGTGTTACCTTTAATGTTTAGTTGCATTATATTCCCTAGTTGAGTTCCTACCAATCGAATAGGAGAAAAAAAAATATTCATACCTCACCAGCCTGATGGCAAGATTATCTATATCAACCTATAGAAAGTATATAAAAGATAGACTAAATGCAAGGAAATCTGCTTGGCATCTATTGCAGAGAAGTATTTTCCTACCACATTCAAATAAGACTAAAGATGTATTTAGTTATTTCAACAAGGGGTCTTCTATAGTACTATGAACTTTACGCACATATTTGTACATTCAGATTAGAACTCAAGTCAAAAGTAATAATATTGCTTGTACAGGAGAAGTTAGTAGAATCAGGTTTTTGGTAAACTATTTATATTTCATAGAAGAAGTATGGTTTTAAGGAATTGTTTGGAACAAGTATGTGATTGCTCAGTGAATAAATTAACTACATGATATTCCAGTTGTCAACCTTTTACACTGAATGTTACCAAAAGCTACGGAGTGTTGTCACATGCTATTGAAGGTAATCCTCCTGAGCAAATAACGCATATTTAATCACATTAATATTCAAATCTTTTACAACAAATTTCAATGTATTTCATCTCAGGAAAAATATTGAGCTTCATCCCAAAACAGAGTGGAAGTTGGAGATCTCTCATTTGTAACATTCCTCTTTCCTTGGTCTACTTCTAACCTACATGTTTTTGTCAGTAAGGTTGGCAGTGAGTTTGGAGAAGTGTGAAACTCACATTGCTCCTGTTGGATCTGGATTGTAAGTGAATTTTGACATTTTACACCATGTTCAATCAGGAGTAAATAAAAAGGCGATGGGTGGAATGCTTAAATTAAACTCAGCCGCAGTTAATTATTTGGGACCTCAGCCCAGTCAATTAGTATTTGTCCACCATGAAACTTAGTATCAGACTCAGCCATAAGTAAATCAGCATTGGCCCTGCTCCAATAGGAGCAGTTCAGCCCAAACTGCCAAGAGAGGCCCTCTCTTTGATGGAACACAAGATTCAATTCAATCAATTCTTTATTCGAACCTCAAAGACAATCATGAAAGATTCATGCAAACTACCCATGCAGTTGAAATTACATAGAAAAACGATAAAACATACAAAGGTTTAAAATATGTATCCACCTAAAAATCCAAACACTTACGATACGAAAGAGCTGATTTAAGAAAACATCGTGATCTAAAACACATGTCAGCACTGGGTAACAATTGTAAGAAGCAAAGAGCAACTTTGCATTGCTTAAAATTGTACGTACTTAAAAGAGGTAATACAAATCGTGATCTAAAAGTTTTATCAAATTTATAGAATAATGCAAATTTCAATAGAGTTTGGGATGAAATATCCAGATCACTAAAATATCCCAGAGGAAAACAAAACATATAACAGATAGTGCCTGCTCTGAATCTCAACAAAAGAGATCCCTCCCAATGATTGCACACATAAGACAAATACAGCTCTAGACCAATATTACTTTTTAGAACATCATAGTTCCTAACTAAGGCTTTTCTTAGTTCCAAACGTTCCCTTAAAGCACAGCTTCTGTCCATAAATAAACATTTCAGAAAATGTTTATCATTTTTGCATATAGTCAGGGTTGTCAAAGAGCCGCGGCCCGTGCAGGTAAGAGCGGTGGGGCAATGGGGTTGGGTGGGGGGAATTTCGACCGCCGACGACGAGGGAAAATTAATTATTTATTTAATTTTCCCTCATCATTGTCCATCGAAATCCCCCCAACCACCCCCACCGCCCACCGCTCTTACTTGCACGGGCCGAAGCTGCTGTCAAATAAGGAGGATTTTCCCAAAGCGGCAAAATTCTGCTTAACATAATCAAGACAGGGAATGTTCTAGCCCCGCTCACATCGAATAAAATCACCAATTATATTTTGACTAAAAGAAACTTTTGTGTTATTCCACACTGAAAGCCATGACAGTATTGACAAATGATGTCCAATCTTAATAAAATCCTCAAGAAAAGGCAAGGCCAATTCTTCGCAGCAAAAGTAATAGGGAATTGATTGAGGAAGTGAGAGGAGATACCTGCAAACGCCATTCTCCGCAACTTGCAATGCCTGACAGTCTGAAAAACCCTATTTTCCACTACAATAACTAGCAGTATGTACACACTATCTGGTGTATATTTCTAAAAGGGAAGAGGTCGGCTTACCCCCCACAACCTTACAAACATTAAAAAGTGAGCATACTGCTTGCATAAACTTGGCATTCCTGTACCTCACACTTTCTGTCTATGATCTATTAGAATCAAATACGAGACCTAGATATGGAAATCTAGACACACTATCTAAGCTATTCCCACTGATAGAGTGAGTGCGTAACAAATCCTGCTTAGGGCCACATGCCATGGTGTGGCATTTAGTCTAGTTGGTTGACAGGTCAAGATCTGACATAAATTCAGAAAAATCATGTACCAAGCAACTTAAGGCATTTGGAGTTCTGGCAAGAAGCATAGAATCGTCAGCACGAATGAGTACAGGTATAGGAACTGAATTGATGTAGTGGACATCTTGAGTTACAGCATTTAAAGAAACATTGAGTTTATTAATGTATAAAATAAACAATAAAGGGGCTAGCACACATCCTTGTCTCACACTATGATGCAAGGTAAAGGGATTGGTTGGTTCACTGTTTGGTCCAAATCTGACTCTAGCAGACAGATTCTGATGCGAATATGCCAAAAAATTAACAATAGCAGGATTGATCCCAAACTCCAAAACAATTGCCCATAGCTTAGCACAATTGAGCTTGTCAAAAGCAGAGGACAATGGACTCCTTCTAGCTATAATATATTCACCTACTAACAAGTGGAGATTTAGACAGTGTTCCATTGTACCTAGCTTTTCTCGGAACCCATATTGGAAAGGAGATAGCACATTGTTGTTGTGTATCCAATCCCTTAATCAATTACATATAACTCTCCCCTTTATTTTTACTGTAGAATCAATTAAGGAGATGGGTCTATAACAATTAGGATTGTTACGGCTCCCTATTTTAAAGACCAGAACGATAATAGAGCTTTACTTAAAAGGAAGGAGATCAGTTAAATCTAAATTAATAATACATTAGTAAATAAAGGCACTCAGAAATCAACCCTACATTTAAAAATGCAATTGGCACCCCTTCCCACCCTGGAACTTTGTTAGGGGAGCATTGATTAAGGGCAACAATTATTTAATCTACAGAGATATGGAGCCTTTCAATATTATTACTGTTACAAAATAAATCGGCAGAGATGTTACAATCAGAAGTTTTACAATATATATTATTAAAATGCACCACCCATGGGTCTCCTGTGATATGACTACTCATAATGGAGGGCGTAGTCTTTTGTACTATTAGATCATTAATCGCTCTCCAAAACACTCTTGGGTTCTTGAAAGAGGCTGCGACAACCAAATGATCCCAATTACCCCTTTGGATTTCAATCTTTCTTTTAGAGAAGGCCTCTTTATAAAGTGACTGAGCCTGTGCAACTGCAGTAGGATTCCTAGGGATAGTGGACAGGGCACTCCACAAGTTTCTGTTAGCACAGGAGCAAGATCGGTCAAACCAGCGAGTAACTATAGATGTAGGTCTGCATACAGGCTTAAGTATTGATCTATGTATTCATTTTCATAAAACATTAAACTGACCACATAAATTCCTCCCCAGAAAATTATCAGATAAATACACCACAAAAATATCTACATTTGGTATAATTAGGCTGATCAAACACTTAATAGGTTCAGACCGGTGCCAAACTAACTTAAGCCCATTATGTTGGGGCAATGGTTGTATAACAGCTTGTTCGTGCCTCTCACAAAAAAACATGGGTAAAGGAAATGTAGCTACCAGGGTATTGTGATCCCCAAAACTTACATCCAATATGTTCCACTTTACCAGTACTGTAACAACCGCAGGGTTACGAATATGTAGTCAATTATAGAGGCACACCCTCTTCTATGGAACGTGTGCATCCTTGGCTCAATATCATAATTGAACTCATGAATATTTATAAGATCTCGCACCAGGATGTAATGTCCTAACTCAATAGTTGGGAGAGTAAATTTAGCATTAAAATCCCCACAAAGCATAATATTGCATTCTGATAGTGAAGAATCAGGCTTAGACATAAGTTTGTCAAATGTAATGAATAGTGATAAAAAAATCTTATTGGTGGAGATGGAGAAGTCATTATTATAAAAGTTAATAATAAACAGATTAAAGCTGTGTAGAACCAACTATCTGTATTACTTGAATCTCAGTACTATTAAAATCTAGAGAAACTAATTTCTCTTTAACCACGAGCTTGACCCAAATAGATAAACCCCTTTTGGGAGTCTGGATATAGAGGGAGTTGTTGGGATGGAATGACGGGTAACCATTACATACTAAAGTAATAGTAGCCCAAATTCTTGCATAATATCAAAATCATACTGATCAATCAAGGACATTCAGTCTTTCCGGGCAAATTTACTGTGGATCCTTGCAACATTCTAAGATAAAGATTCCCCTTAGGTTTAGTAGTTGTAATATTCCTCAGTACATCCACATCCTGCCCATTTACACTATTTGAATATATACTGTGAGATGAAATATCTAATTCTACAGGTTTGATAATAGAGCATATGACTCCTGTAGAAATAGCCTCAAGTGAACTAACTCCTGATCACTCCTACTATATGGAAGCGTATCCCCAGACTGGTCAGAAAGTCATTCACACCCAGGCATGCCTTCCAAAGCAAGATACAACACATCATAGTCAAACACAGAGTACAATAGGGTGCCTGACCAGAAAAAAGTCTACAATGTCCCCCTTGGATATGGCTGCTTTACTGCTGCCTACCTCCATCTTTTTTGTAACACCCCCTTTTTTAATTTTGACTGGCCGTTTAGGCAAAGGGTTATCATTGCGCTCTGGTTGGGTGCAACAGGAATTTTCCTGTCGAACAGGCAAACAAATATAATAATTATCTGCAGAAGCACGGATCTCAGGCATTTCATTCTGTTGAACTTGATCAGGAGGACCAGCCCCTCCTATTGATAGCCTTCTTTCAGTTAATGCAATCTCTTTTGTAATTATACCCACTGCATGCTCAAAGATGGAATCTATTGTTGTAACAATAGCTGCAGGGGCTGTACTACTCAGTTGTCCTCTTTCCCATGATAGCAGGGATAGTAAACTTCTAGAGTAAGAAAATAAAAGGGAGATGGCCCAGCCCAGCCTCTCCTAGGTGATGACAGGCAAAGACAGGCCCGCTCTTCGCCCGGGTACGTGCCGTAGGGTGTAAGTGGCTTGTATATGGGCCCAACCGGCATGCTGAAAAGCTTCCCCTGCCTCCAATACCAGCAAGGCTTTCTCAGCCTCTGAGTCCTGGCCTTCTCCAAGCACGTCCTGTGCGACGGGGTGTAAGTGGTGTTTGTATGCACCCAACTGGCACACTGACAAGCTTCCCCAACCTCCAATACCAGCAAGGCTTTCTGGACCTTTGAGTCCTGGCCCTCTCCAAGCACATCCTGTGCGACGGAGTGTAAGTGGTGTTTGTATGCACCCAACTGGCACACTGACAAACTTCCCCTGCCTCCAATACCAGCAAGGCCTTCTGGACCTTTGAGACCTGGCCCTCTCCAAGCCCGTCCTATGCCACGGGGTGTATGGGATATTTATATTTGTCTGTCCGGCACACTGAAAAATGTCCCCCTCCTCCAATAACACCAAGGTGTTCTGGCCCTTTGCGTCCTGGCCCTCTCCAAGGTGGTGCGTCCCGCTCAGCAGGGTGTAAGTGGCATTTATTTGTGCCCAACTGGCACACTGAAAAGCTTCCCCCACCTCCAATACCAGCAAGACTTTCTGGGCCTTTGAGTCCTGGCCCTCGACATGCACAGCCCGTGCACGTGGTGCAAGTGACGTTTATATGCGTCTGACTGGCGTGCTATAAATCTTCCCCTGCCTGCAATACTTGCAAGGCTTTCTGGGCCTTTGCGTCCTGCCCCTCTCCAAGCACGTCCAGCACTGCAGGGTGTAAGTGGCGTATATGTGTGTCCGGCTAGAGCGCTGAAAATCTTCCCCCGCCTCCAATACCAGCAAGGCTTTCTGGGCCTTTGAGACTTGTCACTCTTCATGTGCGTCCCGCGTCGTGGGGTGTAAGTGGCATTTATATGCGCCCAAATAGCGAGGGGAAAAGCTCCACCCGCCTCTAATACCAGCAACGCTTTCTGGGCCTTTGAGTTCTGGCCCTCTCCAAACAGAACACAGTCAACCCAAGATCACTTTTGGGCTATTTTGGCCTCTTTGATCAGGGCACAGTAAAGATGAGACCCACATCTGGGCATGCCCACCAAAATTAGGCTATGAACTGAATTAAATAAAAATACAATGGGTGGAATGCTTGAATTAACCTAAGCCATTGATAATTACTCAGGGCTGCCTCCCATTCCATCATTGTTTTGCCTAGCATGTCATCTCAGATTAAACCCAGCTACATGCAAATCCGCCTTGGTCGTGCTCCAATAGGAACAGTTCAACCTGACGGTCAAGCCAGATCCTTTCTGAACTGGAACACAAGTGACCCAAGACCGGTTTGAGCTTTTTGGGCCTCTTCAGTCAGGGAAACTTGGTTCCAGCGGGACAGTGAAGACAGGACCCGCATCTGGGCATACCCACCAAATTTAGACTTTGAAATGAAGTAAACAAAAATGCGATGGGTGGAATGTTTGAATTAATCTCAGTTACTGGAAATTACTCAGGGCTGCCTCCCAGTCCATCATTATTTTGCTCACCATGCCATCTCAGATTTGACCAAACCCTATGTAAATCAGCCTTGGTCCTGCTCCAGTAGGAACTGTCCAGCCTGAACGGCCAAGCGAGGTCCTCACTCAACCGGAATACAAGCAACCCAAGAATAATTATGATGTATTTGGGTCTCTTTTGTCAGGTGTAGCTTGCTTACAGTGGCACAGTGAGCATTGGACCCACATCTGGGCGTACCCATAACACTTAAGACATTTCACTGAAGGAAACAAAAAAGTGATGGGTGGATGCTTGGATTAATCATAGCCAGAGGTAATTACCCGAGCCGCATCCCAGTCCATCATTATTTTGCCCACCAAGCCACCTCAGACCCAGCCATATGCAAATCAGACTTGATTGAGCTCCAATAGGAACAGTCCAGCCTGAACTGCCAAGCATGATCATTTCCAAAACACAACACAAGCAACCCAAGACCAGTTTCTACCTATTTGAACCTTGGGTTCAGCATGGTAACAGTTGCACAGGGAGCATGAGAACAACATCTGGGAATACCTTTCACAATTAGGGCCTTGCCCTGAAGCAAACAAAAAGCCAATGGATGGAATGCTTCAGTTAATCTCAGCCACTGGTAATTACTCTAACTGAATCCAAGTCCATCATTGTGTTGACCACCATGCCACCTCAAATTAGACCCAGCTGTAAACAAATCAGCTTTGCCTCTGCTCCAATAGTAACAGTCCAGCCCAAGCTGCAAAGTCAGGTCCTCTCTGAAACAGAACACAAGCCACCGAAGACCAGTTTAGGCTTATTTGGGCATCTTGAGTTGGGTGTAGCTTGGTTTCAGTGGCACAATGAGACCAGGATCCACAGATAGGCATACCCATTGCACTCTGGACATTGTATTGAAAACAAAAAAGCAATAAGTGGAATGTTTAATATCATTTCAGCCAATGGTTATTACTCAGGGCCACATCTCAGTCTATCACATGCAACCAGTCTGGGGTTTCTGGTGTTCTCATCTGGAGGGGACCTGTCAGAGCAGTTCGGGCTGGACTGTTCCTATTAAAGTAGGACCTATTTAAGCAGGACAAAAGGCTATTTGAGCAGGACTAAGAATGATATGCACAAAGAGGATCTCTGTCTAGAATGGCACAGTGGATATAAAATTTAAATGATGGTCTGGACTGGGGCTCGAGTGTTTGTCCAGTGGTTGAGATTTATTTTAGGCCTTCTTTCCATCACCTTGCTGTTTTTGCATATTCTATCTGGAGCACTGCAGTCTTGTTCTTGCATGTATCATAGAATTCCAGGCTGGACCATCGCCTGTGTTTCTGCTCAGCTCTGTCAGTCTGCCATAGTCATGCTTCATCTTTAAGCTCTCACTTCACTTTGGGCTGCAAGCTCACTTCATTATCCATTCTGATATCACTTTTACTGAGTGAGTCACAGGGGCTGCCAAAAACAATCAGTAACACCTTTAGCACCTCCACTAGGAAACTTATAGTGCATCGATCTGTGGATCTCCACGAGAGGGCAGCTATCTTGAACAGGGCTAACCAAACGTTTGATGCAGAACAGGTAGAAATGCCAAGTTTGGTCTCAAAAGAATTGTAATTTAAAATCCTTTTTAATGGTAAAGTAGAATTTTAAGTCACAATTCTGAAAATGCTACTTTTAGAAAGTTGGCAGTTTCTTGTCCTAACTTTTCAGTATCTGTAGCCTGTGGCCGTTGTGTAGTCCTCCCAGACAGAGAGACAAAGGGGGACTAGTGGTTAGTACGATGGGCCATCCTGCCAGGATGTATGGGGCAGAGCTATTCCATACCCCACTTATATTAGTTGCCTCATACTTTGTTTTTGTGACCCCAGACCCCTTGGAGCCTGGGCAGGTAGGAAGGAAATTCCAGAACCCTCTGTGTGGGAAAACTCTAGAAGTTTGTTTCACTTCAAAGCTGGTACCAGATATAAAAATAGAACCCTCAGACCCATTCTTCATTTTACTCATGGACCTACGGAGGGCCCCGAAAGGATTGCCTTGTATTTCAGAGGACTGCCCAGCTGCATGAGGCCTACTTTGTACTTCAGAGGACTGTCCTGCTGCTACCAGAAGACTGCCCTGCTGCTTAAATCTTACCTTGTACCCTCAGAGGACTGCCCTGCTGCTTGAGGTCTGCCTTGCTGCTTGATCCCCGGAGTACAACAGTGACTCCAAAGGCCAATTCGCTGGTGTTGGATTTGGCCGTCTCTGCAGGGTCATCCTCAAACGTTTTGCCTTCATCCTCCTGTTTTCTGAACCAATTTTTGTTGACTTTTAGAACACTGCACACTTTACCACTGCTAACCAGTGCTAAAGTGCTTGTGCTTCCTCCCTAAAACATGGTAACATTGGCTTACACCCAATTGGCATGTTTAATTTACTTGTAAGTCCCTAGTAAAGTGGTACTACATGTACCCAGGGCCTGAAAAATAAATGCTACTAGAGGGTCTGCAGCGCTGATTGTGCTACCCACATAAGTAGCCCTTTAAACATGTCTTAGACCTGTCATTGAAGCTTGTATGTGCAATTTTAAAATGCCATTTTGATTTAATATATATTTCACTCCTAGGATAGACCCTAAACAGCCCATATGACAGTGTTCAGTGTACTTAAAATATTGGATATATACCTTTAAGTTTTACATGTCCAGGTAGAGAAAAACTGTTAAATTAGATTTTCACTACTGCAAGGCCTACCTCTCCCATAGGATAACATTGGGTTACCTTATTACATTTAATAAGTGATAATATTCAATTGGGAGCAGTTAGGAATATCAAGTATAGTGCCTAAATAATTGCAATTTTAAAACCTCTTTAATGATAAGGTTGGATTTTAAGTCACATTTCTGAAAATGCCACTTTTAGAAAGTTGGCATTTTCTTTTCCTAACCATTTGGTGCCTGCAGCCTGTATCATGGACCACATGACTAGATGTAGCTGGCAGTTGGTCTTTGTGCATTGCTCCCAGACAGTGACACAAAGGGGGAATAGATCTTGGCAAGATAGGCCATCTCTGACTTGATAGGGGGGTGGAGCTGTCACTTACCACACTTGCACATCAGAAGGGACCCTTCTTACAAAGAGTTTCACACTAGTCTTTGGTGCCCCCCAGACAACCCGGGGCCAGGGCAGGGAGGCAGGAAATTCCAAACACCTCTGGGGTGGAATCCTCCAGAACCTTCTATTACTTCAAAGCTCGCATCAAGTATAAATAATGGACCCTCAGACCCAACTCTTTAGTACACCTCTGGACCTGTGGAAGACTCAGAAAGAATTACTGTGTTGCTCGGCAGCAAGAAGGGCTGCTACTCTACTGCCCTACAACTTTGCTGCCCTGCTGAGTGAGGGAAAAGTACTGGACCTGCATCTGTAACCTAAGACCACCAGAGTGACTCCAAGGGCTAGTTGGCTGGACTCCTGATCAGAGCCTCAGAGACAGGAAACACTCCCACCACCTTGAACTCAGCACCTACACTCTGTCTGCTGTGATTCATGCCCCCCAAGTGGTGCCACCCCAGTCCTGGACCCTTCAAAGTGGGTTTGAAGGTGCTCTGTCAGCCCAGCTTTGGTTCAAGCAGAACAGACACACTGCGACGCATCACCTGACAGCTCCGCATTGATCCCGCCTCTGCGTGATGCATCCTAATGCAGGAACCCGCATTGCAGCCCCACAACTCCTCGGAGCCACCACTCTGCAATGCATCCTCCATGCAGGACCTCACATCACAGCCCCACAGCTCCCCTGGATTACAGCTGCACAGTGCATCCTCAATGCAGGCCCTTGCATCGCAGCCTGCATTGGAACCACCACTGGGTGACATACCCTCCACGTAGAATCTCATAATGCTCCACAACAAGGATTT
Source organism: Calotriton arnoldi (assembly GCA_963921515.1). Taxonomy (NCBI): domain Eukaryota; kingdom Metazoa; phylum Chordata; class Amphibia; order Caudata; family Salamandridae; genus Calotriton; species Calotriton arnoldi. The sequence continues at coordinate 552,661 of CAWUFW010007823.1, forward strand.
CAGGCACGTTGTTTAGCGGGCCTAACTTGATCCCTGTACCCAGCCTGAACTCCATTGTGGTTGGCCTGAACTTGTGACTTTGTCCCGGTCCAGGTCGACCAGATAACCACAGTTGGAGCTTTGTGCTTTTAGGCACTATTTTCACTTAAATTCTTAATTATTGCATATCTCTAGTTCTACTGATGGGAATTTTGTTGTTTTGGTCTCAAATAATGTATTCAATTTTACTTTATTTTTCTGAGCGAATGTGGAATTCTTCTTGTATTGTGTGTTCACTGTATTATAGTTTAAAGTGCTGCATACCTGCTTTACACATTGTCTCCAAGTTCAGCCTGGCTCCTTTTGTGCCAAGCTACTGGAGGGTTAAGCACATGTTAATTTGGGCTTGCTTGTGACTCCACCATCATAGGAATTGTAGTTTCACCCCCCTCAACCAGTAACTCAGTTTCCTACAGCTGGCCTCCTGTTCTGAGCTACAGGGACTTAAAAAGCTCCAACAACTGGAACCCTGCACCTGGACCCTGTGTGAAATGAGTCCTGCCCTCCAAGTGGTGACAACCCAGTCCTGAAACCTTGGAAGTGATGCTAAAGGTGCCCAAACAGAAAATGTTCCATCAAAAAGTGCTCTGAGAACAAACAGGAGACTGGGACCTACCTGTTCACCAATCCACCCAAAGTGCATCACTGGTCAGCCTGACTTTGCTATAGCTCTTGATATGTTCATCTCCGCTGCAGAAAATCATGCTCAGTGGTCGTCTGCGGAAGGATATCTAGCCTACTGGAACTCTCATTGGCTACAGCATGCATCTTTGTCACACTGCAGATTTTCAACTTCCAAAAAAGAGACTAAGGGGGTGATTCCGATGTTGGATGGACTGAAGTCGATTTGGTTGTGGGACCAACTGACCTCCTGTCAGTGGTCCCAACCCAGGAATTAGGATGTGACCGAACACTGTTGGGTCGCATTTCTATTCTTTACACTGGAAGCATGCATTCTGACCGGAATGCATGCTCTCAGTGTAAAGTGAAGAGGTGCAGTTTATCCCTGCACCCCGTGGCAGGCACCAGGTGCCTGCCACGGGATGCAGGGATCAACAGGGGGGCAACATAGGTACCCCCTAGGCCTCCATCTGGAGGCCTTGCACCCATGGGGGCCCTGCTAGGGGCCCCCAAAGTCTGATTCCCACAGCCTTTATGTGTCGGAAAGGCCAGCACAGAAAGGCTGTGGGAATCTTCCATCGTAATCCCTTGGCTGGAAAGAGCCGCCCGAGGGATTGATGGAGGATTTACGAATGGCAGTCTGGCTCTCCGAGCCCATCGTAAGCCATTCTGAAATCCGGTTTGGATTTCTTTCCAACCGACCCCCTCAAAATGGGTCAGTTGGAAAGGAATCCGAACAGCCGATTCCGATGCGGTTGGAACTTGGAGTCGTTTCCGACCGCATCGGAATCGGCCTCTTAGTCTGTACATAGGAATATACACTGCAACTTCTTCTAGTGGCTCCCCGACAGTGACACCTCCTCCGCGGACACCACCGGCTTCCTTGCCCAGCTGATCTTTACCTTCTCAGACATTTTTCTTACAAGATTTTTTTAAATCTGAAGGCAAGCAGGGAGTCCGGGCCCAATCCACTTCGCTTATCCGAACTGACCTCCATTGTGGTCTCCCATTACTTTAGTCCTAGATGATGTCTTGCCAGGCAAGATGTCTGCGGTTAGCGCTGTGATATTTTAGGCACTAGTTTTCGCTAAAATCTTTAAAATGACATAACTTCAGTTCTACTGATTGGTTTATTGTTGTTATGGTGTCAAATTATTTATCACTGTTCTCTCTGTGTTTTTAAATTGGTGCAGGATTTTTCTTGTGTTGTGTTTTCACCTTATTACTGTTTGAGTGCTGCAATAATACTTTACTCATTGCCTCTAAGTGAAGCCTGGCTGCTTTTGTGGCAAGCTACCAGAGGGTTAAGCAGGATAATTTTGTAATCTTTGTTGTTCACCCTGACAGGGATTGTTGTTTGTACTTCAGAAGGATTCTCACCCCTCTCAACTGGTAATCCAGTTTCCTACAGTTGTGCTATGAAATGTAGAATAAGTTACCATGATTTGCAGGAGAATGTTAAAACAAAGTTCAAGTAACATACATTACCCTTGCCACATATCTGCTTCGTGGGACAAGCAACTGAGAAAAGTATTACATTGTAAAAATAAACCTTTATCATACTTAGATGATTTTAAGTTATTCCTTCGCTGTTCTCTACCATGTGATACTGCTAAAATGATGGCACTTAACAGCAATTTCATTGGTAAGGTAGGTTTAAATGTATTTTACAATGACATGGAACTCACTATGTTATCCATACAACTAAGTAAATAACTTTTTAAAATTACTCCAAAGTAAATTTATTTAATTTAATTTTACTTGTACTATAGCTATTGTAGTAAATGGTTTGAAATGTATTCATGGCTATCATTAGTCAAGCCTAAAACATAAATTAAGCACATTAAAGTGCACTCTGAAGAACCTGTATAACAAATTACCCGATCCTACTATACATCTCTGTAGCATCCTCCCCAGCCTGGGTACCTGACAATGACTATGCCACACATGGAGCTTAGTAATACACGTCTTTATTCTTCTGCTTATAACTGTGAACTCAACATCCTAACCCAGCCTTCATTGCATTCCACTCTAACACTAATTTCACAGCACTATGGAGTTCATCAGGAGCCAAAAGTGTTTCATCATTGCTATCCTGCAAGACACTACATCTCCCCCTCTGTTAAATTAAAAATTGTAATTTTTCTACAAAAAGAAATATATATATATATATTCACTGAAAAAACCACAGGTTTCAGGGACGTTATAGTTAGTTGGACATTTCACTCGTACAAAACCATAGAAATTCCCCGTTATAGTTAGTTCAGCTAACTATAACTCGCGCCTCCGCAATGCACTGCTGATGACGTCACATATTACATCATTCATGACATGGTCAGTGACATCACTGATGACATCACTGATGACATCTCAAATGACATCACTGATGGCATCATCCAGTGACTGTGTGTTTCTCTAAAGTTTAAATATGTTTTATATATATGCCAAGGTGTATTGAAGAATGAGTGGGTGTATAAGTGTCTGGATGGAGGATTTAGTATGTGCGTGACTGACTGTATAAGTGAGTGATTAAATGTGTCTTACTGAATGCATGGGTTAGTGACTAAACTGTCTGAATGTGTGTATCAGTATGTCTGTTGTTGTGTAAGCTGCTGCATGTGTTGGTCAGTAGCTACATGAGTGTCTATATGGGTTATTGATTGGTTGCCTGAGTATTTGTATGGGAGACTGAGTGTGTGTGTGGGAGGTGTGTGACTCTGTGCATAGATGTGTGAGTGGTTGATTCACTGGGTGTATGGGTTCAAGAGTGCATGTGGAAAAGCTGTATGGGCGGGTGAGTGTGTGTCTGAGTGTGTTGGTGAGAGATTGGATGTCTCAGTGGTACATGTCCAAGTAACTACATATGTAAAAGAAAGTGTACGTGAGACTTGGAGTATATAAATGACTATACTTGAGAGTCAGTGATTGTGAGAGTGGCTGTATGGATGAGTGTGTACTTGTATCAGTGATTGTATAAGAGAGTAAGTATGTGTTAGTATATGTTTGAATAAGTGAGGTGGTGTGTGTATAACTGTATAGATGAGGAAATGGGAGTGTGATTGATTCTTTGCATGACTGACTAGGTGTGTGAGTAACTCCATGGATGAGTGGCGGTGTGTGAGTGTCTGTATAGGTGTACGAGTGCATATGATAGTGTTGTATTGATGAGTGACTGTATGTATGAGTGATTGTATGGGTGAATGAGTGGATGTGTGTGTAGACCTAGGAATCAGTGAGTGCGTATGTAGTAACTGGTATTGGTGTGTCGATGGTTTCGAAAATGTTAGTCTGTATTTTACAGTGGGTGTATCAAAGATTATATTAGAGTGTGAGGAGGTGCATCAGATTTTGACGTGGATGATGTCATCAGTGATGTCATTTGAGATGTCATTAGTGATGTCATCAGTGATGTCACTGACCATGTCATGAATGATGTAATATGTGACGTCATCAGCAGTGCATTGCGGGGGCGCAAGTTATAGTTAGCTGAACTAACTATAACGGGGGAATTTCTATGGTTTTGTACGAGTGAAATTTCCAACTAACTATAACGTCCCTGAAACCTGTGGTTTTTTCAGTGAATTTCAAAGGTTTTTTAAATGCTAATTTCTAACTATAACGTCCCTGAAACCTATGGTTTTTTCAGTGAATTTCAAAGATTTTTTAAATGCTAATTTCTAACTATAACGTGCCTGAAACCTATGGTTTTTTCAGTGAATTTCAAACGTTTTTTAAATGCTAATTTCTAATTATAATGTTCATTAAACCTAAGGTTTTTTCAGTGATTTTAAATTATCATTCCATTCTCAACCTAGTGAAAACAGCCGATATCGCCAGTTTTCCAGCAATAGCTTCCGCAAAAAAATTTGCCACAAATGAGAGCGACAACTAACGCTAATAATATGCAGAGTAGGCGTTCCCGTGCAAAAATAACACGAAAACACCACTTCCCGATATTTTCAATGACCAGCCAAATCTGGGGTGCGATCCAAAAACAGGCGATAAGCTGCGTTAGCAGTAGGAATTTAACATCTGCCTTTTACTGGTGTAAAGCAGGACGACTACCTACAGTGTGAAAGGGAGCCCAGCCCAGAATCACATCTAAAGACCAACACATGTCATACAGTTACTGATCATGCAGCTCCGACACCCAAGAAGTCCACAACACCCACTGCCACCACCCTCAGGACCTCCCCCCCGGACCACCCCCCTCCCTACTACCACCGAGGCAGCGCAGAACAGGACAGCTGACCTTCCAAAAATGGCATGGTCCCTCAGCCACACAATAGCTGAATGTTGGGAGATGTGGCAACCAAGTATGTGTGCAAGTCACAATCAATAAAAATGCACACAATACCAAGTGTAGCGGTGATGTGCTGGACAGACCTCACTATGCAGAGTACAAACCTCTCCATGTGGACATATACTGCTGGTGCTTGTAGTGTTGTGGACAATAGACGCAACCATGTTACCTCAGGCAGCGGGGAAGATCTAGGTCATGTAGCTGTGTTGTCCACCCCTGGAAGCGGAAGTAGAGTGGGCTGGTCCAACGTACGCCACTCCAGCATAGGAGTATGAATAAATAGGCTGGGGCTCTGGGCATGGTTCACTTGTGGGAAGGCCAACTCGTCTGCCAGAGAGGCGGCCTTCACCCTGCCACGATGCCTCCGCCGTGACCGCCGGCCTCCTCGACACAGGCCCCCTGCGAACCCAGCGGCACAGCACCACAGACGTGTCTATACAAACTACTGCCTTCGATCTACACTGCGGACAGCAGGGCTCACAATTCAGATCGAGTCGCGATTGCAGATGACGCAGTCCAGTAGGCTAGAGACATTGCTCCCAGTGCGGCCCGCCCGGACCACGCATCATCGCAGGCTGCGCACACGCTGAGTGCTTCAGGTGCCACTAACTCAGTGCACCACAAGTCATCGCCACGTAGCCTTATTAAGGCAGAATTCATTAGACAAAAGACATTGCTCCCAGTGCGGCCCGCCCGGACCATGCATCATGGCAGGCTGCGCACACGCTGAGTGCTTCAGGTGCCACCCAGCACTTGACTTCTGTGATCCCACTTTGATTTGTCACACTTACACCTGTGCTCCTTCACTGAGTCACTTCCATCTTGTGCTCGCTCAACTTGCACCTTTTTCTGTCCTCCCCATGCCAGTCACTACATCCAACCAGTATATATGCCATCCAGAAAATTTTACATTTGAGCCCTTACTCGGAAATAACCTATCACCAGCAAAGTTCAAAATGAAATATTTGAAATGAGTTATTTTTATATCCGGTCCTCATCATGCTGTTTGCATACGTCTACAGCGGAAGGAAGAAATATACACCCATTAGCGCGGCCCTTTAGGCGCAAACCCGGGTCTCCCAGACCGAAGTCAACCGTTCTAACAACTGAGCCACGCCCCTTTTCAGACCTGGGCATGGCCTCGCTTCAACTTGGCATCCTCCCCAACACCAACGCACAATGAGCTGCCTGTTCTGTGCCGAAACACACATACCGTGACTTGCCCTGCCTTCCAAGGTCGCCAACTAGAATATTATGGCAATTGGGCACCAGCAAGACCTGATATATACGCGCACAAAACAGGCAGATAAAATGTGGTGCATCGAAGGCAGGACCTTCACAACAATTTTCCACAGCGAGACTCGCACCCTCACCCTTCCCTGCAAGAAGAAACCATGCTGTGTGCTTTAACCTTTTTGAATGTATGACATTGTTCTGCATTCTGTCCATCAATTGTTGTTTTTGCATTTGTCACCCCGAGTGGGACGGGTATGCCCAGACGTGAGTCTCGTGCTCTCCATGCCACTGGTGTCAAGCTATCCTGGCTGAAGGTGGGTGAAACCCCGAAACCGGTCCTAGGATGCTTGTTTCCAGTCCAGGGAGGACCTGGCCTGGCAGTTCGGGCTGGACTGTTCCCATTGGGCACAGGGTCAAGACTGATTTGCATATGGCTGGGTTCAAACTGGAATGGCATGGTGAGCAAAAAAACGATGGCTTTAGGCCCAGATCTCTGTACTGGGGTGAATGTATGACATTGTTCTGCATTCTGTCCATCAATTGTTGTTTTTGCATTTCTCACCCCGAGTGGGACGGGATGCCCAGACATGGGTCCCGTGCTCTCCATGCCACTGGAGTCAAGCTATCCTGGCTGAAAAGGGGTGAAACCCCGAAACCGGTCCTAGGATGCTTGTTTCCAGTCCAGGGAGGACCTGGCCTGGCAGTTTGGGCTGGACTGTTCCCATTGGGCACAGGGTCAAGACTGATTTGCATATGGCTGGGTTCAAACTGGAATGGCATGTGAGCAAAAAAACGATGGATTTAGGCCCAGATCTCTGTACTGGGGTGAATGTATGACATTGTTCTGCATTCTGTCCGTCAATTGTTGTTTTTGCGTGTGCTTTAACCAGGGCCGTTCACCGCCACCAGATAGTTCCACTCGAACCAACTCCGCACCAGCGAAAGCTGCTGTCAGTATGAGCAAGGAAGGCCAGTAGCTGCCAGCATGAAATGATTGCCAATGTGTTTTTGCGCAGTTTCCCAAACCACCGATGAGCACAGCGAAGGGCTAATGAGGGGAAATTGTGAGGTGTTCGCTTCCCTGAACCTAAAACATTTAAACTGTAAGCATCATGGCTTGGTCTCGAAGGATTACAGACAGAAAGATAGCGGGCGCTAACAAGGCTGAGAGAATTTGTATACGTTATTTATGACGGGGCTGCCAAAGTCAGCTACGAGGTACATGAATACATTTTAAACAGTCAATACATTTTTAAACCGTCTTAATAGAGTTTCAGGATCCAGCAAGAGAAGCATGGGTATTGCCTGCATTTTTTAGGGCTCTGTGTCTCGGATGCCTAGATGTTGAAATGCAACATTAGAAAACGTGCACTATTTACAAGAAAGAGAAATATTGTCTTTCACCAAAATACCAAAGGAAATTATGGAACAGTGTTTTGTAAAGTACTGGAGATGCTGGGGATCGAACACGGGGCATCGCACCTGCGAAGCATGCGCTCCACCACTGAGCCACATCCCCATGCCTGATAACGTCATTCAATTCCGGATAAACACACACACTCTATACCCGAGTGAGCACCTAACAATTTTTAAATGCAAAATTATGCGACGTGCAATATGTACTCTAACATGCATTTTCCTACCACAATCCAACCGGAAAACTTTAAAGAAATGAAGCACAAACGAAAACACACAGCGCGCCACATGAAACCCAGCAAGCCTCAACCACGCTTTTTAACACGGCCCTGGCCACTATAGCGCCTGACACAACAAAATTATTTCAAATTGATTGTGCGCTGATCCCAACTTAATATTGAAAATAACATATGAAAATCAAAAATAGCAACAAACGTGGCCAATCCAGAATCAAACCCATGAACTTGGGTTCCGAGCACTACTAGATCACTTAACTGAGCCAACCCTTCGGTGCTCTTAAACGCTACGCCACGGCCCCCTCAATTTCAGCCTGTAGGACACCTTTTCCACGTCACCGACGCTCCGGGGGCGCCTGTCAGAACGGCATGTTCAGTTCTGCCGGGCTGTACCGCACTGGGGCTTTCCAGTGGCTGACGGGGTCTGCAAGGGATGCCGTAAAATGAGAAATAAACACACACAGACTCCAGTTACAATCAAGGATGAATTTAGAATGAATTACGGCATTCCCCCGGGACCTGGCCCACCCGGGGGCTCATTTACATGAAGCGCGGGAGCCCGCGCTTTTTTTAAAAATTATTTTCTCAGCCGGATTCGCGACCCCAGTGCGAATTCGGCCGAATGTTTTTTTAAAAAAATGCTTTTTTTGGCCCTGGGGGTCCTTGTGGGACCCCCTGAGCAGGCCTAGGCGGTCAGGGTGTTTCTACCCTGCCCCCTTTTCTTTTTTTTCACCTTTGTTTTTCTGTTTTCTTGTGACTCGGTTCTACCGAGTCACAAGATGGCTGCCAACACTTCCTGGTTTGGAGTTTTGGCAGCCAATTAAAATGAAGCTCGTGGTCGGGAGGGTTCGCGGATCCACCGCGCCCCTAGATATCGATATTTGTTTTTTTTCAATTTCTCAGCAACTACTGAACGGATTTATACCATTTTTAACCCCTTCCATGCTTATGACGAGCTGGACTCGTCATGGCACACAGTGCTCGTGTGCTCATGACGAGTCCAGCTCGTCATAAGACCACCCACGGGGAAGCGCTGGCGCTCCCCCGTGGGAATCCGATCGTCGGGGTTTTTTTAGGAGGCAGGGGAAGGACTTCCCTGCCTCCCCCGCCCCCATCAATGACGTCAGCGCGCGAGGCGCGCTGGACATCATTGAGGGTTTCCTTTCTCCGACGCGCTGGAAGCCATTTGCTTCCAGCGCGTCGGGGAAATAAGGTGAGTTTTGGCTCGGGGAGGGGGGGTTTGATTCAAAAGAGACATCGAGGGAAAGGAAAGGGTTTTCCTTTCCCCTGATGCCTCTTTTGTGCATTCCTGCTGCACGATCATGTGATCGTGCAGCAGGAATGCCCACGAGGGCGGCATTGTGAGCGTGGAGATGTGCCTTCTCTCCATTGCCACCCTGTAAAGTTAGCTGTAATCCTTGATGGAGGTCTCTGCACCCTTGATTTTCTTGAGCGCAATCCTTCTCCTCGTCTGCCGCTGCGATCCTGCAATTCTTCTGGTCCTTTACGCAGCTGTAGTGTAGGAAAGGCATTATACATTTACCCAACGAGGTAGCACTTACTGATTAGCCAGTAGAAAGTACTCCAGTTGAGTAGAGGTATTGCACAAAACGGTGGCATCTTCGTGAGCGTGGAGATGTACCTTCTCTCCATTGCCACCCTGTAAAGTTAGCTGTAATCCTTGATGGAGGTCTCTGCCCCCTTGATTTTCTCGAGCGCAATCCTCGTGTAGTTCCTGTGACCAGGAGGTTCCTTCTCCTCGTCTGCCGCTGCGATCCTGCTCTGACCCTTTATAAACAAGAGGCATGTGAACGGGCCTAGAAGCCCCGCTCGTTTGGCCCCGCCACACATACACTAGCGGTATGCAACGTATGCCTGCCCTTTCCCTACTATGATGGACAGCTTACTCAAAGGATCCCGGCGCTTTTGGCGCGGTGGCAAAGTTACAGACACACAGGTCACTGGAGACAATCCTTGATGGAGGTCTCTGCACCCTTGATTTTCTCGAGCGCAATCCTCGTGTAGTTCCTGTGACCAGGAGGTTCCTTCTCCTCGTCTGCCGCTGCGATCCTGCTCTGACCCTTTATAAACAAGAGGCATGTGAACGGGCCTAGAAGCCCCGCTCGTTTGGCCCCGCCACACATACACTAGCGGTATGCAACGTATGCCCGCCCTTTCCCTACTATGATGGACAGCTTACTCAAAGGATCCCGGCGCTTTCGGCGCGGTGGCAAAGTTACAGACACACAGGTCACTGGAGACAATTCTTCTGGTCCTTTACGCAGCTGTAGTGTAGGAAAGGCATTATACATTTACCCAACGAGGTAGCACTTACTGATTAGCCAGTAGAAAGTACTCCAGTTGAGTAGAGGTATTGCACAAAACGGTGGCATCTTCGTGAGCGTGGAGATGTACCTTCTCTCCATTGCCACCCTGTAAAGTTAGCTGTAATCCTTGATGGAGGTCTCTGCACCCTTGATTTTCTCGAGCGCAATCCTCGTGTAGTTCCTGTGACCAGGAGGTTCCTTCTCCTCGTCTGCCGCTGCGATCCTGCTCTGACCCTTTATAAACAAGAGGCATGTGAACGGGCCTAGAAGCCCCGCTCGTTTGGCCCCGCCACACATACACTAGCGGTATGCAACGTATGCCCGCCCTTTCCCTACTATGATGGACAGCTTACTCAAAGGATCCCGGCGCTTTCGGCGCGGTGGCAAAGTTACAGACACACAGGTCACTGGAGACAATCCTTGATGGAGGTCTCTGCACCCTTGATTTTCTCGAGCGCAATCCTCGTGTAGTTCCTGTGACCAGGAGGTTCCTTCTCCTCGTCTGCCGCTGCGATCCTGCTCTGACCCTTTATAAACAAGAGGCATGTGAACGGGCCTAGAAGCCCCGCTCGTTTGGCCCCGCCACACATACACTAGCGGTATGCAACGTATGCCCGCCCTTTCCCTACTATGATGGACAGCTTACTCAAAGGATCCCGGCGCTTTCGGCGCGGTGGCAAAGTTACAGACACACAGGTCACTGGAGACAATTCTTCTGGTCCTTTACGCAGCTGTAGTGTAGGAAAGGCATTATACATTTACCCAACGAGATAGCACTTACTGATTAGCCAGTAGAAAGTACTCCAGTTGAGTAGAGGTATTGCACAAAACGGTGGCATCTTCGTGAGCGTGGAGATGTACCTTCTCTCCATTGCCACCCTGTAAAGTTAGCTGTAATCCTTGATGGAGGTCTCTGCACCCTTGATTTTCTCGAGCGCAATCCTCGTGTAGTTCCTGTGACCAGGAGGTTCCTTCTCCTCGTCTGCCGCTGCGATCCTGCTCTGACCCTTTATAAACAAGAGGCATGTGAACGGGCCTAGAAGCCCCGCTCGTTTGGCCCCGCCACACATACACTAGCGGTATGCAACGTATGCCCGCCCTTTCCCTACTATGATGGACAGCTTACTCAAAGGATCCCGGCGCTTTCGGCGCGGTGGCAAAGTTACAGACACACAGGTCACTGGAGACAATTCTTCTGGTCCTTTACGCAGCTGTAGTGTAGGAAAGGCATTATACATTTACCCAACGAGGTAGCACTTACTGATTAGCCAGTAGAAAGTACTCCAGTTGAGTAGAGGTATTGCACAAAACGGTGGCATCTTCGTGGATAAATATGCAGGGCAGATGTGCCTTCTCTCCATTTACACCCTGAAAAGTTAGCTGTAATCCTTGATGGAGGTCTTTGCATCCTTGAATTTCTCGAGCGCAATGCTCGTGTAGTTCCTGTGACCAGGAGGTTCCTTCTCCTCGTCTGCCGCTGAGATCCTGCTCTGACCCTTTATAAACAAGAGGCATGTGAACGGGCCTAGAAGCCCCGCCACACATACACTAGCGGTATGCAACGTATGCCCGCCCTTTCCCCACTATGATGGACAGCTTACTCAAAGGACCCCGGCACTTTCGGCGCGGTGGCAAAGTTACAGACACACAGGTCACTGGAGACAATTCTTCTGGTCCTTTACGCAGCTGTAGTGTAGGAAAGGCACTATACATTTACCCAACGAGGTAGCACTTACTGATTAGCCAGTAGAAAGCACTCCAGTTGAGTAGAGGTATTGCACAAAACGGTGGCATCTTCGTGGATAAATATGCAGGGCAGATGTGCCTTCTCTCCATTTACACCCTGAAAAGTTAGCTGTAATCCTTGATGGAGGTCTTTGCATCCTTGAATTTCTCGAGCGCAATGCTCGTGTAGTTCCTGTGACCAGGAGGTTCCTTCTCCTCGTCTGCCGCTGAGATCCTGCTCTGACCCTTTATCCCCTTCGGTGCTTATGACGAGCTGGACTCGTCATGGCACACAGTGCTCGTGACGAGTCCAGCTCGTCATAAGACCACCCACGGGGAAGCGCTGGCGCTCCCCCGTGAGAATCTGATCGTTAGGTTTTTTTGGGGGAGGCAGGGGAAGGGCTTCCCCTGCCTCCCCTCGCCCCATCAATGACGTCAGCGCGCTGACATCATTGAGGGTTTCCTTTCTCCGACGCGCTGGAAGCCATTTGCTTCCAGCGCGTCGGGGAAATCAGGTGAGGTTTGGCTCGGGGAGGGGGGTTTGTATCAAAAGAGGCATCGAGGGAAAGGAAATGGTTTTCCTTTCCCCCGATGCCTCTTTGTGCATTCCTGCTGCACGATCATGTGATCGTGCAGCAGGAATGCCCACTAGGCACCAGGGTTTTTTTAATTTTTGTGTTGGGGAGTGGCCAAAAGGGCAAGGGTTGCTCCCTTTTACGGGTGTGAATATTTTATTTATACTGTTAGGCCCAACTACCCCTTAGCTTGGCTGGTGGATTGTGTGTGGACTGGTGCATTATTTGCATATGTGATTGTAATGTTTTTTTTCCTCCTTTTTATTCTAGTGTAAAGCTTTTGATTCCTGTTTGCGGTTTCGGCAGTTGTGGTTCTGCAGTTTTGCGTAATTGCATTTATTTGGTAAGAAAAATATTTTTGTTGTGTGTACTCCAAATGAGTATTATTGTCATGCATGAATGAATTTTTTTGTAAGTGGTGCCATAATGGCAGCATATTTGTTAGTGTTCAGAGCATGAAATTCTTTGCGATGTTTTGCATTGTCTTATGTGTAATTTTTTTCTTCTTCTTTTTTAGTGGGATATTGTTGATCCTTACTGTGTCTGTGCAGAGTAGGTGGTGGTGAGTCTAGCTGCTTCTGTCACGTGAGTGGTATAGTGTTGGAGTATATAGGTCTTTGTGATAAAGCTACATTTTGTTTATTTCTTTTTTTTTTTACAAAGGGTTTGTTGTTGTTGACTTGTTTGACAAGTAACCTTTATTAGTAAGCATTATGGCTAGCCGTAGAATTACTGCTCAGCAGGTGGTTGGTTTGCTTCTTGAATCTTCCTCTGAGCAGGATTATGAGACTGACAGTGCGTCTGAGGGAGAGGAGGGAGGGGAAGATTCAGGCAGTGAGTTTTCTCTCCACATGGAATCATCGGATGATGAAGGTACTCTCAGTGCAGATGAAGTGCCTGATTTAGAGGAGGATACTAATGTGCCGATGGTGCAAGAGGCATCTGGATTGCAGCCTGGGGCTGCTAGGCTTCCTACTGGAAGTGCTGGACTCTGGGTTGATCCAAACATGGTGCAGCCGGTGTTGCCTGCCTTTAGTGGTTATGCAGGGTGTAGAGTGGATTGTGAACATTATTTGCCTATACAGTATTTTCAGTTGTTTATGGATGATGTATTTTTGGGTGAGATTGTTGAGCAGACTAATTTGTATGCTGAACAGTTTTTGAGGGACAACAGTGCCAGACTTAGGCCCCATTCTAGAGCTACCCGGTGGAGTCCCACAAATCTGGAAGAGATGAAGAAGTTTTTGGGTTTGACTTTTTTGATGGGTTTGATAAGGAAGCCGTCCATGAGTTCATATTGGTCTACCAGTCCCTTGATGGCAACGGCCATATTTCCTGCAGTTATGACTCGTGATCGGTATTTACTTTTGCTTCGGATGCTGCATTTTGTTGATAATGGTTTGGCGTTGCCACGAGATCACCCTGAATGTGACCGTCTTTTTAAGATTCGGCCTGTTCTTGATCACTTTGTAGATCGATTTTCAGAGATCTATACTCCAGGGAAAGAAATATCTATTGATGAGTCTTTGGTGCTGTTCAAGGGCCGTTTGGTTTTTAGGCAGTACATTCCTAGCAAGAGGGCACGCTATGGAATTAAGCTGTATATGTTGTCTGAGAGTAGGACAGGATATGTTTTTAATTTGCGTGTGTACACTGGTAGGGATTCCACTATTGACCCCCCTGGTTGTCCGTCCACTTTAGTAGGAGTTTCAGAGAAAATTGTGTGGGAACTTGCTAGAGGACTGTTTAACAGAGGCCACCATTTGTACATTGATAACTTCTACACTGCTGTGCAATTGTTTAAGGAATTGTTCAAAGTGGACACTTTTGCTTGTGGCACAATCCGCTCTAACCGTAAAGGTTATCCAAAAGAGCTTGTTTGCAAAAAACTTCAGAGGGGACAGTGCAGTGCCTTGCGTAGTGAGGAACTGCTAGCTGTGAAATTTGTGGACAGGAGGGATGTGTACATGCTGACTACCATCCATGATGAGAGTACTTCACCTTTGGCTGTTTGGGGTCAGATTGCTGAAGTGCGCAAACCTGTGTGCATTTTAGACTACAATAAGCACATGGGTGGTGTTGATAGAGTAGATCAGAGGTTGGAACCTTACACTGCTATTCGTAAGTCTTACATTTGGTATAAGAAGTTGGCCATCCATCTCTTCAATTTAGCAACTTTCAATGCTTTTGTTGTGTTCAAGGAGTGTTCTCCTGCGTCAAAGTTGACTTTTGTTCAGTTTCAGGAGTCTGTCATAGGCAGCCTTGTTGTTGTGGAACAGGCAAGTGTTCCTAGAGTTGGAGTGGTGGAGGATGTGGCTCGATTGAAAGATCGCCACTTTCCTGATCACATTCCTCCTACATCCTCAAAAGACTTTCCTACTAGGAGATGTAGAGTCTGTTGGCGAAGAGGTACGCGGAAGGAGACTCGTATGTACTGCCCTGAGTGTCCTTCTAACCCTGGGCTGTGTGTGCCTGCTTGTTATAGAGCGTACCACAAGCAAAAGAATTATTGGGAGCAACCATGAGTGGTAAAGTGAACTGCCTGGTCTGTAATGTTTAAGAATTGTTGTTCTGTTTCAAGGTTGGCATTAGTGCAATGTTTCTGATTTTGTGTTAGTAGATTTGTATCTATTTGCAATTTGGTTGTGTTTTCTTTTTTGTATAAAAAAATCCTAAATGTGATGGTGGTGTGTGTAGGCTGGTGCTTGGCTGGCGGTGTGCGTGAGTGGCGCTCGGCTGGCAGTGTGTGAGTAGTGACTTGCTGCTGGTCACTACACACACTGCTAGCCGAGCGACACTCCACGCAATCCATCAGGTTGTGTGGTTGCTGTGTTAGGAATGTGGGCGTGTGAAAGTGATGGGCCCTTGAATGGCGCTGTCTGCTGGTGTGAGTGTTGTAATATGATGGGCCCGCGGCTGGTGGTGTGAATGGTTTTGTATTTGTCACACGTATGAAAGGTGTATGAATGGCCTGTAAAGAGGTTGGTGCCTTGTCGTGGCTTTACAGCTCACGAGCTGTGAGTCAATGGTTCAGTTTCTCGTCCTTTCAATTATTAACAGTGCATTTCATTTTTGTGAAATCACTTGTTAATACAATTGTATATACTGAACCATCACTCACCCTCGTGCCAAATCCAACCAGTATGTGTGTGTGTGCTTGAGGATTAGATGGTTGTGCAGTAATATTTTTTTTTTGTCTTTCTCAAGCAGGGTGTACCTTGTCCCTTTTTGTGAATGTTGTAATGTGTTTGTTTCGTGCCTGGGGGTGTGAATGGTCTTGTGTGTATCACGTATGAAAGGTGTGTGAATGGCCTGTAAAGCGGTTGGGGCCTTGACGTGGCTTTACAGCTCACGAGCTGCGAGTCACTGGTTCCGTTTTTTGTCCTTTCAATTATTGACAGTGCATTTCATTTTTGTGAAATCTCTTGTTAATAAAATTGTATATACTGAACCATCACTTGCCCTCGTGCCAAATCCAACCAGTATGTGTGTGTGTGCTTGAGGAATAGATGGCTGTGCAGTAATCTTTGTCTTTTTAGTCTGTCTGCCAAGGTGTACATTCCGTCTAAGAATAACCTACCAACTGTAGATATTGTCGTAAACGAAACACCCATGGGAGTACATGGTGATATCTCTCTTGTGGATCCCAACAAGTTATGGTACCCACAATGTCCTGCAAACCTCAAAATGTCTGTCACATTTTCCTTGCAATATTGTGCCAACATTTTCACGCTGCAGAAATAAACAACACATTATCTCATTATGACCTGGTTTTGCAAGGGGGTCACCTGGGTTTTTGGCCCGGGGCTCGGCGGCCACATAGGGAAACCTACCAAACCCACACATTTCTGAAAAGTAGACACCCGGGGCTTCCAGGGAGGTATGGCTTGCGTGGATCCCCCAACGTTTCCTTACCCAGAATCCCTGCAAACCTCACTTTTAGCTGAAAAATCACTTTTTTCACACATTTGTGTGTGGGAAAGTGTGGCATCACTGGCCTCACACAAATTTCTACCACCCAGCGTTCCCCCAGGTCTCCCGATAAAAATGGTGCCTCACTTGTGTGGGAGGCCCAAGTACCAGCGACAGGCAAGGGCCCACAACGTATTGAGGCGACCTCAAAATGGCCTTTCACAAAACCACCTGGTTTTGCAAGGAGGGTCACCTGGGTTTTGGCCCCATGCTCGGCGGCCATCTAGGGAAACCTACCAAACCCACACATTTCTGAAAAGTAGACACACGGGGGCTTCCAGGGAGGTATGGCTTGAGTGGATCCCCCAACGTTTCCTTACCCAGAATCCCTTGCAAACCTCAATTTTAGCTGAAAAAATCACTTTTTTCACACATTTGTGTGTGGGAAAGTGTGGCATCACTGGCCTCACACAAATTTCCTACCACCCAGCGTTCCCCCAGGTCTCCCGATACAAATGGTGCCTCACTTGTGTGGGAGGCCCAAGTACCCGCGACAGGCAAGGACACAAAACGTTTTGAGGCAACATCAACATTGCCTATCAAAAAATGTTTTGGGCCCTTGCCTGTCGCGGGTACTTGGGCCTCCCACACAAGTGAGGCACCATTTTTATCGGGAGACCTGGGAGAACGCTGGGTGGTAGGAAATTTGTGTGAGGCCAGTGATGCCACACTTTCCCACACACAAATGTGTGAAAAAGTGATTTTTTCAGCTAAAATTGAGGTTTGCAAGGGATTCTGGGTAAGAAACGTTGGGGGATCCACGCAAGCCATACCTCCCTGGAAGCCCCCGGGTGTCTACTTTTCAGAAATGTGTGGGTTTGGTAGGTTTCCTAGATGGCCGCCGAGCACGGGGCCAAAAACCCAGGTGACCCCCTTGCAAAACCAGGTGGTTTTGTGAAAGGCCATTTTGAGGTCGCCTCAATACGTTGTGGGCCCTTGCCTGTCGCTGGTACTTGGGCCTCCCACACAAGTGAGGCACCATTTTTATCGGGAGACCTGGGGGAACGCTGGGTGGTAGGAAATTTGTGTGAGGCCAGTGATGCCACACTTTCCCACACACAAATGTGTGAAAAAAGTGATTTTTTTCAGCTAAAAGTGAGGTTTGCAGGGGATTCTGGGTAAGGAAACGTTGGGGGATCCACGCAAGCCATACCTCCCTGGAAGCCCCCGGGTGTCTACTTTTCAGAAATGTGTGGGTTTGGTAGGTTTCCCTAGATGGCCGCCGAGCACGGGGCCAAAACCCAGGTGACTCCCTTGCAAAACCAGGTGGTTTTGTGAAAGGCCATTTTGAGGTCGCCTCAATACGTTGTGGGCCCTTGCCTGTCGCGGGTACTTGGGCCTCCCACACAAGTGAGGCACCATTTTTATCGGGAGACCTGGGGGAACGCTGGGTGGTAGGAAATTTGTGTGAGGCCAGTGATGCCACACTTTCCCACACACAAATGTGTGAAAAAAGTGATTTTTTCAGCTAAAATTGAGGTTTGCAGGGGATTCTGGGTAAGGAAACGTTGGGGGATCCATGCAAGCCATACCTCCCTGGAAGCCCCCGGGTGTCTACTTTTCAGAAATGTGTGGGTTTGGTAGGTTTCCCTAGATGGCCGCCGAGCATGGGGCCAAAAACCCAGGTGACTCCCCTTGCAAAACCAGGTGGTTTTGTGAAAGGCCATTTTGAGGTCGCCTCAATACGTTGTGGGCCCTTGCCTGTCGCGGGTACTTGGGCCTCCCACACAAGTGAGGCACCATTTTTATCGGGAGACCTGGGGGAACGCTGGGTGGTAGGAAATTTGTGTGAGGCCAGTGATGCCACACTTTCCCACACACAAATGTGTGAAAAAAGTGATTTTTTCAGCTAAAAGTGAGGTTTGCAGGGGATTCTGGGTAAGGAAACGTTGGGGGATCCACGCAAGCCATACCTCCCTGGAAGCCCCCGGGTGTCTACTTTTCAGAAATGTGTGGGTTTGGTAGGTTTCCCTAGATGGCCGCCGAGCACGGGGCCAAAACCCAGGTGACTCCCCTTGCAAAACCAGGTGGTTTTGTGAAAGGCCATTTTGAGGTCGCCTCAATACGTTGTGGGCCCTTGCCTGTCGCGGGTACTTGGGCCTCCCACACAAGTGAGGCACCATTTTTATCGGGAGACCTGGGGGAACGCTGGGTGGTAGGAAATTTGTGTGAGGCCAGTGATGCCACACTTTCCCACACACAAATGTGTGAAAAAAGTGATTTTTTCAGCTAAAAGTGAGGTTTGCAGGGGATTCTGGGTAAGGAAACGTTGGGGGATCCACGTCAAGCCATACCTCCCTGGAAGCCCCCGGGTGTCTACTTTTCAGAAATGTGTGGGTTTGGTAGGTTTCCCTAGATGGCCGCCGAGCACGGGGCCAAAAACCCAGGTGACTCCCCTTGCAAAACCAGGTGGTTTTGTGAAAGGCCATTTTGAGGTCGCCTCAATACGTTGTGGGCCCTTGCCTGTCGCGGGTACTTGGGCCTCCCACACAAGTGAGGCACCATTTTTATCGGGAGACCTGGGGGAACGCTGGGTGGTAGGAAATTTGTGTGAGGCCAGTGATGCCACACTTTCCCACACACAAATGTGTGAAAAAAGTGATTTTTTCCAGCTAAAAGTGAGGCTTGCAGGGGATTCTGGGTAAGGAAACGTTGGGGGATCCACGCAAGCCATACCTCCCTGGAAGCCCCCGGGTGTCTACTTTTCAGAAATGTGTGTGTTTGGTAGGTTTCCCTAGGTGCCGGCAGAGCTAGGGTTCACAAACTACAGCTAGGCATTTTGCCAAAAAGGGTCATTTTTCACTGCGAAATTGAGGTGTGACCACGTTGCGTTTTGTGCCGTTTCCTGTCGCAGGCACTAGGCCGACCCACACAAGTGAGGTACCATTTTTCTCGTAAGACTTTGGGGAACGCGGGGTGGGTGGAAATTTGTGGATCCACGCAGATTCCAGAACTTTCCACCACAGAAATGTGGGGAAAATGTGTTTTTTTGGACAATTTTTTATGTTTGCAAGGGATTCTGGGTAACAGAACCTGGTGGGAGGCAGTCAAGTCACCCCATCCTGGATTCCCCTGGGTGTCTAGTTTTCAAAAATGTATAGGTTTGCTAGGTTTCCCTAGGTGCCGGCAGAGGTAGGGTTCAAAAACTACAGCTAGGCACTTTGCCAAAAAAGGGTCATTTTTCACTGCGAAATTGAGGTGTGACCACGTTGCGTTTTGCGCCGTTTCCTGTCGCAGGCACTAGGCCGACCCACACAAGTGAGGTACCATTTTTCTCGTAAGACTTTGGGGGACGCGGGGTGGGTGGAAATTTGTGGATCCACGCAGATTCCAGAACTTTCCACCACAGAAATGTGGGGAAAATGTGTTTTTTTTGACAATTTTTTATGTTTGCAAGGGATTCTGGGTAACAGAACCTGGTGGGAGGCAGTCAAGTCACCCCATCCTGGATTCCCCTGGGTGTCTAGTTTTCAAAAATGTATAGGTTTGCTAGGTTTCCCTAGGTGCCGGCAGAGGTAGGGTTCAAAAACTACAGCTAGGCACTTTGCCAAAAAAGGGTCATTTTTCACTGCGAAATTGAGGTGTGACCACGTTGCGTTTTGTGCCGTTTCCTGTCGCAGGCACTAGGCCGACCCACACAAGTGAGGTACCATTTTTCTCGTAAGACTTTGGGGAACGCGGGGTGGGTGGAAATTTGTGGATCCACGCAGATTCCAGAACTTTCCACCACAGAAATGTGGGGAAAATGTGTTTTTTTTGACAATGTTTTATGTTTGCAAGGGATTCTGGGTAACAGAACCTGGTGGGAGGCAGTCAAGTCACCCCATCCTGGATTCCCCTGGGTGTCTAGTCTTCAAAAATGTATAGGTTTGCTAGGTTTCCCTAGGTGCCGGCAGAGGTAAGTTTAAAAAACTACAGCTAGGCACTTTGCCAAAAAAGGGTCATTTTTCACTGCGAAATTGAGGTGTGACCACGTTGCGTTTTGCGCCGTTTCCTGTCGCAGGCACTAGGCCGACCCACACAAGTGAGGTACCATTTTTCTCGTAAGACTTTGGGGAACGCGGGGTGGGTGGAAATTTGTGGATCCACGCAGATTCCAGAACTTTTCACCACAGAAATGTGGGGAAAATGTGGTTTTTTTGACAATTTTTTATGTTTGCAAGGGATTCTGGGTAACAGAACCTGGTGGGAGGCAGTCAAGTCACCCCATCCTGGATTCCCCTGGGTGTCTAGTTTTCAAAAATGTATAGGTTTGCTAGGTTTCCCTAGGTGCCGGCAGAGGTAGGGTTCAAAAACTACAGCTAGGCACTTTGCCAAAAAAGGGTCATTTTTCACTGCGAAATTGAGGTGTGACCACGTTGCGTTTTGCGCCGTTTCCTGTCGCAGGCACTAGGCCGACCCACACAAGTGAGGTACCATTTTTCTCGTAAGACTTTGGGGGACGCGGGGTGGGTGGAAATTTGTGGGTCCACGCAGATTCCAGAACTTTCCACCACAGAAATGTGGGGAAAATGTGGTTTTTTTGACAATTTGTTATGTTTGCAAGGGATTCTGGGTAACAGAACCTGGTGGGAGGCAGTCAAGTCACCCCATCCTGGATTCCCCTGGGTGTCTAGTTTTCAAAAATGTATAGGTTTGCTAGGTTTCCCTAGGTGCCGGCAGAGGTAGGGTTCAAAAACTACAGCTAGGCACTTTGCCAAAAAAGGGTCATTTTTCACTGCGAAATTGAGGTGTGACCACGTTGCGTTTTGCGCAGTTTCCTGTCGCAGGCACTAGGCCGACCCACACAAGTGAGGTACCATTTTTCTCGTAAGACTTTGGGGGACGCGGGGTGGGTGTAAATTTGTGGATCCACGCAGATTCCAGAACTTTCCACCACAGAAATGTGGGGAAAATGTGGTTTTTTTGACAATTTTTTATGTTTGCAAGGGATTCTGGGTAACAGAACCTGGTGGGAGGCAGTCAAGTCACCCCATCTTGGATTCCCCTGGGTGTCTAGTTTTCAAAAATGTATAGGTTTGCTAGGTTTCCCTAGGTGCCGGCAGAGGTAGGGTTCAAAAACTACAGCTAGGCACTTTGCAAAAAAAAGGTCATTTTTCACTGCGAAATTGAGGTGTGACCGCGTTGCGCTTTGCGCCGTTTCCTGTCGCAGGCACTAGGCCGACCCACACAAGTGAGGTACCATTTTTCTCGTAAGACTTTGGGGAACGCGGGGTGGGTGGAAATTTGTGGATCCACGCAGATTCCAGAACTTTCCACCACAGAAATGTGGGGAAAATGTGTTTTTTTGGACAATTTTTTATGTTTGCAAGGGATTCTGGGTAACAGAACCTGGTGGGAGGCAGTCAAGTCACCCCATCCTGGATTCCCCTGGGTGTCTAGTTTTCAAAAATGTATAGGTTTGCTAGGTTTCCCTAGGTGCCGGCAGAGGTAGGGTTCAAAAACTACAGCTAGGCACTTTGCCAAAAAAGGGTCATTTTTCACTGCGAAATTGAGGTGTGACCACGTTGCGTTTTGCGCCGTTTCCTGTCGCAGGCACTAGGCCGACCCACACAAGTGAGGTACCATTTTTCTCGTAAGACTTTGGGGAACGCGGGGTGGGTGGAAATTTGTGGATCCACGCAGATTCCAGAACTTTCCACCACAGAAATGTGGGGAAAATGTGTTTTTTTGGGCAATTTTTTATGTTTGCAAGGGATTCTGGGTAACAGAACCTGGTGGGAGGCAGTCAAGTCACCCCATCCTGGATTCCCCTGGGTGTCTAGGTTTCAAAAATGTATAGGTTTGCTAGGTTTCCCTAAGTGCCGGCAGAGGTAGGGTTCAAAAACTACAGCTAGGCACTTTGCAAAAAAGTGTAATTTTTCATTGTGAAAATGTGGTACGTCCACGTTGCATTTTGAGCCATTTCCTGTTGTGGGCACAAGGGCTACCCACACAAGTGAGGTACCATTTTTATCGGGAGACTTAGGGTAACACAGAATTGTAGAGCAACTGTTATTACCTATTGACTTTCGATGCATTTCTGCCTTCCAAATGAAAGACAATGTGTAAAAAATAAGTCATTTTGAAAAATGACCTATAATTCTCATGCTAGTATGGGTACTCCCAATTTCGGAAATGTGCAAATATCTACTGTTTCTAAAATCTACATTTTGTTCCCATTTCAGAAATACATAGGTGTCTTTCATAACAATTTTTCCATGTATACATTTTCCCAAAATAATTGCTATATACCCGGTACTTAAAAAAAAATCATTGCAAGATGTTGCTCAATTATTGGCTCTGGGTTCGTCGGGTTCTTGGTGAACCTACAAGTCCTATATATCCCCACAACCAGAAAGGTCCAGCGGATATAACGGTATATTGCCTTCAAATAGCTGTCATAATTAGAAGAAGTTACAGGTGAAAACGTTGACACAAATGGCTGTTTTTTTCAACTAATTTTCATTTTTTCCTTTATTTAACTGTTAGTTTCTATAAGGAAAACTTTAAGGATCTACACAAATGACCCCTTGCTGAATTCAGAATTTTGTCTACTTTTCATAAATGTATGGCTTTCCAGGATCCATTATTGGTTTCATACCCTTTTCTACCATTAACTGGAAGGAGGTTGAAAGCACAAAAAATAGCAAAAATAGGCTATGTCCCAGAAAAATGCCAAAACTGTGTAAAAAAAGTTGGTTTTCTGACAAAAGTCTGCTTGTCCCTGAAAGCTGGGAAGATGGTGATTTCATCCCCACAACCCCTTTTTGATGCCATTTGCAGGGAAAAATCAAGACGCTTTCATCTGTAGCCCTTTTTTGCCTTTTTCCAAAAAAAACCAAAATTTAGCTGTATTTTGACTAATTTCTGGGTCCCCTCCAGGGGAACCCACAAACCCTGGGTACCTTTACAATCCCCATGATGTTAGAAAAAAGGACGCAAATTTGGCATGGATACCTTATGTGGTCAAAAAGTTACAGGGGCCTAAGCGCGCACTACCCCAAATAGCCAAAAAAAGGCTTAGCACAGGAGGGGAAAAGGCCTAGCAGCGAAGGGGTTAAAAAGGTCGCTTTCTGAGCCAAGCAGTACCTTTTTGCCAAATTTGGTGTAATTCCGTTTAGCAGTTCGGGCTGTAGCCTTGGCTAAAGTCTCCTAGGGGAAATTGATTTTTTGACTCTTATTGTTTGAATTTCTCAGCAACTACTGAACGGATTTACACCATTTGAAAAAAAGGTCGCTTTCTGAACCAAGAGCTTCCTTTTTGCCAAATTTCATGTAATTCCGTTCAGCAGTCCTATGGAAATTAACATGGAGAAAACACTTTTCGGAACCCCCCTTTTTTCTCAGCCCCCACTTGACAAATCACCCCCAAACTTTCACCTGGATAGACCTTTTTTTGGGAGAATTTCGCAAAGATTTGTCAAACGGTGCCAAAGTTATTGGCAAAAAAAAAACCCTTTTCAATAGAAACGAGGTCCTAACTATAACTACCTACTGGCGACTGCCAGTAGGTAATATATACATATGATGATCGTGAACAAGGTCTTGTGCCAAGACCGAAACGCGTTGATCTGTGATCTGTAGCTTGCACCAGATAATGAGCTGAATAATCAAGTAAAATAAATTGTTTGAAACGGCGTTGTGCGATCCTGTTCCTTCTTTGGAGGAGTTTGGTGAATATGTAACGGTCTGGCTCGACCGTGAGGATCCCGCACTGGTACTGAGCGCCGAGAATCTGACAAAAGGAGCCGTTTGTGGGGAAATATATATATATATATATATATATATATATATATATATCCGAACACAATCCCTCGGTTTAGGCCACGACGGCACAACACACGGGCACAGACTCCAGTAGAGATGGTATATAAGATATATTTTTATTGCAACATCAGGTCCAAATTATGGGTTTCGGCCGCCGGACTGCGGCCTTGATCACATATAGATGTATATATTGCCTACTGGCGGTCGCCAGAAGTAGTTATAATTAGGACCAAAGTTTCCATAGGAAAAGCGTTTTTTATTTTGCCAATAACTCTGCCGCCGCTTGACGCATCTTCACTAAATGAAATGTTCAAAAATCTTTGCCTTTTTGGTTCAGCTGCTGGGTTCAAAGTTTTGGGGTCATCCATTGAGCAGGGGCCGAGAAAAAAGGGGGGGGGTCCCAAAACACGTTTTCCCCATGTTATATCTATGGGGATTTTTCATTTTTTGAACACGACTACAGCCCGATCCGATGAACGGAATTCTACCAAATTTGGCAGAAAGCTAGATGTTGGTCCAGAAAGTATGCTTTTTGTGATTTGGGGTAAGTCCGTTCAGTAGTTTCAGAGATATTTAAGGTTAAAAAATATAGATATCTGGAAGACCAAAATCCTACTGAAATCCTACTGAAGTTTGATTGGATGCCAACATTTCAACCAGAAAGTGTTGTCAGCCATCTTGGGACTTGGCTTGAAGCTGAGTCCCACAAAAAAAGTACAAAATAAAGAAAATGGGGCAGGGTAAGAATACCCTGACCTACCGGCTACGGTGGGGGCGTCCCACAGCGACCCCGCTGGGTTTAAAAGCATTTTTTTAAATTTTTGGTGGGAGTTGCGCTGGATCCACCGAAAATAAAAAATAAATTAATATTAAGCACAGGCTACTGTGCTCCGTTATTAATTGGCCCCCGGGTGGGCCAGGTCCCAGGGGCATGTTCAGCAGCTCCCTCTGTCCATAAGCAATGCCAGCTCTCGCAGGACACAGGGAGCTGGCAGGAACCACGGGGGCCGTGAGGCTTCCCCACGGTCCTCATCAGTGACAAGTGGGTGCCCTGGGTGAGACCAGTACCCACACTAGAGGCCGAGCGGCCCCCCTCCCATTATTTAATTTTGCTTGAAATTGTTTAAAAAGGAGACTAGGCCCCAGGGGATGGGGTCCCCGGGGCCGAAATTGGCCCGGGTGGGGCCATTTCAGCCCCCCTTCCTTGTACTTTATAAACAAATGTAATAAAATGGCCGTGCCCTGGCGAATGGGATCCCTGGGGCAAACATTCACCCAGGGAAGGATTGCCAAGCGGCCCCTCTCCCCAAATAAAGAAAGAAATTGAAAAACAATTTAAAAGACCAGCAAGACGCCGGAGGTCCGTCCCCTTTCTCCACCACTCCGCAAAAGTGCCTCCTGGTGTACTGCTGGTTGGGGGATGAAGTCCCCTTGTCTCCAGAGGGTCCTTGGGGGCCAGCAAGCCCTCCAGTGACCTCCAGTAAGTCCCACATAACCTGATTGCTGAGAGGACTTCTGAGGCCACACCCCCTTTCTCCACCATTCTGCAAACGCGCCTCCTGGCGCACTGCTGATTGGGGTATGAAGTCCCCTTGGTTCCAGAGAGTCCTTGCGGGCCAGCTAATCTTCCTGTTACCTGCATTAAGTCCCACAGAGCACAATTGCTGTAAGGACTTCAGAGGCCATGCCCCCATCTCTACCACTCTGCAAACGTGCCTCCTGGGGGATGAAGTCCCCTTGGATGCTGAGGGACCTTGGGGGCCAAGAAGCCCTTCTGTTACCTCCAGTAAGACTCTTACAGTGGGATTCCTAAGAGCTGGTCAGAGGCCCCACCCCCTTTCTCCACCACTCTGCAAATGCGACTACTAGTAAAAAAAACATAGAAATTCATTAAAAAAAAATCTAAAGTTATAAGTTCGTTATAGTAAGGAAATAGTATTTGAACAACCTTAGAAATTCACTGAAAGAAACAAAGGTTACAGGGACGTTATAGTTAGGAAAAAGAATTTAAAAAACCTTAGACATTTACTGAAAAAAACAAAGGTTACAGGGACGTTATAGTTAGGCTCATACAAAACCAGTGAAATTCAGCAGTTATAGTTAACTGAGCTAACTATAACTTACTCCCCTGTAATGCACTGGCTATGACCTCACATATTACATCACTCATGACATGGTCAGTGACATCACTGATGACATCACTAATGACATGTCAAACTGATCTTCCCCAGGGACCGCAGGGAGAGCCTCAGGGTCCCGCGGTCCCAGCCAGCTCCCAAATGCTGCGTGAGCCGGCATTGTTTCTGACCTTTTTTAGCCTCTTTCTGCTCCTTGCTGGCCTTTATTTAGCCTCTTCTGCTCATTTCTGACCTTTCTTTTGCCTCTTTCTGCTAATTTCTGACCTGTATTTTGCCTCTTTCTGTACGTTTCTGACCTTTATCTTGCCTCTTTCTGCTCATTGCTGACCATTATTTTGACTCTTTCTCCTCATGTCTGACCTTTATTTTGCCTCTTTCTGCTTGTTTCTGACCTTTATTTTGCCTCTTTATGCTGGGTTCCGACCTCTATTTTGCCTCCTTCAGCTTGTTTCTTATCTCTGTTTTGCCTCTTTCTGCTCACTGCTGGCCTTTATTTTGCCTCTTTCTGCTCGTTTCTGATCTCTATTTTGCCTCTTTCTGCTCATTGCTGGCCTATATTTTGCCTCTTTCTGCTCACTTCTGATGTCTATTTTGCCTCTTTCTGCCCTTCATTTTGCCTCTTTCTGCTTGTTTCTGACCTTTAGTTTGCCTATTTCTGCTCGCTTCTGATCTCATTTTGCCTCTTTCTGCTCACTTCTGATCTCTATTTTGCCTCCTCTGCTAGTTTCTGGCCTTAATTTTGCCTCTTTCTGCTTGTTTCTGACCTTTAGTTTGCCTCTTTCTACTCATTGCTTATCTCTATTTTGACTCTTTCTGCTCATGTTTGACCTTGATTTTGCCTCCTTCTGCTCGTTTCTGACCTTTATTTTGCCTCTTTCTGCTCATTGCTGACCATTATTCTGTCTCTTTCTCCTCAATTCTGACCTTTATTTTGTCTCTTTCTGCTTGTTTCTGACCTCTGTTTTGCCTCATTCTGCTTGTTTCTTATCTCTATTTTGCCTATTTCTGCTCATTGCTGACCTATATTCTTCCTCTTTCTGCTCATTTCTGACCTTTATCTTGCCTTTCTGCTCGTTGCTGACCTTTATCTTGCTTTTTTTCTGCTCGTTGCAGACCTTTATTCTGCCTCTTGCAGCTCGTTTCTGACCTTTATTTTTGATTTTCTTCTTGTTGCTGATCTCTATATTGCTTTTAGCTTCTGACCTTTATTCTGCCTCTTGCAGCTTGTTTCTGACCTTTATTCTGCCTCTTTCTGCTTGTTTCTGACCTTTGTTTTGCCTTTCTGCTCATTGCTGATCTCTATTTTGTCTTTCTGCTCATTGCTGGCCTCTATTTTACCTCTTTCTGCTCATTGCAGACCGTTATTTTCCATCTTTCTGCTCATTTCTGACCTTTATTCTGGCTTTTCTGTTCGTTTCTGACCTTTATCTTGCCACTTTCTGCTTTTTGCTGACCTTTATTCTGCCTCTTTCTGCTTGATTTTGACCTTTATCCTGCCTCTCTCTGCTCGTTTCTCACCTTTATCTTGCCACTTTCTGCTCTTTGCTGACCTTTATCCTGCCTCTTTCTGCTAATTTCTGATCTTTAATCTGCATCTTTCTGCTCGTTTCTGACATATGTTTTGCCTCTTTCTCCCCTTCCCCAGCGACTGCAGGGGAGCCTCACGGCCCCCACGGTCCCAGCCAGCTTCCGATTGCTGCAGGAGCGGCATTGCTTTCACACACAGGGAGGTGCTAAACATGCAAGCCCCTGTGTGTGAAAGCAATTCGTCTGTTTCCCTGCTCGCTTGACAGGGGGCAGGGAAACAGGCGAAAGCTCGTCTTCCAGCAAACAAGAGCATTTTCACAGCTCTCACTTGCTGAAAGCTGATCTCTATATTGCTTCATAAACACATTTCTAGGTGTTGCAGATTTATGCAATAAATGATGACCATAGTGGTTGTAACAATAAAGCTGTTCGTAGTCTGATGAACCCTCTAAATATTCATTGTTAGAGAATGCAGCAGACCTTTCTAGGTCAGACATCAGATCATTAACAGTCTCAAAGTCACAATCATCAGAATAGGTACTGGAGCTAATAAAGTCACTTAATGAAATTTTAAATAAATGTGGAATCTTCAAAAGTTCCGTCAGGCCGAATATGTAGTGTTGGCCACATACTGTGGTTTGATGAGGTCAATTGACACAAATCTTTTCTCCTTTTTTCCAGAAAGGGGCGGCAGAAGTACTGTTCTTGTTCCGTGGACGGCTAGGACAGGTACTGGTTGTCTGTAAGAAGGTCCAAATTCCTTCTTGTCCGCAATCTTCTCTCTGACTAGATCCCCAACTTTTGAGATCCAGACAGGCCTTGCTTGGACTGCCGGTGTTTCCCCAGTGGTGGTTGGCTTCAGGAACACGTTGCTTTGTTTCGATCTTAGTTCATTTAGATCCTGTAAAACAGCCAAACGATCTTTGATATCAAAGGGTTTATTTTCCACCACTGTGCCTTTACATTCGAGATCAGGAACCCACATTCTTGTCCCAAATAGGACCTCATATGGAGTGACCCCCCCTAGAGAACTTCTTGGCAAATTATTTAATGAGCGTTGGACCCCATAAAGATGTCTGACCCACCCATCACCCGAACCTAATACTCTAGCTGTTATAGACTACTTTATGTCCCGGTTTTTCCTTTTCACAACAGAATTTCCCTCAGGATGAAACGGAGAGGAGTACCGCAATGCTACGCCCAAACTGGCCATGGCTTCTTTGTAAGCCCGAGAGCTAAACGCAGGGCCCTGGTCAGAATGTAGTGTGCCTATTGCGTATGTGCCGATAAAGACTCGCAAATCTTTTATAACAGTTCGAGCGTCAGCCGAGCGCTGAGGCCATATCCATTGGAACCTTGAGCACGAATCCACTGCGACCATTATATATTTATAGTTACCGTCCCTTTGCAAGGGACCGCAGTGGTCCAGGTAAACACAAGCTAATGGTTTGTCTGAAATTAACAGGGGTGTCTGCGCAGGACGTTTCACTGTGGAGACTTTCATCTGTTGGCATATTTCACATTCCAAAACATAGTTCTTGGTCTGTTTCCAAATGCCAGGCCACCAAAATCTTTGTTTAAGTAAAGATACTGTTTCAGAAACACCTGCATGGGCAGAAGCTATCCCCTCATGTGCTGCTAGGATCAGTCCTAATCTACGTTCCATGTTTGGAATTACCCTATCCCCCACTCCAGGGATTCGAGCAAAAGGAACGTTGTTCGCATCAATTACATAAGAGTACTTGAGTGGAAATTTCTTTGGTAACGCTGCACCACTGCCTTTGCTTAAAGCATTGACAGCCAACAATATCTCACTGTCTATTCTCGTTTTTGAACGAGTGATCGCAGCTACGGAAGCCGTCTGAACAGCCCCCTTTGCGGCTTCGTCAGCCAATGAATTCCTGCAACGTGAACGCCATCACGTTGATGACTCAGCGTGTGTATCACGTGAGCTTTTGGTAGTTCGTTTTTTAACTGAACTACTTGTTCCCAAAGCGTTTTATGCTTTATTGTGTTACCTTTTGCATCTTTGAACCAATTTTCAATCTAATTTTGTATTTATTCATTATACGACTGAACACAGTAAAAAGAATTGCACACTATAAGTGTGGGGTATTCGCGATCTGTACTTTCAAGTGCCAGTTTGAATGCTTGTAGTTCAGCTCGCTGAGCTGTACAATCTCCTAGAGATTGAGTTTTAGTGACCATTGGTCTGAAGTTACCATCTTGCATGCGACTTTAACGATTGCGCACGCTGCACTGTAAGCTTGCTTACTCCCTGTAGCGGGTTGTGCTGATCCGTCAGTGTAAATTATAAATTCGTACTGATCTATAGGCAAAATTTCAGTGGGCAGAGGACATTCATGTTCATATGGCATGAACGCTTGTGTTTTTAAATCAGGATCAAAAACATATTCAACATCTGTTGCAGAGAAGAGAATTAAACCATTGTATCCATCTAGGATGTAAAGCTTTTGCATTTGGAATGCTCGCTTTTGTGACCGCCTCTAAGGCTGGTAGTGGGGTTATGACAATAATGCGTTTTCCTTGAGCTAGAGCTCTTTCTTTTGCTACAGCGGTTTGAACTGCTGTCAGTATTTTTTCTGTTGAAGTGAAGCGCATTTCTGCTTGTGTATACAAATGTGATTTGTATGCTATTGGTACTTTTTCACCCTCATTAAATGTTAAATAGGTGAATCCGCATTGACCCGAAATTATTCGGATCACTAAATTGCGTGTATTTATGCGTGTTTGTAAGTGATTTGTTGCTAACATGTTAGCTTGGATTGAACACAGGATTTCTGTGTGTTCTTGTGTCCAGTGTTTTGTTGAAAAATCAGGTTTGATTAATTCGTAGAGAGGTTTAACCCTTTCTGCAAAATTTAGAATGTATGTTCTTCCAAAATTTAGGAAACCCAAGATGGATTGTAAATTTTTCAGCGTTTTTGGATGTTGGAACAGCGCGCACTTTTCTAAAAAGTTAGCTGCCAAGCTCTTGCCTTCACTGGAAAGCTCATATCCCAGGATAAGGACATTGAGATGGGCAATTCTGGATTTTTTAAAGTTGAATTTATAGCCCTCAGAGGCTAAGCCCAATATAATGGTACTCACCCTGTTCAAGTGCCTATCTAAGGTCATCGTCTGTCAGATAGATGTCATCGACATATGACAATGCCTCATTATCATAAATTTGTAGTAACTCTGTTACCCTCGCTGAGAATAACCCAGGGCTGTTTTTGAACCCTTGTGGGAGTCTACAAAATTGACGCTGAGGCCCCATTATTGAGAAAGCTTTTAAGTACCTGCTTTCAGGTGCTATGTTTTGACAAAAGAAATCATTTGAAATGTCCAATGTGGTTTTATATTTTTTGCGCACAATGTTATTCATTAATGCTGTACTATGTGCATTTTGCACTGCAAATGTTTTAGAACAAGTGTTCAAGTGTCTGTAATCCAAAACTAGATGATATGTATTGTTTGGTTTGGATACAGGAAACAAAGGATTGTTCATTGAGGAGGTGCATGTTTCAATCACCCCTTGGTATTCAAGTTGATCTAAGATCTCCCTGACCTGTTTTTTAGCTTCTTCCTTTATTGGGTACTGTCTTTGTGTAGTAGGTTCATTTTTTAGCTGTATTTTGTGGTGAGGTGAGTCCTCATCCCATCCTACATGATTTTTATATAATGCTGGGGCCTGGGCAACTGCTCATTTCCTGGCATAAGTATATTTTAGGTTAATTGGAATATGGTTGGAGAAGGCTGGCATAATAATGTCCTCGCCATGTGGGCACTCCCTGACAAAGTGTGGTGGCCAGTCTTTTTCTGCTATAAGTATATCATAACCCCTTGAAAGTTTTTCTCAAAAGAGTGTTTTCACTTTTCTTGGTATGTCTCCCTCCATTCGGAGTGTTATTTCATATAACTTTTGTGGAGTACTAACCCTGGTGTCTACAGTTTCTACTGTGATGTACTCATTCAAGTCCACTATCTCCAGAAGTTCCTTCAGGTTCTGGCGAGCTATTGTGACTTCTGCTGCACTGTCCAGCATTGTCTGAGCCCATTCTCCGTTCTTGAGCTGTGTTCTCAGTATTCTCGGCATGTCTGATCTTCAGACCTGCTACCTTCTTTTTGTGAATTGAGGTTTTGATTTATTTTTCTGAACGTGTTTATCGTCTTTGGATTTGACGCGTTCTTCTCTATGTTCTGACCGTCCTCTTCTTTCCGATGTCTGTGACGATATCTAAAAGGTACGAGAGGAACGTGTATCAGTATCTTGATACCTGTCAGGTTTTCTTAAATTATCCCTATTCCTGAGGTTATACCTCCTTTCAGAGGGCTCCTTTTGAGGAGACCTACCTCGGGATTGAGAACGTGTCTCGTTTGAATTTTGTTTATTAGTTTCCCACTTCTTTTTAGAAGATGTAAGACTTTGTTTAATAGAGTCTTTCTCAGGACTTTCTGATAGTTTTGGCTTCAAAGGTTTTCCACCCAAACTATCTCTGCCTAATTCTGCATAAGATTGTTCTATTATTCTGGGTAGTTCATGTTGATGTTCTGTTACATCAAATTCCCTTAAGCGTTGGCGGATTGCCACTGCTGCTGCCTCCCCTTTAATATTAGATAATATTATTGTTGAGACCTGGTCGAAGTTTTTCAGTAATTTCATACCTAAATTCAGAGCAGGTTCTGCCCCGTATTCGTTTTGAATTTGTTTCAGGACATCTGGTATTACTGCAATTGATGGAACACCATGAGTTTTAGTATAGATGGCAGCAAAGACTGCCCCCCAAGTGGTGCAATCTTCCAGTTGTGGTGTGATCCCCATTGGTAAACAGATTGTTAGGATTCTGTGTTTCTCATAAGGGCTAGTATTTGGAAATACTGCTTCGATTTGAGTAATTTTTTGAGCTATCCAGAATGGAATTTGTTCACGTTTTGTGGGCATTTTACCCATGACTGCGTGTAAAGTCTGTGGAGTCATTTTTAGTGTATTCGCCTGTTGAGGGGTTTGATTTGGAATGGTCATTGGTGGTTGGACTGTGAAAGTCTGCATGATATATTGGACTAATTGTCTGTAAATTTTTATTAACTCTTGTAGTTGAGTAAGTAATTCCTCGTCTGACATTACATCGATGTCAGGATGAGGTGTGTAGCCGGCTAGAATCGGCCATGTTGCTCCTGGTCTACCTAGTGGGCCGAGCCTGGTAATGTTTTTGTGATGTTTTAGGGCGCCTTTAAACCAGAGATGATGCTCCTGGTATGTGAGTGGAATTTCAATATCCTCGAAAGGAATATATTCCTCTGGTGGTTCATCTTCTTTGAAGAAGTGAAACAGTTTTGTTACTGGATTTGATTCTCGGAATACTATCCATGAATAGAATACCTCTGTCTGAAAGGATTCGTGTGCCTCTATCACGAAAACTGCTCTACCACCTCTTGGTGGTAGGCCGTGTTTTATAAGTTTTAGAGTGATGGCTCTCCTTAAGTTTGGATGGATGTCTATAACACCCTCCTAGGTTTCATTTAAACCTGCAAAGTTAAAAGCTGTTACGACTGGGTCAGCCGCAGCTACACCGTTCTCGGTGCCATTGTCCCCGTGTATGGACATTTGTTTTTTGAAAAATGTAGAACAAGTTTAAAGGAAACAAAAGATAAGGTGCACAATATTTTGGAACACTGTGTCCTTCAACGTTGAACAAACCAAACAGCTAATATATAGGGTTTTTTGTCCTATTTAGCTTTGGCGGATACTTAACCCTAACCACTCCAGACGTCTTATGGAGTATGTAAGTAGGGGTCTCTGAGAAAAGCACAACTGAGTTACTCAGTATCTAGCGTTAAATTACTGCCTTACCAAAACGTTGGGCGCCATGTAGTGTAGTTCCTATTTCCCTAATAGGCTCTTCGCATTGGAATAATATACCCTATAGATTTGACATAGGACTGAGGTCAGTATGTCCCTATCGAGTATATTAAACTTAATTACATTGTGCCAGTTAACTCAGAGGCCACTAGAAACACCTTGTAAACAAGAAGGGAGTAGTTTGTGGCAACCGCATAAACATGACAACTTTGTTTCCCTTTAGAATCGGAATACTCTCAGAATCGTGGAAACAACAGATAACAGTTTCACTCAGCTAATCGTGCATGCTTAGTTTCTTCAGAGTTACACAGAAAGAATAGACGAGCGTTTCAATGAAAAGGATTTATTGAACAGTCTTGTTTCTCGTGTAAGAGATATGAGCTGGTATGATCACAAGACAGTATGCGAGATATATAATGTACAGCGTAAGCAGTAGAAAGAAATAATACTGCGCTAGCATTATCTTTTAGCTATGACATATATATATTCATTTACATAAATAACATAAGCTAAAAATGCAAGTACTCATACGATGCTTCTCTAAGCTAGTTCTACCCCAGTGTACCTAACCTAACCTAGGTGTAGGGCAAGGTAAGAAGTAGGTGAAGTATTCTATAGTATGGTATACTAAGAGTCTGATATGCCAAGAGTCCCTCTAGGTTCTAGTCAGCTCCATACCTTGAGAATGAGAGAGGTGGGAATCTCTTTCCGGGTCTCGAACTCTAACACCCCGCGAAGGGAGTCAGAACACTGGAAGCTGGATACTCTGCGAGCAGGGATGACAGCGTCTCTTCTCAGTGCGTCAGGCCGGGATACGGGCTCCTCTAAAGTCGAGGTCTTCTCCTACTTGCTTGGGCAAGGGAAGGTATATTTATACCTGGTAGGTGCCTTGGAATGTTAGCATTGACGTAAAGTCGGGCAGAGGAAGACGTCAGGAATGAACCCTTAAGGTATAGTGGTTCATGCATAATAAATGAGTTCTTGGAGAAATCAATAATCCTCTGCTAGGGGAATTCCCAAGAGCTTAAGGGTCTGGTTTCTAAGAACTCGTTGTGACGTTAGGGTGGACGGATGTAAGAGACCATGCCTGTATTTGGATAGCATGGCTAATGCCTAAATAAGGACTGGGATCTTATGCCTATATAAGGGCAATGCGAATTGTGCCTATATAAGGACATGTTTCAGGAAAACCTATATACGGACACCTAAAGCGGAATACAACAGCTGGCCTATATTTTGCCTCTTTCTGCTCACTTCTGATGTCTATTTTGCCTCTTTCTGCCCTTCATTTTGCCTCTTTCTGCTTGTTTCTGACCTTTAGTTTGCCTATTTCTGCTCGCTTCTAATCTCTATTTTGCCTCTTTCTGCTCACTTCTGATCTCTATTTTGCCTCTTTCTGCTAGTTTCTGGCCTTAATTTTGCCTCTTTCTGCTTGTTTCTGACCTTTAGTTTGCCTCTTTCTACTCATTGCTTATCTCTATTTTGACTCTTTCTGTTCATGTTTGACCTTGATTTTGCCTCCTTCTGCTCGTTTCTGACCTTTATCTTGCCTCTTTCTGCTCATTGCTGACCATTATTCTGTCTCTTTCTCCTCAATTCTGACCTTTATTTTGCCCCTTTCTGCTTGTTTCTGACCTCTGTTTTGCCTCATTCTGCTTGTTTCTTATCTCTATTCTGCCTATTTCTGCTCATTGCTGGTCTCTAGTTTGCCTCTTTCTGCTCACTGCTGACCTTTATTCTTCCTCTTTCTGCTCATTTCTGACCTTTTATTTTCCCTCTTTCTGCTCATTTCTGTCCTTTATTCTTCCTCTTTCTGCTCATTTCTGACCTTTATCTTGCCTTTCTGCTCGTTGCTGACCTTTGTCTTGCTTTTTTCTGCTCGTTGCAGATCTTTATTCTGCCTCTTGCAGCTCGTTTCTGACCTTTATTTTTGACTTTCTTCTCGTTGCTGATCTCTATATTGCTTCTAGCTTCTGACCTTTATTCTGCCTCTTGCAGCTTGTTTATGACCTTTATTCTGCCTCTTTCTGCTTGTTTATGACCTTTGTTATGCCTTTCTGCTCATTGCTGATCTCTATTTTGTCTTTCTACTCATTGCTGGCCTTTATTTTACCTCTTTCTGCTCATTTCTGACCTTTATTCTGGCTTTTCAGTTCGTTTCTGACCTTTATCTTGCCACTTTCTGCTTTTTGCTGACCTTTATTCTGCCTCTTTCTGCTTGATTCTGACCTTTATCCTGCTTCTCTCTGCTCGTTTCTCACCTTTATCTTGCCACTTTCTGCTCTTTGCTGAACTTTATCCTGCCTCTTTCTGCTAATTTCTGATCTTTAATCTGCATCTTTCTGCTCATTTCTGACATATGTTTTGCCTCTTTCTCCCCTTCCCCAGCGACTGCAGGGGAGCCTCAAGGCCCCCACGGTCCCAGCCAGCTTCCGATTGCTGCAGGAGCCGGCATTGCTTTCACACACAGGGAGGTGCTAAACATGCAAGCCCCTGTGTGTGAAAGCAATTCGTCTGTTTCCCTGCTCGCTTGACAGGGGGCAGGGAAACAGGCGAAAGCTTGTCTTCCAGCAAACAAGAGCATTTTCACAGCTCTCACTTGCTGAAAGCGGATTTTTTGCTGTGAATTTGGAAAATGTTATGAAGATTTATCAACTAGCGCTAAAGTTATAGGCAAGTAAAAAAAATTATTTCATATATATACATATATATATATATTATCTACTGGCGGTCGCCAGTAGATAGTTATAGTTAGGACCTATTTTACATAGGAAATCCGCGACATTCTATTTGAAATAACTCTCTTGCCGGTTGACGAATCTTCGCGAAATTTTAAAACTTTATGGCCCGCTCCGCTCCTACCCTGAAAGTCTCGGGGTGATTCGTCAAGCGGGGGCCGAGAAAAAAGGGGGGTCCCAAAACGTGTTTTCCCCATTCATTTTCCCATAGGAAACTTTAGACACGGCTACAGCCCGAACTGCTGAACGGAATTACACCAAATTTGGCAAAGAGGTAGTTCTTGGTTCAGAAAGAACCCTTTTTGTTAAATGGTGTAAATCCGTTCAGTAGTTCCTGAGAAAATCAAAAGGAAAATCACATATATATCTATGGCCGCGTCGGATTCGCGCACCCTCCCGATCACGAGCTGTCTGCTAATTGGCTGTCAACACTCCAAACCAGGAAGTGTTGGCAGCCATCTTGTTCCTCGGTAGAACCGAGGAACAAGAAAGCAGTAAAAAGTGCGCAAACGCACAAAGGGGACAGGGTAGAAACACCCTGACCCCCTAGGTCTGCTCAGGGGTCCCACAAGGACCCCCTGGGTAGAAAAAAGCATTTAAAAAAAAAATCGGCAGGATGCGCTCAGGGAGCGCGGATCCTGCCGAAAGAAAAAAAAATCGAAGCGCGGTCTCCCGCGCTTCGATGGTAATTTGCCCCCGGGTGGCCCAAGTCCCGGGGGCATGGTGGGGGGTTTTAATTTATGTAGGGGGGACCTCTAAGGCCCCCCAAGCCCCGGGACCGCCACCCCCCAGGGCTTTAGAAAAAGGGTGCGGGAGGGCTCTTGGCCCTCCCGCAGCCCCGAGGACTGCCACCCCCGGGGCTTCTTTATTTGTTAATTTAACCTGTGTGGGGGCTCCAGCCCCACACGCCCGGAGACCACCACCTCCCGGGGCACTAAACATTTGAATATGGGGGTCCGTTACGGACCCCAAAGCCCCGGGGACCACCACCTCCCGGGGCTGTGAAATAGTTGGGAGGGGGGCCGCGCGGCCCCCTCCTGGAGCCCTTGATGGCCCTGGGGACCGCCACCCCCAGGGCCGGCTCCTGCAGTGTCCCGGGGTGCCTACCCCGGGACACTGCTGTTTGCAATGACAGGGACGGAGCCTCGCGGCTCCCGTCCTGTCATTGCAAACTTGCTTTGGATATTGGAAGAGAGAGCAGGAAACCTGCTCTCGCTTCCAATATCCAAAGTTGATTGCTTTCACATGGGGAGCAGCATGTTAGCTGCTCCCCATGTGGAAAAGCAATGCCGGCTCCCGTAGGACACGGGGAGCCGGCGGGACTGTGGGGGGTTTGGGGACCCCCCCACAGTCCCCAACGAGAGGCCAGGCCCCGGGGGATGGGGTCCCCGGGGCCATAAGTGGCCAGGGAGGGGGGCCACGCAGCCCCCCTCCCCAAATTTAAATTTTTTTTTAAAAAAGTGCAAGGCCGGCCCCGGGGGATGGGGTCCCCGGGGCCTTAAATGGCCTGAGGAGGGGGGCCACGCAGCCCCCCTCCAAATAAAAAAAATCAAAAAATCGAGGCCATGCCCCGGGGGATGGGGTCCCCGGGGCCAATACAGGCCCAGGGAAGGGGGGCCACGCGGCCCCCTTCCCGTTTTTTTTTTTTAATTTAAAAAATAAAATAAAATGCTCAGGCCCCGGGGGATGGGGTCCCCAGGGCCAAAAGTGGGCAAGGGAAGGGGGCCACGCAGCCCCCTCCCATTAAAAAACAAAAAGAAAAATAAAAACGACCGGCATCGTGCCGGAGGCCCCGCCCCTCCCTGCAGTACTCTGCAAACGCGCCCCCTGGCGCGTTTTAAGAAGGGAAGTAATTCCCCTTGAATACTGGGGGTCCCTGAGGCCAACTAGCCCACCAGGAACCTCCAGTATGCGTCAGGGGCTGCGTTGCAGAGAGGTGTACAGAGGCCACGCCCCTTTTACACCTCTCTGCAACGCAGCTCTGTGGCGCTTTTTAGAAGTACATGGTGGGCTAGTTGGACTCCAGGGACCCTCAGGATTCAAGGGGACTTAATCCCCCAACTTAAAACGCGCCACGGGGTGCGTTTGCACAGTGGTGAAGGGAGGGGGCGGGGCTTCAGGTGACATGTGTGCAAACAGGCCCCGTGGCGCGTTTTAAGATAGGGAATTAAATCCCCTTCAATCCTGAGGGTCCCTGGGGGCCAACTAGCCCACCATGTACTTCTAAAAGTGCCACAGAGCTGCGTTGCAGAGAGGTGTAAAAGGGGCGTGGCCTCTGTACACGTCTCTGCAACGCATCCCCTGGCGCATACTGGAGGTTCCTGGTGGGCTAGTTGGCCCTCAGGGACCCTCATGATTCAAGGGAACTTAATCCCCCAACTTAAAACGCGCCACGGGGCGCGTTTGCACAGATGTCACCTCAGGCCCCGCCCCTCCCTTCACCATTGTGCAAATATTCCTCTAAAATCAGCCGAAATACGAATTCCGATTTACTCACCTGTTATCAGGAGAGACCTCAGTGCTGCATCTTTCAGCCCAGTACTGATCCTGAAAAGTAATTTTAACCGTACTTACCAGTAACTTGAATTTCCTTCCATAGGATATCATTGCCTGCTTTTTGCTGAAAAAGTTTCTAAGTGTCGATTTTTGAAACATACAAATATTCATCTAAAATCAGCCGAAATACGAATTCCAATTTACTCACCTGTTATCAGGAGAGACCTCAGTGCTGCATCTTTCAGCCCAGTACTGATCCTGAAAAGTAATTTTAACCGCACTTACCAGTAACTTGAATTTCCTTCCATAGGATATCATTGCCTGCTTTTTGCTGAAAAAGTTTCTAAGTGTCGATTTTTGAAACATACAAATATTCCTCTAAAATCGGCCGAAATACGAATTCCGATTTACTCACCTGTTATCAGGAGAGACCTCAGTGCTGCATCTTTCAGCCCAGTACTGATCCTGAAAAGTAATTTTAACCGTACTTACCAGCAACTTGAATTTCCTTCCATAGGCTAACATTGACTGGTTTCACTTGGAAATTCTTCTAAGTGTGGAGTTTTGGAACTTTATAATATTCCTCTAAAATCAACCGAACTACGAATTCCGATTTACTCACCTGTTATCAGGAGAGAACCCAGTGCTGCATCTTTCATCCCAGTACTGATCCTGAAAAGTAATTTTAACCGTACTTACCAGTAACTTGAATTTCAGCAGAAAAGTTTCAAAGTGTCAATTTTCACAAATTACAAATATTCCTTAAAAATCGCCTGTATGACTTAAATGCATTCTTTCAACTGTTTACAGGAGATGCACCAGTGCTGGATCCAGGATCCAACACTGAGTAAGAAAAAGTAACGATAACACTACTTACCTGCTAAGTGAATTTCCTCCCATAGGATAACATTGGTGATTCTATGTGAAAAAGTTTCTAAGTGTCAACTTTTAAAATGCAATAATATTCCTTAAAAATCACTACTGTAACCAAAACGCTTTTACTCAACTGTTTACAGGAGATGTCCCAGGACTGAATCTAGGATCCAGTCCTGTGGTTAGAAAAGTAATCCATAAAGTAACTAATTGCATTTAACTAGAAAATCACATTGAGCTCAATGTTGCATTGTGTTTGAAATTGTGTTGCCCATTGCAACAACTGTAACTACTGTACTTAAAACTCTATTGCCTATTTGCAAACTATTTAAACTAAAGTAATTCATTCTGAGAAAGTATATTTTGTAATGTAATGTATAATGTAATTACAATGTAATTTAATAAATAAAATATCTAAAAATAAATAGTTTTAAAAAATGTAGTAAATCAGTATCAAAAAAATAAATATAACAATTAATACATTTAAAAATTGAAATTTACAAAACCTTTGAAA
Source organism: Calotriton arnoldi (assembly GCA_963921515.1). Classification (NCBI taxonomy): domain Eukaryota; kingdom Metazoa; phylum Chordata; class Amphibia; order Caudata; family Salamandridae; genus Calotriton; species Calotriton arnoldi. Next base: position 593,009 of record CAWUFW010007823.1, read on the forward strand.
TTCATTGAAAAAACCATAGGTTTTAGGGGTGTTATAGTTAGAAATTAGCATTTAAAAAACCTTTGAAATTCACTGAAAAAACCATAGGTTTCAGGTACGTTATAGTTAGAAATTAGCATTTAAAAAACCTTTGAAAATCACTAAAAAACCATAGGTTTCAAACACGTTATAGTTGGAAATTAGCATTTAAAAAACCTTTGAAATTCACTGAAGAAACCATAGGTTTTAGGGACAGTTATAGTTAGTTGGACATTTCACTCGTACAAAACCCGTGAAATTCCCCCGTTATAGTTAGTTCAGCTAACTATAACTCGCGCCCCGCAATGCACTGCTGATGACATCACATATTACATCACTCATGACATGGTCAGTGACATCACTGATGACATCACTGATGACATCTCAAATGACATCACTGATGACATCATCCATGTGATAATTTCATGCATCCTCTCACACCCTAATATAACCTTTGATACACCCACTCTAAATTACAGACTGCCATTCTCAAAACCATAGACACTCCAACACCAATAACTACATACCCACTCACTGATTCTTAGGTCTACACACACATCCACTCACTCACCTGTACAGTCACTCATACTTACGGTCACTCAGTACAGGACTATCATATGCACTAATACACCTACATAGACACACACACACCGCCACTCATCCATAGAGGTACTCACACACCTAGTCAGTCATGGAAATAATTAATCACACTGCCATTTACTCACCTATACAGTTATACGCACACCAGCTCACTTACTCATACAAATACTAGCACATTCTTACGCTCTTATACAATCACTAATACAAGTACACACTCATCCATACAGCCACTCTCACAATCACACACTCTCACTTATACCCATTTATATACTACAACACACATATATACTGCCTTTCACATATGTAGTTACTCACACATGTACCACTGAGATATACATTCACTCACTAACACACCCATACACACACTCACCCACCCATACAGTCCATCACAGATGCACTCTTGAAACCATGCACCCAGTGAATCACCCACTGATACATCTATGTGCAGTCACACACACCCCATCCACACAAACACTCAGGCACCCATACAGATACTCAGACAACCAATCAATAACTCATATAGACACTCATGTAGCTATTTACAAACCCATGATGCCACTTACACACCAACAGACAGACGGATAAAGACATTCACACAGTTTAGTAACTAACCCATGCATTTAGTAAGATACGTTTAATCACTCACTAATAGTCAGTCATGCACCTACTATATCATCCATCCAGACACTTATACACCCACTCATTATTCAATACACCTTGGCATATATATTAAACATATTTAAACTTTACAGAAACACACAGTCACTGGATGATGTCATCAGTGATGTCATCAGTGATGTCATTTGAGATGTCATCAGTGATGTCACTGACCATGTCATGAGTGATGTAATATGTGACGTCATCAGCAGTGCATTGCGGGGCGCGAGTTATAGTTAGCTGAACTAACTATAATGGGGGAATTTCACGGGTTTTGTACGAGTGAAATGTCCAACTAACTATAACTGTCCCTAAAACCTATGGTTTTTTCAGTGAATATATATATATATATTACCTACTGGCGGTCGCCAGTAGGTAGTTATAGTTAGGACCTCGTTTCTATTCAAATAGCGTTTTTTCTTTTGCCAATATCTTTGGCGCCGTTTGATGCATCTTCACGAAATTTTTAAAACTAGTTGCCCGCTCCGGTCAGCTTCTGTCTTGAAAGTTTCGGGGTGATTCGTGAAAAAAGGGGGGTCCCAAAACGTGTTTTCCCCATGTTAATTTCCATAGGAAACTTTAGACAAAGCTACAGCCCGAACTGCTGAACGGAATTACACCAAATTTGGAAAAAAGGTAGCCCTTAGTTCAGAAAGAGCCCTTTTTTTTAAAAATGGTGTAAATCCGTTCAGTAGTTCCTGAGAAATTACAAAAAAATAAACTTTTGATATCTGGGCGGAGCCTAACCACACAAGCACGAGCTTGCCTCTGATTGGCTGCCAACACTTCAAATCAGGAAGAGTTGGCAGCCATCTTGTGCCTCAGACGAGGGAGAAATAAAAAGGTAAAAGAAAGATAAAAAAACAAGAAAAGGGGGCAGAGTAAAAACACCCTGACCCCCAGGCCTGCTCAGGGGTCCCCTATGCGCCACAGAGCTGCGTTGCAGAGAGGTGGTCCGAGGCCACGCCCCTTTTTACACCTCTCTGCAACGCAGCTCTGTGGCGCTTACTGGAGGTACCTGGTGGGCTAGTTGGCCCCCAGGGACCCTCAGGATTCAAGGGGACTTAATCCCCCAACTTACAACGCGCCAGGGGGTGCGTTTGCACAGTGGTGCAGGGAGGGGGTGGGGCCTGATATGAAAAGTGTACAAACACGCCCCCTGGGGCATTGTAAATTGGGGGATTAAGTCCCCTTCAATCCTGAGGGTCCCTGGAGGCCAACTATCCCACCAGGTTCGCCACAGAGCTGTGTTGCAGAGAGGTGGTCCTATGCCACGCCCCTTTTTACACCACTTTGCAAACATGCCTCTTGGCACACTGGTGGTGGGGCGATGAGGTCCTCTTGTGTCCTGCAGACCTCAGAACACAAGTTGACTTCATCCCCCGAGCAGCAGTGCGCCAAGAGGCGCGTTTGCAGAGTGGCATAAAAAGGGGGCGTGGCCTCGGACCACCTCTCTGCAATCCAGCTCTGTGGTGCATATTGGAGGTACCTGGTGGGCTAGTTGGCCCCCAGGGACCCTCAGCATTCAAGGGGAATTAATTCCCCAACTAACAACGTGCCAGGGGGCGTGTTTGCAGAGTGGTGGAGAAAGGGGGCATGGCCTTTGTCTACCTCTCAGCAATCCCACTGCGTGGGGCTTACTGGAGGTAAGATGTAGGCTAGTTGGCCCATAAAGGACCCCCAGCAGCGAAGGGGACTTCAATCCCCATCCAAGAGTGCGCCAGGGAGCGCGTTTGCAGAGTGGTGGGCAAAGGGGGCGTGGCCTGCTCTTCGAACTTAGTAATGCTGCTGTGTGGGACTTACTGGAGGTAATAGGAGGGGTAGTTGGCCCCCACGGATGTCCTTGGGGGCCAACTACCCCTCTTGTTACCTCCAGTAAGTCCAGCACAGTGGGATTGCTAAGACGTCTTCGGAGGTCATGCCCCCCTTTCTCCACCATTCTGCAAATACGCCTCCTGGCAGACTGCGGGATGGGGGATGAAGTACAATTTACTCCTGAGGGACTTTGGGGGCCAAGAAGCCCTACTGGTACCTCCTATAAGCCCTACGCACCGGAATTCCTGAGCGCTGGTCGGAGGCCCAGCACCCTTTCTCCACCACTCTGCAAACGCGACTACTAGTTAAAGAAGTGTTTGCAATGTAATAGGTTTCACATTTGCGAGAATTAGAGCTATTGGCGTTGTAAATGCAAAAGTTTTTTACTAATGTTTTTTGTAGTGGAGTGGATGTACGTTGTGTGTAGTGGAATTATGTGGTATGTTGTGCAGTGAAATTATGTGGATAGAAAGTATGTGGTATTTAGTGTATAGGAATTATGTAGAGTGGGATTATGTGTTATGGAGAGTAATTATGTGGTATGGTAGTCTGTGTTGTGGAGTGGTAACCTCAGGCTTAGTCTTCCTCGTTTCCATAGAAGCTCAACTATGAACTCAGTGAGACAAAAAGATGGAATCACTGAGGAGCACTTGTGGACCTAGTCAGAGGTATGAGCAGGGCCACTGGAATTATGTGACTGTTTGGCTGCACCGACTTTCGCACAATTATACATTTTCTGCATTAGCCACATAATTCATCATCTGCACCCTAATCTGCAGATTTGAACAAAAAAGCCTTGTTTCTAGCTGAAACGGGTCAAACGTTACCAAAAATGCAGCGACAAGTGTTACAGCGTGGTGGAAGGCCCTTTGCAAACCTAGAATGGTCACGTGTTACTTATTGCTAAATGTGGGTGTTAAATTGGTACTAATGGTGTGCAAGCCACTCTTGCTTCCCTCTGCGCCTCTCTTGCCTCTTTCTGCATTTCTGTTGCTTCTTTCTGCACGTTTCTTTCTTTTTCTGCACTTCTCTTGACCTCATTCTGCAAATCTCATGTACTTTCTTCACTTCTCTTCCCTCTTTCTGCACGTCTGTTGCCTCTTTCTGCACCTCATTTGCTTCTTTCTGCACCCCTGTTGTCTCTTTATACACTCATCTTCCCTCTTTCTGTACCTTTCCTGCCTGTTTTTGCATCTCACTTGCCTCTTTCTGCACTTTTCTTGCTTCTTTCTACACCTCTGTTGTTTCTTTCAGCAATTCTCTTGCCTCTTTGTGCACTTCTCTTGCCTATTTCTGCACTACTCTTGCCTGTTTCTGCACCCCTGTTGCTTCATTCTGCACTTTCCATGCTTCTTTCTGCACCTGTCTTGCTTCTTTCTGCACCCCTGTTGTCTCTTTATGTACCTCTTTGGCCTCTTTCTGCACTTTTCTTGGCTTTTTCTGCACCTCTCTTCCCTCTTTCTGCACGTCTGTTGCCTCTTTCTTCACCTCATTTGCTTCTTTGTGCACCCCTGTTGTCTCTTTCAGCATTCGTCTTCCCTCTTTCTGTACCTTTACTGCCTGTTTTTGCATCTCACTTGCCTCTTTCTGCACTTTTCTTGCTTCTTTCTACACCTCTGTTGCTTCTTTCAGCAATTCTCTTGCCTCTTTGTGCACTTCTCTTGCCTGTTTCTGCACCTCTCTTGCCTCTTTATGCACCTCTGTTGGCTCTTTCTGCACCTCACTTGCTCCTTTCTACACTTCTCTTGCCTCTTTCTGCACCCCTGTTGCTTCATTCTGCACTTTCCATGCTTCTTTCTGCACCTGTCTTGCTTCTTTCTGCACCCCTGTTGTCTCTTTATGTACCTCTTTTGCCTCTTTCTGCACTTCTCTTGCCTTTTTCTGCACCTCTCTTCCCTCTTTCTGCACGTCTGTTGCTTCTTTCTGCACCACTGTTGTCTCTTTCTGTACTCGTCTTCCCTTTTTCTGTACCTTTCCTGCCTGTTTTTGCTCCTCACTTGCCTCTTTCTGCACTATTCTTGCTTCTTTCTACACCTCTGTTGCTTCTTTCAGCAATTCTCTTGCCTCTTTGTGCACTTCCCTTGCCTGTTTCTGCACTTCTCTTGCCTCTTTCTGCACCCCTGTTGCTTCATTCTGCTCTTTCCATGCTTCTTTCTGCACCTGTCTTGCTTCTTTCTGCACCCCTGTTGTCTCTTTATGTACCTCTTTGGCCTCTTTCTGCACTTTTCTTGGCTTTTTCTGCACCTCTCTTCCCTCTTTCTGCACGTCTGTTGCCTCTTTCTTCACCTCATTTGCTTCTTTGTGCACCCCTGTTGTCTCTTTCAGCATTCGTCTTCCCTCTTTCTGTACCTTTCCTGCCTGTTTTTGCATCTCACTTGCCTCTTTCTGCACTTTTCTTGCTTATTTCTACACCTCTGTTGCTTCTTTCAGCAATTCTCTTGCCTCTTTGTGCTTGCCTGTTTCTGCACCTCTCTTGCCTCTTTATGCATCTCTGTTGGCTCTTTCTGCACCTCACTTGCTCCTTTCTACACTTCTCTTGCCTCTTTCTGCACACCTGTTGCTTCATTCTGCACTTTCCATGCTTCTTTCTGCACCTGTCTTGCTTCTTTCTGCACCCCTTTTGTCTCTTTATGTACCTCTTTTGCCTCTTTCTGCACTTCTCTTGCCTTTTTCTGCACCTCTCTTCCCTCTTTCTGCACGTCTGTTGCCTCTTTCTTCACCTCATTTGCTTCTATGTGCACCCCTGTTGTCTCTTTCAGCATTCGTCTTCCCTCTTTCTGTACCTTTCCTGCCTGTTTTTGCATCTCACTTGCCTCTTTCTGCACTTTTCTTGCTTATTTCTACACCTCTGTTGCTTCTTTCAGCAATTCTCTTGCCTCTTTGTGCACCTCTCTTGCCTGTTTCTGCACCTCTCTTGCCTCTTTTTGCACCTCTGTTGGCTCTTTCTGCACCTCACTTGCTCCTTTCTACACTTCTCTTGCCTCTTTCTGCACCCCTGTTGCTTCATTCTGCACTTTCCATGCTTCTTTCTGCACCTGTCTTGCTTCTTTCTGCACCCCTTTTGTCTCTTTATGTACCTCTTTAGACTCTTTCTGCACTTTTCTTGCCTTTTTCTGCAGTTCTCTTCCCTCTTTCTGCACGTCTGTTGCTTCTTTCTGCACCCCTGTTGTCTCTTTATGCACTCGTCTTCCCTCTTTCCGTACCTTTCCTGCCTGTTTTTGTATCTCACTTGCTTCTTTCTGCACTTTTCTTGCTTCTTTCTACACCTCTGTTGCTTCTTTCAGCAATTCTCTTGCCTCTTTGTGCACTTCTCTTGCCTGTTTCTGCACTTCTCTTGCCTCTTTTGCACCTCTGTTGGCTCTTTCTGAACCTCACTTGCTCCTTTCTACACTTCTCTTGCCTCTTTCTGCACCCCTGTTGCTTCATTCTGCTCTTTCCATGCTTCTTTCTGCACCTGTCTTGCTTCTTTCTGCACCCCTGTTGTCTCTTTATGTACCTCTTTTGCCTCTTTCTGCACTTTTCTTGGCTTTTTCTGCACCCTCTTCCCTCTTTCTGCACGTCTGTTGCCTCTTTCTGCACCTCATTTGCTTCTTTCTGCACCCCTGTTGTCTCTTTATGTACCTCTTTGACCTCATTCTGCAAATCTCATGTACTTTCTGCACTTCTCTTCCCTCTTTCTGCACGTCTCTTGCCTCTTTCTGCACCTCATTTGCTTCTTTCTGCACCCCTGTTGTCTCTTTATACACTCATCTTCCCTCTTTCTGTACCTTTCCTGCCTGTTTTTGCATCTCACTTGCCTCTTTCTGCACTTTTCTTGCTTCTTTCTACACCTCTGTTGTTTCTTTCAGCAATTCTCTTGCCTCTTTGTGCACTTCTCTTGACTATTTATGCACTTCTCTTGC